>OV816029.1:23148890-24348890 GCA_929113105.1 Agrypnus murinus | reverse complement strand
ACTCTCTGCTGTTAACAGCTTTCACAAATTGATGTAAATATTGACATAAGGTTTATTGAAACTTAATAATCAATCATTATGGGGAGAGCTTGTAACTGAATACAAGCACTCTTGCCCTACTGTTGACTGATTAATTGGCCATCCTTGTTGAAATTTCAAACTAATTAATTCACTTTAAATGCTCTTTTATTTATTTTGGAGTTTAAAATGGGAAGAGGTGTTTAACTTTTCTAGAAATATTCGACTCGAAGAGCTAATTCCGAGCAAAGCGACATTTTACTGCAATCCTGGCTGCATCAATGCAGATAATTCTCCGCATCAGTGCATTCTTTCATTTCACTCTCTATTTTGCTGAATGTAATGCTAGCAGATGAAGGTGCAGTTTCTATGGCACGAATATGACGATAGGAAAGCCTGATCTGAAAAGAAATCCTTCTGTTTCAATTCAAATTAAACGTTTTTGTTTCCCATATTTTGTAAACTGGAACGAACCATTACAATTATTGGATGCTATTATAATATTTTCAGCCCGTTTTCAGAATTCTTCAGGGAAGTATAATATAGATAAAGCTAAGTAAACTGAAATAAGAAATGTAATTAACGAAAAGCATTCAATGGTAGATATTTGCTTCAAACTCCTTTTGCCGGCTTTGAGAGATAACAACAAAAGTTTTGAATTATACATTAAGAAAATTCCTGATGATGATTAATATTTGATTTTATCTCTAGAGGCTTTCTCTCCTCAAAAGTTACTCTTTACTTTAACCATTAATTCTTCTCTTCTTGTTTACTTTAAAACAAAGTAACCATCATGTCCATTCACTGATTAATTTCACGCTCAGATTGTCGATTTATATTCTGTTGATTATTCGTACCTACTGGTTTGCCCCCTCCCCACCGCCAGTCTCTTTCTAATTTAAATTTGTAATTGCAATTTTGTTTTGGTTATAGGTTTTTAGCGAGAAATTAAAGTCTTCCTCCACCACCTCTATAACCTCGTGTTCTCTCCTCCATATTGCTTTTCATGATGATGAAAATCCCAGCATTAAAGGGCAAATAAGAAATGAAGTCGGTGAATCATGAAATCATGGAAATTCGTAATTACCTGAAGCCCCCTGTTTCTCATTTCGCACTCGACATGTCAGTTTTATTATCTGTCTGAAAATAACGAACATAACGAACAGCCCGCGTGAATGACTTGCAAGATTTATTTATCTCTCCTACTTCTACTGGGTTTATTTTTCGTACAGCTACTATTTGCTTAAGCCCTTGAGGGTTACTAAGAAATATTGTCGGTGAGATCTGTGTAAATATTCAAATATTTAAAGCGACATCCTTTGTTATATATCTTGCATTAAATAATGGGCGCCTGAATCCTTATTCTTCCTTACGCATCTCCTGAAATATGGACAAACACGTTTATTACATTTCGTGTGTCAATATTTTATATTTATTGCATATCGTAAGCTAGGAGCTTCCGTTTTTAATGTTCATAGGTTGGGCTATAAATCTAATATTTCTTTCACCATTTATTTTGCCGAGAGAGATACCTAACGCACACACAAAAAAGTGTTTTGTGAATAAAGGGCGAAAATAAAACCTGCTATATGTGTAATGGAGGTATGAAGAACCTTTTTGTCGTATTGTGGGGGCTAAACATAAACCATAATGAGTTCTTGATGATACATTTTATCATTAAACAAAAGTCTTGGACCTACACGTTGCAAAGGAGGAGCCAGTGGCTTTTTTAGAATGTTTTGTTCTTTTTATCCTTTTATATAAATTTAAAACAAACTGAATTATTTAACGTTGCAAGATGTTTTAATTGCAATAACATTACGCTTAAAATTTACAAAAACATTAACTTTAAATTTTATGAAACTAGATCAATTCCTCTTTCTAATAAACTTTAATACTTTAACTATTGCAACGTTAATATCTTAGATTTCTTTCCACAATAAAGTATGAAATAACTTAAAGACTATCACTTACGATTTTCACTCATCAACTCACTTCATTCAAAATCTTGAATGATTACTGAAAAAAGTTTCTATTTATTGTTCCGCAAGCCTCATTTGTAGTTTCTGGGACCATTTAGATTTCCATTACATCTTCACAGATTATTGAAGTGCTTAATTCACAATTTGCCCAAGGACAGGTACCAACAAAAAGGATTTTACTAATTGGCAATAATTTTCCAAATAATGCAAGTATTATATTCAGAACAATGATTAATACCCACAATGGTTAACAGTCAACCAAATCGTTATATTTAACTATAAAACTCACAAAACAACTTTTTTTACTATTCACATAATGATTTCTTAACTAATCCAACGTCTATTAATGTGTGTATTTTTTACAAGATGTCTTGTAGTAGCAATATGTCTTTTATTAAAAATCAAGAGAATTGGACGATAGTTGAAATGATTCTTAGCGCGGTTCGACGCATTATCCTTTTAATAGCCCTTCTAACAATCTTGAAGCAATATGAGTAAAACTTTACCTTACATGAATAGGTGAAACTTGATATAATACCACATGCTAAGTAATTAGATGGCGTTACAAATAGATTTCTAAATTTACCAAAAAACGAAATTATAATAAAATGTTCTTAGATTATATAGATTATAATAATAATATAATAATTGCTACAATCCATAGCGTGGAAACCAGGCTCTATAAGCTTGTGCGGGAGGGAGGGAGTGATTATTATTACGTAGGCCCTAAGTGCGGCTGCAGCCGACTTACAGATGGAACACCGCAAATCTCACATTTATGTTACAGCTAAGGAAAATAGCAGAAAACCTTAACCAGATCTGCCGGCACCGGGAATCGACCTCGGGCCGCTTGGGTGAAAGTCCAGCACTCTAGACATTACACTACCAAGGCTGTTAGATTAGAAAGAGGAAACGAAAAATTATTCAAATATTTATTTATTGATAGAGAAGAGAATTTTTCTATCTAATACAGCCTTATATAAAAAAATTGTTAAGAAATATGCGGTATTAAACGTATAGTAACTAAAGAGCGAATATGTATGCACTCGAATAACCGAAATGTTATTTGGAATATCTATTGATATAAATAGATTCATCAATGAATTTTTATTACGATTTGGATAAGATTAACATCAAATTTACGCAGTAAGAATGTACTGTTACAACCTACAGCTATTTCGAAACATGAGTGCAAACTTATGTATTGTTTGGTTTTTGCATGCATAAATGAACTTGTTTTGTTTTAATTGCAAGAAAATTCAGCACTTTGTTGTAACCTGTCTCTCGAATATATATTTACGTCAATAACGTCCAGTTATTCCCAAAAAGGTTGAATAGATTGAATTCAACTAGTGAGCATAAAACTAAACTTACCAAACTATGAAATACTGAAAAGTATATTTAAAAAGTGAAAATAATATAATGGAGTCATATGTTGGTAAGAACCAATATACAACTCCATCAGGGTTAAATAAGTATTTAATAGTGTAACGTTCTTTTTAAAATAATAACAAAAGTGCCGTTTACATCGTCTATTAATAAGAAATATTTATTTACAAACACTAATGAATACACTATAAATTAACGCTATGATTATAAACCATTAAAACTATTATTTACAGACTATGAATTTCCAATACAACATTTATCTTCACATTTACTATTTATTTCGTGATACACAGTTAATGACTCGCTGTTGACTGCTCTCTTTTATCCGCGAAGTCGATTTTATACCCTCATATAATCGTACCAGAAGCCGCTGGAACCTACTATGTATTTCTGGAAGGCGCTAGATAAACCGCGTCTGGTTTACATACTTGGTGCGATGCGTCATTCTCTCGAATGCTATAGAATATTCCATTTGTTGTGTGAAGAAGAGGTTCTTTCTTTTTCTCTCTTGTTACACTGCCCCCTCTTCAAGTCTGTTCTGTCCCAGAACAGGTTTTATGCTCTGGTTCCTGTAGAACGGGTCATGACGATATCGACAGTCTTCACCTCGACTACACGTTCCATTACGGTAGAAGTAACAGTCTACACTCTTCGTTGGCCTTAATGCGGGCTGTAGGTCAAAACTGCAGACGAAGATCTTGACGTCCGTACCTCTAAAGACAACTTCCAGCATGTTTCTAACGATTCTCCAATCCAGCTGGTCCCGCCCACAGCCGAGTTTGGGAACTGCCAATTTGTTAATTCCCCTGGTAAGCAACTCGATCCTCAAATTCCATAATGCCCTCCACAAGTCGGCGTAACTCGGTTTCTGGTAGTAAAACTGCTTGGTTACCAAGTAGTAAATGGATCGGTCATGATCAGGCAAGCGTAAGGATTTACCAACAGAGGGATTTTGTTCTCGAAGTTCATTCAGCCGTCCAAATTTATTTCTAAACACTACTGCGATCCCCCTGGACATACGGAGATCCTCGGAGACACAGTGGGCAATGGAATAATCACCAGGGACCCGGAAGAGATCTTGTTGCATCTCAGTCGTGACTCCGAATCGCGCTTTTCTAGTTCCAGAAAATGCAGCCATAAATTCTCTGAAGGTTGGCTGATCATCTCCAGGCCTTACGGTATTGATAGCCACCTCAGCCTCATCTTCCCGATCCGGGACTGCGTCATTATTTCCCTCATAGTGCGCCAGACGATTGGAGTGTACCACCTTTGGTTTCCCTCTTGGCAATTTCTGGATGCGATAAATCAAGTCATTTATTTGTTTCTTCACCTGGTATGGGCTCTCCCAATTCCGCTGTAACTTTGGAGAATAGCCACGACGTCTTTGCGGGTTGTATAACCAGACAAGCTCTCCAGGTTGAAACCCTCCTTCTTGGGCTCTCACATCGTTCGTAACCTTCATTCGGTCACTCGCGATTCGACTATTGTTTCGGGTTCGGTCGTGAATATCCTCCAACTTCTTCTTTAAGTTGATGACATAATCATTCCCGGCTACCTCCTGCTCTATAGGTGGAGACCCAAATTCCAGATCACACGGTAACCGAAACTCGCGTCCAAACATCACAGATGCTGGTGACTGACCGGTTGTTTCGTGGACCGATGCACGATAAGCCATCAGGAACAGATGCAGGTATTGGTCCCAGTCTCGTTGATGATCGGAGACGACCTTGGCCAAATATTTGCCCATTGTCCGATTCATGCGTTCTACCATTCCATCGGACTGCGGATGTAACGGTGTGGTCCGAGTCTTGCGAATGCCCAACAATCGACAGACTTCTCCAAATAGTACAGACTCAAAGTTGCGGCCTTGATCCGAATGCAGCTCCATGGGCACTCCGAAGCGACTGAAAAACTCTTTGACTAGTACGTCAGCAACAATCGCAGCTTCCTGGTTTGTTAGGGCATATGCTTCTGGCCATTTGGTAAAGTAGTCCATTTCCACTAATATGTATTTATTCCCATCGTCGGTTTCGGGAAATGGTCCGGCAATATCTATAGCTATTCTTTCCAGAGGACTACCCACTTTGTACTGCCTCATAGGTGCTCTTCGTTTCCCCAAGGGTCCGTTACCAGTGGCACATAGTTCACATTTCCGGCACCACTCCTTCACGTCTTCTTTACAGTTGACCCAATAAAAACGCTCCCTAACTTTCTCCAAAGTCTTTTTCACACCGAAGTGTCCTCCTGAGGCACCGTCATGGAGATGTCGCAACACTCTAGCCACTCGGCTTCTTGGAACCACGAACTGAGACCTAATGGTGGTGCCATCTTCGCTCTCCAGTACTCGCTTCAGGAGATCGTCTTCCACCTTCAAGGACTCCCATTGGGCCCAATATGCTTTGAGCGTTCTGTTGAAAGGGCTGACGGCCTCCCAGGCAGGCCTTTCTCCCACACGCTTCCATTCCAGTACCATTTTTAGTTCGGGATCAGCCTTCTGCTGTCGTTGCAATTCTTCCGGCAACCAATTGTGTCGTTGACCATGGTAGTTCTTAATACTTGGCAAACCCTCTCTTCCAAGCGAGAGCAATGACGGCAATCCGTTGGACAGGGTCTTCTTGAAAGAGCATCGGCATTTCGATGACTAGTGCCCGCTCGATGTTCTGTGTCAAAGTCGTATCCTTGTAATCGCTCGATCCACCTTGCGACCTGGCCTTCAGGATTACGGAATTGTAGAAGCCATTTCAACGCTGTATGGTCCGTCCTCAATAAAAACTTCCGTCCGTACAAGTATTTGTAGAAGTGCTCAACGGACTTCACGACGGCCAATAGTTCTTTTCTGGTCACACAATAATTCCTTTCGGCTTTCGACAAAACCTTACTAAAATAGCCGATGACCTTTTCTTGTCCATCCTGTATCTGAGAAGGTACACCCCCAATGGCCAGATTACTTGCATCTGTGTCAAGTATGAATTTCCCTTCTGTCCGTGGATAGCTCAATATTGGTGCTGTTGTCAGGGCACGCTTCAACTGTTGGAAAGCTGTTTCACACTCTCTGCTCCAAACATACTCGCGCCCATCTTCAGTTAACCTTGTCAGAGGTTTCGCTATATTGGCAAACCCAGGAACGAAACGCCTGTAGTAGGTACATAACCCAAGAAAACTACGAACTTGGTGTTTATCTTTCGGTGTTGGCCACTCTTGAACTGCACGAATCTTATCGGGGTCGTCTGCCACTCCATTTTGTGATACGACATGCCCGAGATATTTCACTTGCTTTCTGAATCTGTGGCACTTTTTCGGACTCACTTTCAGATTGGCTCCACGTAGTCTTCGGAACACTTCCTCTAGATTTTTCAAATGTTCGTTGAATGATTTTCCGACTACAATCACATCATCTAGGTATACCAGGCAGGTTTTCCACGACAGCCCTCTCAGGATGGTCTCCATTAGACGCTCAAAGGTGGCCGGAGCGTTACATAGACCGAAAGGCATAACTGTAAACTGCCATAGTCCGGAACCAATAGTGAACGCGGTCTTCTCCCGGTCTTCAGGTTCCATTTCAACTTGCCAATAACCACTCTTCAAGTCCAAAGTCGAAAACCATCGCAAACCAGACAGGGTATCTAACGTGTCGTCGATGCTTGGTAAGGGATAGCTGTCTTTCTTGGTCACGTTATTGAGCTGCCGATAGTCCACACAAAATCTCGTTGACCCGTCCTTCTTACTGACCAGGACCACCGGTGATGCCCATGGACTGTTGGATGGCTCGATGACCCCTTGTTCTTCCATATCGGTAATAATCTTTTCGGCTTCTGCTCGCCTTGCTAGAGGTAGACGCCTCGGCTGCTGACGGACAGGCATAGAGTTGCCTGTATTGATTTTATGTTTTACTATATTTGTTCGTCCCTTCTGGCTATCGTCAAGAGCGAAGATATCTTGGTATCGGTGAACCAAACCCTGTACCTCTTTCACTTCCGTTCTGTTAAGGTCTTCGCACGAACTAGTAACCATACCCACTAATTTTCCACCATGGTCTTTGGGCGCTGGTTTTGGAACATCAGCCATACACCTGGCTACTCGGAATACTGGCACACACTGTTCCACAAGGGTACTCTTCTTTAATGTCACCGGATCCACATTAACGTTCATAAGCCTCACCGGTACTGTCTTTCCAACCTTGATCAGCGCTTTTCCCACCAGTAGGTCACTATGGATCTTCTTATCACAAACAGGCTCCATCATTCGCACACATCCTACCCGAAGATCTCCATTCAAACCTGCCTCGACAACCATCTCGCTTTGACCCGGCAATATCACATCTTCTGTCAGCAAAACCCTTACGACAGGATCTTCTCGTGGGTGCAACGGAAGTTCTTCGTTACCAACCTTCAAAACACCCTCCTTCAAGTCCAATGTAAAACCAAATTTTCTCAGGAGGTCCATTCCCAAGATGAATTCGTCAATGATGTCGGCTACCAGCACCTCATGATCACGTTCTTCACTTCCAATGCCAATCTTCATCTTCACCACTCCGCGTGTTGGTATTACTTCTCCCGTCGCTGTACGGAGTTGAGTAGTTGTCTGTAACAGCTTCATACTTGTTCGTAGAACGTCAGGGCGTATAATTGATTTTGTCGCCCCCGTACCAATGAGTAGGGAGACAGTTCGATTAACAATCTTCCCATCTACGAACAAACTGCTGGTACTGTTCTTTGATGTTACGGCATGGATGGTGATCTCCGGGGCATCTTCACTAAAGGTCAACGTTCGCCCCCTCTCGTCGACCCTCTTTAGTTTTCCGACTGCTGAACTTGTTTTGGTTTAGGGCAACGACGTCGTATGTGCCCTTGTTCATAATTCCAACAGCGGGGCCCTCGAACTTCTTGATGATTCTTCCTTCGGCTTTCTTCCTTCCGAAGAACTCTCAATACTGACTCCTCTAGGTGATCGTTAGAACCTTCTTCTTCTTCCACAACGACCCGAACACGCCCGTGACCTCGGGACGCTTGTTTTGCAGCTTCAAATTCTAAGGCATGAGCAAGCGCATCATCAGTTGTTCTTGGTCGTGCCAGTCTCAATGATTGTTGTGTTTCCCCGTCTCTTAACCCATCAATGAAGGTCTGCACAGCGAGTTGTCCCAGAAATGAATCGGGTGCCGTAGGGTACGCCAATCGGACAAGCCGCGCAACATCGGCTTCAAACTCCTGAAGGCTTTCTCCATTCTTCTGGACACGATTCTTTACTTGCGCGTGATACACTTGTTGAAGATGCGCGTCTCCATATCTCATCTCCAATCTAGACACTAACAATCGGTAATCATTTTCCTGTCCTGCTGGGATTGTTTGCAGGACGTTCAACGCGTCTCCACGCAAAGCCACAGTTAAAGACGGCCTTTTCCTTGCCTGTCCATCCGTTGGCCCCAGCGGCCGCCTCAAATTGTTTGTAGTAGGTGGACCAAGGTATCTTTCCATCGAACGTGGGTGGTTTTACTTTTATCCCTACGGCAGGATCCTTTTCTTCTTTAAATTGTTTCGGCCACTCAGAAGTTGAGGGAAACCGTAGTTGACTCATTCTATCTTCCAACATTTTAGTTACGCTATCTTTCTCAGTTGTTGGTGGTAATTGTATTTGGGCTATTTTCTCTTCTACCATCTTTATTACCCTATCCTGTTTTTCCAATTCCTCGAAAACTTTATCTTCTAACGCTTTGACATTGTCCAGCAATTCTCCTTTAAGTCTTCTAGAACTTTCTTCGGATTTCCTGAAATTCTCCGGTATTTCTTCCTTTAGCATTCTAACAGTTTCTTCGGCCTTTTCCAGTAATTCTTCTTTTAATATTTTAGAATTTTCTTCGGACTTTCTAGAATTTTCTTCGGACTTTTGCAGTAGTTCTTCTTTTAACATTCTAGAATTCTCTTCGGACTTTTGCAGTAGTTCTTCTTTTAACATTCTAGAATTCTCTTCCATTTTACTTAACAATACGTTAGTATCAATTGCGGGTCCAGGTATTTCGAAGAGGTAATTTTCGGGGTCTTCCTTCTGTTCCAAAAGCCATTCTCTTAGCCGATTTATTAACACGCTTTTAAGGCCCGTTGTTTCCAAATCCTAGTTTCCTCTAGATTTTTCAAATGTTCGTTGAATGATTTTCCGACTACAATCACATCATCTAGGTATACCAGGCAGGTTTTCCACGACAGCCCTCTCAGGATGGTCTCCATTAGACGCTCAAAGGTGGCCGGAGCGTTACATAGACCGAAAGGCATAACTGTAAACTGCCATAGTCCGGAACCAATAGTGAACGCGGTCTTCTCCCGGTCTTCAGGTTCCATTTCAACTTGCCAATAACCACTCTTCAAGTTCAAAGTCGAAAACCATCGCAAACCAGACAGGGTATCTAACGTGTCGTCGATGCGTGGTAAGGGATAGCCGTCTTTCTTGGTCACGTTATTGAGCTGCCGATAGTCCACACAAAATCTCGTTGACCCGTCCTTCTTACTGACCAGGACCACCGGTGATGCCCATGGACTGTTGGATGGCTCGATGACCCCTTGTTCTTCCATATCGGTAATAATCTTTTCGGCTTCTGCTCGCCTTGCTAGAGGTAGACGCCTCGGCTGCTGACGGACAGGCATAGAGTTGCCTGTATTGATTTTATGTTTTACTATATTTGTTCGTCCCTTCTGGCTATCGTCAAGAGCGAAGATATCTTGGTATCGGTGAACCAAACCCTGTACCTCTTTCACTTCCGTTCTGTTAAGGTCTTCGCACGAACTAGTAACCATACCCACTAATTTTCCACCATGGTCTTTGGGCGCTGGTTTTGGAACATCAGCCATACACCTGGCTACTCGGAATACTGGCACACACTGTTCCACAAGGGTACTCTTCTTTAATGTCACCGGATCCACATTAACGTTCATAAGCCTCACCGGTACTGTCTTTCCAACCTTGATCAGCGCTTTTCCCACCAGTAGGTCACTATGGATCTTCTTATCACAAACAGGCTCCATCATTCGCACACATCCTACCCGAAGATCTCCATTCAAACCTGCCTCGACAACCATCTCGCTTTGACCCGGCAATATCACATCTTCTGTCAGCAAAACCCTTACGACAGGATCTTCTCGTGGGTGCAACGGAAGTTCTTCGTTACCAACCTTCAAAACACCCTCCTTCAAGTCCAATGTAAAACCAAATTTTCTCAGGAGGTCCATTCCCAAGATGAATTCGTCAATGATGTCGGCTACCAGCACCTCATGATCACGTTCTTCACTTCCAATGCCAATCTTCATCTTCACCACTCCGCGTGTTGGTATTACTTCTCCCGTCGCTGTACGGAGTTGAGTAGTTGTCTGTAACAGCTTCATACTTGTTCGTAGAACGTCAGGGCGTATAATTGATTTTGTCGCCCCCGTACCAATGAGTAGGGAGACAGTTCGATTAACAATCTTCCCATCTACGAACAAACTGCTGGTACTGTTCTTTGATGTTACGGCATGGATGGTGATCTCCGGGGCATCTTCACTAAAGGTCAACGTTCGCCCCCTCTCGTCGACCCTCTTTAGTTTTCCGACTGCTGAACTTGTTTTGGTTTAGGGCAACGACGTCGTATGTGCCCTTGTTCATAATTCCAACAGCGGGGCCCTCGAACTTCTTGATGATTCTTCCTTCGGCTTTCTTCCTTCCGAAGAACTCTCAATACTGACTCCTCTAGGTGATCGTTAGAACCTTCTTCTTCTTCCACAACGACCCGAACACGCCCGTGACCTCGGGACACTTGTTTTGCAGCTTCAAATTCTAAGGCATGAGCAAGCGCATCATCAGTTGTTCTTGGTCGTGCCAGTCTCAATGATTGTTGTGTTTCCCCGTCTCTTAACCCATCAATGAAGGTCTGCACAGCGAGTTGTCCCAGAAATGAATCGGGTGCCGTAGGGTACGCCAATCGGACAAGCCGCGCAACATCGGCTTCAAACTCCTGAAGGCTTTCTCCATTCTTCTGGACACGATTCTTTACTTGCGCGTGATACACTTGTTGAAGATGCGCGTCTCCATATCTCATCTCCAATCTAGACACTAACAATCGGTAATCATTTTCCTGTCCTGCTGGGATTGTTTGCAGGACGTTCAACGCGTCTCCACGC
Source organism: Agrypnus murinus (assembly GCA_929113105.1). Lineage (NCBI taxonomy): Eukaryota > Metazoa > Arthropoda > Insecta > Coleoptera > Elateridae > Agrypnus > Agrypnus murinus. Next base: position 24,337,360 of record OV816029.1, on the reverse strand, counting down.
AAAGCCACAGTTAAAGACGGCCTTTTCCTTGCCTGTCCATCCGTTGGCCCCAGCGGCCGCCTCAAATTGTTTGTAGTAGGTGGACCAAGGTATCTTTCCATCGAACGTGGGTGGTTTTACTTTTATCCCTACGGCAGGATCCTTTTCTTCTTTAAATTGTTTCGGCCACTCAGAAGTTGAGGGAAACCGTAGTTGACTCATTCTATCTTCCAACATTTTAGTTACGCTATCTTTCTCAGTTGTTGGTGGTAATTGTATTTGGGCTATTTTCTCTTCTACCATCTTTATTACCCTATCCTGTTTTTCCAATTCCTCGAAAACTTTATCTTCTAACGCTTTGACATTGTCCAGCAATTCTCCTTTAAGTCTTCTAGAACTTTCTTCGGATTTCCTGAAATTCTCCGGTATTTCTTCCTTTAGCATTCTAACAGTTTCTTCGGCCTTTTCCAGTAATTCTTCTTTTAATATTTTAGAATTTTCTTCGGACTTTCTAGAATTTTCTTCGGACTTTTGCAGTAGTTCTTCTTTTAACATTCTAGAATTCTCTTCGGACTTTTGCAGTAGTTCTTCTTTTAACATTCTAGAATTCTCTTCCATTTTACTTAACAATACGTTAGTATCAATTGCGGGTCCAGGTATTTCGAAGAGGTAATTTTCGGGGTCTTCCTTCTGTTCCAAAAGCCATTCTCTTAGCGGATTTATTAACACGCTTTTAAGGCCCGTTGTTTCCAAATCGCGTTCTTCCAGTTCGCGTTTTAAGTCTATTACCTTCAGATCTTTCAACAATTTCATCGCCATTTTAATTATTAGTTGTAATTGTATTTAACACTAACAGTTTATTCTCACAGCACTTTGTTTATTACAAGATTTTATTTATTTTAAAACCCGACACCTGATACCACTGTAACGTTCTTTTTAAAATAATAACAAAAGTGCCGTTTAAATCGTCTATTAATAAGAAATATTTATTTACAAACACTAATGAATACACATAAATTAACGCTATGATTATAAACCATTAAAACTATTATTTACAGACTATGAATTTCTAATACAACATTTATCTTCACATTTACTATTTATTTCGTGATACACAGTTAATGACTCGCTGTTGACTGCTCTCTTTTATTCGCGAAGTCGATTTTATACCCTCATATAATCGTACCAGAAGCCGCTGGAACCTACTATGTATTTCTGGAAGGCGCTAGATAAACCGCGTCTGGTTTACATACTTGGTGCGATGCGTCATTCTCTCGAATGATGTAGAATATTCCATTTGTTGTGTGAAGAAGAGGTTCTTTCTTTTTCTCTCTTGTTACAATAGTATATATAATAATTGCGAAAGAATAGCATTTGAACTTCATTAATAATTATTTCTGTTTCAGGTAAGTCATACTGGCAGTTTCAACATCGTGAGTGGTAAGCATAGATAGCCTTGAAATATGACTACATATGAAAAGATGCTACAAAGCTGATATGAGCTGACTTAGCTTATTTTGTTTGTTCCACGAACAAGTAAAATATGAATCACAGATCCAATCTAAACATGCGTAAGCTGGAGCAACATTACTACTATTACCAAAGTTAATACTTCAACTTCACCTTATCGCACTTATTATTCACCTTATTACACCGAATTACCTTATTGAACCTTACTGAATACTGATATGACAACTCAATTTGAACCAATCAAACTTTGAACTAAGACTAATTAATCTAATTTATCCACGTAGAGAAAAAAAGTAGATCGTAGATTTCACACATCCAACGGTGCTTATATAATTACCATTAGCGTCAAAATACACCAATTTTTAAATCGTACTGCCCGCTGGTGGTTTTATCTTTATACTATTAGTTGGGTGAAGACCAACATGTAGACATATTTTGATGTTAGCTTTGCTAACTATAGATGTCACCATTGGTGTCTCTTAGCACAGTTTAGTACATGTTGCCATTACACGTTGATATAATTATTTTATTTTGAAAATTATTCTTAAATACTACATAGTAGACAGACATAGATGAAATTGCAACAATTATGAAATACACAACCCACTACTTGCTTATCTTTAATTGAAATAAATGCTTTAGCTAAATATTTTGTAGTTGTGAAAAGCCTTCTGTTCCATAGAGACTCTCAGGCGGCTCGCTTTAATGGTTGATCATACCGTTATAATTATTATGGGCAACAACAATAAAAAACACATAATAAATAATTTTTTTTGTCAAAATAATTTTAAAAATAATAACGCAACTTATATTTTTAAGCTATCAATATTTTTATTGGTTTTCTTGGACAATTGTCGGTTAATAATAACGCTGTAATACATTAGCTGACCGGTTTCGATTATAATCTTTTTAGAGCAATGTATATAAAGCTATAATAATTTATTGCATTTAGTGTTCAATTCATCTTAGTGTTCATATATGTTCTTATATTTTTAATTAACATATACCAAATAACAACAGACAAAAAAAAAGAAAATTAAAAATAGAAAAATATATTTTCTTTTATGTGAAGTAAAAACGATAGAAACACTTCTTAATTATGAATTTATTTTTAAATATTTAAATGCAATAAAACAAATCTAATTACTACATTCTATCTTTTTTATTCTATCATTATTTCTTAATTACTAAAAATGAAAATAACTACTATTAAATACTCACGTTTATATTTGCCTTTCCTTAATTCCTTTTTTAAATATTTGAGGCCACGAGATTGCTTATTTTATTTTTATTAACTCCCCTTGCTAACTGCGTGACTGCTTTTATTAGTCTCGAAAAGAAATCAAGAAACTGTTTCAACGACCTCCTTCAAATATTTACAAATAAAGGGGTTTATTAATTAGAATTTTAAATCCATTTAGTTGTACAATTGTGGTAAGTAAATTAATTTTTATTAAAGTCCACATCCATTTATAACCCAATCAAATTTTCCCTTTATTAGCAGTTAATAATATTTCCATCGAAGAATAAATTAAACACTTGTTTAGCTTGAAGCGCTTGTTAATCACTTAAATTTACCAACTTTCTTAAATTTCAAACACTTTGACGTTTCACAAAAATATCACTAACCTCAAAATCTTGACATTGATTTGTTTACAATTTTTTATAAACATAACCTTAAATTTATTTATGCTCTATTACAGATGCGCACTTCTTGAGAGATGAAATTGTAAGAATTTGTTACAAAATGGCTTATATTATATGGTTTGGTTATAACAATTCGATGCAATACAATTTTTGCATGAAGCTTTGACAAGTTAATTTGACATAACCCGATTTAAAAATCTTAATTAACACAAAACTAATAAGATAATGTTAAAGATAAAAATTTCTGAATCCATTGGTATACTGCACTTATATGATCATTATAAAATAGGCCCTCTTGAATGTCTAGGGAACCTAATATTCAAACAGCTATTAACTTAATCACTTAAAAATACCTTTTCACACCATTCTATCTTTCAAATTTAAACGTTATATCTTTTAAAACATTATTTGAATAATTTCAGGCATCAACAACATGAAAATTCAAGCCAATTAACAATATTCATTGATCGTTCCAAAACCACAACAAACCTAATAACAAAAGCTAATAAGCTTTTTGACGTTCAAACTTCTGTAACGTTAGAGTAAAAGCGCGAGCTTAAACAGAAGTCATATTATAACTAAAAAAAGACTTGCACATAATTAAAAAAAAGCTTTATTAACAGATTTCTACAGAAGAAACGCTTTAAAATGTTAATAAAACATGTTCTTAGGAAGTGGATGCTTTTCAAGAGAGTTCTCTAATATGACTGTAGAATGCACCAGGTTTTCCTTATTTAATCTTTAGATTAGGTTAGGATCATTCATACATAGACAAGTTAGCATCTTATAGGTTAGATTGGGTTAAGGGGTTTACTGAACGTACATTCTTGGCCTAACTCCTCTAGAAAAATAGTTCTCATAAATATTCGCTTCTGGATATCTCGAAATACCTGAACTGACACAAGGGGCCAGGCAAAATAGTGACTTTATTTTCTGCAGAAAATTCAAACATTACATCCACAGCTAGACAAAAAGGTGGCGTTGAAAGGCCGACGGTGAGCTTTTCATAAAGGCGCGGTCCTAGAGCGGTGCGTCTGAACGGGGCGCCGTCTTAAGGGGGCGACAAAATCAACAAATATTAATCATATTGCACGCAAATTTTAAACAAGTCACGTTCCGTAGTATCGATTGTCCGAGTCGTCACTGAGATATCCAAACAGTCATTGTAGGAAGCAATCTGGAGATCTTGCACCACTTAGAAAAAATGCTAAGGAAGTCTCTGCTTCACTTTATACTTCGGCCAAGTGTGTTATGCTAGCTTTATACATCACTAGTCAGCTGAGAACACAGTCGGAAAGGAACCGTAGTTTGAAAACTCGCTGAAAACTGAGATTTAGTTTACTTTTATGACTAACCTAAAAAAGTTAGAAAACTAAATTTAATCCTACTGTGGATTTTACATCTACACTCTTGCAAGGAATAATATTTAGCAATTTATACAAAAAAATCCACTGTTAACCTAATAAAGTGTTAGACGCCTTTTTTAGCTTTCTGAGATGTTTTATTGAATAATTCCAAAGGCAGGACCCAATCTCAACAAAATCAATAAATATATCTCATTAAAGAAAATTCTCGAGCTATCAAACAGCGCCGTGCTAGTTTTTTAAAGCTCATTTGATTTTATTGTAAAAGCTTCAATAAGCAATAAACTATTCTAGTAACTATTACGGAACAACCCTCTCCAATCACAAAAGAGGCGATCCAGCCAACCGACCGACCTCCTTCCTCGCGCCATCCTTTATTACTATCAGGCAGATAGCTGCTGTCCGTTTTGTGTCCAGCATTGTTCAGCTTGCAATTTCTCTTTGGTAGCCAATTTTTGTGCCGTCTTTTCTTGTCCAGATGTGACAGCTTTTTAATGACACGGTCGTTTTCGGGATATCCCTTCTTAAGAGAAGTTAGAACTGCTTTTGTATCATTGGGTAGTTTTATGTTTTTCCCTTCCAAATAAATCAGTTTGCGTTTATCATTAAACAACCCAACAAAAATATCCACACAACGACATCAAAACCCTCCCGTATGCTTTGAAAGGTTTAAGTGATTAAATAAATGAAATTTATGATTGCCCAAACCCAAGCGTCATTCATTATTGTGGGATTAAAACCGCAAACTTATTTTATGCAAAACGATAATCCGATTACACTAATGAAATTGCACATTATAAAGCTTTAGAGCTGAAAACAGAATTTTCCCTTGACAATAGAAAAAGCTGCTTTCGCTCAAAAAGTTTATCGTCTTGTTCTTTTTTTTCGCTGAAAAGAAATAGTAATTTATGATAAGAAAAAGCTTTTCAAAAAGCTTCTGTTTACCTTATCGAGGCAAAATTCACAATAGTTTACTCACTAAAAGTCGAGCTTTAAAATGCTCGACGACCTGAACCCACTAAACTGTTAGTAATTAAAACATAGGGCACCCTGGAGAAGTTATCAGTTCGGCGTTTCCCTTTCCTAACTTTTTGGAACACACATTATTAAGAAGTCGAGTAATTTAGCGAATGTTTTGCTTCTACCGTTCAACGCTTCTACTAAACTCAAATTGGATGAAACGAGATTATTGTTGTTGTTTTTTATCCAATCTTTCCATTACATTACAACTAATGCTACTCCAAATGTCAATTATAGATGTTTCTTTATTAAATTAAATGATTTTGCTTTTGCAAAATTGTTTTGTTGTTGCATAGCTAGCAATTTGGCCAGAGGGAAAATGGGAAGCGAAGTTATTGAAAAGTGCTGTGTTCAGATCTTTTAGTATTGAACTGTTTTCTAAATGTAAAGCTTTTTGCCCAGAGAAATGACAAACTCCATTTCTATAATGTCAGAAAAGAGATAATTTTGATAAATATACAGGGTGTCCATTTAGTGCGCAACTATCTGATATCTCAAAAACTCCTAAATATCGATAAAAACTTTCCCTATATATTTTACCCTGGATTTTTTTCCCTACCATTGTTTATTTAACCATGGATTGTTTTTAATCCGTTGCGACGTTGCCTATTTATAAAATATTTTCTTAAATGTTTCAGTTTTGTAAAGTCGTAATAACTAAGTCACAGTTTATTCATATATTTGAATTTTAAAAATATTATTTGCAGACAGTATTATCAGAGTCTTACAAATATTATTAAAATGTTTTCAAGGTTTGTTTATGTACAGGGTGTTTATGAGTTTATCCCCATTCTCTCCACCAAGTAGCAGTATGCGGATAAAACTTCAGACTATTTGTAAAGGCAAACGTGTCGATATCGGAGTAGAGTCTGAAAATAAGTTGTCAGCTCGGAAAAAGTTTTTACCATTGTTTAAAAAAAATATCATTAGGTATCCGCGTTGGCCAATAAGACTTCGTAAAAATGCACAATAGCTATTTGTCTGACTACATACCAAAGCGGTTCTCTTCACTCCAGCTTGAACTGTGTCTCTGGAACGTCAGCGAGTACCAAAAGAATTGAAAGATTTTCTAATCTTTGTTAGTCACAAAATGAAGCCTGCTTATTGGGAAGCGGCATCAACATTTAACCGCAGTTAAATTTGTCGGCTGCCAGCTAACTAGTGTGAGGTCGTGGGTCTCACAAGAGGTCTTCTGTAATGGGCGTCAAGAATCGTCTAAAATAGCTACAGTATTTACCGACAAAATCTGAAAAGAACAACACATTTGCGACTACTACCAATGTGGTCGACTTTTCCCATTATTGGCTCCTCGATAGTTGAAAAAATAAACCCCAAATACCAAACGTGGTATAGGGTTATATTTTAATCAGGGACAAATAACCTTGACAAAAATTAAATGCAAGTTATTGATTTCTATATACAAATTCGAATGGAGTGAGGATTAATGCGAGCGAGACTAATTACTCTAAATCTGACTTAACTTCAAGTCTCAAAAATGTTACTGGCACGGTAAATTAACGCGAATACCTGTGATGTAGAGATTCCACAATCACTACTCGTCAGATTTTAATTGTTTAACATATACGGAGCAAAGGTTATACATATACACACTCGCAAATATTCCTAACAAGGTAAACTGATAATATAATATAGTTATATGCAATAGATACATAGATCTAAGTGCTACATATACACAGGGGAATAATAACACATAAAATTATAATATACAAATATACAGTAATGCTTTATATACAATAAGGGTTGTCAAACGTTATTGTTGTTGAAAATAGTCGTTACAATATAACTGACTCTCGATACAGGTACGTGTTCTGCGAACTGAAGAGGAACGTCATCAACCAGGTCGAACGTAGCTTGATCCAACGAGACAACAGCAACTAAGTAACTGTACATCAGCAAGCTCAGCGTAGTGGTGTTTCAACAACCCAAATATACAACAAAATGTATGAAGTTGAGGTAAAATAAAAGAATTATATAAAATAGAAAGGAAAATAAAGGTCTGTAACAAACCAAATCAATTACCACAATGCTCTAAGCAAACATTGAATAAATACCTTGGATAAAAGGTAACCTTGTGAAAGAGTTATACCGCTCCCAAATGCGGCTAACGTCGATTATATATCGAATCCTGTCAAAGAATTAGAGTATAAGAGACTGAAAGTAAAGAAAAGCTAATCTGCAAACTTACGAGAACGTGCTCCTAACCTTTAAAAAAGAACTAGCGGTAAATCCCTTTACGGTACCAATAAAATTGTAAATCTTGACCAAAAATTAATTATCGATCTGCACATATGCAATTCCCACTTCACACATAAAGAGAAAATTAATTTAAAGGCCACTAAAATATTTTTTAAAGATTTTTTTTACACGAACGATCAAAACGAAGTGATAAAATCTGTTATCAACACCAGACTTTACTTTACAAACAAAACAAAATTTATTTTACAAATATACAATGAATTGAATTACAAAGCTTCTCGATTAATTTATTGCGCAGTTAATTATGCAACTGCAATTTTTTAAAATGAATGTTTCTTACTATTTTTCACTTTTTCTCCCTAGAGAGGAAAAGTGGATTTTTCTCACTATTTGGCAAGAGAAAAATCGAAGTTTCCCGGCATGAAGTGGAAGAACAGTTTTTGATGCTATTCATTTTATTGTGCTAGTAACATTGATTTCCAAGTTTTTGGTACAAAAGCTTTATACGACAAATATTGATTGGGAACCGGTAATTTTACAAACTAAAAAAAATTGAGTTTCATTTTTGGAAGAATGCTGCTGATTGCAAGAGCAGCTAATATTATCAAGATAATGTGGGTGGGGGGTCTTCATGGCTACTGCTGTCAGTACAATGGCTAAGGGTATTTGCGAAACAGATAGAAATATTAAAAAAATTGATCGTATGAAAAGACATTGAGGGTATGAAAGTAGAAGGTGAATATGCATAGTGCATGTGGTTCTGTGCTTTACTGTTTTGCTCGTCTCTGGTTATAAATCAGATGTGCTATATATTATCCGGATAAATCACAGTTATAAATCAGATTTGGATCAAAAATAACAAGTTACTTACTCTTACATCATCTAGATCTGTTCATAGAATAGTAGATTTCGAAAAGCTGCTGCACAATATTATCACAACATAACAATAAATAATAATTATTATTAGACTAATCTAAAAGAAATCACTTATTTATAATGTAATGCATAAAAATAAATTAAGTTAATATAAATATTATAGTGACAGGTCTAAAGTCTAAAATCATCATATTATAGATATTTTAACAACTAATACAGAGAAATTTTTTTTATAATAGAACAAATTCGTCTCGAAAATAGCTTGATAAGGCACAAATATCTAAAACGAGAACTATCGGTGTTAAATTTTACCGTGAAAGCACAACAATGCCGCAATGCAACAGGAACAGTTGTCCGTGTCCGCGTTTAGAGGACCCCATTAAAAGAGGCTATTCAGCATACCTTAATAAGCTTTAATGCCAGCACTTTGAAGTTTTTCAGCTAGTTTCAAATATCGCACACACCACGATCAGTTTGCTGCGATTTGTCGATCTTCGCCGTTATCGTATGGTGATAATAACGAGCAGTGGATATTACAGTATAACTGTTTCGTAGCCTGCCGACAGCCCAAGATTACATCAACATAACAAGACCGACTGGAAATATTTGCGAGAGTACACCAGCCGTTTATTGTTATGTTGTGAGTTAGAAAGACGTTGATTTCTTGATGTTAGTCTAGGAATAGACAGTGCATCCAATTGCAGATTTTACATACACGTAAAAATAAACAACTGAAAAAATTTTTTCTTTATGAAATTTCATGACGACTTTTACGTGTAAATGAATCACACATAAATCGCATGAGTGTATTTTGCTTCATAAAGAAACAGAAATATTCAATTTTTTTACTGGGACTATACCATTATTTCAAAATGGAGGTTTCTGAAGTAAGGGTTCTTACACAAAAAAACAACTTAACCTATGATTTACACATAAATTAAAGTGACTTTTGCTGTATGAAAGAAATAGAGTTTTTCAGTTTTTTATTGAGATAATTTTGGTATTTCAGTACTGAGAGTGGATTTCTGAAGTAAGAGTTGTTACACAAAAATCAGCGACTTATCCTATGAATTACACATCAATTGCAGTGCCGTTTCCAGTATAAGGGAATAGAATTTTCAGTTTTTTCGTCGAGAAAGATTTTGCTTCATAAAGGAACTCAATTTTCTTAGTTATTTCCTTTTCTAGTGATTCTGGTTTTGCCCACCAAGTTGAAGTTCCACCACTTATTTAATGCGTTTAATATCGTCTCCAAAACTCTTCCAAGTGAAATCTTTTAGCTCTTCAAAACCCTTCAAGTTATCAGCATTAATGGAATGTTTTGAAGGTAATTTAGACACTATTTATGAGACCATTGGTGACTATTTTCACAGCACTCTCCAGTTGGTGTAGAATTTACTACGATATCTGTACTACCCAAGTAGTGTTCTAAAGCGAGCTTGAGACTAGAAGATGACGTCATCAAGGCTAAAACCGGTTTGAGACCGGTTAATAAGTGACCTGGAACCGTTTTTAACCGATTTGGAACCGTATTTAACCGATCTGGAACCAGTTGTAACCATTTATGACGCCACTTTTACGTGACGCTTTGTCAAGTTACTTAGGTAAAAGATGTCGCGAAAAGGTTAATTTTATCCTCATTTAACTTTTGTTTTTAATTTACCTGCTGGAAATCCAAATAATGACCTAAAAATGACCTTAAACTTCATCGTACATATTTTTATATTATATTCATATAATTGTAGAATGGGATTAATATTCAGCTTTGCTTCCATCCCTGACATCCACAAATCGTCATTACACGATCAGGTACATTAGTCTGCTTGCTCGGTTTATTACCTGAAGAAATATTGCAATGCTGTCTCAGGACCTGATAAAGATCTTATAAGGTTTCCGCTATGATTTAATTTCGGAGATGCTGCTCCGATAAGGTCATCGTGAGGTCTTTGACAGGCTTTTATAAATATTTAGTTTTGAAATGAACTGGCAATGTCCCGGATAAATCTAATAATGACCAGACAGAAACAAAAAAAGAAGTCTTATGATTCGATTTAAAAAATACAATAAATCTATTTATTAAAATAATATTAAAGTTGGACTTTAAGAAAAATAAGAAGTGATTAATGAGAAGTTAGGAGAAATTAAAAAATTCTGCCATCAAACATTTTTTGACCAAATTGATGTCATTTTAACGTAAATTGTATTCTGACTCCGAATATGTAAATAATTTTATTGAGACTTTCCAAAATTGGTTGCTACCAACCTAATTTCCATCTTTAACCAAAACGCTATGCAACAGCAAATTTTATTGTTTTTTAAATCTAACCTAACCTAAACCCAACCTAAACCTGACCTAAACCTAACCTAAACTCAAACTAATCTAACCTATTAAACCTAACCTAACTAAATTGTGTAATTGTAAATTGTAATTGTAAATTACACAATTTGGCAATCATAGAAACTTAATATACTTATTAGTTATGAAGATTAAGCAATTTGTTTACTTTTGATCCCCAAGTTTGGGGACTTTGGTGCGTTTGTCCCAAAAATGATTTATTATATATTTGGAATTAGCATAAGATTTCCGTTAAAATGACACCAGGTTGGTCAAAAAATGTTTGGTGGGGGAATTCTTCCTTAAGTTAAATGTTCGAAATGCCCCTCATGAGCTTTTTGGCAGAAGTAAAGCTCTTAGAGTCCTGTCTCGGTTCTAGTATTATTTTGCTTTTAAGTTTTTCTAAAGAAATAGACGAAGGGGAGGTTAGTGAATCAAGCTGGCCATTTCAGAGATAAACGTCAGCTAATCCATCTGTAAGAGAGTAGTTCATTCAGATATTGTCCAAAAGAGACATTGACAAAATGTAGTAGTGCACCATCTTGTTCATACCCAATATTGGCAGTTTTGTTTTGATCCGAAAATTATCGCAAACAAGATATCTGCAGATAAAAGTTACAAGAATCTAAAACCCGTGTTTTGGATATGTACACTTCCAGACGAAATTTACTTAACTCTCTGCCAATAAAAAACAATAGCATGTATGTGATTACTGGTGGGGAGCTTACGTTCCGAAGAATTCGGTATTCCAGCTCCGGTATGCCTTTCTAACGCGGCTTAAAGTAGTTGGAGGCGAGCTAATTACCCACCGTAAGAGTCTATTATCACCACAGATACATACTTGTTTACTCGATTTTAAAGACCGAGTGCACCCTGAGGCCTAAATGATCTTTAAAATTGTCCATCCAATAATTGCCACATTGCCATCCAATAATGACCTGCGTAAGTGCGTATTGCTATGTCTACGTATCTGTCCAGGAGTCATATAATATTAATCAATCGCTCTAAAATGTTTCATTATACTATAGACAAAGGAAGTTTTCCCAATAAAATATTAAATCTCAGTGAGATAGGGTGCCCTAAATTATTTGCGTTCTTATTACTTGCGTTACGGCCGAGGTCCTATGAGACCATGATGTAGATGTGAGCAAGATTCCGTAATCTTAACAATAGGTGCAAAGGAGAGCAGAGACGTTATGCAGTAAAACAAAGTTCGTTTTAACAAGGAATTTAAATTAGGAAAAGGTTGTATGAAAGGAACGATTATTAAAGGCATAAGAGTGGAGGGGAACTTAACGATGCTAACTTCTTGGAGATTTCATTAACCAGTGGATAAATTGCTTGCGGTCAGGTGAAAGTGGAACACTCCCGTCGAGTTACGAGCTTTTCGCAAATAGAACTAGGAGAGAGGAGAGGTTTTCCTGGAGTAAGCAAATTATGTCGCTTCTCTCGTTGATTATTTTGCATCCTGTTTATGTTCCTTCCCCAGAGTTGATACAATCATGAAGTATTAAAAAGTTATTGTGTTTCGTGTTTGAGAACTTCTCTTCTCGATAAAAGCTTGTTAAATTATAATTTGAAACATGTTTCGACTTTGATGTTGATAGGAGGAATTTTAGAGGACATTATTAGACAGAGCTTGCTTTGTTAAATGAGAAATTCTTTTGATACTCGTTTTGGAGGAATTCCAAATTCTCATACATTGAAAAACTATCAATCTTACTCCTTTTTCTCTTTTTTTTCCTTTCAATTTAATATTTAAATTTGAAACGCGCTTTTATTAATATTAATTTTCTCTAAAACATTGCGTCAGATCAGAAGCGAAAGCAATATTTGCTCCTTTTACTTCTACGTTTACATAGAGAAGTACGAAATTAGTCACTTTTGTTATCTGAGAATTCCTCTCGTCTCATCTTACCCTACAGACGACGACTCCTAACGCCTTGCCAATTTCGAAACGCCTACAGATTATAAAGGGCTTTTGACCGTGCTAAGTAAAGGGGGTTCGTAATACACTGTTTCTGGTTAAGATTCATGTTACTTTGATGTTTCATTTAGTAAGTGTTAAAGTAAGTAAACCAGAGATTATTATGATTATTATTATTATTATTTTAAATTAACCGTAAGATGATGTTAGAGTTGCTTTTCAATTTTCTTTATAAGGAAAGCTGTGTTCAGAAGGAACCCCGAATATAAGTAACTGTTGACTTTTCTATGTTTTGGCATACGGTGAAGGGAGTATTGTTACGTCAAGCAGTTTAGAACCAACTTCTCTGACTAACAATGAAGACCTGCAAATAGCTGAGGCTGTTGATGTTTTAACTAACATAATAATAATTTTAGGAGTAGGTATTTATACAAATTAATTAGCATGCCTAAGCAACTGTTTCTCCTTAAAGAGAATATACCACGCGTGGCAGGTTTGCAATTCAACAGAAAATTTGTTGATAGTTTTGCATTACTTGGTTAAGTCAGCAGGAGAGAAAGATTACAGCAAACTGGAAAGATATTATTCATACAAAAGCTGCTTTTTCTTTTTAGTTTCAACTTCCAAACAATTGTGAATATTTTTAAAATGCTCTACAATACTTTTCTATGTTGCATTTTCTTGGAAAATGCTAAAAATTCTGTTGTAATAAAAATACATATGAAGTCATATTTTATATTGTAGTTAATGTCAATCAAAGTTGACGAGAATAACAAGTTGCTAAAGTGTCCGTTGGAACAGCACACAAACACACTTTTCGCCTAAGGCATTAGGTATAATATTTTTTCTACGACCGCAATTTCACTAAGCAGTCGAATAACTTTTCTTTTATGAATTGAGTCTGAATCTAGCTTTTTATTGTAGGAATTTTCATATTTTACAGACTTTCTCTAATAACGAATCAATGCAGTTATAGAAACCTTCGTGAAATTGCTTATAGAAGAAGTATTTGCCATATCAAGTCTAGGTTTATTACGCCTACGGAAAATGTAGGTAGAAAAGCTTATTTTAAATGATGGCTAATTCCAGCTTCAATTGAAATTTGATTTTAAGTGATGATTTAGATTTCTTTAAGTTTATAAGTTAAAAATCTAGCGAGATATCGACACTAAAAGCTCCATATAAGTTTGTTTCATCCAATGTTGTGAATTGAAGAGCCATCAAGCCGATCATCGGAACCAGTGAGTTAATAACTTAAATCTTTGGGACTATTGCACAGTACTGTGGCAACAGCACCTTTTAAATTTCTATTACTTTTTTACGTTAGAATTCTTGTCCTGATTTTCTGAGTTATCTTCTCATTGCTATCTTTATGAAATTCAGTTTGTACAAACTCCTTTCCTTCTCCTTCATATAGTATTTCTAAAAAATAATAAACCTAGTTGGTCTTAAAAAGATTTCATTTTCAGTTTTGAATAATACGAGTCTTGTTTTATCGTCTTTTCAGGGAATTAATTCTTAAACTTTTACTAGGGGCCAATCTATACGTCTGGTTTTTCACTGTCGACTATAACTGTGCTGCTCTCATTGCTTTCCGTTGTGTAAACCTCTTCTTAAGTAAAGCCAAATAATCAAAATATAATTTTTAAAAACAACTTCTTTAAATTTTTTCATCTTCGTTCTGGTACAATTATATTTCTTCATTTCTTGTAAAAATGTAGATGGAAATAAATCGATCAAGTCTAGGTTATTGTAGAATAGAGTTACCTAGGTAGTAAGTCTGGAATTAATGTCTCTCAGTCACATAATAAAGGGAGAAGGTCTTAATAATGTAAAGCTGCCGCCCTTTCTAGAACTTTTTTCAATAAATTCTTCAGTATCCCCGAGATTTAAATTTTTATTTCAGTCTTGTCTCTGAACTGCTAAAATTAGCAATTATTAGCAATGCCAAATAAATTTTCCGAACACTAAATTTGTGTCATTATCGCTATAAAAAGTTTCCGGTCTACCGCATCTTGGACTGCTTTCCTTAATTCTTTCCCTTTGGTTGTGGTTAACCTAGATCCCTAGTCTATGTGTTTAGAGTTGAGATCCCCCCTACGACAAATCTTTCCCCTAGGTGCCTCAAGAGAGTTAGGTAGTTTTCTTTTTTAAGATTATGTCTTGGTGGACAGTAAACTGCACCAACTCTCACTTTTTGTTTCGTTGACTTGATTCCAATCACTGTTAGTTGAATATCCTCTCTTTGCAGTTGACATTCTTCAAAGTGGTTGATCGTTTCTCTTATAACAACAGCACTCCCACCTTTGGCTTGGTTGTCAGGGTGGATAGTGTGATATGTTTTATAACCTCTTATTTTAAGGTAAGTTTGGTTTGTGATGTGTGTCTCTGAAATGAGACAGACATCTATATATTGAATGTTAGGAAGACTTCAAAGTCGTGTTTTTTCTTTAGAATGCCATTGGCATTCCAGGCAGCAATACGTAAGTCTTTTAGAGCCATATACTTATTTTGTCTTGGGTATAGTACCAGTACTTCTGGCCTCTAGTTTATCGAGTCTAGCGTTGACTCGGTCTAATGTCTTCATCATATCTTGCATAAGCTGCATCATAGATGGTTCGAATGTTAACGGGACAGGTGTTGACCCCGTTGCTTTCTGTTGTGTGGCTTGGGCATAAGATACCCCGGTTCTGATTGTATTGGGGATGGCTGATTTTGGTTGAGGAATACTTTTTTTTTGTCGTAATCGTATTTTCTCTCCTTTTCTGGAACTCCTTTGCAATTGTGCATCCCCTGTAGCTAGCAGGGTGAGCTTCCGAGCAATTAATGCACTTGGCTGGTGTGTCCCTAGTTTTAGTACATGCTGCAGTTAGGTGTTCTCCTGCGCATTTAACACAGTTTGAAGTTCTTCTACAGAATTCCCTGGTATGTCCATATCTTTTGACATCTTTTACATTGTGGAATAAGTTTGCTATTTCTTACTGCTTCTATCTTGATTTTCATGTTGTTGATGTGTTGTATATCATAGATTTTTTTGATGTCTTTCGAGTTATCAAATACTAACATATATAATGGCAAGCGAATATAGCTCACCTTACCGTTGGAGGTCGTTCTCTTGAGTTTTTGTGTTACCTCATTGATCTTGAAGTTTCTTTCTTGTAGTTCTTTGGCAATTTCTTCCTCAAGCTAAGGTTTCCTAGGGTAGCGGTGCCGTCATATAGCGGCCGTAATATTACGGTGAATGACGTCACGAAAAACGTTTTCTTAGATTTAAATCGTTATGGTTATCTCGAGAGCGGTGTCCTGCGCCGTCACCTAAAAAAGCGGCAACGTCAGTCTTATTACGGTCTTTAATACGGTGAGAAACACTTATTGCAACGTTTTAGTCCGGTACGGTGATAAAGTGCGGTGAATTATTTCTAGACAATGTCGCAAAATAATACGTGGAGCAGCGAACAGGACGAAATATTGATAGATTTCGTAAGAAATCACGAAATTATTTACAATATAAAATATGTTTCCGTTTGTTTAATTATTATTATATAAGTATTACTTACTTTAAAAATAAACAAAGTTTTTGCTCAGGCGATATTGGTTTCTTGTTTCTATTGTATGGCTTCAAAGTAATATCATCTTTTATGTAATTTAGTACATAATCAAACAAAACTGGAGTTAAGCGAAAATACTCTCTGAATTTATTTTCATTGCTGTGCAAGCGGCGACGTACTAAAATCTCATATGCACCTTCTGTTGAACGGTTTTTAAATATGTCGGATTCCTTTAAACGATCTGTCTCTTCTTCTGATGACTCTTCACCTTCCAAAAATATTAATAATGCTAAATCAAGATTATCCATTATAATAATTAGCATAAAATACGTTCTACCTGTTTCACGCACCGTCACATTTCTATTCCTAGCTTTACATCAGTCTTCATGTGATAACGGCCGTCTTTTTCTTTCAACGCTACGTGACGTCAGTACCGCTATTGTACGGCCGCTATATGACGGCACCGCTATCCTAGGAAACCTTAGCTTCAGCAGTCGAGGGATGCAAGTTCTTAACCATTACTTTAATGGGTCTGGAGGTTTCGTTTTCATATGAATGCCATTCTATGTTAGTTTCGTTTATTAGATTTGTCAGGGTTCTGTACTCTTTATCAGAGCTGACATTAACTTTAATTTGCTTGTTACTCAGCAAGCTAGTTTTATACTCAAAGTTACCTTTTTCTCTGAGTTTAATTTTTCTCTGATTACATTATAATCCTCTACATTACTTAATGAAATGTGAATTATTATAATTAGTTAAAGTGTCTAAATTTATTTAAGTTGCATTTGCAAAAAGTTGCGGTATCTGTGGCAAAACAAATTAAATTTCACAACAGTCGCAAAATGTAGTTTAAGACTAATTAATTTACAAAGCTTCCTATTTGCGCCGCAACAAGCTTTCACGTAATCAATCAAATAAAGATGTTTCTTCCGCTATCAAACAAATGCATAACGTAGCCTCCCAATTGTTTAAGGTAAATTGAATTTCGTAGAGACATCGACAACTTCGAATAGGTCGAATAAGTGTTTTATTTTCTAAACGGGCTAGTGAGTTTAGGTTTTGTGCGAAGTTTTCTGTGAGAGCTAGAGAGCATCAAATTTGAAAGTTTGCGAGAGCATGGGTCTGACATCCAATGATTCAAAATTAATTGAGTGGTCCATAGTGAGTTTTATTATCCATATTACATTAAGATTCGAATGTCGAATAATATTTAACCTAGGCTCAGTCATTTTTTTAAGTTGGGAAAAGTAGTATAAGAATGTACATGTCTTAGAATATTCCAATTGAAATATTTTTCTTGCTTACACCACATAAGAATTAGTCTTTGACTAGGAAAATGATTTTCCGGAGAATAAACGTTTTCCACAAAAACAGTTTTCACTTTACAACAACTTCAATATCGAGTGAAGCCGGAGCATCATCGCATTCAATTACTTATAAGCTATATACAACACATCTCTTCATCAAACAACAAGGCCTCTCTATACAAATAGGAAGCGTCGAGCAAAACAATAGGCAGCAACTGAGTTAAAATGGCGTATCATTGTAAACTAAACACCTAGTCGGGCGTAGTAGTAGTCATAATTCACAGAGATAATAATTAAACGTCACCACAAGGGAATAACTAACTATGAATGATATCAAAGCTGTCCAGTTTTACGAGACTCTGGCTGCTCACCGAAAACTAAAGCCTCTCTTCACTTTGTGTAAATCTCGTAGTCATTTGCACGGACACGCCGAACGGATTCCTGGATGCTGGGACTCTCTGACTTTAAACGTGTAAAGCCTGCTTGAGTAGAGAGAAACCTCCGTCGACGTGCAGGACGACACTGCTTTGTATAGTAGAGAAAAGCTGCTTTAATTAATTTAAATGAATGTTTGTCTCGGACCTTAGAACAGATTATTCATTTGTGTGAAGTGTCATGAAAGCGTATGACGTACATATTTGCTACGAACTCTATTTTAATCTCACCTTCCTATGGCGTCGGTAGCGTAATGGAACGAAAACAATAACCCTAGATTTTATGAATATATATGAATGCTTGTGTGTATTCAAATTTATATTTCGAGGGACAAATTGAAACAAAAATATTTTTAATTAATTTGTATTTCGAATAAAATGGTTTCATGCTGAAATCTACAGGAAAAACAAGGGGTTTATGCTTAGAGAAATAAAATTGTGTTTTATTTTATTTTATTTTGAGCCTAGAATGCCTAGAAGCCTAGAAGCGGTCGTAAAACACCCAAATACGAGGGGAACACTGATAATATCTAGAATGCCATGTTTTTAAAAACGAATGAAATTTGTTTTTAGTTGACAGCTACTTTTTAATGTTTTGACAGTTGATTGCCGTTTAGTTTGTTCGATTTGCTCTAATAATTTTTTTTAAATAATAATTTAAAGATAGTGTGTTCACATTAAAAATGAACTAGACTAGAGAACATTTCCGGGCTATGATTCTTTACGATTTTAAATCGTCATTAACGCCTAAACAATGTGAAGATCGGCTTAGAAAAGAGACTGGTTATTTCTTAGTGATGAATTTCGTGAAGGACGCCCAAGAACTGCTGGTACTGATGAAAATATTGCCGCTGTTCGAGCTTGAGGAAGATCGACGGACATCTTATGAATTTATTCGGGCGACATTGGACATTGGTATGAGTCAAATACAAAAGATTTTACATTAACAGTTAGAAGTGAAAAAACTTTGTTGTCGATGGATTCCACATAAACTGACTCCCGATCAAAAAGAACAACGCATTGAATGGTGCAGAAAACCTTTGGACAAATTTCAAGGCGGCACTTCAAATTTGGTTTGGAATATAGTCACTGGTGTCGAATCTTGGATTGATTGTTATGATCCTCAAAAGAAAAGTCAAGTGGCTCAATGGGTCTTTCGAACCGAACCTAAGCCTACAAAAGTTTGAAGAATTGCAGTGCTGGTAAGAAGATGATTGCTAGTTTTTTTTCTAAAACGGGTCATATTGCTACTATATTAGAAGATAGACGTACCGTTACTGCCGATTGGTACACAAATGTCTGTTTATCACAAATCTTTGAAAAAGTTCGTGAAAAACGTCCCAAAGGAAAAATAATCTTACATCATGACAATGCATCGTCGCATAAAGCAAAAGTAACAACTGAGTATTTGGATGCCCTAAATGTCAGCACCATGGATCCTCCACCGTACAGCCCTGACCTAGCACCTTGCGATTTTTTTTTGTTTCCTAAAATTAAAGATAAAATGCGTGGAATCACTTTTACGTCATCAGATGAAACAGTGGAACATTACAAAAACCTGGTTTCTGAAGTGTCTCAGGAAGAGTAGCATTATTGCTTTAAAGACTGGTTTTATCGAATGCAAAAATGTATTGAAAACCATTTGAAAAACCATAACATCATTTAAATTTTTAAAACTAATCCTTGTTTGATTTTCTAAGAACTTTCAGTGTCACCCTCGTTTTCAACACAATAGCGTTTATAGTTTAAAGTTTATTAAAGACCCCTTTAAGTCATTGGTCACTCATCGGGATATTCATTTGTGAAAACGGTTTGTTTATGAGTCATTTCATGTCAATTCAACCAAACTTGTCGCCCGATCCTTTCCGGTTTTCTCCATACTTTATACAATGCCCCATTTATAGATTTAGTCCAGTCGGCAGGGAACCAAAAGTATCTGTTTTTGGTTCTTTCGTGTTAACAGCTATTTTATTGCACAAACCTATTCAGAATAGTGGGTAGAGCAATATATATAGTTGCGTACTAAATCGTAGTGACAGCAGAAAAGTTATTAACAATTTAAGGCGCCATCAACTATTTTCGAGGAGTTTTTATTTCGTAGCTCATCAGGATGATTTCCCACGAAAAAATGTTCAGTATATGATTTGTTTATAATAAAAATAACTACAGAATCGTACCGGCTAGATTGTTATAACTGAAATAATTAAGCTGCAAAATCGAAGAAACTGCCAAAATCGCGTATGTTCTTTAAGTTGCCATAAAAATTTAAATAGTCAACCAATATTGATGAAATTTACGTTAAGTACAGTTTAACGTATGTACAATAATCACTCAAAACCCGTATGCCAGGTATGCAAAACTTTTTGTTTAACAAGGTTTTATAAATCTACTGCGCCTAAAACTTTGAAAGTTTGCAAAAGCTGTTTGAAGCTTTGAATAATATTGCAAATGTACATTAATATAGCTTAAGTCGTTAGCAATCGAACGCAATTAGTAAAATTCGATTGCGTTTATTTTTGCAATTTTGGTGACGTTTTACATCTCTTCATAGCTTCATTACGTTTATAAATAATTAGTTTTTTGGTTTGTATACGTGGTCATTTATAAAATATTCCATCGGGTTCGAATGGACGGCAAAAAATCACGCAATTTAAAAAAAATAAATTCAAGTTTCGATGCTTGGATCCTGAGATATTAAACTTTTTGCGTAAGTATGCACTACTCGTATATTATTCACTTTATTGAAATGAATCAAATACGTGTGTATCTGTATAGTGTGGATCTTGTAGAATAAGTACGCAATTGCCCAATATTATTAGTTGCATATTTCTAATAGAAATTAATGCAATAGAGTGAGACGCGCGCTCAAAAATCGGACAATCGCCTACTTAGTCTAATGCATACTTACGCAAAAAATCGCAGGATCCAAGCATCGAAACTTGAACTTTTTTAAATTGCGTATTTCTAGCCGTCTATTCGAACCCAATGGAATATTTCATAAATGACCACGTATACGAACCAAAAAACTAATTATTTATAAACGTAGCAAAACTATGAAGAGATGTAACACCTCACCAAAATTGCAAAAATAAACGCAATCGAATTTTACTAATTGCGTTCGATTGCTAATGACTTAAGCTTCATATCGAGGGCATCAGATCAGAGGGGCGTATCCGCCAAAATTTTGATCTTCAATTTTTATGTCGTATTGACTTCTGGTATCGACCTGCGTGTTGTCACAAACGGGCGAATGTTTTGTAAGGCCAGATTAATGCCTTACAAAACATACGCCCGTATGTAACAACACGCAGGTCGATACCAGAAATCAATACGACCTAATAAATTGAAGATCACACATTTGGCGGATACGCCCCTCTGATCTGAAGCCCTCGATATATGCACATTTGCAATAGTATGCAAAGCTTCAAACAGCTTTTGCAAACTTCCAAAATTTTAGGCACAGTAGATTTATAAAACCTTATTAAACAAAAAGTTTTGCATACCTGGCATACGAGTTTTGAGTGCTTATTGTACATAATTTAAACTATACTTAACGTAAGTTTCATCAATATTGGTTGACTATTTAAATTTTTATGACAACTTAAAAAACATACGCGATTTTGGCAGTTTCTTCGATTTTGCAACTTAATTATTTCAGTCAATCGAACCGGTGCCGTCTTGTAGCTATTTTTATTATAAACAAATCATATACTGAGCTTTTTTTCGTAGTAAGCCATTCTGATGATCTACGGAAGAAAAACACCTCAAAAACGGTCGATGGCGTCTTAAGTTGTTAATAACTTTTCTGCTGTCACTAGGACTTAGAACGCAACTACATATATTATTCTACACACTATTCTGAATAAGGTTTGTGCAATAAAAATAGCTGTTAACACGAAAATACACTCTTCACATCTCTATTGACTGGACTAATTTTAAAAATGTCTGGTTGCAGAGATACAACGTTGCCTGTTTTCAAAATATGCGCGTGCATGTTTAAACAAAATACACTATAGCTTAGCTTCTATTAGAGATACCGGGGTCGGGTTGTGCCGGAAATGCTACATTCTAGTTTATAAATATATCTTTTCAGATAACATTAACTTTGTGTAAATGTCGTATATTTGGACCTCTGCGATTTTCATAAAAAAATATATTTATTTTATGGTTTTAACATCATACCAAAATTTAATTTACGGAAATCCTATGGGAACAAAAGATATGAATTTTTCTTTGTATCAAGAGCGGAAAAATGATATTGTGTCCGTATGGGGTTTTTCTAATAAAATAGAAACAAGTCAAGCATTAGGTTAATATTTAAAAGACTATATTTCAAATTTTATTTTAACAGATTAAATTCGTAAAATTCACCAAAAATGAATCTTTGTTTGGCTTTAATTTTTCTAATATGAATTGAATAAATAACATGTAACTTTTGAGTACTTGGAACGGTTCTGACGGTTAAAAAACGCTCTTCTAATTGTTTTTCATGGGCTTCATATTGTTCTTTGCCAACCTAGCATACGCGTATATTTTTTGAAGATTTTTGTGACCATTCAAAGAGCTGGAAAGGAGTTAATATCTGATTAATTACCGAACTTTGTAGGTTATATCTGGATGCAAACCTTTTAATAGTACCACCTAAAGCATCGCAAAAACTTTTGCCATGTGACGTAGCAAAAAAATGCTACTCTCCAGAAACTTTAAAATCTGAAAAATGTAATGAAATATTTAGAAGGTTTTTTTTCTATACTGGGTTGCAGAACCATCCGAAAAGTTTATTATTTTATTAAAGTTAGGGATTGTGGCTTTTAAATAATTAATCAAACAACACACCGAATGTGTTCCACTGGAGTCCGCTAGGACACAATTTTTGGATCGTAGGATAGAAAACTTAGAAATCTATCCCTTTCAAAACCTAGCACTAGATAGTCTATAGCTAGCACCCATATTAGAAAGCTAGCACCACAATAGGAATGGAAATATAGGGGTTCAAAGTTTGACAACTAGCCCCCACCCCCCGGTGACTTTCTGTACAATGTAAGTAGATTAGTTAAACGCTTGTAGCTTAGCACTGGCTAGCACCAACATTTCAAAGCCCGCACTACTGGCATTTGTGAAATATTGAAGGGTGAATTCGGGGGGGGGCTAAGTTAACGCCCGCCCCGCCAATTTGTTTTATCTCTTTCAAAACCTAGCACTAGATAGTCTATAGCTTGCACGTATAAGGGTTCAAAGTTTGACAGCTATCCCCGATGTTGCTATCCCTCTCTACTATTTCATCAGGCTAGTACCGAAGCTATTAACGCGCTCACCAGCCGGTATCTAGTTACTTCCTCTAGGAAAACCCTTCAACCCTAGTCCACCTGCCCCGTTAAGTCGATTTCAAGTTTTGGCAGGGTTAGGCCTAAGATTTACCTAACATTTTCCGACACCGACCTACCAATTAAAGGTTTGGTAGGTATTCAACATAGTCGCGTTGAACTCTATCTACAGTAGATACCCGGCATGTACTTCGTGATGGCGGGGCTGTTTTAGAGTAGGAGTTTAATACGGTAATTCTTCAAGATAGCCTTACTCGACTCAGCGGAATCGGGTTTTTGCGCTTGGGTACCCCAAACCACTTAAGAGCTGGAGAAAACCCGCGAGCTCTCCTACACAACGAATCCTGAGAGACCCGATTTTAACGAGAATGTCTGGAACTGTTGTACAGTTTTAATTACTTGGAACTACAGTGACACTAATACTCGTGGGTCAGTGGTCAGAGACCCACTTACGGGATAGTCCTAACTGGCCTCTCAGTCCGACTTAGGCGAATTATGCAATTTGGCTTGTAAGTCGAAGCTTTTGGCATTTAAAATTATCCAGAAAATGTTAGTAATTTTTTTGATTTGTAAAGATGCGAATGGTGTTTGTATGTACCTTAAGCCATTTGTTAGTATTAAGATAATGTTCTGCCATCGACATTAAAATTAATGGTTGGTTGGTTCTCTTTGTCAACCTAAGTGTTGTAATATGGTTAAATTCAGAATTTTATTTTCTATAAGATAGTCTAATTAGTTTTAGTGTTAATTAGAAATTATGAATAATAATTGGGGTATGAAAATTTTTAAATGTTAAGTTTGTTTTGCTTTGTTAGAGAACTCTTTTGTTTTACTTGTTTAAAAAAGTAAATAAAGGGACTCTATTTTTTAACAATTAGGTATCAGTATTTTCGATCAGAGGAACGAGGTGCGTTTCTAGCCGTTCCTAATAATTAAATTTGTAAGGTTAGATTTGAACTTTGATAATAATAAAAAAATTTACGCAACCAAACAATGTTTTCAACAATTTTTTGCCTTCAAACAATGGTTAAGTTACATCGTTTTTGCTTTTTGCTTAATCGTGGTTAATCATGCGGTACAGCGTTTTTGTAGTCACGTTAGATAAGTGTGCAGTATTCCTATAATAATCATTGAAAAACATGTTTATTAAACATATTTAAGTAAAAAACTGTCTTGCTTGCTTGGTCGTGTGACAAGTTTGGTTGAATTGAGATGAAATGACTCTTAATAATACATCGTTACCGAGAAAAACGCTTGTAAAGCGTGAAAGCTGTGGGGTGGTGACGTAGGTTGTTACGTTTTTATTCGTTATTACGGTGCGATTTATTGGCGTAGGAATATGTTAAGCATTATTCCGCTTTTGACCAATCTATGCACCCCTTTGTACTTTGAACAAGTTGAGATTCGTAGTGATGCCCTCCCGATTGCGATTCCTATTGTTTCAGACATTTTTGTTTACTAACTTAACCCACCCCTCCCACTGTAACTAGTCGTAAGCTGCTCTCTTGGGTGTATGTTAGTGTCGTAGAAACCGTTTTGATACGTAATAAGGTAAAATCAGATAGCATCGCGAAACCTACTCGCATTATTGCATAATAATGCAGTCGTCGGTTTGTATGTCCTGGTTCATACTTGTACTGGTCCTGGTCCATATTAGATTAATGCTATTTTTAATTTAATAACAAAATACAAATATCTCTCTCCCATTACCTATGCACTTCAGCCACCTCTCTGCAGAAATCTTTGGGCTGTGTCGAGAGCCAGTTGCTCACAAATGCTTCTAGCAATATTGTCTTCAAACCTCTGACCACCCAGAGCTTTTTTGTGGGGACCAAACCATTGGATGTTCAAGGGTTCCACAGCCCAATTTGTGAAGCGTGTCCCTTCCCAGCTGCCCTGTTTGTGTCTTGCCGTGTCTTGAAAGATAATTGCGCGAACATCATATTCTAGACATGTAAGCAGGTTTAACTTGCGTACGTAACAGGTCACTGCATTATTGTGCATTAACTCTTCTCTGGATATGCAAAAATGCAAAACAATTTACAAACATCACTCCCCTACTGTCCCAAAAAATCTTGCCTGCAAATGGGGTTGCTTTTGCTTTCACTAATGCGCCGTTTTTTTCGTTCTCTATTCTTTACATGCTCTCTTACTCTTGTCTTATTCTGTCTTGCCTGTGGCAAAATTCTTCATAAAGAAACCTTGTTCATCCTCTTAGTAGCATTTCTTAAACTTCTTGACGTCTGAATTTTTGGTCAAACGTCAGCAATTTTGGTATCCATCTTGCGATAATGAAGACGACTATGGATTATAATCTTAATACTACCTACACTGATGCTTAATTCTTCAACCATTTCTCGAGTAGTAACGCGTTTGTCCTCCAAAATCATTCTTGTGATGTGTTCAATATTGTCGTCGTTCGCGGACGTAGTTGGTACGAGTCATTCTTAATTTTTTTCTCGGTTTTGCTTGAATGTCTTGCATCATCGGTACACGTGTGAGGCTGACACATATATGCTCAAACTGATATGATTAAGCAATCGTACATAAATTTTAGCTGGTAAAACGTTTGCAGCCACTAAAAACTTGATAGTAATGGGCTGAATAGTAATTGACAACGGCATTTTTCGGACATAGCTCCAAAACTGTTTAAACGTAACCCTAGCAACTATGACTACGGCAATCAGTGGCTACTAGATCAGTAAAACCGCAACATCTAGATCCAGTTCCTTCATATTAAGAAAAATCTCATTCATATTTGAAATGCCCTCATATAATTAGATTTGACGTACCAATCTTGACGACCAGGTGAGTAATAATAAACAAATGAACTGTTGAACGGTGAACATCGTGATTTACCAGGAGTACATACACGCGGTCTTTTCCCCCGTCATTTGAAATATCGTCAACGTGTAGAGATGTGAGTAGCGGAATTCCGGCTCGATTCAATAGGGACTGCCGCTCATTATTCATCGAGCAATAACAACACCGGGTTTTTGTGACGGTAAGGTTTACGCCGATGTCATATCTTCTATAGCCCTGACCCGCAAGCGAGTTGTTAAATTACACAAGTTGCAGACTTTCTACTAGAGTTACGAACGGCTCTTGGAGAGTTCAATTCCAACAGAAGCATCTTGTGCTGCACCATTGAAGTGCTCTTACGTGCGTTTTGACCACATAGTCCCCACATTGGCCCACATAGAAGCTGCATACGTCATCGTCGGTTGGACGATTTCCGTCTACAGCCTCTTCAACTAAACTTCGCTGGCTTGTTACAAAGCTGATACCACTGAGCTTGTGCCGCTTTTACCCGATATGCGCAGTTGCACAATTTTTGGGTGCCAGGTTAGGTTCCTATCAAGGATCACTCCGAGTTAATTGGCGCTTTTATAGGATTTAGCGATCATACATAGAGATTAACGATAGAGAAACTCGTGACGATGTCTCCGTTTGGTCATAAAGTTCGCCGAGATCTTTTTGAAATTGTCTTTAATAACCCAGGTACGAAATCGTTCCCTGAGCTCTTCAATCGCAGTTTGCAATCTCTGCTGGATGAGTGTTGGAGATAGCGAACTGGCCAGTACTGCCGTGTCGTCGTCGCACGGTAAGATCTTGATGTCTGGCATCGTGGGGAGATCCCTCGTGTACAGAACCTCGAGAGACACCCGCAGTAATTCACCTCATCGCCGACCGGAGCTGTCCAGCTTCTACCTCATAGGTAGGAAGCCACCAGCTGAACAAGCGGGTGAGAGATTCTAGCATTTTGTAAAGTAGTTCGTGCCAGAATTGGTCGTAGGCTTTCAAGACTTCCAAGAAGACTGCAGCGGTTGACGCATTTGATGAATCCCTTCATGACGTTCCACTATTGGCCAAGTCTAATGTTCGATTCGGATTTATACTTTCTTTCCAACCACAGACAGAAGCGATAGCGGCCTGTAGTTCTACATGAATGTGGCCTGTTGGCTCAATTTTAGTAGAACAATCACACCGACATAACCCCAATTTCTATTGAAGTGGCGAATTCGCAGCAAGGCCATAATAGCTGGTCAAAGCCATAATAGCTGGTCAAAACTGGCCTTGTCCTATAGAGCATTCAGAACAGCATTTTTTATAGTATCAGGATCTTAAACTCTCCTGACCTTGCAAGCCTTGTTTGTCTGTTTTGTTTAGGCATCGTGTTGGTATTTATCTACCAAAAGGTCTAAACGTCTAAATATTTAGTTGCATCTCTCACGTCGAGACTACACTTAAGAAGTGTGATAGTTGCGCTGTTTTTTGTACCCCGTACAGATGTCTCGAAAAGGTAGTGCTTTATGATAATGAGATGGGAATTGTTTTTTTTTGTGGCAGACTCCAACGTTCTATTACAAATATTTCAAATCCTGCATATTTTACCATGTATTTGTGAGGTTGTGAAACTTCAGCGAAATAGTGAAAAATCAGAAGGCAACGATGGAAATACTCAAGCTTGCTTCTTCGGTAATTTCCTGAATCGGAACTAACTTAATTGAATTTACTATTTGGTACGCTAAGGGTCCTCCATGGGCAGCCCGTTTCGTGTTCACGGACAACACAACTTATTTAAGTAAGTAAGTAGAGCAAGTAACTAGTAGTTCCATTTTGCATAAATTTATTTGGTTGGCCGCCATTTGAATGAACATTTAACTGATTAACTAAAAGTGTCTTTTCTTATACAAAACAGCTGAAAACCAAAATTTTCTTTTTATTACATGCATGAATAACTTAAACTATAATGTTGGTAAACCTTGAGTTACGAGCGACAAATTGTTAGTGCTCCATAAATTCACTACCGTTCTTTGATAAGAAATTCTCGTCTAGAAACGAACATTTACACTACATACATACGCTTAGAAAAGTTTCGACGTTATCAGCGATATGTAAATTAAACCATGTCTGCCTGTGTTGGTTGGTATATGTGTAATTTTTTGCAAAGAAAACCTTTTCTAACAAGATTGCAACAAAAAAAACTACATATCGTTTCCCTTTTTATGTATTCCAATCTCAGGTTCTTATTAAGTGGAACAGCACCGCTACAAAGTGTCTGCAATCGCTCAAATTTCAGACAGCAGTGTGGCTGCTGCTGTGCCCCATATTCATCAAAAACTGTCGTAGAGAGAAGATGAGTTTCCGTAGTCCCATATATTTCAATGAACGTCTTACGTAGGTTCGTACTCAATCTCACACAGAGCTATAAGGGATTAGTAGGAATTTGCTTTACTAAGATCCCATCCCCTACACACTAGGCAGATAAAGCATGTCCCGAATGGCATTATCGTAACTGGAGACGGGGGATCCTAATTGCTGTTCTAAGAAATCGATCTCCTCACGGTTTTAGAATGGCTAATATAAATTTGCGCTTTCTCTGATGTGTCTGTGGTGTAAAATTGAGGAGATAACCTCCAATTTGGAGAATTTCTATTTCTGATCTTTTTGTTCGTTCGTGAAATGCTAATAAATTAAAATAATTGACAGCGTCTAAGGATTAAAGGAGAAAATTAGTCGGAATTTTACGGAACGAAATCTTATACATATAGTCATTTATATTTTCAATCGGAGGTGGATCTGGAAAACAGAAAACAATGTTTTATTAGTTCTTACAGTTGTAATTAATTTTACTAGTTATTTATTGATTATATTAGAGGTTAATCTTGAAATTTCATAAAGTATTCGGCAGATAGAGACAACCATTTAAAACTAATCAGAAACAGGTTCTGCTGTATTCTATCGAGTGAATATTTCTTTGGAGGGAATAATTTTTCATATATAATTCTTATATTTATGCTTAAATGAAATACAATATAAATGAAATTGTAGATAATGACTAAAATGCCGCGTTACACAATACACAAAAGCAAACGTCCATTTTATACTATTTTACTATACTATTTTTATATTTAAGATCGAAAATTTTGTTTTTGTCTGGTGTGTTCGGGCCGAGCTGGCCATTCCAGAGGTCAACGTTTGCCATTCCATCTATTAGGGAGTACTTCAGGTACTGTCTTGTCAGCAATTGCAAAACGTGATGGAACACCATCTCCCTAATACCTAATATCGGTAATGTTGGTTTTTCACTGGTTTTATCGAAAAATCATGACAGATTACAGATCTGAATATAAAAATTTCAATAAACAAACCCCAAACCACGAGAGTAAGTAAGTAACAAAATCAAGCAAATATATTAAGTATACTTTGTATGTTTGCCATTATCTAATCCATATGGAGAAATCCCCTTGCTGTTAGTCGCCTTAGGTAGCTCAGAGGTAGAGATGCCGCCTAGAAATCGGAAGGTCCTGGGTTCGATTTCCAGTCGGGGTGATAATTTTTCTGTATGAATTTGCATTTAGAGAGTCAAGTATTGTAGTTTATTAAATCAATCGAATACTTTTATTGTCAAAATCAAATTGTTTCGGCTCTTGACGAATTCCAGGAATGATTTTTTATCAAATCTCGTATTCAGCAATATGGTTGCCCTTCGCATAATACGTCTACTGCGCAGGAAAGTATAAGTCGAATCTTTCCTGGTCGTTATTCTGTCCTTGTCTTACATAATAATAAAGGATTTAGAATTTGTTCAAAGAATAATTGATGCTTTTCGAAACATTAACCCGATATGTTAGAAAATGTACGACGAAGTTTTTGCAACCATTTTGCAACTGCTTAGCGGTAGAAGGAGCAATTTTTGAACATTTATTGCGATTTTCAAAGTATATCTGAAATCGCGTGGTGTCTAATACACATTTGTCACAATTTCTGATAATTCAGGAACTTACCTAGATTCTTAGATACATTTTGTTTTTGATCTCTCTTTTATTTCACTCTTACTACTTAAGTTAAAGTTTAATTAATCTTGATTAAAAAATTATAAAATAACGTAAGTCTCAAATTCCGTGGTTTTCTAGATTTTAAATTCAATTAATGTTTGCTTATAAGAAAGAGATATATCCCTCTCTTTTCAACTTATACAATTACCACTTTCCGAAAAAAACTGGTCGAGCTGTATAATCCGACTGACACACTCTTATAGTTATTTACACCATCTTCATTTAACTTGATTGCTTTAACAATGGTTTAATTACTGTGGATACGATTATCCCAACAAACAACTCCATGGTAATTAATCTCTATTTCGGATTACCGAAGGATTATGCAAACGGCTGTTAGAGAATTCTAGAAATCAAAGAAAATGAAAATGTCAAGGGAAGTGACATTTTAGCACACAGTAGTTTTATAGTTCTGGTTAGCTCTTCTCTGTGTGAAGTGCATTCCATTCTATTTAAATAAATTTAATTTAAATAAAGATGCGCTTTTGTGCATTAGTTCGTGTAGTAAAACCTGAAAAATTCTACTGAGGAACAAAAGAGCTAACTAAAGCGTGTAAGCGTGTAAAGTAAGCTAACTAACGTTCAAGTACTATTGCGACCAATAAGTATCTCTACTTAGTTACATAGGATTATATTATAGATAATTATTCCACTTTGGTTTGAATTTAATTTGGTGTAAAAATATAAAAATGTTTTGGGCGCGACATGCAGCTGTAATTCAAGAAATTTTTATAACCGCAGATAGTCCAGCTTAACATTTAAATTTGCGATACCCAGTTGTTAAAACTAAGTTGACGCTTAGGTAAGCAAAATCCCACGGGATGGAATCTTTAGTCACATACCCACTCATATTCTGCTTAGAATTATTTAAAAAGCGAAAAAAAAGTATCGATAAAATTGAGTTTTACAGATAGTTTTGTTGGATTTTAAAGATTTATAAAAGTACGAATTGCTTTTAGAAAACATAATTCTTAATAATGCTTGCCAGACAGTTTTATAGTTTTACGTTTGGTTTGAATTCTTGAGTTTAATGGCTTTTTGAACATTTCTGAAATATTAGAAAGAAATCTCGTCTAAATTATTCATTAGTAGTTAGTAGAATATTTTGTGGTTGGTCAGAATAGCCCATCCTAAATCTTAGTTGAGTTTTGTATAATTTTTCGCTTCTTGGTAAAGTTAGTCATGTACAAGGTAGACAAGGGCACGGTCAACTAGCGTAATTTTGACCTACGCGTTAACTAGTACGTAGAAGTTTATCCCTATTAAAGTATTGGGGAAGAATACAGTTACGTAGCGAAGGCAGTTACTAATTTGCTGTTTTTGTTCCAATAAATCGCTGTATGTTCACCGTTTGAATAATATTAATTAACTTGAAGAAAGGGAATAAATTTTCGAATTAAACACCTCGGAGAATTTGTCTTGATTAAAAGTGTTTTTATAAAAACGTTTATACTTAATAAATAAAGTTAGTTTTTGTAAATTCTGGGTTTATTTACAACGAATTAACTTCCATAATTTCTGTAACAGGAAGAGATTTTGTTTTGATATTAAACGCGATCGTCGCCCAATTATGATCAAACTTAGTAAAATAAAACTCTTAAAATGTTTTTAAAGAAACAGTTCAGAGTTCAGGAGTTGGATGTGAGTGCCAGCAATCTAGGTGCGAATAAATGATGTTCGTGATTATTAGGCTTTTGTTTATAGTGAGTTTAAGCGTTTGCCTATGAGTGCTAAGGTAGATTGAAGCAATATATTGAATTCCTAGTATAACACGATTAGTGACACACATATTATCTGTAAGTTATGTGTATCTGTATTATCTGATATTTAATTTTTTAACAAGAAAAATATATATTGCTTTTAATTAAGGAACTTAGTGCAAATGTATTTAGAATGGGATCCCAAATTAACTTAAAATGTAAAAAATTATAATGCGAGTTGGTTTCGGAGGATAATTAACTGTTGTAATATGTGTAGGGTGAAATGTTGTAACGATCTTCTTGAAGTTCATTCAGTACACAACAACTAATTTAAAATAATCTAAATGGGAATCTTTTCCCAAATTATGGATTCTCATCTTGCTTTTAAACCATAAAAACAACATTTTGGGTGGCGCCCTTCTATTGTTAAATCAATCCTCTTTCTGTATCTGCAATTAGTAGACCTTCGCCAACGCTCGCGATCGCTGAAAGCAATTTAACCAATAAGCATAATAAACGAATAAGTGATTTGTATTTTCTGTTCAAACTTTCTAATATTGTTTGCGCTAATACCAAAGTACAGTATACTCAAAAAATTAAGTTTTACTGCCGCAGAACATCGAAAACAGTTTTCATCTACCTTGTCCCATTTGTATTTTTGAAACTCCAAGAAACTGCATTAATCCAACATCAGACACAATAACGGGAAGACGACCAGCAGCAGATTACAGAATCCATGTCAGATTACTTTATTATTGATTACAAAACACTCAAAATAACATTTGAAGGAATTCAATAACTTTCTAATTTTTCTGAATGCCATCAAATATTTACCAATCTCTCTAATAGCATCCTATAAAAAGATCTTCCACAAAACAAGCAAGCTTAGACGTCAGCAAAATATAGAACGGTCCAGTATGAAGTTTCATGAAAGCACCTCTAAGTAGATATATAAACCGTTAGAATCCTGGTACTTAATTAGTTTCGGGCAAGTTAAGTAAAACTTATTAAGTTCGTCTAAGAGTTTGCGAGAAGAGAACTTTTTAATGCAGTATTAAAATCCATTAGAGCTCGCGTACGCTGGCTGTCCTGGCGTAATACTACTGCTGCTACTTGTGCTGCTGCAACAGGCGAGAGATCCGCTAATACTTGAAAAGCTTTTAACATCGGATGCAGTTTGGCATAATGGATCCATCACTCAAATATAGCTTTCTTTTTCCTTCTCCTTGGCGGGTAGCAGTAATGAATTTTAAATTGTAATAAAAAAAGGACGAGCGACGGGTAAAAAGAAAAGATAGAGAAAAAAAAGATACACATCAAAGGGCTCGTTAATTCACTTCAGTTTGCTCAGAAACGGTTATTTAATATTATGTCGTTGACAGCTCAAGCAAACCGAGTTTCTAGAAAAAAAGGTCAAGAATATTTTCCAGATTCTTTAGCTGCAAAAAAAGAACAAAGAGAAAAGATAAAAAAAATTCTTGTCAAAGCTAGCGAAAACTGTTGGCAAAAAACAAATTGTAAAGAATCTATCTGCAATTTTCTCTTCGTCTGTCGTAATAAATTAAACATAGAATAAATTTCCGTTGGCAATTTAATTGAACCTAATTGTGTAGAGAGAATCAATATGTTCGGCCGGAAGAGCAACGAAAAGGACTATTAACGGAACAGGAAACGGCAGCAATAACCGGTACCGATTATCAATCAAGCATAAATTCAGATTTTCTTTAATGGCTGATTCAAAACGTCGTCCAGGAATGCAGAGTCGTTCGATTAGATTAATTCGTGAACAAAAGAACTTGGAATACCCCTAGGAGGGAGAGCTAGAGATTTCAGTGCTTACTGGATTTAGTTCACATAAAATTGTTTTCAAAACAATCTCTGCCATTTATCAGTAATAATTGAATAAAAAAAGTTGTAATCCCTTCTGAAAGCCAAACTGAAACTAGTTTACGATTCGTACATATTGATCCAAACTTGAGCGCGCAGACAACTGATTCTTTTCACTAAATAACTCAGAACTTGGGGGAGGAAACCTACGATATACCAGTGTTGAACACAATCACCAGGCTTCATAAGCTTATCAGCCCTTCAAGTAACTCCCACTAATGGGAACTGACGAACATTCGAACCCCCGGTTCGTTGAAGTTCGAACGCAGCCTCAACTAAACAAATTACGTTCACCGCTTTGTTAATCAAGCCTAATAGACTTTAGTCTATATCTCGTTAAAGCAACTGCTTAAGACTACACGGAACTTCTGTCTACATAAGGGGGTGACGAGAACCTAACTTATACGTTCTGCATAGTAATATGCCTTCGATACAATATACGACGCTTTTGGTTCGAGACGCTAGAAGAAAATCCAGAAAAATAAGGATTTTTAAAGTTTGGGCATAAAATGTAACAAATTACGCATCATGCATAGCTAGGGGATTCGTGAAGTAATGATAAAAGCATGCTTTGAATTTTCCACAGTCTTAGGGGGAGGAAAAAAATGTGCTCATAACCAAAATCTCGTCTTAGACAAAGTACATTCCAAGACACATGTGTTGTAGAATGTTAAAAGGCTTTAGGTTCACAGGAATATTTTTGACAAAATATTCGCTTTAGGCTGCTATTCTTCAAGTAGAGCGTGTATGTAATGAACTACATTTTTATATATCAAACTTTTACGTTTACCACGTCAAAATATTTCTTACATTAGAAAGTGTCTATTGGTCTGGAATTCATAGAAAAGACTGTACGTCAATAATTCATAATAATAAATAGAAATATATAAACAGGAAGCGATAAAAATATGTAGTAGCGGTTATTATACGTCGATTTCTTTTTGTTTTTTGTTAAAAGTCAATTCTTTTCACTAGAATCAAAGAATACTAGGTTTTTCGAATTTCACAATACACCAAAATAAAATTACCAAAATTTGGTATCAACAAGATGGTGTTCCTCTTGGAAGTTGTCGTTGACCTCTGGAATGGCCAGCTTGGTTCACTGAACTTTCTCGTTTTTTTTTCTTTCGAAATATTCTAGAAGCCTAGGGATTTAAAGAAGGGATAATTCTAAGTAAACAATAGGAAACCTTCTAAACGTTAACGCCATTTGTTCTACAAACTTGAATTTTTGATAAAGAAACCTTTCTTATGTACTAACTAACTAACTTCGCTTATTATTGTAGAGTAACCTTTTTAAAAATGATCTTTCAAGATTTGTTTGGTTCTTATTATTTCTGGTCCAGAGTCAATTGTTATTCCTTATCGGTGACATTTGTATGATCAGCATTTTGAACTGTTTTGTCACTCTCTAGAGATGCCAGTTGTCATAATTCCCAGTCCTTTTACACTGGCACTACTGGCTCACATTTTATTTCTTGGGTTTGTGTATCGTCAGAGATCTAGCAGGATGTTATTCAGACTAGTTTTTGTCAGCTGGTTCTCGCGTTTGCTCTCATTGGGTAGCAATCCAGCCAATTTTAAGAAATTTCCATCTTATAAATGAGTGCATTATGTTTGTCTGTTATACTGATAACTCGAAGAAGGTTTAAGGTATGTCTAATCTGATTGCGTAATCATGATCGGAAATGAGTATTTCTTGTTTCATTATACAGTGTTACTATAAATGATCTTTCCAATTACAAACTTGAATAACTATCGTTAGGAGACACTTAGAAACATGATATTGGTATCAATGGACAGAGAAACTCAAATAATTTCTTGTTATTTATTCGGTTAAATCACATGTGTTACTCTTAAAATATCAAACATTAGAAATTAGAAAACATGAAATGGGTATCAACAAAAACAGAAACTCCAACAATTTTTTCACTGAAAAACATGACATATGAAACAGAAAGAG
Organism: Agrypnus murinus; assembly: GCA_929113105.1. Taxonomy (NCBI): domain Eukaryota; kingdom Metazoa; phylum Arthropoda; class Insecta; order Coleoptera; family Elateridae; genus Agrypnus; species Agrypnus murinus. Next base: position 24,301,520 of record OV816029.1, on the reverse strand, counting down.
AAACATTTGGTTCACAACCGTACGTCACAGAAGCTCAATGTGAGCTCCTTGTGTCACACGCTTCACATTTGCCTCACTTACTGATGGACGACCGGTTGACTTCCGCTTACAGATGCATCCCCTCGTTTTGAAGTCAGCGTACCACTTACGGATACTGGGCCCACTGGGTGGATCAACACCAAATTTTCTTCTAAAATTGCGTTGTACAGTGACAACAGACTGGGATATGTGAAAATCTAGCACACAAAATGCCCTTCTGTCTTCGTTTGCAGCCATTTTCTGTTATATCCTAGAATATCTCCTAGAAATGAAATTAATAAATATGCGACAGGTTCACCAACATAACAAGAAATTATTTAAGTTTCTCTGTCCATTGATACCAATATCATGTTTCTAAATGTCTCCTAACAATAGTTATTTAAGTTTGTAATCGGAAAGATTATTTATAGTAACACTGTATTATCAATTAGGTCACATTGACCAATATATCTCGTCCACTGCAGGTGTTGGGGAATCAAAATATAACTATGCAATTCTTTTGAGTATGCTAAATCGACTTCCAATATATAGTTAAATCTGATTTACAAGATTGCCACGATATTCTTCGACTTTTCCTTTTTGCGACTAAATTAGGCATGTTTTTAAGGGAATTGTTTTATTCTATTTAACTCTGGTTTTGCTTGTCATGCTGTTTTGTGTAAATACGTTGTAAACCTACTTACTTTTTGTTACTTATTTTACTGCATCTACTAGTTGAAGACGTTAGCTGTTCTTTTATATTTTCCTGCATCATGTTACTTCCACTTTTTCTCGCTAGACAATTTATTGTAATAATTAAACTCTAACGACACTTGAAATGGTCCGACAACTTATTAAACCAAATTATACTCAGGTGTCATGGCTGTTAATCACAAAAGCTTCTGATTAGAAATTAGAACACAGAAACAAGTAAAAAGTTAAAGGGCGCCACTCAAACGGATTAGATATTATCATTGTTTTACATAAAACGCGGGAAGCCCACGGTCTGAGAAAAGACTTTCCTTTAAAATTCTTCTGAACAAATTTCTAATAAAATTTTTTGACTGTGACAGATACATCGGCAGTTTGTTGAGCTGCACTATATCAAAGATAATTAAATTTAAAATGTATATATTAAAAAAAACGTAAAAAATATTACACATACATAAATCACAGCTTCTTATATTCATCAAAAAATTTTAATTAGAAAAATCTTTTTACATTAAAAAAAATTTACATTAAATTTCGGGATCCCAAAGTTATTTTATACAAATAAACATTCGATTATCGAAAATTTTCATAAATATCAAATTCAATATTAAATAAACATTTTCTAAAACTTATGTAAACATACCTGACCTTAATACTTTAAACAGTTGTCGGTAAGAATGGCTAATTTCACTAAACTTCACCAAAAAAATGGCTACAGCCATTAAAACCAAAAACCACATGCACAGAACGAATTAACCTAACTGCACAGAATGTTACAAAAACTGATGACAGAAGTTGGAAATAAGAATATTTCTTTTAACGAACTCTATTAACTTTTACAATAAAGTCCATTACGGAATAAATTCATTATTGCTAATAACTATAACGGTACTAAAATTAACTATAAACTGAACGGTACGTAAAAACTATTAGTTTGAATGTTGCTGGAATTGTTATTGATAAGTCCTCGTAGAAAGTATGAGGCGTCATATTTTTATTCTTAAACACACACAATGATTAATAGCTTTAAATGTGGCTAAAAGACTCTGTCTGAGTCCAAACCCTCCTTCAACACAATAGCTTTAAATAATTCTTTAAACAGCTACCGAGTTCAAAGGGAATAGCCAAAACACTAGCCTCTATTCTCGATAAGCTGTACTGAAATACACGCACGATAACATTATTAATATATCTTATAATTTTGACTTTTGACGAAACGGAAATGCACAGATTCACACGTATTAGTTCTATACGAGATTCTCAATGTTAAATTTATAATTAATTCCCTTTACCGAATTAATTTCTCACCAACCTACCCTGTAATATGAAGCACTCAAACAGATACATGCAATTTTATATTAGCTGTATGACAATAAAAACAAATAGACACACGCCGGCCAACGGCCGACGTGTTCTGCCCCAACAGCCACTGTTAGACTGACTTCAAGAGGTACGAAAAACTACATCATTTTAAAAATTTAGGAGAGGGGTTTTTAAACGATCCAAACAGACTAAACTTGTTGACATTTCTGTCCAATAAGGAAAATGCAGAATTACTTATTATATTATGCATTTAAGAATTGCCTATCAAAACTTACCGGAAATCCGGAAATTCGGTGAATAAAATGTTTTACTGTAAACAATATCTTGTTCGCCACTAAAATACAAAGGCATATGTCACTAAAAAATATTGCAGACGAATAATATATATTTTCAAGAGATCTGTACGTGCTTCTAAACTAAAAGAAGCTCAATATCTTGAAAGCTAATAAGTATTTCGAACGCACTGAACACAACATAGCTCCTTCGGTCTTCGACTACCGATTACCAAGTTAACAACAGTCACTTGTTCGCCAATCTGTCTTCCCTCCAACCTTACGATGAGGATGGGAAGATTTCTAAGATTTGAGATTATCCAGAAGTCCTCCTGGACTTAATTAATTAATAAGATACACACAAGTGAGGTTAATACTATTACTAGAACCCCCCCCCCCATTTAAATTATTGAAGATGTTATAGCAAGGAAATTTGTGAATATTTCAGTTTTGAACATCGAGGATAAAGAAAAATGCTCGGTAATAAAATAAGAAAGATGCCTTTCTTATATGTCTAATTTAAGACGAACTAGCCAAATTAATATTTTATTGACTTGCCTATATATTGAGCAATAATCTAAATATGTGTTGCGTTTTATATTCGTTCTAATGCTACCGGAGATCTTAAAGCCCTAAATTTGTAATAAGTGTTTTCTTAATTTATTGATAACAATACTTAAACATTGATTTGTATTCGAATCATTTATTATTGAATCCAGTGGCGCCCAAGAACATTTCCAGTCTTTTTTTATACATCGGCCCTGTTAGTAACACTGATGCCCTCTCACAATTTTATTCAAAAAATTAATTTTGATTGTTTGAAATAAAATTATACTCAATAATGGATTAATATTGATAATAATGGATTATTATATTACTACGGATTTCTTATCTTCCTATTTCGCTTTACTGCCGAGTTCAGAAAAGATTATTTTTTAAATTAGCTGGGATTAACAAATTTATGTTTAATACTTCAAAGTAGTAAACCTTTAAAACTAATTCCGACTTGTTTTCTCCATAATTGACTTTTTTGAGTCCATTAACGTCTATATGAACCAGTATTTTAAATTTTCCATTAGCGGAATAGATCGAAACAGCTACAAAATTAAAAAAAATGATACATTTTAATTATTTCAAAAGAAGTTTCCTAAAAGCAGCCGCATTCTGTTGATGGAGTAAATAAAAGTGTTATAATATTAAGAGGAAAGTTAAAACTGTCCGAAGTTATGTCAAACGCCAGAAGCGACAGCGCTTGGATAAAAGGCGGAGGAGAAAATAAACTTCTTAATATCTAAACATCCAATGGCACAACGCCAGTGTGTAGGAGCCAGGATAAAACCAAGGAAACAAAAGGGAGACATCTGGATTGTGTTGCGAGGGAAAAATTTCATGAAATAAATATTAAGTAACAAGTACAAGCACGGTGTACTATGAAATAATTAAATAAACTTTTGAATTAGTAATAAACTGCAGTGTTGTTTAGCCCTTTATAATTCTCACATCTAGTTGAGTGTATTTTAATAATTTAGTATTTTTTTATATTTTTAGAATTTAACCAAAGTTATACGAGATGTAAAAGGGAAGATAACGAGAGAAAAATTTTATATTCTAAGGGAAAAAACCCTAATTAAAATATAATAAGCCTTTGCCTTCTAGCAATTCCGGAGATACACTTTTCTTATAAACGTCAGGAAAGCTCTAGATAAACCGCTTAACAAAAGCGTACGAAATTGGATAAAAAAGGAGATTTCAAATGAAAGACCATAAGGCCTGAAGCGTCCCCCAGATATCTTTTATTTTTTTATTATCTCTTTGTCAACAGAAAACTGCGGTCATTTTATGGTACTTAAACTAAATACTAAACAGTGATTATCTGTTTATGGTATTTTTGTTAGAAATGAGCTAAATCTAAATGAATATGTTGTTAGGGTATTAAAAGTATTAAACTGTCTGTTGACAAATCTGTAGGTGTCAATGTAGTGTACGCAATGATCAGTCCTTTATTGAAGATCGTCATTTTAATAAAATAGAATTTATTACGAAAAATATTTTGAGCTTGGCCTTCTGTTTTACTATAAATAACGATTCTGAGAAGTAAGAGCTGATCAAATATTAGCATACAGTTTTAGTACAGGCACTTTTTTAAATTAATTCCGTTGTTCGAAAGTGGCGCCTCTATCAGTAAGTCGGCTGCAGCCGCACGTAGGACCTACATAATAATAATCGACTCCTCCTTCCCGCACAAGCTTATAGCTTCTGGGGCCTGGTTTCCAGGTTATGGGTTGTAGCAATTATTATTATTATCCGCTACATCAAGCCCACATTCACATCCAGTGGAATCAAAATTCTGCTTAATACGCGTCCGTCAGCCATGGAGTTGTTCAATTGTTGATTTTTTTATTTTACCATCGCTAGCACCAACAACGTGTAACTGCAAATCGATTCCAGGCAGCAACACACCACTACGTTACACTGGTTTGGGACTATTTCCACAGCCGGGTCAGCCGCCTATTGTCACGGAATCTGGGACCTTCGACATGTAATGGGCCCGCTCCGCACAACCACCTATCTTTTTCAATCGCAGTTTACCATCCACAACGATGTGCGACAACATCTTAGTGCTCCTTTTGCCGGAAGCTGGTTCCATTAGGTACCGCAGTTCGGTAACTCTGCGAAAAGCCTTTTGTACCCAACAAATGCCTCGTATCCTTTAGGCCATCTAACAAACATTTTCTTCATTTGCTAAATTCTATCCGTCTAAATCTCTTAATCACCATTGTTACTTTTGTCACTACATCCAACCCAACATCATTTGCCTATCGAGGGGAGGAAAGCCTACCAAAAACCGGCACCAACTGTCAAGCAACTTCCATTGCCAAGCACCACCGTCAACAGCACCTTTATACCAATGACATAAATTCCGACATCGAAACCAGCCGTGGACGTCACCACTAGCTTCTGTTCGTTGCGGCATGTATCAGTTCTTCCTCGGTTCGATGAAGACGCCGACAGCACAAACAGTTGCTTCAGAGAGCATGATAGCCCACTGCCTTGCTAGCAAGTCTTTCACCAAGCTAGTAACTTGGTAGATCACTAAAGCTTTGCGTCGAATGGTTAGTAACCAGATGCAAACACGCAAAGTGTGTACGTTGTAGATACTGCTCTCTATAAGCATGGGTCAGGAACAACGTTGTGCTGAATGGTGCCACTCCACCCTTAAAATGTATAAATCTGGCAAATCTAAATATTTAGCATCATAGGTGACGAAACCTGAATTTATGATTATTATGATAGCCTGTAACATAATTGAGATTCAATTAATGAGTACTAGGCTATTGTTAAACAGGTTATGGAGATTGAGCCATGAAATTGCATCAGAATCAACATATTTTTCATATTATTTCTATATGTAATCAACATGACAACTTTAATTATGTTTGAAGTCAAGGTGTATCCCTAATAATTATGTTATTCGAGTATTCAATCTTTCTCTACTAGAAAGTTTATCCATAAGGAATTTTTATATTTACATTTGACTTGGTCTCAGTCGTGTAATTAGCAAGTGGCATAATTCTAGTTCCTGGGATACAATATTGCCAGTCGTTAATAAAAAGAACAGGCTCAATTACGTGCTTTGAGGAACACCATGTGGAACATCACCAATGACTTAACAAAAAACTAATTGAGAAACCAATGGCATGTTAGGAACGTACTGCACGACGTCACGTTTTTACCGGTTAATATTTATTTCTGTTTATAACACATCTTTTAATTCCATTAACTACCAAACGGTAGGTACTAGTTTTAAAAACTGACACTTTTGAAATTTCTTTTGTAAATTCATAAAATGACTTCATTCTACACGTAAATGAAGAGTTACAGGTGAAGAATGTATATTGAGAATCTTAGTCACAATATGATTATTTTGGTTTAAAATGTGAAATTTGAAGATACAATAATTATGTTGAAAATTAAGAGCCTACTATTATTTACTTTAGGAACTTCAATTTGTTTAACTCAAAAAAACTTGTTATTCAAAAATAACAAGCTCAGAGACAATGGTCGTGAGGTTCTTCAATTACCAGAGAAATCCAGAATAGTGGTTAGGTATCCCTCAACAAAATGTATATGGTGACACTGAAGCAACCTCTAAATATCGTCCCACGTTACGCTGGAGCCAGACAGTGTGGATAAGTGCCAAGTAATTCACTAAATCCCGTTGGGTAAACTTACCGTAAACTTCTACTGTATCTAGATTTCTTAAAAAAGTGTAAAAGAACTGATTGCAAATATAAATGCATAAATATTTATTGTAAAAATGACGACTAGAAATCAAATAAACCTACATTACACTATAACTTTAGAAGATACTCTAACTGATATAATTGAATAGAAAACAAATTACTTACTCAAGATTTTAAACGGCTTGGTTGTATTTGCGTGCAAAGTCGTTTCCCAAAAGCCTCATACAAGATACGACAACATTCTTGAGCAAAAAAAACTAAATAATACCAGAAATGGTCGTAATCTAGGAAACTAGCAATACTTTAAATCCTTCAAAATGCGGTCGAAAATTTTTCAAATTGGAAAATTTAAAAAGAGCGTTTTGCACGCACAAACTATGAACGTCAAATTTTTTTCAAAACAATAAAGCCGGAAACAAAAAGACTTACTTCAATTTTGCTTTCGAGAATTCTCAAAACCTAACCAAGTTTACCAGTACCAAAGTGTGTAACGAAACAAAATTTATTTATATAATAAGCAACTTAAGTGCCAAAGTGTAACACCAAAGTTATTCTATACTAAAACTAGAGCAATTTTTCAATGCTTTATAGCTGGGCTTAAGAATTGTTTACCCCGAGTTAGCTAGTCGAAGTTCCTAAGATAATATTTCGTTAAAACTCTCTTTGGGCTTGGGAAAATTGAATGTCTGGACGATTTGAATAGAACTGTGATTGTCTATGAGCGTCAGCTTGTTTAATTTTAGATTCTAATAAATTCTTTTATGGTAAAATATTTTCGAAATAGGACCAAGGCCCTCTAAATTATTAATCTACCATCAAACTTATTTCACTAATATTAAATTCTGAATCGTTTCAGAACTAATAAAACTGCAAATAAATTTTTCAAGTTCATCTAAATTGTTGAAAATATTATTTATTCAAAATAGAAATACTCTGGAAATTTAGTTACAGCGAAAACTATTAACTTTGATTTTATAAAATTCTCCTTTATAATTTTTCTTCCTTACAAATCTCATTGCTTTACTTATTACAAAAGTCTTTCTAATTTTTTGTATTCAGTAGGTTCAAACAACTTAAAGACTATCACTTACTTTTCTTATGGTTCAACCATTAGTGACAATAATTAATTAAATAAATTCTCTTTAACGCACTTGTTGCACAAGCCGTTTATGTTCCCACCAGATTATTACAACTAGTTGTTTTAAAACTAAAAAAAACACTTATTTTATAATTTCACAATTATTGTGTTCTTTCAACAACTCATTGAAGGCATGCTACCTGACGAAAGTATTATGGAATATTACCAGATGTGAAATGTGATACGAATTAATAATAATAATAATGTTTATTAATATAACAAATTAATTAACACATGACACAGTTCAATTAGTGCATTATACGGATTTAGTGAGCGTTGTTGATAAATTTAAAATATTAACCTAGGAGAAAATGATAGTTATAAGTTATTAACAGCTTTTAGAAATTGAAAGAGGGAGTGCGTGAATTATTAAAATATTTTATTAACAAAAAGCAAGGTAGAATTTCTATAAAATGCAATCTTCTATGAAAGATTTATTGAAAATAAAAGTTAGAGATCGGGTTTGTATGCATTAAAACCAGCTGAGTGTCTTATGCACTTGTTTTAATATGTTTATCAAAGAGTTTCAAATGTAAGATTTTAAATGGATAAATCAGATATTTTAATTCTATCCTTTTACAATTAAAATGAAAAGGAACTAGAATAATTAGACAATGTCATACTCGATGTGGACACAGATAGATTAATTAACCCAATCGGCTTTAGAAAGCCTTTATAAATATATTTAAATGTAAAAAATATCAATAAAGCGTTAAGGTAGATAAAGGCTAAATATCAAAACTGATAACGTGGCATTCTGGGAGTACAATGTGCTGCCTAAACCCAAGGCAAATTAAGCTTCAAAAGCGATTTAAAAATCGAAATAGTTTGAAATAAATATTTCCTATATTTTCAATGTTAATCAAAATATTCGGGAGATAATTTTTATATAGGTATGTGCCAAATACTTTATTTATATTTTACTTTATATATTTTTTTAATTGTGTAGAACAGTAAATAATCTTTTTATGTATACGATTCAGTGATACGTGAACGTTTGTTTGTTCAATTTAAAATTGAAAATACAAAAAGCTCAGTTGAATTAATTGCTTTATACATATACGATAATAACATTACGTGTCGGTACAGATATTATTCATACAAACACACAAAAATAAATCTCTGAAAAGGCACATCATGTATTTTTTTAATACTATTGAATGTACACAAAAGTAAAGCGCAGAAAGCTATGACTAGTGAATTTGCTTTTTTAAAAACAACTCGTCAGTCAGCTATTACCTCTGCCAACAGGAGAGCAGGTACACAAAAAAGAATATAAACTAAATTTATTTTTGCATTTGCATATTTCCCCGTGTAAAATAAAATTAAAACAAAATTCCGGGATTTAATTGATTTATTCTGTTTTGTTATACAGCGGCAGCGAGACAGTTTTACGTATAATCTTTTAATTAGCGCACAGCTATTAGTTTCGGTTGATACGTGTACACAACCGTGCATACACGCGTAGCCATTTTATAACAACATAACCCCCATTTCACAAAATGTAGCCATGATAAATGTAAATTCTTCATGTAAGCAAAACTGAAACCATCCGTGTTAATTACCAGTGCAAATCTTAGTCAAGAGAAGTAACTGACATCTCTTAATAGCATCATTAGTCATGAGGATCAACCCTTTAGAGAAACAACAGCCAGCACGCAACGACGACGGTTGGGAGAGAAAGATCCCATACTTGAGTTGAGAAACGGATAACACTCGTCGTATATAAAGCCTTTTACATTGTTGACGTTATTTAAGCAAATCACCAGAAGCACGATACATTTGCATAAGATAACAAAGCCTTCAAAAGTTGAAGAAGCTAAGAAGCGTCGCGGCGCGAGCGCCGCTTCGAACGTACTCTTCTATTTACAAGATCCCCTTTTTTGTATTTATGTACTCTAATAGGAGATTCTTTACGAAACATCTTTCTTTTTATATGATAATCAATTAGACAATTCGTGTTTTAAAATTCATTAAGAATTGCAGATTTCAAGATTTTGTCAATATAATTGCAGTTTAAAAAGATCGAAGTTACAGGGTTTTCCAAAAATCTACGTTTTCTCACGCCCTCCCTCTCCGCGTCCTCCCCCATCTTGAGAAAACCGTCGAAAATCGGCATTTTTTTAGTTTTTCGCCTATAACTTCGTTCTTGGTGCATCTTAGTGCAAAAAAAGTTATTTGCCGACTTGTAGAGAATAAAATTCCTTCAAATTGGGTGTATGAAGTTGTTTTGTACGATGAATAGTAATGGAGCCGTGAAGCTCGCACAAAAGGCTAAAATTGCCTACTTTGCAAAATCTTGAGTTTCTTACTAACTCCGTAACACCTTATTTTAGCGTAAAAGTCTTCATAATGAATCTTGTAAAGAATCTAATTAGCTACAAATCTCATATATCAATTTTTACGCTCAGTACAACGGAGTAAATTTAGAAAAAAGCGAAAAAGTGGAAAAAGAACCCACCTGGTTATTTCTATAAAGTTAATTTGGTTTTCAAACGTTACTTCAAATGACTCGTTGGAGATGTTCATCACGTTATTGAGGACTTCTGGAGAAGGCTTTCAGTGATTCACTTGCGGGGACTCAAAACACTACGGGTTTCAAAACCACATTCCCCATTAACATCAAACAAACATGAAGCTCGCAGTTTTTACCATGAAAATTAACACCAAAATACATTGTTATCCAAAATGGACACTAGATTTAAAACACCAAGTGTGGATCAATGCGTCAAGTCTTGATCTCGAAATAAAGTGTGGATTGATTTTCTTAAACTAAAGCCAGTATCGAATTTTTCGAACTAAAATCCGTATCGACTTTTTCTTGATCTAAAGTGTGGGTCGATTTTCTTAAACTAAAATACGTATCGAATTTTTTCGAACTGATAACTTTTTCCCTATAAATAATGATCGATATTGTAAAGAAAAGTTTATTGATCATATAAATAAAACAAGAAGCAACTTTAGATTTGTTATTACTTTTTCAAAACGGATTCAAGATGGACGACGAAGCGTGACAAAGAAAACTCTAATTTCGTTATTATACAAACTTTCAAACAACGTTTCAATGCTTTTAATAAATCACAAAACAAGTTCATGCACTAATTATGCTATAATTGACCCATCGAAAGGGAATTTCACTATTAAAACCAAAAATATAATCAACCACCAAAGTAACGTCTTGCATTGTCAAGAGAATTTTTACAAGAAGGACCGTGTTCTAGTGTACTGGCGGATTGCATGGGGAAATCGTTTCCCACTGCAAGAAGCGTCTATAGTTTTATCGATTATTAACGAATTAGAACGTCAGAAAACATTTTTCGAATTAAAAACTGACAAGTGACAATCTAGAATTCAACCAAAGAAGATGTTTATATGTAACAGATATTTCATCTTCTTAGTTACATCTTCTTAATTATTTTTTCAATGTTTTCGAACATGTTTGATTACATTAATAATTATAATTAACTATCAATACTTATGTATCCAATCAAACATGTCTTTGAAAATAAACCCAAAGACTTTTACGGCATGAGTCAATGGACAAGGGGCGGCTCATGGGATTAGACCGTGCTCTATTGAGAACAACGAAAGAACTAAACGTTTCGACCGCCATTGTATTGGGCTTCTTCAGGAGAATAATTCAATTCTCTAAAGGGCGCTTTAATTATTCTCCTGAAGAAGCCTCATACCTTTGTGAGCGAAGCATTGAGTTGCTTTCTTGTTCTCAATATGATATGGTCGAAAACTGGAAGCGCAGTCCCTTAGGAAAATATTAATAGCAAGTCTGCGTTGCAATATTTGAAAATAAAATCACGAAAAGTATAAACATTAGATATTGACTTTAACTTAGTACAAGGCTGAGAATGTTCTACGAAATATGGTGACATTAGGACATAGCTATAGTTGAGGATTCCCTGGAATAACATTTTATCCAACAGCATGAAGCAATGTTCGTTGCAACGTTATTCCAAGCAGGGTGTCTCTAATTATTGCTGATATAAAGATATTAGAACGCAATTTGTGCAATTTTGATAGCTTTTCTTCAGAAATTTACCGCTAACGATGACTGTACTATATAGATATCATCAGTATTAGCTTTATCAATATTACCTTAGATTTAAAAACTAGTTTGTTTACTTTTAATACATTTTATGGTTTTGCTATTCAAATATTTATAGTCAACTTCTTCCCCATCATTCTCTTGTAGATTCCCTACAATAATGATAGTTTCATCTACCATGTAGTGTTGTAGATTAAGTGTGCATTATGCGATTGTATATACCTTCAACGTTACTTTATTTATCTCTCTAGTTTTTGATTGGTATTTTATTATAGCATATCTGTTTCTTCTACTATTTTTTTCTAAAAATGTATATTGCACATTATCAACCAAAAATAACTGGTTATTAATTAAAATTAATATTTGCTAGGTAGATGACTGACTAACTGTCTGCTTGCCTAAAAATATAAAACTTTAAAAATTATTGTGGTGTAGCTATATTTTTGTTGAAGTCACAGTTTAGTGTTTCCATTAATACTTATTGCCATATGGATTTTGAGACATCAATCATATAGAGGGTGACCTGCTAATAACTAACCATTCCCATAACGAACTTAAAAACTGATTTATCCGCTGCTAAAGAACTTAATAGTTGAAACTTCGAATAGTTGCAATGAAAAATACGTTCTCCAAGTGCTTGAAAGTAAATTTACTTCAAGACAAACACATCACTGTGTTCATTGTTAGGAAGGCCCTCGGTGGTCGAGTGCTAGAGATCCTGGTTCTCGCTGAGAGGATATGGGTTCAAATCTCGGTTGCGACTCAATTTTAAAAATTTTGTATAATCGTATTTGAACTCGTTAGGATAAGGCAGGAGTTAGTTTGTAGGCAACCTCGATACAGCATTTGCGGTAAAAGGGGGAATGGATTATGTAGTATGTACTATTTTTGGGTTTAGTTTCAAAACACTAAACTCTTGTTTGTATTGTTTTCTGTTGCCTAAATTTTTATATTATCAAATCTGATTTTGAAAAACTCTTTTTTAACATGAGAAATTAAATCGGCGGAAATCATTTTTGTGTTGATTGAATTGCAGTGTAATTTTTGGCCGGTCTTAACAAAGATCACAATTTTTACAGGGAAGTTTGTAAAAATAATTTAAATTGTCGAATAGTTATTTGGTACTTATGTATCTTTTAGTACTAAAACATTACATACTATATTTTTTAATAACATATTAGAGAATCTTACACAGCAATAATCTTACCCGACAAAAAGCTACTGTTTTCATCAATATTTACTTAAAAAATATTGTTAATAATTCTGTGTTTCATTACTTTAGAACTCATTGCTTTAGTTTCTTAAGTATAATGAAATTATGGCTTGTTTGACTTTGTAACTTAAAAAAAAAGTTTGCACAGCGTATTTCACCGACTGCTTTAAAGAAGCAGAGCGAAAAGCGATTCTTTAGACCGTTAAACGTTTCAATATTTTTATCGTTCGGTTGGGAAATTAAACATTTAAGCTTCAAGATTTTAAGGAATTAATATTGAAATGTTTCAAGTCGAAGAGTACCTAATAAAACTTTGATATTATGTCGTTCTTCTAAAATTGTTAAAGTCGTCACCATCGTAACGTAATAACGATAATCTGCAATTTAGGTTTTCGCATTAATAGGAAATTCCTTTTGGCGCGGAAATTAATTTACGATCGTGGGAAGGGATGTGTACCCCTCTCTCAGTTTTGTCATAGAGCCAGGGCATTAAATAAACTTCGTAATAATCTGTACGTTCAGAACTATACAACAAACTCAAACAAATTAAGCTGTACTGGTATTTAGTACTACATCTGAGCGAAATAATGGAGAATGTAGTTATTATAGAAAGCGTCAGTATTAAATTCAAGATGTAACATTACAGAATGTTAAATCCCAGTAGAGATTTTAACTCCATAGCTTTTGTAGTTAGTTAAAGGATTTTGCTAATGTTTAATGTTAAATTAATTTTATAACATCAAAGAAAGTGTTTTAGTTGATTACAATTATGTTGTATAGTATAACCTATAAACGGATCTTTAATGAAGTTAAGGAAAAACTTTCTTAATAACTTTTATAGCGTAAGGGAATAATAAGGTTTTAAGTTATAATTTAATTTATTTCTATCCAATTTAACCTAAATTGTGTTAACTGAGAAATTGCCTTGTCATTTGTTCTCGTTTTAGCTGTTCAAGTGTTAATTTACATTTCATCTGCGAAAAAGGGAGTTATCAATTTGAGAAATTAATATCACCTACAGAAAAAAAAATTGCAAAAAGCTTGGTAGGTTACGCATGGTGCGTGGCTTCTTGGTGGTGGATTCATGTTGTGTAAAACGACCAGCTCCTAAATTACCACTTTCTCCAGCTTCTTCATAATTTGGCAATGATGAATTATTTTAACTACACATAGCTCAAATATACTGTACTTTTTGTGTCGTGGTTTTAAGAACTAAGAGAAGATGGTTTTATGTTACAATGGTAACGTGTTAACAGAGGTTAGTCAAGAATCGAAAATCGTAAAACATACAGGGTGTTCCATTTAAAATAAAAAAGTTGATAGTAGCCGAAGCAAAACGTATGGTGAAAAAAGCATAAGAGGCACCAACAACTAATAACACGAGAGAGTTGTACAGAAACACAAAAAAGAGGACCAAAAAACAGAAAAAGATCGCAAGATTACTGCTGCCAAGAACTATCCAGATAACATAAAAAATTGAGAATACGAAAATATTGAGGAAAAACTGACATCCCCACCAACCAACCCAAAGAAATAAAAACTAAGTAATAGAACGTTTGCATAACTCTACAGCAGGATCTATAGATGCGATGCCATTCTGGCAAAACTGCTGTATTGATCCGCACTTCTAACACTCCTAACCACTAGACTATCACGGCCATGTTACACTTTCCGCGTAATTTTGACACAGCACTATTAACCTAACAAATGACAAATTCTCTGATGGTAGATATAACAAAAAGAACAAACCGGATCCTACGTTGTGATACAGTAAAAGACTAGTTTATTTATTAAAGTAACCAGAGTATTTTATTAATTTATTCTTAACGTCGAGCAAGGAGCGACGGATTTAACCTGGCAGACAAATGAACGGCTAGTTTTGAAAAACTTCCTGAAAATATGCTAGCCCAGAATAAATACGTCATCGCTTCAAGTTCAGTTTTGATTACACTGAACAATACATACGAATAAATCAATTTATAAAGTTAATACAGTGGTGTGTTTATACATAGTTATTATTAGGGTATTTATAAATAGTTAAAACGTAAATTTCTCATAAAACATAAAAGTAAATGAAATTGAATCAACCATATGGAGTTATGTATAAACTAGGAAAGGTAAACGTACCAGTTTAAAATGAATACACAAGAACGGCTGAACAATCGTTATCTCATATTTGGCATAGCACCAGATGCTTTGTAACAATACATGTATAAATAGAAATATCAGTAAACGTCCTTTGGTTGGACATTGGTTTTCTGTCAGCAACAGGAACATATATCTAAATGAGCAATCAAGAGCAATAGGCACAAACAAATAACATCATATATGAAATAACAGACAAGCACGTGAACACAAAATAATGATGACAGGGACCTCTTACACGGTCTATGAAATGGGTTTCTCTATTCTCTCAAATAGTAAATCAGTTTGTACCTAGGGAAAACAACCACCGTTCCGTGGGGCGTTTCTACCAATATCTTAGTCACAAAGTATATCATTTAGAGTAGGTTATAAAATCAACCAGAAATCAATATGTACTGACTGTGAAACACATAAAACAGTAGTTGTATTTCAGGCACGTGTAACACGTCCAGTAACAATAAACTGTAGCTATAATTTTACAACAACAATAAATAATAAAGCGTTGTTTTCTGGTAATATTTCCACTTCAAAACTTTGCAGATTTAATTATAATTAGATTTTCGTATGTAAAAATCTAGTTTATATCTAGTTCATATCTAGTTTATCAATCGATATTTAGATTTTAGATTAATTAATGAATCAACACAACTTATTCAACATAAAAAGGGAACAAATAAAAGTAAACTTATATGTAGGAAAATACTGGTCAGCAAAGACAAAATGGCTACCTAATTCTTATTAACATTTCATAATCGTCCTCTTCAAAACAAAATAGCAGTGTCCCTAACTATACAAAGACCAATTAATAACTAATTACCAATTAAAGAAACTGTAATAAATATACCTAAACACTTTATATTCAACCAAATTGTTGTTATTTTAAAATCATGTATGTCTTTTACCTGCACCTGTCCCTGTATGTAACAACACAACTAGGTAAATTGATTATAATGCAATTTGCTTTGTCATGAAATGACTTGCTACAGCTACTATGATGTAGTTTATAATAAATTGTATATAAGCTAAAGAGCTGTTGTCAACAGACTGGAGTAGTGGCATCATAGTAGAAATTTACAAGAAAGGAGACGCCAAAGAGTGCGGCACTGGTAGGGAGTGACTCTGCTGGTAACATCAATAAAATTTTATTATATATACATACAGAAGATAAAAATCATGCACAGACACTAATAGAACAAACGATAGAAATGAATTAAACTCTGCAACTAGTGTTCGTTGACTTCGAAAAAGTATTCGCTAGCTTGAGGCATGACACTCTGTGGAAGATGCTAAAAGGCTTTGGATTTGCCAGTAAGATACTTCAGTCAGTCAAGATGATATACAATAATGTTATGTTATGCCAAATTATACGCAAAGTATGTAAAAGGGTGAAGCAAGGATGTATACTGTCACCACTGCTTTTCAACATCTGCCTAGGTTGCATACTTACAACGGCTGCTATTTATTGATCAGAAAAGTGTAATTGAGAGAAATTATCGCCAAAATACAAAACAGAAATACAGAAAAAGCCTGGGAAAAATACTGAAAATTATCCGTCCAAACACTATTACGAAGAAGAATTTCGGAAACCTACACAATAAAACCAAATAAAAATTGAAATAAAAAAACGAAAATGGAACTGAATAGGAAATACTTATAAAAAGAACTATGACATAACGAGACAGTCATTCTATTGGGGAACAGAGGAAGATCAACAACCACATGAAGATGAAGAAATAGAAAAAAGGAAAAATTTATGGAAAAGCTTCGTGGAAGTCCTTTGCTCCGAAAGGGAGTAACAAGATAAAAATCAATGATAGTCTCACAAAAGGTTTAATTCGTTACAAAGGCTGAGTATTACAGTGCGTTAAGTTTGTTTTTGCTTTGTTTCTCAAGTTTAACTTGCATACAAGATGTCGAGAGTGGTCCTTATTATCTTATAAACGATATCTTGCCGACATCAATAAAACTTCTACTTAACGGTGAACAATAACGCGCGCAATAATTTGTTTTGCGAAAAGAGCGAAATTAAAGTCTGATTATAAAAAATAAAATGGCTATTCTCCGATATCAAACCGCCATCTCGAAATCAACACTGGGGCTTTGTATGTACTGATAGGTGCTATTCGTCATCAAAACCAATTTGATCAGAAAACCACGTTAAATATTATACTTTTTTTGAAATAAGCTGAAAGTCAGTACTAAGCAACGGTGTCCGACGAATACTATAACCAAAACTTGATTATTCCGGAGGATGAGTCTACTCTTTCAAGAATAATTAAAGTTATGGACTCGATTCTGGATTTGACTGTAATCAAGTTAATTTCCAACGATATATGTATGTATGGGACTGCATTTGCAGTGATCCGGAAACCAACGAAAAAATCTCTCAAACATTCACATTGCTTTTATTTGAACACAGTAATTAATATGGACAGACTTTAAATGTTTGCGGGTTGTTTAATTTAATAATTAATGTGGACGTTGAAAATATTTTACTAAAGTCAAATAAAAGCTTTTAAAAAGCTGACGCAAAAAGTTGTTTTATATATTGCGATGATATGGACCATCTATTTGAAAATTTCAGTGTTTACGACATATTAAAAATAATCAATAGGCTACGATAGGTATTGGGTTTAGCCAGATAGCATTTATATAATTATTCATGCAACAAATGAAAGGATGTACATGCTAGGATCGTAATTTTATTCATGCTAAAGATTACATGCTTGATTATAGATAGTTTTATCAAGTAAAAATAGTAAAAATAGGACCATGATAGCTGTCTATAATATTTAACCTAACTTTATTAAAAAGGATATTTTATAAAAAGGAATATCAATTAATTTTATTGTTTTGTACTAAAACATGATGTATGTAACCCATGTTACATGTTTAGGGTAGCTTGTGCATTTCTTTAGAATATTTTTATCTTTTCTTAAATTTGATGTGCCGATGATGGCCCGCAGATAGTATTTTCATTATTCTAGTAAGCTGAACCAGTTTCGGGATTATATTTCACTGGAAATATGTAAAATAGGTCATTATTATGATGTCTATAATAGTACATTTAACTTACTGATTCCAGTAATTAAAGGATTTGTATTAATTATTAAGGAAAATCAGCTGTTTTGGATATGTTGGAGGTTTTTCAAATTTTGATTTTAATAGAACATTTTTCACCGTTTGAATACAAGCACTTGAAGGACTGTATGCTAGACAACTTTTAGTATAATTTGATTTCATTTATGTTGATATTTGTATAGGATCTTGTATAGCATCGTTGAACTCCTAAAACGTGTAAACAGATTTTTCATTTGAGTTTTTCTTTTATTGTAATTATTTTCCTATGTAAATTTTATATGTATGAGTTACCTAGTGTAGCTATGTGTTCATTTCTTGTAAAGATATAGCTGGAGATAATGTGTTTCCATTGTAATTTGAGTTTTAATGAAGTTTTCATCGTTAATGGTTTTTGTTGATTTTCTCAATTATGATTGATTTTAGTTTAGGCTATAAGTGTATTACATTAATTTGTTCGTCTTCTTGCCAGCTATATTTCTGTTTTTCTAGATTTAAGATTAATGCTAATTTTAAACATATGTTTTTATCCTGTGACGTCACGAATGTAGCGATTAGATTTTGTTTGTGGATTTTTGTCATAGTCGTCAATTGTTTTGAGAAAACATATAAAAGACCCTCGGAAAAATAACAAATTTAGTCGACAGAACCTATTTGAAAAGTCCACGTCGACTCGTACAAGAATTTTCTAAAATAAAGTAAGATTAAGTCATAACCACATGTTTTGATAAACATATGTCGAATGTAAACAAAGTATTTATGGTATAGTTACCTGTTATATAAAACAAAGAAGAAATATTTCCACATTTATAACAATTATATGGGATTGTAAATATTATTATAAACAAAATAAAGAAGATTTATTTATTGGTTTAAAGAATCGATCTATTTGTTCAATCCATCAGCTAACTATTGGAAGCAGTCTGTATTACCAACAATGTAATTGGAGTAATTTAATAAAAGACTTTAAAAGGATCCGGACGATTATATACAAGGTATTTCGAAAGTGAAAGATTTTGTTCACATAAAGAACTATAAAGTTATAAAGACAATTTTTATTTAAATCTAGAATATGATTTTGATCATTTCAGATTGTTTTTAGATAACAAAGATATAACAATTAAACAATTTTGAATTTGTTTATTATCAAAGATAATTCAATTTAGTTTAATAAATTCATTTAGTATTTGTAAATAATTATTTTATTGACTGATAAATTTATTTTATGTTAGTTTGTTGAAGTGGATACCAGTTTCAAACCACATTTTCAGATTGTAACTAAGACCTAAAACATTTGAGCAAACTCTAGGAAGATTTTCCTAATTTTGAATTTCTTTTGGTTAAACACTTGTGTTGGGTGTTTATTTTGAATTTTGATTTTCGTTTTAACCACAATAAAAATAAAAATCTGCGTTTGAATTTATTCATGTTTTTATTTGATGTTCATACAAGTATCCATTGTTCTTATCTTCATACAGAGTTTATGTTCCTGTTGTTTACCTGCAGTAGTTCAAATGCTTTGGCAGTAAGTCTCGTTCCAGGTACAGGAATTATTAAAGTTGAATTAAATATTTTTATCTCATGCTCTATTAATATAAACCTGAGTCAGCTTAAAAAGGGTAAACGAAATTTACTGAATAATTTTTAATTTTTTATTATTGGTGGATTTCATCGCAATATTAGTGATGAAATAATATTTGGCATGATTTACCGACCACAACAATAAGAAATTGCATGGCTGCACTTAACCCCACCCTTTGTGCGCTTTGTATCAAAAAATGCTATTCAAATGTGTTTCGGACAATAGCAGGTGTAGATTTTTAGGCAAATCTAAGTAGAAAAGTGCACAAGAGTCGTGGATGGTAAGCTGGTAATGAAGAGAAGCTAAGACGCAGAATTTTTCAGAAGAATCGCAAAGAATATACACTTATATGGATATTCGAAGAGAAAGTTCATCTGAAGTTTAATGTTTGTGTTCGAAAACTTTTCAAATATACGTTGCAGGCTGTATTATAACTTTGCAAACTGAAGTAAATTAAAACAGCTGCGAACAATAACAATAAATCGTATGTGATGAATCTGTATTTACCTTGAAGTTGATTAGTTTTTTTATAATAGTTAATGAATTTGTCGAATTTTTCTCAAAAAAGTAGTCGACAATAATTTTATTAAAACGGAGAGATATTAAATTCCAGAGGAACTTGTTAATGTTTACTGACTACCCTACCCACCTTTAAACAAACTTATTTAATTTATGTATTGTAATTCTGGCAAACTTTAATTTTATCTCTAAATTTACTACGAACTTATGTTTGGGAATCTAAAATTGCCCTTTGTTTGTTACGTCAATATTTACTGAATAATTGAAAGCATTCTATTTAACTACCTTTGATGCAAATTACGTTGTTAAACTAAAATTGCTTTAATTTTCTTTTGACTGGTATATAGTGCATCTCTGAATATCCGAATTTTCTGCGTGTATGTTTAATTATTAAAGTAACACGTATTAACATCCTTGACAATTATGCAACCAATCTTACATGGCAGCAGTGAGTGAAATTTGAAGTTTTGCTCATTTGATGTGAATTGTTGAAGGCACGTGTGTAGTTGCTGTGTGTTACACAACCATAAAAACTATTTTATTTTTAACAATTTGTTTCCAAATATTAATGTAAAATCTTTCTTTCTCCTTTTTTTTATACATTATTAATAAATAATTGTATTTATAAAAAATAATGTGAATTTTTATGTAGTAGATCAGGCTGGGCCACTGGAGGAGCCCCTTACGGCTCTCTGACACCCACTCAGTTTGAGTCATTTTGGGCTGTCCTAATCCTCACTATTTCCCTACTCGTCTCCCACTTCGTTAGTTAAATTCCTTGAAGTAACACGTTTAAATTATATGAATAGAAAATTAATGTTTGGTTTCTGAACATACAAATTTTATAAAATTATAACTGAAGAAGTAATTAATAAACCCTACATTCATAGCGATTATAATTTAATTATTTGTTGAACGATTTTAATAGTCAATAACATAATTTCGAAATTAATAATAATAGTTAGAACAGACGTTTGAGTTGCTTGATTTGCGATCCTTCTCAATTGTGTTGTAACTAATGTTAATAAATCTTTTATAACAATTTGATAACCAAATCCTGTAATTTTCTTCTTGCTGTTGCGGATTTAATCGAATAAGTATATATGTAAAAATACGCAAAACCACAAATCTAAAAGTGAACCTACACAAATAAAACTAATTTAATTAACAAACACAGGACAGGTGATAATTATAATATTTATAATGGGAAAGTAACACTAGTGAAACATCTATGTTTCTACCTGCTTTAGAAAAAATCTGATGAAATAAAAATTTAATATACGTACGTTAGTAAATAAATAAAAAAATTGCAAGATATAAATGAATTATTTAATATAGGTAAGACTAATTAAGATTGGCAAAGATTCTGCTAAGTATGGGTATAGGAGAATTGAAATGCATTCGTGACGCGGCGTCGCACTAACGTCAGAGTAAGGGAAGGTTCCCCTTAAAGTAGAGCCCCTGAGCTCGACGTTGGACCACTCTGAAGTAGATTATTAAATTTTGTTTAAGAAATAATTAATTTTTTAATCAGCTGTCAAAATAGGTAAGATTAGTGGTTGCATAACTGTTAGGGGTGTCAATGCATTTGACGTGTTATTTTAATAATCGATCATACAAGTTTTTATGTGCAGAAAAGTTTATGTGCATGTTCAGAGATATAATGTTCGAGATACTTATAATAAGATATAGAAGTCGCACTGCATGAAAATAGGCCGTTTTCTCACTGTTAACGATTAAGCAATTAATAGCTTGCACATAGTAATTTTTGTTTCGTTTGTTTTAATTATAAGTAAAAATTCATTCGTATTCTTTAATTTAACTGACTTGAGTTTAATTATAATGCATTATTATTATTATTATTCGTTCGTCAGATTATCACAAAAAAACTATTTTGTAAAATATACTATTTTCGCTTAAATTTTTGTTGTAAACATCCTGTTGAGTTTCCTAATTAACCGTAATTCAAACTTGATGATAACATGTCTAAAACTTTCATTTTCACTAAACATCGTCAAATTTGGTTAATTACGGAACCCAGCCGAACAGATTATAGAGTTGTAATAAAAATGTTTGACATGGTGCCTAATAAAGCAATAATACTAGGGTTTATAGAGATACTATCACGAGAGTGCTTGTTTGTGCCAGACATATTGTATATAGTAAACCCTCGAGGTAAGTTATAGGGAATTTTGTCTAACAATTCACCAAACTATTTGCCAAGCAAAGAGCTTGACATCTGTTTTCGTGAAGCCAATTTTCTCCCTATAACCCTCAAAACACAGCTTCAAAGCAAATTAGAGTTTCACCTTGGTTACCTAAATAAGTCTCCTTGTACTGTGTTGTTCTGCGCCGTTACGCAACCAAAACGAACCTGTGCTTAACACATATTATTACTAAAATAAGGAACTCACAGCGAGAAACTAAATTAGTGGTAAAATACAGACAAACAATACTGCGTACACACACAAACACACAAAAGCCTCGAAAAAAGAAAATCTGCTGCTGGCGCTTGATTTTTCTCTTCATAATTGGATCCGGTGGGAATTTCGAGGCGTCTTAGTTAGGGATTTGAGCGTTTGACTTTTTCAGTTGTGCACTAACAATTCGTCAAGGCAGGCGTACCAAGAGATTTTTTTTGTTAACATTATTTAGAATGTTAATAATAGAGTAATGTTGTTTTCCCGCAACCCTGACGGCTTTTTGCTCTTTTGCTTTGGTGTTTGATACAAAAATTGAATTCCTAATGAGGTGGGAGAAAATCTCGGTGTTTCGTAATAAATTAGCGTGTAGAAGACACGAATGCGGCTCGGTGGATGTAAATTAATTTCCTCCGCGCGCAGTTTATTTCTGTGAAATGTAATTTGTTTTCGTTTTTATGTTCTTGTTACTTTTTGGGATTGCTTAGATAAATGCTCGAATTCATAATTTCCTGAGTTGTAATTTTTAATACTTTTTGTTGTTATTAGACCTGTTCTTGTTATCCTCCCCAATTTCTGTATTTGACAACAATCCGCAGGGGCGTCATTGCGCATTTACTTAAATGTTACAAAAGATTTTTTAATATATACACCAATCTCGAATAATTTGGTTACATCAGTAGATCATCTCGTTTCAAGTGTATGCAATTTTAATTTTTGATCTACTTGCTTTGGAGTTTATGGTCAAAATCAATATGATATGATTAGTTTATTCACTTGGGAAGTTGACATATTTTTCGTAGATGATGTATTCACTGATAATACGGACGGAGAAAAGAAGCAAAAGAATTTAATTTTCGCATGGATTATGTCAGTCGTATTCTAATTACCACACCTCCTAAGATGTCTAAACAAGAGCAATTCGTTAAAGACCACCTCACAACAAATGACTCTCGAAATCTATCTGGACTTCTATACTTACTTACTCTTTGGCCGTGACAGTCCTTCTAGGACCATGACCTCTCTTTCGATCTTCTTAACTTATTGACCCTTGGACAGACTAGTTAGGCCTGCGCCTGGTCTTGTACTTCTTTTACTTTTCCTCTTATGCTTCTCCATTTGAGCCGGTCCTTTTCTAGCGTTCTCCAGTTGTTGACTCCTGCTTCCTTCAGATCCTTTTCCACCATATCTAGCCATCTCACCCTTGGTCTTGCCCTCGGTCGCCTTCCTGAAAGTTTTCCTGTGAAGATTCTCCTGGCACTTCTTTCTTCCTTCATCCTCTGTATGTGACTCAACCACCCCAGTCTGCTACTTTTAATTTCACTCACTATACTTGGTGCGTTATATCTGTCCCCTAACTCATAGTTATACCTTCTTCGCCACTCCCCATTTTCTTCCACTGGCCCGAAAATATCCCACCTACCTAAAATATAACATCTTCCACTCCCCCCTATTAATTTGTTTTTTATCCAAAGTCCACGCTTCCGCCCCATACACTGCGATCGGTCTTAAAATGGTTTTGTACACTGTTAACTTTGTATTAATGGATATATCCTTGGCTTTGAAAACATGCTTTAGTGCAAAATAGCTTCTGTTTGCTGCCGCCAGTCTTGCTTCTATATCTTGTGTAATTAGATTTGTTTCATTTATTACTGCACCGAGGTACTTAAAATCTGTCGCCTGGTCAAAGTTGTTTTGACTTATTTTCAGAGCTCGTCGTTGTAGGGAACTCCTCCTTGCTGTGATCATATATTTACACTTTGTTTCATTGACTCTAAGCCCTACCTTGGCTGCGATTTGTTCTAGGTGTTTATATACTTCTTTTAATTCGTTGATTGATCTCGCAATTATGACCACATCGTCAGCGTAGGCGAGTATCTGAAACATTCTATTTATGATTGTGCCTCCGGTATTAATGTGCGCTCTCCTTAATATTCCTTCTAGGACCAAATTAAACAGTATGGTTGAGAGGAGATCACCCTGTCTCAAACCTTCGTTTATCCCAAAACCTTCCGGTAACTGGTCTTGTACTCTTACTATTGAGTTGGCGTCTTTAAGACACATCTTTACCATGTTTATTATTTTCTCTGGCACATTTAGCTCTCCTAGCACTATATACATTTCTGCTCTTATTACAGAATCATAAGCTTTGCTGAAGTCAATAAAAAGGAGATAGAGAGTGATGTCTTGCTCGTAACTTTTTTCTAATATCTGTCTGATTGTAAGGATTTGCTCCAGCGTAGATCTACCTCTTCTAAAGCCACATTGGTACTCGCCTACTTATCTTTCCATTATTACTTCTAGCCTTTTCGCTGGACTTCTATAGAAATCTTAAAGAAAATGTAAATCAGAATCGCCTGAGTTAGAAAGCACTAGATCTGCCGCCATCTACTGTCTCAATTTTATGGAAAGAAGACTAAAGGAAAGACTAAAGAAGACCAATTCTAAGACATCGACTGAAAGTTAGGTAATTTCTTGCACTCTCTGCGACCAATTTATTTTCGAATTGTAATTATCCACACAATTAATGTGCTAGCACGGTACAAGGATGCGCTGCCAAATGTTAAATAACTATCAAATAAATGAAGATCGTAGTCTATTGCAACTTATTTTGCATATAAAAGCTTAATTTTACCAAAATACATGGGTATTATCTTATTTTCATATGAAATATTTAACCTTATATTTTCTTAATTAAGTGCCAAAAAACAAAATAAGACAAAACATTTCACTGACTAAGAAATAGATTTGTTAGTAAAAGACGTAGGAAAAAAATCAAAAATTACAATTTGGTCCATTAAGAAGCCGTAATTATACCCGGTTTTATAGCGGTAGTGCTTGGGAAGCTGCTCTTAACAATACATTGCTTCTATAAGAAGATCTTTGGGGTAGAAAACGAAATCTAATTTTTAAAATAAATTTATTTCAAATCATATTCTGAATGAAAATTCATAGAGAAAAATTATCAGGAAATTGAACCCAGGACCTTTTGCTTTTCGGGCGGGTGCTCTACCAACCATTAGAATGACACTCTTTTAAAACAAACTAGATAATTGCATAATTTAAAATATTAATGTTTAAATAACAGAACATTTCGTTCACAAAGTTGTGAAAGAAACGAGTGCGTTCTGAAAATAAAACTCAATTTCATCTGTAGAATTATACAATTCTGTATAATTCAGCAGATGAAATTGAGTTTTATTTTCAGAAAAGCTTCACTTCTGACATGGCTCACGCTTTGAGCTACTATATCTTTTTGTTATCTCTTTCTTTTTGCTTAATTTTGTATTCTATTTGTTTCAGCCTTTATGTAGTATTCACTGTACATATTCACATTCACATATTTATGTATTATATTCACTTAGAAGCTATTCTATTTTCTAGAGATCTATAGATCTATTTTCTCCTGAAAAATCCACATTAAATTACGTTGTTCTTCTATTGTCCTCAATACGACATGCTTCAAACCCGGCAAGTCGGTCTTTGCCCATTGATTCAGGCCGTGGAAGTCTTCTAAGTTTTTTGTGAAGTTTAGTTTTTCAGTTTTAGAGCGTTTCAAAGTAGGGAAAAGTTGAAGAACAGTGCCTTAAGCTATTTAATTGCATTTTACATTTCGAATTTTGTCAATATTATAACAATAACAATATAAAATTGGCCAACCCCAAATGATACCAGTAGCTTATAAAATTGTTAAATTCTTTATTTACTAACATAATAAACGTGTCAACGCATATGGTAATTCTTACACAGTAAACGAATTGGTTATTATATTGAGGGAACTCCGTAAACATTAATGCCCTTTTTAATACCAAAATGAAATCCAACACAAAATAATAGCTATCGTTTTTTCATTTATTATATTTTTTCATTTATTATTGTTCATAAAAAGAAAATCCATATTTGAAAATCTGTGATGACAGTTTTGCGATCGGTTTGCAGCAAGCAGCTTTCAATAATGCTACTCCAGGCTTTTCTTTTCATTTTGGCGTAGCATCTAGTTTCGGTGTCTTCCATGATCTGCTTTATATATTGTATCCTGGGTCATTGTGCAGGGTTTTTCGATACTTATACAGTGTGTCCACGAATTGAGTTCACAAGAGGGGAAAACTTTTTATTTTTAGTTTTATCGAATAATGTTATTCTTGATAAAAAGTTTTGCTTGTTGTAAGACCCCAGAAAATTAAAACAAATTCACGTTTTATTTTACCCGCTTCATTTTATAGTCAATTTTCTGTGAAACCATTTGAAATTTTGCACTAAGTTCAAAACTTTAACAATAATCTAGTGGGTAAATCAAATACGGAATGGATAGTTAAGACAGTCACGTCACCCACTAGATTATTGTTAAAGTTTTGAACTGCAAAATTTCAAATGGTTTCACAGAGAATTGACTATATAATGAAAGGTAAAATAAAACATGAATTTGTTTTAAAGCAGTTAAGCAAAACTTTTTATCAAGAATGACATTTCTCGATAAAACTAAAAATAAAAATTTTTCCTCTCTTGTGAACTCAATCCGTGGACATACTGTAGATTAGTTTAGATATATAATAATAGAGGCCTTTTCCTCATAATATTGTAACGTTCTTTTTAAATTAATAACAAAAATGCTGTCTAATCGTCTATTAACAAGAGAAATATTATTTACATACACTAATTTAATCTTAACTAATTATTTAACACTATAAATATATACTGTTTAACGAACTTAAATGATAGATATTCATAAACTTAAAGTAGATTATATAAGGACTATTTATTATTACAACAATTATTAAACATTTATTTATTCACTAATATACTTGATTACTAATTACACAAAGCACATTTCAGTTCACCGTTCGAACACTAATTGGCTCTCTTTCTCGCGCGGCGGCCCTTATATATAACAATATAGATACGGAAGTGCAGAGAACATACTAGAATCTTCTCGCGGGTGTATGATCCTGTCGCTCTGGAATGATCTGTCGCCTGTGTATAGGGGTTTCCCCATTTGTTACAATATATGTCCTACTAACTCGTTTCTTCTTTTGGTTTTTGTTTATCTTGAAAGTCTTCTTTTGTCTTTCACTCTTTGTAAAACCTCTTAAGTCCGATATACCCATCCATCTAGCTGATGTTCAACGCTCTTCTCTAATACTACCTTTCCAGACTTCGACCTATCGTCCAGGTTTCGCATCCGTAGAGAGCTATATTCTATATATACTAAGGCGTTGATATCTTTTTTCTTTTGTCTCAAGGGATATGCTATTTGATGTTATTAGTTATTTTTGAATACAAAGGACGTTTGGCGTGTGCTAGTTTTCTTGTGTATTTTTTTCGTGTTGTTATTAAACTCCAAAAGTATGAAAACTGGTAAACTGTTCCACTTCTTGTATTGCTTCGTTGTTAATTGTTATGTCGCCCATTGGTTCTTCGTTCCTTCCACATAACATTCCTTTTGTTTTTGTTTGTTTATTTTTATTTCATATTTTTCCTGAAATATCCTATCCATCTCTATTAGGAATTGTGACAGTTCCTCTTTATGATTCTCAAGAAATGTACGATATCCTTATCTTTCTTGCTCTTGAGTGTCTGAATTCGTGCATTGCTTTTTGTATATACAGGCTGTTTACTAAAAAACGTCGTAAGCTATAACTCCACTATTTATGGTTTGATATCGATAAACCAAAAACCAGATGAAATTGTTTTATATTATCAAATATTCTACTAATTAGTAATTGAACCCTAAACAAAAATAATACTACTATGATACATTATAGACAAACGAATTACCAAAATGCAATTTATCAAGATGCAGTGTACGTACAATAGCTAGTCAGAAGAGTCCTTTGGGGAATTACGAATTTATCGGATCTGTCAAATATTTTATTGAATCCGTCGGATAATTAATCAATAAATCCACACCCCTAATAAAATAATACATTAAAGCAACTGCTAAACACAACCCTTGTAAAAACCTTGTGGTCGTGGAAATAACAAAAATACTGATATACAATCATCAAAGGAATCCAAAAGAAACTGATCAATACATCATAAAATTATAAAATATCCCCACTAAAAGCGTCTTCTGACACAATCAACCGAAAGGAAAGTGTAATTTTATAAAGAGATGCGACTAAAAAAAATAGTTTTAGTGAAGATGTAATCATAAATACGTATTCTTAAGTAAAAATCATGAT
Source organism: Agrypnus murinus (assembly GCA_929113105.1). Taxonomy (NCBI): domain Eukaryota; kingdom Metazoa; phylum Arthropoda; class Insecta; order Coleoptera; family Elateridae; genus Agrypnus; species Agrypnus murinus. The sequence goes on along the minus strand of OV816029.1, from coordinate 24,272,615 downwards.
TTTGCAACTATAGGACCTAGCTATAATAAAAACTTAATTTGTCAGATAGTGCATTAAATTACATCAGCATGAACAAACAAAACATACGGCTTTTTGTTTTCCAACGTTATGTTGTGTAAAATTTAAATGAGCATATTCTATTATAACTATACATGCACTACAAATAGCTTGTTGCAAAATGTTTATTATTAGCTAGTAAACAATTACACACAGCTAATTAGTTTTATAGAGTGGAATTCTCTTGTTTTATTTTGTTCATAAAACAATAACGCATGAAGTACACCATCGATTTGCTTTCTGTGCTCTGTATTAATTCGCATTCGACGTTTTCCTCCCTATTATCGGTATTTGTATATTACATACTAATTAGTACTATTGTTAACAACACGTTAATTATTAACAACCCTATTGTTTCAGCTCGTGGGTGGCGAATTCGACATGGAGCTTAACTTCGTCATTCAGGATGCCCAAAACATACGACATATGTTGGAGCTGTTGGACCATTGCCCACCAAATTTACAGGTTAGTTCTCTTGTTTTTGCTTGTGTATCTTGTTTTGTATTCACGTGAAACTGTGATTTATTATTCCCTTGAAAAGTTAGCAAATACATACACGGAGGTTCAGGATTATCCATTATATTTCGACCACCTCTTTTAGCTTTGTTATTAAGTGGAGATAAAAAAAGTTTGCTATAAAAGTTGTATCGCTTTACCTATATTATTTTAAAATTTCATCAAAATAACAATTACACACTTATATGGTGGTATGGAATATACATAATATTTTTTAAAATGTTTTACTTTAAAAATATAAAAAACTTTATTTAAAGAGTAGTAGACTAAGCTTGTGATTAATGTGAAAAATGTGATGTGAAAAATGTGATTAAACTCAAAGTAGGCTATGGAAACAATTTATTTTAATTGACATTTCTTTAATCCAATTGGGTTATAGTGATGCCGAAATATTATATTACATGTTGAGTTGGTAAAGGACATCTTTACAAGCCAAGCGATATTGTTTCCGAGACGATATGTCGAGGTCAAGCAATATCACGAGGCTTGGAAACTTTACCAACAAAACATGTATACTATTTTTTATTCACATTTGACTGAAATAATCAAAATAAAAAGTAATGATAAATTTTATGAAAGTAAGTTTTCTGTAAACTGCCAGTAAATCAAAATCGGCCATCTATCGACCAAAAGAAATTTTTTTAGTAAGGTTTCATTGTTCGCCGCTAGATGGCAATGTATGCTGTCAGTATTTTAAAATTGGAAATTCATTAGTTCCATCTTATTTATTAAATATAAAATACGAAAAAATAAAAATATAACTAATATGAAATAAATAAGATATTTTTAGCGTTAAATACATTTATAAAAACCTAAATTTAAATCGAAAAAATCACACTTGAAGCTAATTTTCTTAAACCATTTATTTTTAGAACATATTCTTTAAATAATTTAGTTTTACAGTATGAATAATTATAACGAAATTTCTATCAACACATTTCCAGAAGAATAAAATTAAGTTATCTTGACAACTTAATTAAATATTATTTGTTTGGAGATAAATTAAATTCATTCAAAACAAGTAAATGTGTTAATTTAACTTTAAAAAATTTACTTCTTTAAATAAAGAGAAGAATATGTTTGCAATTCTTTATGCCCTTTTTGGTATCATTAAAATTTATTATTACTAATTAAACTAATTACTACAGATAAACTCACGGTGTTTAATTACTAGGACGGACTGTAATTCCTTCCTTTTAATTTTTAAAATTGGCGCCTTGTAAATAACAACTTATACCAACAATACAAAATAACCTCTACATTTAAGATGGCAACAATGATGTGGTTTAAAAATTTAAATTACACGAAACTTTCAATATCTGAGAACCTCGCTATATAGCAAACATAGTTTAACCTAAATTTTTACAATACAAGTGGGTAAATATTTGTATGCACCCTTAATACAGTACACCTTGTCTATTCTAGGTGAAAGATTACATTAAAATTGACCTAAAGTTCATTAAGTTAATAAAATAGATTAATGTCTGTCAAATCATTAATGGACAAGGAATACCACAAATCGGCTATATGTGAAATTGCCTAAATTTATTTAATTAAAATTTTTATGTGGGCGAATTCCTTTTTAGCACGTTAAACAACATGACAGTATATATTGAAAAAAGACACTAAACTTCAGTCAGTATGCTTATTACCGGCAGGTGTTACTATTGTTAATCACTACCTAATCCATGTTTACATAACGTATAGGGAGAAAAATTTGCACAAATTCTAAAACTTAAAAAATAGTAGAATTAAGTAAACTGAGCTTGTGTTCTTGATGTATACATAATTTAATTTTCATAAAAATGACTGTAATTGAAAGAAACATTTATTTCCCCGTACTACGTTATATACCTATAACGGAATTAATCACAAATTCAGACTTACACGACTACCAAGGCATGTAAATATGAGTAGCATACGTTAGTAAAAGCTTTTTATGTGAAGGCACAACGATAGTTAATAGACTTGTATCATAAGTAGCTGTACACCCTTCAGAGCTATGTAACAAAAAAGTTACATGATAAAATAAAAGTATAACAAAAAAATATTATAGGAGACAAACTGAAAGTTTTCTTAACTTTTTCTTTGTTCCTTCCAAAATATGTTGGATTTTAGCCAAATCAGCATTTTTGGTGTAATAAAAAAAATACTGTTTTAATTTTCAATTTAAATTTGAATTATTACAGTGTTTTTTATGTTCTTTAAGATAATATTTTTATCATAATATAAATAATAGTCCCGGTTGCTAATACCACAGCGCAAAGGTTCAAAAATATGAAATGCCTTTAAACTGTCTAAGAATGTTGCAAAAATATTCACTTGACTGGTGTTTCAATCAACTTTTATCATTTCTCTTACATGCATATGATGTTGAAATTATTCCAGATGTACTTCTGGAACGTTACTTTTTTAGAAAGATTATTTATGTTCGCTTCAATTTTGTTTTCCAGGGCATTTCTCAGAATTTCATTTATTTTCCATTAGAAACCAGGTTTCCTGCTGTTTTCCAGATTAACAGTATTAAAATGTTTTGAAGCTGTAGAATATGAAATTTAAGCATTTCAAAAATATATTTTTTCTAAAAGACTGTGGTCTCCTATTTTCAGTTTGATAGTTTCTGTACCGATGATTAAAAACAGTAGTAGAATGTTAACAACATTCGGCAACAATTGTGCAAGGTTTAATGTTATTTTCCTAGGACCCCATACGAAAGTGAACAATAGCAAATGCTACTGACATTTAGAAGGTAAGTTTTACGAAAATACGTGTATTAGGAACATAACACACGTGTGTGTTAAGAATATATCCCACGCTAATCGTAATCTAGGAATCCAATAATGACATTAATGTTAATCCAATTTTGAGAAGCATTTTAACCATTATGTATCTATTCTTTTCTCAGAAATATAACTTAAATAAATTTTAATTAATTATTTAGCTATCAAAAAAGAAATATCCAGTACCTAACCTAACCTCACTAAATGAATTTTGCAAATTTTTTATGTTAGCTTACCATGGTTAAAATCAGCGATGGCAACTGTTAGGAAAAATTACCTTTAGAGTATTTTTTTCTTTTTAAATAAACGACGACAATCCGAAATTTCGGAGATTTTAAAACAAAATTTTTATAGTTAGGCTTTTTATAAAAACAACCGCAATTATAATTTATTTTTTTAAACCATTTATTTTTAGAACATTCAAGATAACTTAATTTTATTTTTCTGGAAATGTTTTAATAGAAATTTTGTTATAATTATCGATATTGTAAATTTAAATTGTTTTTTCAAAGTAACTTTAAACGAATGGTAGGTGTGTTCAAAGGAAATACATAATATAGTTATTTTAATTATATACCTATGTAGTTTATTATTAATATATTATGTACTTTATATAGCATAATATTCGTTGGGAAATCAACGGCGTGTGGAGGCACCGCAGTTGAAAACGCGCCAGTCGCACTCAGAGCGTGCCCCCATTAACTTTGTAGTTTTTGTAAGCCCAGTTTTTGCCAAAACCGGTGAATCTTGAGAACCACTGAATAGATTTTGATGCAGTTTTCACCATTTGATAGCTTATTTCTTAACAAAGTTTTCTATATATGCAGATTATTCAGAGGATTTTTCGAGAGTCCAGTAATGAGCAAAGTATGAAATACATAATTAAGAAAATTGGCTCTAACAGAAACAAAACGCTTTACGCTGCGAAAATGGTAACAGATAACGGCAAACTATAAGCGAATGAATTGTAGCTCTCAAAAAGATCTACAAAAAAGTCCGAGATGGCATATACGTATCTCTCACACTCTTCTCCGCCTGGAATGTTGCCGTACTCCGCCCCTGGATGAAATGCTGGCAATTTTCGTATTTTTTTATTTTCAGAATTGCTTCAAGTATAATCTACGAAAATTTGAAGTTTGTAGCTTACGCCATTCAAGAGATATATAGCCATAGTGATTTTTTAAGAACGGGTTTTTCAGGATTAAAAATATACTCATGCACTCCTATGGGGCTAGGCCCACCTACCTGTAAAATCTCAGCTTCCTAAGTCTTCTAGTTTTCGATTTTTCGGTGGACATCGGACATCGCAACTGGCTATTGTTATATTAAGAGATTTCGTTTTGTGCAGTTACTTATGAATATGATATAAATAAATCTACCTTTATATAAGAATTCTAAAAGAATCTAGGTTTAAAATTAAACCGAAGCAGATTTTAACTTTTTTTGTAGTTTAAGTGAATCTTGTCATCTAGTTTTCATGTTTTTTTAAGAATTTATTTCTTTGTTTTAGTTATTCAATCGATATTTACCTTATTATAATAAAAAACCGTTAACTATTGCAATTAGTTGCTGTATTACAGCAGACGCAAGCATATTGCACCACTATAGACTTGTACTTTCTTTCACTAATCGCACATATATTTAGTTAAACAATTTTGTTCAGGAAAAATTCAAAAGGTAAGTTAACGGTTAAATACATAACGAATGGAAGTACATATTTCACGCTTGCTTGTAAAAAAACTATTTGATCGGTTAATTTGAATAATAAACTTTCTTATAAGTTAGTTGAGTCTATTAATGTAAGTTTGAGATATATATCTGATGTGGTAGGGATAAGCGGATGAACATGTATACTCATTACTTCGAACTTCAAATATCAATAGCACAGTAATCTAAATAACTAATATATTTATCAAAGTAAGAACGACACCTCTTTAGTCCCCCAAATTTCTATCGGTTTTTCTACATTTTTACGTTTAATTAATTCTTTAAGAAAAGAGTACCTGCCTGTATTAACCATAGGCGACATGTTAGTTATCTATATATTTAAAACACAAGGCTTATTTTTGTTCCAGTTCGTTTGAGAGTTCCACTGGGTCGATTTACGTCATTCTCTTTTTATATTGAAGCTTTCGCCGTGTAGATCAATCAACACTATCTCATTTTTACAATTTTACAATTTTTTAATGTTTATATTTTTAATTTAAATAAATATAAAATGTAACTAAATATAAATATAGAATTTCCGTATGTATGTATGTAGAATAAACCGGAGGAGTAACCCAGATAGGAAGATATGTCAGAAGAGAGGAGTGCTAGGCTTAGAATTTTTAACTGGTTGAAAACTCACCAAAAACCCAAGGATTGTAATCACACAACCCATGTTGTATATAGGGAAATCCTTTAAACCTTTTGACCGTCATGTCTTGACGAGGTTTCCCTAGTTATTAATTATTTATTAATAATCTGGTTAATGCAAAACTTTCCATGGAATAAATTAAACCAACATCACTAATTCGGTTAGTACATAATTTTGCAAATGCAATCTAATTTCGAGAAACGTTGCTGTTAATAGTAAACGTTTCTGCCAAGTTGCTCCTCGTTTCTCCCCTTTTCCCCCTGCCATTCAAGCGAATGAATTTCTGTCTATTGTTAATAGTAAATCTGATTTGCATAATACATCATAAAGTGGCGCTCACGAAGTATCATTAACTTGTCAAGTTGTACTCCGGTAGTAAGTTAAATGCTGAATAAATCTAAAGCTTTCGATCGAGAAGAGGGATCTTGAAATGAATAAAACGCTTATGCTTTGGAATTTAAAGGAGAAGGTTTGTTATTGGTACTATTAAAAGCCATTTTGTTCTTGTTGGTTATTTATTATTGCTGAAATTTATCATACTTTGTTGCTTTGCTGTGTTTGCCATATTTTTTTGTATTTCTGGTAAAGGATCAAAAGAAGTTTATGCGTGCGCGTTCTCATTAGTGTCGGATAGTACTAAGAAATAAATGATGTTAGAGAATACAACGACTACTTTGTTATATCACAGTTAATTAGTAACAATTCCATTTTGTTGTATATTTGATTTAAATAAGCTCTAGAGAGTCGTAGCTTCTAGACAAGAAACCTAGTTTAACGTGGACTCCAAACCACTGGAACCGCGAATTCGCCCTGTTAAGTAGTCTTATCCAAAAAAACTGCATTCAACCTTCAAACCCATACTTGTGGTACAAGCTTTTATTTTTTTTCGACTTCTAAGAACTTACATGTGATGAACATAATGACGTTTGTAAAAGGAATTTAGAATTTTGTGTAATGATTGTGGTAGATAACTACTATACCGGTAGGCTAGTAAATGTTAATGTAATAAATGTTAATAAATGTAAATGTTGGCTCCTACTTTAAATGTCATTGGTTCAAGTTCTACTTGAGATGGTAGGATTTTTCAAATGGACAATTCGGTCACTTCAACTATGAGAGTGTGTGATTGATTGGGTTTGCATGTTAGATATGCCATATGCATCTCTTATGACCTCCATAGCACTTGGTTATCCGTAGGGTAGACATGAAATTAAAAAAATGATAAAGGTGCGAATAAAAATGACACGAGATAATTATGAAAAAAATATTTAGTTTGAAAAGTTTAATTTTTTTAATGTTGCCGATATGACTTTAGAAATTTAGAAATTAGTTAATTAACTACATTTGTTTCGAGAAAAATAAGTTAAACGAGTATGGGCAGTTATACAGGGTGTAACGAACATAACTTCAAACCTCGTAATGGGGGGGGGGGAGTAAAACAAACCGTAATGATTTAGAACATATTTTCCTTATCAACATGTGGTGGCTTCCTGTTAAATAGTTTTCGAGAAAAACCCATTTCGAATTTTAAGTGCGCCCCTGTTGTACACATTTTAAATTAAAAATACTAAGCAAGCAAAAAACCATTTTAAGGAAAAACTTTCACGGCTCCCTAGGGAAGGTGGAGTTCGACGAGTGAGCACGTAGAAAACTCCGGCAGAAGCCTGGAGAACTAGTAGGAGACGGCTAGCAACCTTACTCCTACTAGTGATAACTGGCAGTACATACAAGTGGTGCACTAATTGAGCGTATCTCAGTTTGTGAGCTAGGACCCATGATATTTAGAACAAGATGTATCACGTAAATCTCAAAAGCAAGTGACTACCTACAAAAGTGCAAAAATGTATTAATTTAATTTATTAGTTTAAAGACTAAAATATTTAAAATTTGATATAATACCACGTTCATCCTGCAGTTCGTACTTGGATGTGTGCAACTACTTTTTGTTTACGTACTCCACAAAAATATCTAAGGGGGTCGGGGAAATAAGGTGACCATGCAGGGAATCTCACATTACTATTATTTGGAATTACTATATCATCAACCATTTTCGATAAAACACTCCTTTGGCGTTGTGTGGCGGCGCACTCCAACCATAGTGCTCACGTCAACATTCAAGATTTAACTGAACTATCAAAATTTTGTTTGGACTAATAGTTGGCGATTTTTGTTTGGTAAACCTCTACTAAAGCCGTTAAAATATGTTTTTTGTCAATTTTATTTCCAAAGCACTCTTTTCAATTTCGCATTTCGACAATAATAGGAAAGTAAACCATGATGCTTGATATATAATTGTAATCAGAAAAATGCTTTACTCAAAAATTGCAAAAATCCAATAGAGCACCCATAAAAAAAAGTTTAAATGTTGTTTCTATGTCTATTATCCACAGATGTACATCATTTAAATCACAGATTCACATTGAAAAAAGTATTTAGTTGAATAAACTAAATTTTATTAAACGCAACGAAACATTTAGACAACAAAACGAAATTTTATTTGATTTAATTAAATATTTAGTTGATTGAACTAAATGTTTAGTTGATTTAACTAAATATTTAGTTGATTTTAATAAAATTGAATTTGTTCAGCTAAATTTCTTTCAGTGAGGGGTAAGCTAAGTGATCCCACTTTTTATTTAGAAATGTTCAGAAAATCCTTTTGATACTGTATTGCTCATCATTATAATCTATTATCAGACGATTTAAAAAACATAACATTACCTAGATTAAAAAAAAATCATTTACTAAGCAAACAGTAACTTCTTTTTCCTCTCATTTTAATCTACTAAAATAAATCAATATTATTAATATACAATATTGCCCACGTTTAAAATATTTTATCGAAACATGATTACTATCATCTCATTTACCAAAATTATTAAACTATAAAACTCATTATTATTTAATAATAAATTATTTAAGAAATATCACAAATTTGTAATTTAAGTTAGGTTAAATGGTAGAGCAGCAAAAGCTGAACTTCGCCCAAGAACAGGTTTTCTTTTTGTAAATCTACTTAAATTTATATCTATGTAATACAAATAAAGGCTATTATTATTTACACTCCACGACCAAGGCGATTGCAATCAATTGATTGTACCCGTATGTGCGACAATGACCTAGTTTTACATATTCGTATTGTAATCATGTACAGGGTTATTCATTATATTTTGACCACCTCTTTATCTTTGTTATTATTGGAGATAAAAAGTTTTCTATAAAAGTTGTATTTGTCATGTATGTCACTTAAAATGTCATAAAAAAATTGAATGTATAGGTCATGGGATACGGAATATACATGGGTCATTCTTTCTGACTTTCTGAACTCCTCCTCACATACGGCAATTCTTCCAATTTAGCAGGACAAAATTGAGTTTTCGACTTACGTTATATAACAAAATCTAACACAGAAAAACATTCTCTAATCATGCCTGATTCTTACCCCATCTTATATTAGTTTTTGTCTAAACAGTAAAAACAAAAGACGCGACTGAATTATAATACATACTTGTTGCAATCGTTATGAGTTGATAATTTGCAAAACGTTTCGTATTGTTTTCGTGCTTTCAATTAGTTGATGTTATTTTATTGACATGGACTTTGCACCTTTAGATAGTGCTCTTATTGTATAAGATGTTATGATTATATTGATTCATTTGTTCATATTATGTATAAAATTTCGGAAAGTAAATTTTATCATTGTATTTTGGTAAATTTCGTACTTTACGGAGTCTTATAAAACGAGTTCCACCGAGTACCACCAAGAGACTTAATTAAAATGTTAGTTTCTGCCTTGTAGGTAATTATACTAAAATCTCTGGCTATCCCAATTAATCCCATTTTTTAATAACAATTGTTTTTAGGTATCCGCACCGACATGGTGCAATTCGACAAAGTAGATTAGCGTTACGCGAAAAGAATTCTTTTTAGTGCTAAGAAAAAAAAACAGTCTTGAAGTTGTCTTCTTATATGTGTAATTTGACAAATTTAGTATTAGTAGCACCATTCAGACTTTATAAAACATTTGAAAAATATAGTAAAGTATTTAAATTATTGTAAGGTGGAAATCTAGTAAAAAGATTAATGATAGATTTGGATAGTATTGAGATTTAAATGTTATTATAGCCAGCTTAGGTGAATTGGTGGTTTGTATGTTTGCTTCATAATCCTAGGGTTCGAGGTTCGATCCCCGGCCGAGAGGAGAAAATTCAAAAGATGCCTCCTTTTCGGATAGGAAGGAAAACTGTAGGTCCCGTGACAATACGATTTTTGACACGATAAAGATCTTTATTTTTATTACATATTTCTCACAAGCTTGACATAAAGCAGTGGCAAGCAAGAGGATTAAAAACTAAAGAAGTACTTAACAACAGAAAAAGAAAATTATAACTCAAAATTTTTATATCAAAACGAGACTTTTAGTTGATCGACCAAATCAAGAATGTGGTGATGCAATGATGGCAATTTTTCGACAATCCTGATAAAGTTGCTGAAATTACCGGAGTAGATTGTAATCTAATCGAAAGATTTTTTGCCATTCTTAGTCTTTTGTCATCAAGGGCGCATTATATCAAGTTTGAAGAGTTTCAGAGATATTCTTTAGAAATAGCTACTGCCTATAGAATTATATGGATGATATAAGATTAGTGTCACTGTCCATAAAATATTTATACATGACAGTGACATAATAAAGTCTCTGCCTTTGCCAGTAAGTTATGGTAGGTATCCCTGAAGATGTTTTAGAAGCTCGTCACGAAGACTAGAAACACATACGACTAGTATGTGTTTCCAGAAAAACGTCAAGGATCAATACAAACATGGATATTATTAATACAATATTATTATCGCCTGACCCCATCATAAAAGCCCATGGAAAGAAAACAAAAAAATAAGAAAACCCTTTTCTCGAGTAGTGTTAGACATGTTGGTAATGTCAGGTTTTTTGAACAGTAGTACTACAAAAAAAGTTTTATCATTCTTTTCGTCGAAGATCGTGTCAGATGACAAAAAGGTGAAAAAAAATGAATAGTAAAAAATGCTTATTTTTAGTCAAAGAATATGAAAAAAGAAATTACAGACTAGAGACCCTTCAATTAGAGTCTGGCCAATGCGTTGCCACAGTGCCCACCATCTTATATCACAATATTTTTTATATGATATTTTGATCTTGACGTTCTAATTTTAATGCTAAATAATCTATATATATAAAAGGGAAAGATTGTCTGTATGTATGTATGCGATTTTCTCCGCAACCACTGGACCGGATTGAAATTAGTATCATTGGAAAGGTCTTGGCCCAGAATAGAAAATAAGACCAAATTGGACTCTGATCGGCCATCGTGGTCCGAAATAACAGCGAAAAACCCATATATGGAAGTTAAAAATGGGTACTGAGATTGATGTGAATAGATATGTTGTCAATTGTCAAATTTGGTAATTTGACAATTACAAAAAGTAAAAACATGTAATTTCAATAAAGCGTAGCAAAGCGCGCCGGGTATTTGCTAGTGTTTTATATACTCACCCACTATTTCATGTTTTTTAATTGAGTCAAATAGTAGTTTTCAAATTTAGCGCCACGTGTTGTGATATAAAATGGCTGCCTTGGCCAGACTCTAATTGAAGGGTCTCTATTACAGACTAGAGTCACTGCATCTAGTTACCTAGCCCAGCTGGTCGACCAGAGTACCGCAAACCGCCGCCATATTGGGGCAAACGAAGCACGAAATTGTTCATTATTTGTTCTGTATTGAATTTAATCAAATCCACGTTTACCTTAAAAGGTTTTTCTTATTCTGAAAGATCAAACCTCTAATATGTCAAACACGTAAAACGTGGTTTTAATTTGTCCAATATTAAAAATCATCCTTCTCTGCCCCAATATGGCGGTGGTTTGCGGTACTCTGATCGACCAGCTGGCCTAAGTGACTAGATGCAGTGACTATTACAGACCGATTTAAAGCGATATCTATGGGTATAAAATATAATTAAAATCTTCTAAACTGATGTCAATCATTTCTGCTCGATTTTCCGAATAAAAGTAACTTAAAGGTAGTGAAAAAACTTGTACTGGTACTAGTACAAGTGCCAGTACCGGTACTACCTGTGTGCAAAGTAACATTTTGCGCAATACCTTCTGGCCATCTACTGGAAAGTATCTCTTTGCGCCCAAAAATCAGAGCGCAAAGTTGTACTTTCGGCGCACGTGTTAAGAAAAAAATATTTTTTCACTACCTTTAATTTATTTTTCAAAATCGCTTTAAATCGGTCTGCAATTATTTTTCGTATTCTTTGAGTAAAAATAGGCATTTTTACTTTATTTTTTTCTATCTGACACCATTTTCGATGAAAAAAATAAATCTTCAAAAATGGCAAATTGTTGTTCTTAAATTTGCTTAAAATTGAAGCACTCTAGGAAGAAAACGCAGTGGACAAAATTTATATATTTTTTGACAAAGAATGCGATGCCGTTAAAAATTATTTAAAAAAAATTTTTCAACTTTTTTAAAAGTTTTTTTTAAGAAGTGGATAGTTGTTACCATGTTTTAGGGATCAAATATAATGTTTTTTATATCGAAGCAATGTGACGTTCGAAAGTACAAGTTTCAACCTTTGTTCAGGTCCAGCTTGCACAGTCCTCAGTTTTATTATTATCTCGCCATGATATAAATCAAGTTTGCTTTTACGTTGTAGCTTTGTGACATGTTTGAAAAAATAAATACAATATCAGTAAAAACATTTAAAATAATGTAAGATATTTGTTCCATGTAAAAAAGATAAAATTATGTCAAATATTATGCCCTAAAAAACAGGCAAATAAACTAATTATCCAAGATATTATGTTTATGTTCCTCAACTTCAATTTAATAATGATCTGATTTGAAGCAACTATGAAGTATTGCGATTTTCTCAAAATACAGTCAGTCCATTTGCAGAACTCTGTACCAAGGAAAAGCACGATCTCACTCTCAGTCAAAGAAGAATCCTTCCTTCCGTCTCTCTTACAAGCTTTGAAATGAGCCCCCACAGGCCTTTCTAAGTTGCGCCAATTTTTGGACCTAGTCGGTGGTTGAGTTCAGAAAGAATGACCCACATATATTTGTTTAAACGCAACACTCTGTATATTATTTTATTTTTGAATAGCCGTGTCTTCCCTGATTCTAAATATATAAGTTATATAAGTCTATCATTAATTCTTTTTGACGTATTCGACTTCAAAAATGCGAACAAAGCCTTTATTGAAAGAACAATAGGCCATGTTAAATAGCATGGTGTAGCAAATGTAAGTGAACTGAAATTACTTTTTCGGCTTCACTATAACCCATTTTGATTAAAGGAATGTCAATAAAAAATGAATTGTTTCCATAACCTTAGACTTATAAAATATTATATATTTAGAATTAGTGGGAAATGGGCTTTTTGAAAACGCAATAATATATAGGGTGTTCCATTAAAAAATATGTACCTATATTCCATATCACTTTGATATCTTTATTCATTGGGGGTGTGTTGTTTAATAAATTAGGGGATAATTTCGAGAATGAGCTGTATCACAATAAAGTCTGTATCATTATTGCATGGCATTTTTCTGTTTTTATCATCTTTAATTTCGTAGAATTATTCAGCGAGACCATTTACCCATTTAAGATATGGGTTCAAAAATAGGTTACGTTCCAAGAATAGTCTTTAATTAGTCCAAAATTATAACACGGTTTTTTCCTGAATTTTTTATATCTATCTTTGTGACATTATTCATATGCGACAGTTTTTTTAGAAAATGGATTATTAGCTAGTGAATAGTCTTTGATCAGTCCAAAATTATAGTCTACTTTAAACTAATTTGTTATTTATATTTATATGGTGAAAGTTATAAATAGTCTGAGCACAAGTCAGCGCCCCAATTTCAAATTTTCATTTCTGATTAATAGGAGTGGGTCCAAGATTTTTTGAATTGGTCCAAAGTTGGTATACAATTAGACCAAAATCATAACACTAAAAATTTTAAAATTTGACAAAGTGCTAACTTTATTGACGTACTAATATCATTAGTGAAATTGTTTACACCCCTCTAAAATAAAGAATTTATAAAAGCCAAGTAAACCACTAACCATTCCGCTAGCAGGAAGCAGTTTTAAATCGGGACCTTTAGCACCTTCAAACAAAAACGGTATTTACGTAGGTAGGAACACAGGTACAACATTTTTTGCTATTTTTCACCGCACTAGAAAATAACTTTTTTTTTCTCTTTTTATTTAATGACTGAATAGTCTGGTAAGTTGATTTTGTCTAACAGTGAGTATTACCTCTAAAGCAAAAACTAATGCAGAAACGACTGCCATATTGAAACAAATGAAGATCTTTCTTCGTGATATTTAAGTATATTTAATCTATGGCAAGACTTGCTGTATAAGTGAAATAAGTAGAATTGACGGCTATAGGGCGGGTACACCTAGCCTAAAACTGAGAGATCGGGGTGGCAAAACCGCTTAAAAACCAAGTCCTGCCACATCTGAGGTTGGATTCGATCGGGCAGTGGCCCCAACTAAGGGTCGGTGAAGGAACTTATGAAGGCATGAAAGAGGGCTGGAGGGTTCCGATGTACCTAACCTAGGTTGCGGGAATAGTCCCAATGCTGGACGAGGCACTTGATCCCGTATGGAAGAGGACGGGGAGGTGCCGGCGGGTGAGCACGTATTAAGGTAATCGCTCCGGTACTAATCTGGTTAGCTAGTAGATGGTAGGTAGGCAACCTCGCTCTGACCAGTGAGTAACTGGGAGCAATTGTTACGCAATTGCGCTCTGATTGAGCGTATGTCAATTTTTACTTCCTCCTAAGGGAAGGAACGTGGGGGTGATGTTTTTATAGGTATCCCACGTAAAGCTTTTCATGGTATTCATGTAGGGCGAGTACAACCCACCTGTCTAGTATTTTGGATACTTACTGAATTTTTGGAAGGAAATTCGGGCTTAATATCTGCTACATATGATTAACATTTACAACATAAAATTTAAGATTCAAGATTAAGAAGCCTACATTTTTGAGAGTAATAAAATTATCGAAGTTTGACACTCTTGGCAGACCCAAACAACTGGATGAACAGATAATCGTGGAGCTGCTTGTTGCTGAAAGCGAAAATTTGTAAAAAGATTTATTTACATTTGCTTTTGATGGTTATAAATATATAAAAAAGCTAGTCAGTTCATTTATATCTATATCTGCTTCTGTCAACACTTTTAATTTTATTTCATGCGGGATAAAATGTCTCTGATCCGACGTCACATCAATATCATAAAAGTTTACTTTTGAAGAAGACAACATCAAGAAAGGGAAACGCTTCCTACATTTAATTCCAGAAAATAATAACCTTTTAGTTCGATATTTCCCATGTTGCTAAAACAAGAACTGGCTGGGGTTAGTTATGTGAGGAGTCAGTTTAACAAAACCGCCAAAGTAATCGGCGAAGGTTTAGTGGTAAAAATGGGCAGTTTTAGCGGAAAGGGCCCAGGGTAAGAAGTAGAAATAAGTCAGGGATATCCAGGACTATCTCGGGCTCCAAATTACCAATTAAGCTGACTATCTGCAGTGTATCGCCCTCGCTTTTCGCTTGTGGCTGTCTGTTCCCCGGGGATTCAGCGGTGGTATCTTTGGCCGGGGTTTAGTGGTTTCAACTTCACGGAACTTGTTGGAATTCGGTTGTTCTAAATCTAATGCCCGTTTCTTTGCTCCCCTTCATAGAAACTTTAACATAACTTTACACGCTACTCTGAATTCCACTTAAAGATTAAACTTCACTTTAGTTGTTTTAACTGAAGTTTCGTTAGAAAATTATTCGCTTTGGAATTCTTTTAAAAATGTTTTGCTGTTGTTTTATTTTTCTCTTCGGTCTTATAATGATTGCGTTGTGATGTTAATTTAATTTTAACCCCTCGTGCATGTTTTATCCTTGTAAAATTGGATTAACGAGATATGTTTTAATATTGCATGCAATTGATGGGTAATCCTCGCATCTTGTAGCAAACTCGAATATGCTACGTTTAACATTAATTATAGTTTAATATACCGTATATTGAAGTTATAACATGCATTCTGCAACTTTGCATGTGCCTGAGAGCTTCATTAGACAGTCACGTTACGTTAGAGATTACTTACCTACCTACTTAAAATCTTGTAAAAGCTCAAGCTAAAATTTACCTCCGCGTAGTGTAGGAATGGGTTTTAATTTCCTGCTTTAAGAATATTCCATACATAGACAAAAGTTAGTTTTAATTTAAAACGTTTTATTGTAAAAAAAAAGAAAAAACTATTTACATGTACAAAATTGAAGAAAATTTCATCTTCCTCGTGCATAAGGTGGCTTTGCATTGGTCGATATGCAGTAAGCTCCTGTGGCATTCGTCGGGCAGTCTTCTCCCATGACGATCCTCGCCTTCTTTGTACTTTTGGAACACTTAATTAGTAAATAACAAGATTCGAAACGGGAGGCCAGGAACTTCTTAGAGTTTATGCTCTCGATGAAATACTGGACGCTTTTGTTGTGACTACAGGTAACTGAAACAAATTGTTGAATAACAGTAAAAAAGATTTCACGGTCGAAACGGTTTACGTTAATTCTGTTGGTTGCCAGCTAGTTAGTCGTGAGGTTAGGGTTATCACGAGATGTCTTCTTAAAGAGGCGGCAAGAGTTGACTGTAATAAAGTTTTTAATCAAACACTAACACTACCTATTAAGCTCAAAACATATTTGCTGCTATTGCTAGTATCGTTAAATCTTAATTAAGCCCACTTGCATACCTGAAAGCTTTTGAAAACACGTACATATAAATAACTAGTAAGATACAAAATATTTGATATTGAAGTTTAATTTGCATTGCAATTCTAACATAAACTTAATAAATAGATAACAATTCCACAGTGACAAGAAGCATTTCAATTTAAATGACGGCTAATCACTAAATTAAATACTCCGCAATAATAAATATCCGCAAAAATGATCGCGTATTAATTTGAAATAATTAAATGCTCTACTGATTAGAAACTGAACTCTAAATAAAAACTAATGACGATATTAGGCTCAATACTATTAAATATACCAAATTTACAGGTTAAAATTTACAGTGGCTAGAGACTATTTCAATATTGATAACATTAAATAAATTAACATTGCCGTTCGCAGATGTGTTCTGACATAAAACTCACAGTTGTCAGTTTTCAAATGGTTAGAGCTGATTCCCCAGGGTGAAAGTTCAATCAATATCGAAGTACAGATCGAGCTGAACATCCAATGCAACTAGAAGGTTGCCAAATTTGAATAGGCATAAGAGATATAAAAAACGAGAAAGAAGGAAACAAACATATAACTAAAATGTAATAGACATGTAAGACACAATACCATACCTAAGGTAGAAAACGGCCTTGGAGGTTACAGGTATTTACAGTAACAATCAGATACCAGTTAATCTATCAAACCTTCATAAAATAACATATGAAAGCAATGTAAACGTGTTAAATATTGTTTTTTACAAAATATTTAAAT
Organism: Agrypnus murinus; assembly: GCA_929113105.1. NCBI lineage: Eukaryota > Metazoa > Arthropoda > Insecta > Coleoptera > Elateridae > Agrypnus > Agrypnus murinus. The sequence goes on along the minus strand of OV816029.1, from coordinate 24,255,369 downwards.
ATAAAAATTTAGTAACTCTAACAAACCTGTGGAAATGTAAGTTTCAGAAATATCTAATCTGTAAGAATAAAATCTGGAACGAAATTCAAAATAAATCGAATTAGTACATCGCAAATTATGGTAAATCCGCCTGAAAGCGTTTCCAAACATAACGCCATAAAAGAAACCGTAATATTATTAAGCGATGTACCCAGAAAATATTTCAAGAAGTTAAAACATAGATTCAGACAAATAATGACTGTTGTTCTCTTTCCGGTCAACGATCCAAGATGCCAACTCTACTACATGACAACGATAAATCGGACAAATTCAACAGCAAAATCACATATAAGGCGCGCGAAATAGGGTGCCATGAAATGAAATACGTAACAAAGATAAATAAATGCTTGTTTCTTTTCTGTGTATCAAAGATCAAAGTACATCTCTTTTATGTTTGACATACATTCGCATGCGGGAATGCCAAAGCCATTGTTAAAAGGAAAAAGTTTAGTATAGTTGCTGAATTCGAGCGCAATAACTGCCTTAATTATAATAAGTTACATTATTGCTTGAAATGAAGAGGGGAGTAAGGTGACGGAAATGATATGTCGCGGATAAATAAAAGTGACCCCCCACCATGTCGGAAATAGAAAAATTATATATACCATAATTTTGTGCTAATTATGTGCTAATTTATTTAGTTCCAAATTTAAAGTTTTTGTTTTCTATGAGAACTCGGCAAGGAAAATATGTGCTAACTATATGACAACGAGATTAGGTACACCCCTTTTAATACTTTTATAAACCATGGTTGTTTATACAAGAGATGAAAGGTCGATCCCCGTCATTTAAGGAGGGTGTCGTAAGAATACAGCGGCTGCGCGTAACTTATACGTTCAGCGCTATCCTCAGAGACGCCATTTCGGGATTAGAAATTACTTTTAACAGATTGGAGCAAGAGTTCAGAAAGGAATTCAATGAAGAAGCGGAAATCAACGTTTTGGCTTATGTTCAATTCGATCCTACGGCATCTGTGCGTCAAATGGTGAGCAAATATCTCGCATCATTACAAAGTCATCCCAAAATTAGTTTTGTGAATTTGGTATTATTTTCGGATAAAACACGGTTTACAAATCTTGAACTATTTAAACGGAATAATACCCGATATTGGGATTATTGGTCTAATAACATTCGATGGGTCTGTAAATGGACTATATAGAATTTTCTTAAAACGACATTGACGATTTGGTTGATAAAATTATCAACCAAATCGTCAATGTCGTTTTAAAAAAATTCCTTTAGTTCATTGGCAGCAGGTTTTTTTCAACAAAACGGTGTCCAGGCATACATGAAAGATTCGGTGAAAGGTGGATTGAAACAAATGGTACTGTCAGGTGGCCTGCAAGGTCATCTGCTTAATACCCTTAGATTTTTTTTTATGGGGTATCTAAAGAACCGAGATTTAAAAATCATCGCTTACTTGAAGAAATATATTTTGCACAGCCTACTTGTTGGATAATTTCTAGGGCATTTTCCTAAAAAATTTTCTTATGTATGGCCGTGTGTAAATTACGCAGTTGAAAAGTTATTTAAATCATCTACTCAAATCGTAAAAAAAATTACTATGATGCCGTTTCAAAAAGCTAATTTTTTTGTATCTTGAAAAATTATGAGGCATTCCGTCATAAAATGTGTTTTTTTTGAGTATATTAACTGAGCAGAATTTCCAAATTCTTTATTAAAAATAAAAAAGAACTTGGGATGTACAGTTACAGCCAAAAAAATCTGGGCGCTTATTTGAGGTTACATAACTTTTTTTCTAAATTTATGTTTGTAGATCAGGCTTTTGATCGATTAATATTACTATCGATATACAAGGCGTCGCCTACCTAATATTTTCCGATGAGGCTTTGAATTTAAGGTTCAGAATTTTAATTATGATTCATTGAATAACAATAATCTAAACATCTTTTTTTTAGCCAGATTTTTTTGTCCGTAGCTGTACTTAATCTCGTTGTCTCCCGGTATACGTGGGACACGTATGTCAATCATATGTCATTTTTATGAAAAAGATACATAGTTTGCGGATAAATCAGGATCATTACGATGTCACAAATATAAACATTTAATTCCAACAAGATGGCTCACTCCCTAGAAATAAGACATATACAGCCTGAAGTAATTGAACGATCAATTCACAGTGTGTATGTGTATACATTCATGTGTATGTCGTTTATAAAGGGCAATTTAAAAATTTACTAAGCTAAGTAGTTATTTTTTGTGCTGATAATGAGCTAAAATTATTCTATAAAAATAAAAAACAAAAAGTCCTGAAAATCCTGAAATCCGAATTTTACGATCTTATAAACTGCCAAGTTTAATCACATATATTTCGCAATTTGGGTAACCCCACAAGAAAAAAAATTTGGTAGAGTTTGATCCGAGCTAGCAGACTATTCAACATTCCTCGGCGATCTACATACGCGAATCAATACATCATTTAAAAACCCCTTCACTGTAGTTCCAAAATGTGGTGGTGCTCCATCTTGTTAGGACACCATTTCTGACGTCGGGACAACGGTATCATCTTGGTCATTTTGTAAAACTATCTTTTCTCTCCTTTTTGAAACCAGATCAGCAAACTACTTGCTATGCATGGTTGGGTTATGTGAAGAATGGCTGTGGTTGAATTATCTTGAATGAGGTCATCTCGTTGTTAGATTCCTCTGTATCTGCTTGCTAATCGTTGTCAGATTCACTGGAACTTATCCAAATGTCTTGGGAGAGTTGTCGCTTTAATCGCGTGTGTAAGTGTCGTACTCCAAGTGAGTAGTTGGCAGCACTCGCGCACTTATTGATGTTTGTTAGAAAAGATTTAGTTAGTTTCCGAATATGTTCTTTAATGGTAGGTATTTGTAAGTAATTCTGGATTTGTGTATTTCGGACGAACCACTGGGCATTCACTGCAGTTCTCATGACTTTATTATGTAGCACTTGTAGCTTGTTCATGTTGGATTTACTAGTAGCGCTCCATACCGGGCACCCGTAAGTGATTAAAGTGATTAAAGAATGGATTGGTATATTAGGATCGCACATTTAGTTACATAATTATAACATTATAACATACTAAGACGGGCGTAACACTCGTTTAACTTGTTGTTGATGTGATGGCTCCAAGTCAGTCTCCTGTCGAGATGTATTCCTAGGTATTTTACCGATGAATCAGGCGGGTTTCATTCCACTATGCTGTCGTTTATTGTTATTTGGCGGGGGTTAGCTGGTTTCCGGAGTGTAAATATCTTTGTTTCGCATTTATCAGGGTTGATCGTAATGCTCCATTTATTAAATCATTCCTGGGTTTGATTTACGGTTACTTGGAGATTTTGCGCTGCAGTGTTTATGTCGTTATGTTGCGCTATTAGCGCTGTGTCATCGGCAAACATCGAAATGGTTGAGTTGGGCAGTTGAGTGAGCAATCGCTCACGTAAATGTTAAAAAGGAGTGGAGCCAGTACAGAGCCCTGTGGAACGCCGGCAGTAATTTCGGTAATATCAGACATCGCTGAGTTAATTTTTATGGCAAGTGTCCTATTATTTAGGAAAGATGCTACAATATTAGTTAGGTAGGCAGGCAGTTGCAGCTGCAATAATTTGTGGATGAGACCGTTGGTCCAGACTTTGTCAAATGCTTTAGATATGTCAAGGAAAGCAACTACAGTGTGTTTTTGTAGCCTTGTTCAATGATTTGGGTGAGTCGTAGTAGCTGGTGGTTGGTTGAGTAGTTTTCTCGAAATCCGAACTGGAATGGTGGTATAATGTCTTTGTCTTTTAGTTCATTGTTTAGCCTGGACTGTATGATCTTCTCGAAGAGTTTTGCCATGGTTGGTAGTAGGCTTATGGGCCTGTAACTGTCTGCGGAATGACCGTTTTTTCTTGGCTTTTTAAATAGTAATGTATGGGCAAATTTCCAATGGTCAAGAAAGTAGCCTAATCGTAAGCATCCATTGAGAACTGATGCGAAGTAAGCCAATGGCTTTTTTTGTAAAGTACTTAAGAAATACATTTGGAATCAGATCGTGTCCGGGGGACTTTCTGATAGGAAGTTTGTTTATTTCTTGTTGTATTTCTAGAGGCGAGGTATGCTTGGAGTAAATGCTGTTTAGGAGTATGCTTGATGTTACATGGCTTTCCACATCTTCATGAAATATTTGGTAATCGTTGTGGCAGACAGTAGTAAATTTGTAAAACTAAACATGTGATCACTACACCGAAAACGTTTATGAGCTTTTCGCTCTAGAATTTAATTACGAGTGACAATTTGTATAGCATCATTTAAACAATTATACGATCTATCGAAATCACGAATAAAATTAAGGGTCTTAGTTTTTATGACGATAACGTCATAGCTTCGGAACGAATGAATGCTGGGCTTGGAATATAAAACTGTAAGAAGGAGCGTATCTATCCGGCACAATGAGCTTTAAAAGCGACGGATATGACGTCACACTGGCCGCCATTAGACACCATCTAAATCTGCTTTTGTCTCAAACTCCGACAAATATTCGACAGTATTCGTTTGTTCAAAATATTAAATATAATTTTTATATTCTAAGATTAATTTCAAAATATTATGTTTTAAAATTGAGGTTATGTAGTTTATGTGAGCATTTCGAGACAGTGAGAACCGCCAATGGAAATATCTCATTACAAAACCGGAAACACCTACTCCGCCATATTGAGACCCGATCCCGGTCGTATGAACTAGATGATTATGTTCCTTCCTACAGTTTTATATTCTAAGATGCTGGGAAATTAATAAAGGAGGCCCGATAAGGGCCTAAATCGGGTCCCAACTGTATTGCAGTATCCCAACATTGCAGTACATCGACCACTTTTAGGTATGTTACGATTTATGTAATTATAAATTTTGTATATACAGATTATCCGAAAATCAGTCTAAACATACCAATATTAATGAGTGCAACAAGGAAGACATAAACAATATGGGTAGCACAACGAAGATAAAATGTAATCATGGCTAGGTAAAATTTTAAACTAAAGATCTCTCGCCAATAACAAGTAATGACAGATTAGTTATTTATGTATTAAGGGCATAAAGAAGCTTTTATGACCAGAAGCGTTATTTCTAGCCCGAGGCGTCAGCCGAGGGCTAGGAAAAGGCTGTAGGGCCATAAAAGCAAGTTATGCCCGAAATGCATACACTATTTTATGCACAGATTGTTTTTATCTCAAATCTATTATTGTGTAAAAAATATAATTAAATGAGTACGTAGGTTACATCAAGCCGCTGTACGTATACTTATGTGCATATATACGAAGTACGTTACTATAGTTACTATCTAAAATACTTAATTTCAGCTTATTTTCATTGGTGATAAGTTTACAAATTATATTAAGAACCAATCAAGTTCTACAAATACAGCTCTGACATTTAATTGACGTTTCATTATTGCCCGTCGGATCATAAAGAGGCCCTTGGGGCATAAAGAGACAGTTATGTTTAGATAGATCTATCAATAATAGTCTAATTATAATGCATCTGTGCATAAAAAATATTTATGACAGATGTTTTTGCTTGCCTGCTTGTTATTGGAGAGAATTCTTTAGTTTAGAAATTTACCTAGCCATGATTGCATTCTATCTTTGTTGTGCTACCCATATTGCTTATGTCTTCCTTGTTGTACTCATTCATTTTTGGATATTTAGATTGGTTTTCGGATAATCTGTATTTGAGAATCTTCAAGGTAATTTATTGCGCTATGTAAAAAATATTGCGACGAAGATTTTACCTGTTCAAATAAGACTTTTCCCCATTGACTTGTACGATTTCGTAATAAAAGTATAAAATTTCTGTCAGAACTGTCAGTGTCAAAGTCGGTCTAATATTCCAGATTTTTTAAAAATCTGCCTGCTTTATAATGCAATAGCAATTATTTATCTCGCAATAGTATTTTTCTTGAAGATTTTCACATATAGTTAAAATGTATAATTACGTAAATTGTAACATACCTAAAAAGGAGCCGGACATTTAGACGTGGCCGTTTAGGCGTGGACATTTGAGCCCGGGACACTTTGGCGCGAGGACACTTCAGCGCAGGGACACTTCGGTGCGGACCACTTAGACGCAGGGACACTTCGGCGCGAGAAATTGTCTAGTATTATTGTAATTAACAAAATCTGTAGGTACTTACAGGTAATAAATACAGTATGATCGATGGAATACCGTATTCGATAAATACGGTATAATGAAAAAACAACTAATATTTGCCAATCACAAAAGCTCGTACGTATTGACGTATTTAAGAAAAAATAATTTTTCTAAGCTGCTAAAGCATTAAGAGGCTGTCTCCGAGAAACTGCACGAAATTGGAAACAGAAATAATTTTATATTTTCCAATTTGCTTCAAACTTTCAGGTATGATTCTTTAACACATAAAGGCCGTATTGACCGAAGAATGCATCACTTATATTGATAAGCTGGGCGTAGCAGGGCAGTAAAGGTCAAAATGCTAACTTTGCGTAGAAGCATCCTATACTCACATTCTATAGCTCATTTTGACGGGCTCGGCGAGTAGAACAACTTTTGTCTTTTGATGCATTTGGAAATTCCTAACGGTGCACAAAGTTATGCCAAGAAAACTACTGAAAAATGGTACATCTTGGTGGTTTTAACCATTTTCTCGGGAATTCAGAAGGTTTACCACCATAAGCTGCATATCTTTAGAATCTACATCTAGAGTCCGGGTCGCCTGGGAGAACTAGTTCAAAATATACGGTACAAAAGTACAACAAAATCTTCTCTCTTGTCTATCTCAACAAATATTACTCCAAACTAAGCATTGTTATATGTCATTCGAAGCGTCTCAACGAGAGCTACCCCATGGAATACAAAGGCATTATGGTTTTTAGGTTTTGCCATAATATGGTAATTAGCGGTGGAAAATGTTTGACATATTATACATTTTCAGAATCCGCGCGTTTAAATGAATAACTTTCTCTTTCTACCATCTTGATCCAAACATTTCCTTTAAAGTTGAACGGCATTTGTAGAGACTTGCTTTCGAGACATGCTTGGAGAAGGATATAAATGTAAAAGCAGAAATTATAAATATGTACAACAATAGAGAAAATATTATACAATTAAACAACAGATTTCTCAGCAATGTTCAATTTATGAAACTCAGAAATATTTGTATTAGGTCGTTAAAAAAATCTGAAAATAAGGAATATTAGTACATACTATATTAGTAAATAAGTAAGGAACACTATTAGTAAAAATTGCCTCGACGCCTAAAATGCTGTAGCCATAGCTCTCATCGAGACGCTTCGAACGACATATAACAATGCTTAGTTTGGAGCAATATTTGTTGAGATAGACAAGAGAGAAGATTTTGTTGTACTTTTGTACTGTATATTTTGAACTAGTTCTCCCAGGCGACCCGGACTCAGTGCATAAATGTAAGTGTATCTGGAGCGAAATTCATCGTAGATTCTAAAGATATGCAGCTTATGGTGGTAAACCTTCTGAATTCCTGAGAAAATGGTTAAAACCACCAAGATGTACCATTTTTCAGTAGTTTTCTTGGCATAACTTTGTGCACAGTAGGAATTTCCAAATGCATCAAAAGACAAAGGTTGTTCTACTCGCCGAGCCCGTCGAAATGAGCTATAGTATGTGAGTATACGATGCTTCTATGCAAAGTTAGCATTTTGACCTTTATCGCCCTGCTACGCTCAGCTTATCAATATAAGTAATGCCTTCTTCGGTCAGTACGGCCTTTATGTGTTAAAGAATCATACCTGAAAGTTTGAAGCAAATTGGAAAACATGAAATTATTTTTGTTTCCATTCAATGCAAATTTATTTCAATTTCTCGGAGATGAGGGAATAATTTTTAACAAGTACTTAATTTCTTTATTATAAATCCCTTATTGTTTATAAGAATATTATGTTTGGTAATCATGTTAATATAAATTTTAAAAAATCAAAAATTTTATCATATAAAATCAATTAAATGAAATAGGAAAATTAACATTAACATTGAATATCGTACCACTGATAAATACGTGTCCCACTTCGCGAATTTTGTCTCAGTAGGTAACACTTATAAATAGATACTGCTTAGTGCCTATAGTCCAGTGCTTAAAGATAAAAAGCACCGGAATAACGCAGTCTAACCACTCGAAGTAAAATTCTGGAAGTAAGAATGTGTACATAAAATTAAAAATGGTTCCTCTGATAATAGGGTAGCTTGCCCCAAAAATAAACTCCAAATGGTCCAAAAAACGTTTCATTCTCAGATGTCTTGACTTATCGGGAAAAAGATTTAAAACAGATTGGAAAAAAAACATTGATAGGCCAAAATTTAACACCTTGAACTGTGAACTTTGAGACATCCTGAATTATTAATATTTCGAATCGTTGCTCTTATAAACCTTACTAAAACCTTAATCTTTAGGTATCGAAACTTGAAATTTTGGAAATTTCAAAAATATCACACAATGGAATTTTAAAACTTGGAACCTAAGAAAATATAAAAATTTCAGACGTTATATTCAAAGAAATTGAACTTTTAAAACCATAACCTAACTTATAGGTGTTTAAGAGTCATGCCGCCACAAAACTCTCAAAGAAATTAATTACGTGAATTCGTATCGGTTTTCAATTAGGTATTTAACTAGTTTTACATAACCCCTAATCAAAATTGTTAGAATACGACCAAAATAATAAAAATAAGGAACGAACCAAAATAATATTTTTTATGTTCACACAGAATTTCTTAATCACTATTTTTTGAAATATTCTCAAAGTTGTTTAATTTAATTTTGCATAAGCTTATAAAGGACTATCTCTTCTGTATACCTTTTATAAAATTGAACAAAAAGCTACTTACGATTTTCCATCGTCTGCTGCAGCAACGTTGTCTTATCGCTAATATCATAATCCAAACATCCCGGCTGAAACAACCCGCAGTTCGGATAGAAATCTACACTCCCATAATTTTTGGGATATCCAAATTGAGCCCCATTCGTATGTATTGCATCTACGAAATATGCGTCGCTTGCATCTAAACGGCTGTCCTCGGGAAATCCAAGAAATCCAGGACCTGCGGCGTCTAAACCTGTTATCCTAAATAGTTTCTGTCCTGTATGCTGTCGAATACGTTGTCCTATATATCCAGCGAGGTGCGCCCCTAGGGAATGTCCTATTAAATGGACCTTGTTTAATTCGATCTTCGCAGTCCTGTATAAATCGTACAGGAAATCACCGACTGTATTTCCGATGATTTTTAAACTGCAATGTGCTTGTGCATAATTAACCATAGCGTGTCTTTCCCAATTTACGAATATTATGTTGTAATCGCCTCTTTTGAAATAGGCATCTTTCACGGCGATTGCGCTAGAACCTGTTGCGGAACCAAACCATCCGTGAAGGATTATTTTTGTAGGTAGCTTCGATGAAACCTGCTTTAAGTTTGATGAATTTAATTTGATGGGTGTAGTGGAATTTTGCTTGTTGTAATAAATGTATTCGATTTCGGCCGTGTTTATCGAATTGCAGCCGGATACGATCACCTCGAGTGCTCCCAGTAACATGTTGGTCATGTCTTGGATGTATGTTCCGATGTTCTCTGGGATGTCTGAATTTTGTCCTGAAAGATGTGAAAATTTATTACTACAAGACATTTCAGAATTATTGTTTGAATAACAAAACCTGCTCCAGGTATATTTTGAGAAAACAACGCACTAATAACAATTGCCTAAAGGCTTCTTTCTTGCTAAACATTTATTTAACTTTGCAAACAAAACATTTTTTCTTCTAGTTTCAAAAAACTTAATACTTTGCATACATATACACAATAATAAAAAACTAAAATAAATACACGCTTGTTGATTTGAAGAAGAAAAATTAGAAAATTGTAATAATAATAATGGAATGAAGTAAAAGTCTTAGGGTTAGGCATAATTACATCAGAAACATTCACTGGTTTCCTTGGATGTAAATTCAATCCTGTTCAGTTCAGAAAAATTTGCTCCTTTATTAGCATTTCAATTAAAAGTAGCTTCAAGGCAAACAATTTACATGTCTTAAGATACCTACGCATTAATTACGTTCAATGTTAGGGATTTGTTTAAGCAAAACCCTTTTAGCAGTTGTTGTTAGGAATTTCCAAAGCCTGTAATGTATATTTTGCTTAAAATTAACTTTCAATTTACTACCGAAGCTAAAACAGCAGGTAAGCAAGATATTGACGCTCCTTGGGTAAGTTTTTAGAGGTAAATTTAACATAACCTCACTTATCTGAATAGTACATTTTAAGGTGCATATAGTTATTAGGCAATTTAACCTTTAGGAGCGAGAACCTTGTTACAATTTTTTATAATATTCATTTTAAATGATCCACTTGTCAATTTCATGTATTTATGCTTTATGCAGGGTGTTTTATATTTTGAATCATAGTAGCGACATCATGTATCAATTTATGTACAAACCATTTTGATTTATATAAATATATTAGGAGAAGCATTTTCGCTTAAGTGGAGTTTCAAGATAACTTAAGAGAGAAGTTAACTAATATCTTACTTGAACCGTTTTTCTATTCTTGAACTGTACATTTTTGAATCGACTGTTTTCGCAACTCTCCTGTAGAAAATAGAGGTAAAAACAGCAAGCAGGTATATCAAATTGACCACTCACCATATTTAAGACTGATAAAGCAATGAGAGAAGTAGCTGTAAGAAGTTTCATTAGCGAGATATAAAGAGCTGTTAAGCGGAAAAAAATGTTAAGCGGATTTTATGGAATTGTTGAGATTAGATGATTCGAAACCATACGAAGCGCAAAATGACGAATTCTTCACTAGAAAGACCAATGTTGATGCTTTTAATATGTTACTACCTAACATAAGAGATAAATATTCACATAAAAAGGGATTGGAAGAAGAGACAAAGACTGTATCATATAAATTTCTCTCTAGTTGTTGTGTTCTAACTTTTATTGTCTTTGCAAACCAATCTCTTTCCGGTAAAATTTAAAAGTACTCCTTTGTCTGAATTCTATGATCCCCATAAGAGGGTTTGAAATAAATGTTTACATACATGTTCAAAAAACTACTTTTGATATCTTGTAGTTGATATATTCAGATTTCTGATCAGTGATGATTTTCGGATATTATCATTCTTCTTCTTCATCTATGGGTGCCTGCTTTGTTGCAGACCGAGGAAGGAAACGCCAATCCCTCTTATACAGGGTATTCCGGAAAAATATGCAATGCTTTGAAGGGGTGGAAGGTGACCGTATAGAGACCCCAAAACTCATAAAATAAAAATTAGAAATTAAAAAAATTTTCGGATTTTTCCGTATTTTTTGCAAGACACGAGTCGACTATGGATTGTTTGTAAGATTTTAACCATGAATTACTGATAAAGCAAACAATGATCTCACAACTGCACTACTAAATTAATAATTGACCTCCGCTACGTACGTATCAATTTACAGAAACAACAGAATTGAATTTCAGCAGCGGTTGCCGAGTGACTCACTACTTTGATCATTTATTAAGGTCGGTAAATAAAATCTAACATACGTTCATTGACCTAATTGTGATGCAAATTTCATTGCCTGTTTTTTATTTTACGAATGTCATTTTAAAAAATGAGTAAAACTTACCGTTTAGATGCAAACAATATTTATAACATGTGTTCAAATAAATCGCCGTTTGTCTGTACACACAAGTTTATGCTAGCAAACATATCGACATTTGCGCGAATTTATTCAGTTTTGTCCTGTACACTAACGTTTTAAAATATCCCCAAATACAAAGATCGAGGGGAGTCAAGTCCGGTGATCTTACAGGCCAGGCGATGGGTCCTTTACGTCCTAGAAAGTGTAGGTACCAGTCACCGGTTAATCATTGGAGCAGAATAAAAGGTCTTATTAAACGGTTCTGATAAATTCCCGCCTACACATTTACCGCGAAACGCCTGGAATTAATGTTTTCGGACAACATGAGGATTCTCATCAGCCCAAATGTGCCTGTTGTGTGAATTAAGAACCCCCCGCCCGAGTAAAACGGCATTCCTCTGTCCACAGTATATTTTGTGCAAACTGAGGATTTTCCTGTTTGCGTTCCAATAGCCATTAGGAAAATTGCACTCGCGGTATGTGATCTGCAGGTTCTAGTGAGTGTACTTTTTGAAAATGGTTGATTTGAAAAGTTCCCTCCATTCAGCAGGCGTGTTTGGTTCTGCCATAATTTAAACAGTAACTAACTACAATTAATTAAACTACTTAACACTAACAAACACTACCTCACTCAAGTTATTAATTCTAAAACGTGTATTAATACGTAATCGAAACTCAAGTTTACCGCCACCTTAACACCAAGAAAGTTGACGACAAACTGCAGATTAAAAATTTTAAAGATCTGAGTCATTAACAGTTATTTACAGATGGTCAGAATGAATATTTGTCATTATTTAGCTAAAACGTTTTAAAAGCACGTACTTACTGTTTTGTTTTGGTTATAATTCTCGAAGAATTTTTTTACCCGGCTACCTGCTTGGGTTTATTATGGTTATTTTGTTGATGACCTTTAAAAGTATGCACTATTTAATAGGCATTTCTATCTACTACTTTGCAGTGACCTGCCTATTATTTTTATAATAGGGGTTGTCATTTCAATGGGGCCTTTCAGTAAATTGTTAGTAAGATGTTACTCTACACGTGTTTCCCTATTGCCCTTTAACGGGAAGGACACATTTTCCAAAACACCCTGTATACGTGCAGAGCGTGTCCAGTGATCACAAGTACAGGACCTACAGCTGAGAGTGGGTTCAGAACCACCCCAAGTGCATAGTGGTTCGAATATTTAATTAATCTTTTGGCAATTTCCTGGGTAAAGTATACCTCGGTGGTTTTTAAAAATCCTATAATATATTGACTGGGGTTCGAACCCGGGTCCCTTGGTCGTAATCCCACACGCAACTAACCAAGCTACAATCGCCCTCTGTATTTGGTATCAACGAGATGGTGCACCACCACATTTTGCAGTTCCTGGCAGACACTAACTGAAGTGTTCCCAGACAGATGGATTGGTAGACATTAACCCCTGGAATGGTCAGCTCGGTCCTAACAAAACATATTTTTGGTTAAATAAAAACTATTTACTCTTACTCCTACTATTTATTTAAATAATTTAAAGTTGGACTTTTAAAAAAGACTAGAAATTATTATTAAGTTAACTGTTCGAACTATCACCCATGCGTCTGTTGAAAGTAAAAGCAGTTTTCAAATTCATTAAGAACAATTTCTCTGATGAATTACATTTTTCTAACTCTGGTTCATATTTCTCGGTTCATGTATACATTTTGCATTTAAATATTCCCAAAGAGCAAGGTTAAGGACCAAGCTGGCCACTCCAGACCCCAACGCCTGCCAATCCATCTGTTGAGGTTTATTTAATACTTGGGAAATACAGCTACTGTCCGACAGGAATTGCAAAATGCGTAGACGCACTTTGTTGATATCAAATTGGTAATTTTGATTTTTCAATATTTTTATTCGACAATCATCGCAGATTAAAAATCTACATTTAACTAGCAAGATACCAAAAATATTTTTTTCTTGATATGTAGACCTGTATATTTTGTAAACCATTTATTTCAGACCCTCTTATGAGGTGTAATACAATTCGGAGATAACAGTACTCTTTTAAATTTTACTTTATAAAAATGAACTTGTAATTTGTCGATGACACAATAGCCTTGTATGGTGGTGGAAAAAGTAAATCTTTATATAACAGGCCTCCAACAAAAAAAAAACAAAATCGACGTGTCCGAAGGTTTTGCTCTAAAGTCAGTCGAGAAGGTATTTGTCTCTTTGAATTTCTACCAAACGATTTCCGGCAAATTGGTCATGAAACTGAAATCCAACTTTCTTGGTATACCAATTTCTAACGTGGCTTATCAAAAGTAACATTAAAAAGAACGATTTATAACATCGATTTTTTTAAATCGACTGAACTTCTTACGGATTTTTTTCTGGATAGTTTATTTTAAAATATTTGAAAATTTCAAGGCAGACGAGCAGAATCTGCAAAAAATGAAAATTAATGGTTTTGTTGAGTTTTTTCACTCCTTTGATTGATAGTCAAGAAAATTCTGTGGCAACCAAACTTTCAAAAACAACAACCCAGTCGTTAGACCGAAAAGTAGGGATCCAAAATGCGTCGAATACCAACATCAATTTTATTATTGGAATTTGTTGATGAGTCGATCCTGAATATAAGTTGACGAGGGGGGGGCGGGTATGCTATCTTGATAAACACGTTTTTGCAAATATCTAATAATCGTAATAATAATAATCGCCCCCTCCCGCCCGCACAAGCTTATAGCTTCTGTGGCCTGGTTTCAGGTTATGTGTTGTAGCAATTATTATTATTATTATTATTATTATTCTTTTCTCACAGTTTTTGCAACTGGTTATATCTGGTTTATTGGCTGGTACCGTTCTGTCCGTATGTATCTGTTGATCCTACAGTATTGTAACATTGTTTATGTTTGCTACATCCTGGGTTTGGTGTTTGTATCATGCTTCGTTGTAGTTTATTCCGTAGCTCTTACCTATTGCCTAGTGTAGAGAGCGGCATATGTTGTTGTGTCTTTTTAGTTATTTGCGTTTTGCCAATTTTGGACATCCAGAAATAATATGATTAATATGCTCTTCGCCTACATTACATAACCTGCACTTGCTATTTATGTTCATCTTTAGTATGTGTTTTTCATAATACCGTGTTCGTATAGCTTGATCTTGCGCTGCTGTTATGAATGCTTCTGTTTCCTATTTAATAGTTCCATATTTTAACCACGCAAATGTTTGTTGCTTGTTTCTATTTGTTTTCTGTGTGTTTTGGTGTAATTGTCCATGTAATGGTGTACTCATCCAACTTTCTGTTAATCTTTGGAGAGCTTTTCTTTTTACCTGTTGATTTTGGATGTTTTCTGTGTTGTTTTCATTGTCCGAGATGTTCAACTCTTCCATTACATGCTTTGCTTCTTTTTCTATTGTTTTTAATCTGTTTTTGTTCCTTTGCATAATTTTAATTGTTTTGGTTAAGGGATATTTGGCTGCTTGAGATATAATTGTGTAGTGAACGGAGATATTTTGTATGATGCTTCTATATGCTTGCTTTAGGCCTCTCCCCCCTTCTACCCTTTGCACATAGAGACGATCAGTATCTGCTCGTAGATGTAGTAGACCATTACGGTTAACATTTTCACGTCTTCTGATTTCTTCGTTATTCCATTCCAGTATTCCGAAAATGTATCCTACTACAGGTGTTGCTAAGGTGTTTATCGCTATTACTTTATTTTTCGCTGTTAATTCTGTTTGTAAGATATTTCTAGTTCTTCTGAAATATTCTTGACTAAGACGGTCCTTAATTTGTTTGTGTTCTATTTGTAAGTTCTCGTCTGTTGCTAGGTATTTATAACTTTTTCCTGATGTTATTGCTGAATTCATGCATTGTTGTTATTAAACTGTGTAGTACTTCTTCGCTCCTGTAAAACATATTCGAGATAGCATTTGCGTTCGTGGGTTTATACCCTTTCCTTGTTTAATTTAATTCTAGGGTGAGAGGTATGAGACACATACAGAAAAGTAATGGCAAGAGCGAATCTCCCAGAAATATCCCACGTTTTATATTAATAGTTCCTGTTGTTATTGCTTCGTTTGGAGCTGTTAATAATATCTATGTCTGCCACTGCTTCATGGAGATGCAACAGAAATTGACAATATCTAGGTCTAGATGATATAATTTTAGTGTCTGTTCAATCCAACTGTGGGCTACACTATCGAACGCTTTTTTGTAGTCAATCCCAGCCACAGACATGTTCTTCTTTCTTGTTTTACATTCATCTGTGATAAGCTTATTGAGAAGTAGTAGTTCCTTGCAACCATATGATCCTTTTGCACAACCTCTCTGTTCATCTGGGTATAAATTATTTTCAACTAGGTGCTGGTAAATCTGCTTTGTTAGGATAGATGCGATCGTCTTATAGACTGCGGACAGGCAGGTTAATGCCCTGTAATTCTTGGGATCGTTCGTTGTTGCGTTTTTGGGAAGCAGGTACGTGATTCCCTGTGTCAGCCATTCTTGCATTTTCTCTGGATTTCTTATCAGTTTGTTATTATTGTTGCTAATATGAAGGACTGTTTGTTTCTTTAGCCAGGAATTTGTTATTTTGTCAGGTCCACCAGCTTTCCAGTTTTCTTCAGTGTGTTCGTGATATCTATTTCCTGAACGTCTGTGTAATGCATGAATTGTATTCTTTGGGGCCGTTTTTCTTCTCGTTTTATCCAGCTTGCATTCGTGTTATGTGTGACTTTGGTTCCCCATACGTTCCCCCAGTAATCTGTTATTATGTTGGTAATTATTATTATTATTATTATCTGGAGAACGGCTGGTTCTACGAAGAAAATAGAAGAGACCTTTTTTGTAGACAAATAAATTATCTATGTATATTTTTCTTTCTTTTTATTCAAACAATTTTTTTCTAAAAAAGATATTTTAAGAGTTATTACACTGCAAAGTAAAATGTAGTGTCAGCCGTTTGCAATTTATTTAGCAAAAACTGAAAGGTGATTATTGTGAAGTGTAATAAACTCTTAAAGTATTAATTTTACTCAAAAATTATTTTAACATTGAAAAAAAATTAAAACGATAGATAATATATTCATTCTTCTATAGAAAAGTTTTGTTGTATTTTCTTCGTAGGCCCGGCCGTTTTCTATATATTTGCAAAAACGCGTTTATCAAGATGGCGGATGAAGCATACTCGCCTCCGTCGCGCCAAGTTGGTTTTATACTCGGGACCGATCCACTAACAAATGCTAATAGTAAAATTGCTGCTCTTTTTCTTTAATTGAAGATTACCGTTATTCAATATAATTTTGAAGCATTTTGCCCTATTCTATAATCGATTAACTAAACCCCCGTAGTCTTCCCTGTTGGAGAGATAGGTAGGTTGGGGGAGGGAATTCAACGAGAGGGGGGGGTTTGTTAAATATTACGTCCAGGAGTTCGCCTGAAAATGCTAGGTTAACATTTCCAACTGATCATACCGCTTTTGAAATTTTTGTGTGACTGCCAGAAATGATACTTGCCAAAGAATTCTGAGCAGTTTATTGAAAATTAGATATTATTCTCAAATGTATGAATTAATTAGTTACTTAAACCAAGAAAATTATACCATTTGGTATTGGAAAGCCTTTTGTAGGAATTGCAAAGATATCGACAGAAACTATAAATTATCGATATGACGATTAGAATTGCCATCGGCACAAGGTGCATACAGGGTGTTCATTTCAAAATTTACCATTTTCGGTATCTCATAAACCACAAAGAAAATCAATTAATTTTCATGGTGTTTCTAGAGGGATAGTAAACTGCGGAGCAGCAACTGTTTTAGTAATTTTATTACTTCCCTCGCAGCCAACTCGATTCAAAAATCTTAAATGGCGTTGTACCTTTTGCTATACATCAAATGAAGGTTTTTAAAAATGCTTCCTGTAGTACCAAATTTTAAAAATCTGTCGAGTTTTTAAGAAAGTCCAGCTTCCAGTGCTTTCAACAGTTTTAAATAATTATAAATACTACATTTTTAGTTTTATTTATTATTTTTGCAATGTTGTGTTAATTCTTATCTTTTTAGAAATTTCTGGTTAGAAAACAACAGGTCTAAAAGCAGCATTTTATCTAGTTACCGTAGACCATACTTTTTGGTTCTGACACTGTTTTATTTTTGTTTACTGTAATCTTCCGAGTCAGCAGTCTCACTTGGTTTGGTTCAAAAACTATTAGAAATATCTACATTTCATCCATACAAAATTCTTCACGAACATCTGAAGATGACTTTGATAGAAGGATCGAGTTTTGCGAACATATAACTGGGTTACTAACCGCCGCCGTCTTTCGAACTTCCACAAAAATACTTGCTTTAATGATTAGTGCACTCTTTTTAAATGGCTTTGCAAATTAAACAGAACTGTCGATATTGAAGTGACGAAAACCCTCATTTATTTAAAGGACCCCGAAGAATTAAAGTATGAGCAGCTATTGTGGGGATGCTCTTACATGTTTTTTAATTGTTTAGAAGAATATTTAAATGGAGAAAACTATTTAACTATGGTAGAAGATTATATGGACCATATAATAAGCCAATCCTTGTAAGATGCCATGATGAGAGAAATTTAGTACTTATTGAAGAGGATCTTCCTTTTCAGCAAGGCGGAGCACCTCCTTATTTCGCTTTGCCAATGTGTCGATAGTTTAGATATGAGATTTCCAAGACAGTAGATAGTACTTCGGTATCGATAGAAGATCAGTTGAGAGTGGTCAGCCAGATCACTTGTCACCAATCGATTTTTTCGTGTGGGTTCTTTTGAAAAAAAGGAGGGTTTATCTTAAGCGCAAATTTTAAAATGAACACCCCATATAACGCTACTATGTGATCAAAGTATTATATTATACTTAAAATAGTAACAAGTGTAATAGCTTTTCTATAATATTTTATAATATTCATAGCATCATGAACACAACGTAAATATAAGTTCATTTTGCAGACAATACTGCCGTAGTTCGCGAGCTTTTCACCGGTGTGAATCTTAATTATTGTCTTTAGGATGTTTTGTTATTCTTTGACATTCTACGACTTTAATATAGCATGAATGCTGTAAAATTTTATTTTAAGAATTTTATTGTCATTAGGCTAATTCCATGCCAAATCACAATTTAAAAACATGACCGTGCTTTGATATCTCAGATTTTGTTAAATTTGTTCTTCCTTGCATAGATACGTATGAAATAACATTAAATTAATTTTTTGATTTTTTAGATGAAAAATAGCCAAAGGGTCACTTATTCCAAATGAAATTATCAAGTTTTAAGAAAATTGGTTGCTGCACCATTTTTGATTTTGATAAAAATGTGCTAGCTTGTTGCCCTAACCTTTAGATGAAAGAAAATATTTTTTTTAATTTTTACTGGCAACTATTTGATAATGTCGTCCATTTTTCATCAGCGGCTTCGACAAATTTTACTAATTTCAGAAATTTAAACATTTGATGACCAATTTAGAATATTATTATGTCATTTTGAAACTTAAGATATGTACATTTTATTCGTATTTTATTGTGTATTATACAATTTGATAGTAACTTATTTTTTCAAGATGGCATCTGTGCGCTTTTGCCGTTCAAATTGCTATTTGAGCCCATTTTCATCAAAATCAAAAATGGCGCAACTTGACTCACTTGATGATTTCACATGGAATGACCCCAAAGTAGAAGTTTTTGAGTATTTCGATTTTTTGCAAATTCTGCTACCCGACACTACATCATCTAACTAAACTTGTCATACTTCCTTATTTTTTGAGTTATCCGCCTCATCCAGGTGTTAGATTAAAGCTAGTTCTTGGGCCTTTCAGAGTATATCAAGAAACGTGCAAAGACATTGCACAGTAGAAAAGTAACAGCCTCCGAAGGCAAATTTGAGTGTTTTTACTAATTTTGACATTCTTCCTGTGTTACAATTATCACCCTTTTGAAACTCTTTTATATGTAGAATCATCTTACCATATACTTGATGTGGTTAAAAGAACAAAATGAGTGTTTTTTGTAGTTT
This sequence comes from Agrypnus murinus, assembly GCA_929113105.1. NCBI lineage: Eukaryota > Metazoa > Arthropoda > Insecta > Coleoptera > Elateridae > Agrypnus > Agrypnus murinus. Next base: position 24,235,686 of record OV816029.1, on the reverse strand, counting down.
TGTAAAAAAAATTATTATTAAAAAACTTGTCTTTAGAACCTGCTACTGTTTTACTGTGCAATGTCTTTACGCATTTTTTGATATACCTGCTCGGAAGATCCAAAAACTAGCTTTAATTTGACACCTAAATGAGTCAGATGACTCAAACAATAGGCAGTTATGACAACTTCAGTTACATGATGCAAGAGTGTAGCATAGCAGAATTTCAAATGCAAATACTGCTATGCGACACTCTACATTATCTACCTAAATTTATCATAACTTCATTATTTTTTAGGTTATCTGGTTTATTCAGGTGTCTGATTAAAGCTAGTTCTTGGATCTTTCAGCGTATATCAAGCAACGTGCAAAATACATTGCACAGTAGATAGGTAGCAGGCTCTGAATGCAAGTTTTCCAAAAAAAATTTTTTTTTCAAAACTAAAAAAAAACACCTTTTTTACGCCTATACCAAGCATATTCTAAAATGATTCTATAAAAAAATCTTCAAAAGGGTTGTAACACAAGAGCAATGTCAAAATTTGTAAAAACACTAAAATTTACCTTCGGAACCTGCTACTTTTCTACTGTGCAATGTCTTTGCATGTTTCTTGATATAATCTGAAAGATCTAAGAACTTAATCTGACACCTACATCAACCAGATAACTCAGAAAATAAGGAAGTTATGACAAGTGTAGGTAGATGATGTACAGTATCTAGCCATATTATTAGGGACATCCAATAATTTTGATGTTAAAAGTTATGTATTGTTAAAATCAGGAATAAAAGAATTTGGGAAATGTTTCACGTATGTTTATTATCACGTTTTGTATTAATAAACAATTAAATAAGATAATTATAAATAAACTGGTATAAACGGCAAATTTGCTGAACGTGCCATCTGAATCAGGTAACGTCTTAGAGAGTACTGAACAAAATAATGAAGAAAATATTTTACTATTTCTGTAGAAGAGAGGTTCTTGGAAACGTTTCTATGATTATTTCCTACAGAAACAGTAAAATATCTTCTTCATTATTTTGTTCAGTAACCTCTAAGACGTTACCTGATTCAGATGGCACGTTCAGCAAACTAACCGATAATACTAGTTTATTATTTACAATTATTTTATTATTAACACAACAGGTTTTAATAAACATACGTCAAACATTTCCCAAAATCTGTTATTCCTGGTATTAACAATACATAACTTTTAACATCAAAATGATTGGATGTCCCTAATAATATGGCCAGATACTGTAGAGTGTCGGGTAGCAGAATTTGCAAAAAATTGAAATATATTAAAACTTCTATTTTGGCCATATTTTGGAAAAACAAAATCTGAGACATTGAAGCACGTGGCTCTAGTTGATGTGGCATGAAATTAGCCATCAATGGACAACAACAACAATCGAAATTCATTTCTCAAACAAGTTTGCGAGCTTTTCACCGGTATGAATTTTAATTTTTGAGGTTTTTTGTTAGTCTTTTCCTACATCTTTAATATAGCAGCAGTACTGTAAATAAAATTTAGTTTTAACCTTTTCAGAAAATTTAATTAAATTAGATATTAATATTACATTGCATGATGTATGGTAAAAACAAAGTTATTGCGTTATAATTCGAATCTTTATTGTGAAACTAATAAAACATTATTTGACATTTATAAATATTTTATTATAAAAATTAAATTAATTCTTTTATTAATCTCAAATAAATGTACAGCTATTTCACACCAATGTATAAATAATTATTAATCAATAAACATTTGTTCACCACAAAATTGCAAATAAACAAAAAATCACTTACCCCTAACTATAACAAAAAGTAAGACACACGCAGTAACAGTATTCCTAATCATTTTTATTACAACACTATGATAACAATGTCGAAAGCACTGAAAAATATCCTCTCTTCAGTAGCAGCTCTTGTACGAAAGCATCCCACTTCACTTGAAAGTTATGCAATAATTAATGAAGATGCCCGAATCGCTCTTCAAAAAACGTCTATTATGGAAGAAGAGGTATCGTTAATCGCGTGTTAATGTGTGTTACAAGAGCCGGCTTATAACTTTCCCGTTTGTTGTGATCATATCTGATTATTATATTATACATAGTGAAAGGGGATAGATATAATACCATACTCTCAAGGTCCTTTAAAAACAGCTTGTAATTATCACGTTCACGGTCACAATTACAACTTATTACATTGACTGAATGACCGAAATAAGTAGGTTAGTAAATTAACTAGGATTTAATACATACATATATGTGGTGGAGAGTAGGCGAAGGCTAGGCTGTTTTATTTTATTTTTTATTATATTATTGTAATTTTTTACATAAATTCTAATAACAATAATAGAGAGATGATTTACTATTACATACATCAAATGTAGATTGCACATGTTTAATGTTCATATTTTAAATTTTACGAAATAAATAATTTATTTATTCTATTATATTATTATAAACAGGTAATTTAGGTAAATAAATACGTTATTTCCCAACATACAAGATAGGAAAGGAAGTAAAGTAACCTTAGAATTTTGGAAACGATAGTCGCTAAAACATGTTTCTTGAGGTCGTTACAACAATTATAATAAATAATGGCATTATTTCATTGGGTGTTATTTTCCAATACATATAAAGGAGTCATTGTCGTCCAGATCTTCTTCCTGTGTGCCTTGCGGATTTATATAAATAATCTTGTAAATATCAAGGCCCTAAGAAGCAACTTCCGCAAATAAAATAATAGCAGTTATAATAAAATGAAGAACACTAAAGTTTTCAATATGTACCTTCGCAGGATACCCGCACTGGACAACTTAAGTTAGGGGACGCCCAAATTATAGCCAAAAATTTTAAAATTCGTCTAGGATTTTTCACAATAAATAATAAGCAGCTACGGATTTATTGAAGGCAGTTGGTAATTAATTTATTTCCTGTTGATGTTCTTTTTTAAATTTTACTTTAACTAGAAACCAATGATTTTAGAAAGGTACAGGACGAGTTTTGAACGTATCTCGTCCATTTATTTTTGATAATATTTATCAGATTTTAAGATTTTACACTTCCTTTTCCTGCTTTGAGCGAAAAATAAATGTATTAGTGAGGGGTTGTGTAAAACCATTGTTTTTGCGATTAAATCTTGAAATCATCTGAAAAAATAGATAATTTCTGCCTTCTGTTTGTTTCAACTGTCTTATATTATATTATATTACAGGTATTTTAATTTGAGGCTACTTTTACCATATTCTTTTTACTCTTCTATTTAGGACCGAAAGATCCTCCGTTTTCATCTGTGAACCTTACAATATTAAACATCTAGTTGCCCTTTTAAAATAACCAAATTCAGGTTCTTGTGAACAAGTAAAAACACTACCTCAAGTGTTATCAAGTAAGAGATGCAATAGATTAAACCGTTTCTTTCTCTCATTTTATGTAAATAAATTCACGTATCTGTCAAACAATATTAGTGAAATCGAGATTAATAGAGCTGTAATCAAAGGTGATTGTAATTAGTAAAAAACGCTAAAAATATATAATTACGACGTTTGATTATATTGAAGTTAGTTTTAAAAATTTAACAACATATGTTACATATGTTACAATTAATTACTTGCATATGCTTGTAGATATGCGACTGGGAGCTGCATTTCATTATTAAGGTGCGTTCAATGAAATTGATTTGTTAATTATTTTGTGATATTAACATTTTTTGTTAATTGATTTTAGCGCAGAAATGTTTGGAGTCGTAGTTAAATTGGATACGATATTTTCTACCAATGAACTATTTGATTTATGACAAGGCCTTAGCAATTACTGGTAGTTTTTTGTATTTTCTCGCGAACTTTAATTGCAGTTTTAGTTTAATTGCAAAGAAAAATTTTAGCCATATAAACTTTGAGTAAGATTTATATTTATGCTTGCACAAAAGATTTGATTACTTCTATTACCGATGTACTTGAATGTGTTATTAATTCGATTATACTTGGTTACATTCGTTTATTGTCTGACAATTTTGATATTTAAGCACTGATTATTTTTGAACATTTAATTGCAAATATTGATTAATATTGATTGGTTTTGACTATTACAACCTAACCTTTTTTTATGATTATTATTTATTGATATTCTGATTTGATTTGGTTGAACTTAATTTTTTTGAGAACCTTAAAACATATGTGCTACTTGAGCTAATTCTGTGTGGTTTTGTTTTTGCCTTTATGTCGTAAGCTTGAATATAAAGGAGCGAAAGAGATCCTCAACAGTAAGATGTGTTTTGTTGGTTGGTAAGTTAGTTATCTTCGAACTAGTAGCGATATACTGTTGTAAGTGCTTTTGGATTTATTAGGTTCTTTTCATTATTAATTATATAAAAAATGGCAAGTTTAGTCTCAGGCGACGTGTCGCATTCTAGTAGTAATCCCCTTTCCCGTTTTTGTTAAGGGTGCAGGTGCAAGAATGTGTCGGATTAGAGTTTATTGACTTAGAGAAAGTGACAGGTACCTTATAAACTCCCATCAATTCAATTCATGTACATGCGATGGCGGGGTAGTTTTTTTCTAAGAAAACAGTTTATGCTTAGAAGTGACTAGGTATTATTAGATTTCATGACTGTACATAGAAAGGTCGAATAATAGTGGTGTAGCGACTAGCGTGCTAGTCTCTCACCCAAGCGGATCTAGATCGAATCCGGTGCCGGCAGATCTGGTTAAGGTTTTAACTGTAAGTCGGCTTCAGCCGCACGATGGGCTTGCGTAATAATAAAGTATAAAATAAAAACAATTACAAACAATATGGCGCTGTATTCGACTTTTTTTGTCTTTTGATCAATAACTCTTTACCGTTGCATCCTACAATAAATCATCTATAACTTTTTTTGCTGCAATTAGCCCTTATAATATTTTTTTCTAAATCTCATACTTTGACCTTTTAAATCCAAATGGACTATCACTTTTATTCCTTTCTATAACGAAGTTAAATATTTCAATGTCTTCATGCTCTTGGGCGATTATTTGATCAATTACAGAAACCTCTTCTTCCTCAGTGTCATCCTCGCTTAGAATAATTTAAGGTATATTTTCATATTATTGTCCAGAACAATGCTTACAAATATTAGATCACTTTAAACCAGCCTTTTTGCAGCTATAGGCCCTAGTACACCCTTTCTTACATTGACAAGAAATGAATTGCAACAAAGACTCTGGTGCTGCATTTTTGTAGTTTAACCGGAGTCTGCCCTTGTGTGCTTGTCTTTCAACCTCAATTCGAAGGATTCTTTTCTCTCCTCAACAATAATAATAATTGCTACAACCCATAACCTGGAAACCAGGCCACAGAAGGTATGAAGCTTGTGCGCGAGGCGGCGATTATTATTATTATGTAGGCCCAACGTGCGGCTGCAGCCGACTTACGGATGGAACAGCGCAAATTCCACATTTGTGTCACAGCTAAGGAAAAACTGCAGAAAATCTTAACCAGAACTGCCGGTATCAGAAGTTAAACCTGAGCCGCTTGGGTGAAAGTTCAGTACGCTAGATAATACACTACCAAGGCTGTATTATGTATATCCAATGTTTGGCCTTAATGGTAGGTGCGGAATGCGTGATTCCGAGCTGCGTATTGTGTTGGAGACTCAAGCTGGGCAGTCCAGCAAGATGAAACTTACTTTTTATAAGATCATCCAATCTTTGAGTATTTATCCTTACTTAGTTCTCACCGTATAAAGCGACAAAAAGACCTGGCGACTGTACTGATAATGTTAATTTTATTGTTTATTAAATATAAAATATCAAAAATTCTTTATGAAGTAATGCAAAATTAAAAATCATACATACGTGCATAAACTTAACAATATCTGTAATAGAGTGGATCGTGAAACTCAAATGTGTTCAATAACTATGGGTTAGAATTGTACTCTTAAAACACTAGGTGACAGCGACTACTATCGATGCAAATATTCTGACACATTGAGTTTGAATGCGCATACAAAAAAAACTAACCGCTCAAATTAATTCAAACAAAACCAGTTCAATAGATAATTTATTTTTGTATAAAACAGTAAATTTGTAAAAGTATCTGATCTTAGGTTTGGATTTTCGCCAATTGTGTTCCAAAAAGTCGGATTGTTTAGGAGTTTTGACGTAAAGCGCGTCTTTAATAATTAATATTTCAATAACTACCTGACAGAATTGAATGCAATTTTATAGAATTATGCAATAATGCTAATAGTTTGATGTATGTGGAAACTTTTGTAATTTGATATCTGTATTATTTCTCAAGTTAATGTAAAATAGAGGGTAATGCATTCTGATGTTTTGGTGCCTTAATTACATTTTTTAAAAAAGATATTTCGAAAATATACACGAATTAATTAATAACCAATTCTTAAAAAAAAATATTTATTAATTCGTGAATATTCTCAGAATTTCTTAACTTATTTGACGTTTTAGTTATTAAAAAAAAGATTTTGATTAAGACACCAGAACACCAGAATGCATTATTCTCTATTTCATAGAATAACTTGAAAAATAATACGTATATCAAATTACAAGATTTATTAACAGTATATAGTATTATTACAAGTAGTTATTGAGATGTTAATTATTAAAACTGGACCGCGAAATAACTCGAACGTTTTTGAAATTTTTCACCAGCTAACAGTAAGCTCTAGTATTGTTCTTGTGTAATTCTACCTTATGTTTCAACTCCTTCAAATTTACTAACGCAGTATAGACAATACCAAAATGCATTATTTTAAGCTTTAATTAAGCTTAAGCGAATACTGTAGTCTTTTTTATTACAATAGTATATCATTATGACAATTGATTAATATTATCATCAGCAGTGTTTAGGTTTCAATAATTTCAGAGGCACTTTTTGTACGTTATGATTAGCTACCACAACCGCGTGTGCCACTGAACTGTTAAAAACGAAGTTTTTGCATAAAAATGAGCCTCCGGTGATCAGACAAACGCAATTCTTGTCTTGACATTGAGTTTGTCAATTGAATATTCATTTTGGAATTCGAAATGGACTAGGGAACTGGAAGGCGGAAGGAGGAACGTGTCGAGCGCGTCACGAAACTGTCGATGTCGTATGTGTTCTCATTTTCATCCCACAGGCTGTGTACAGGTGAAATTGGTATGTGGAGAATATTCTAGGGACTACTTCATCACAATTTTGGCCAAACATTGTTTTTTAATGTTTATGTGAATATATTCACATCATCAGACAGTCAAGATATTCGCTTTCGGTGGTATCTAAGACATTATCTGCGTAGTTTAAATGTAAACTCTGTTATAGTGCTGAGCAATTGAGAGTGGGCAACCCTTGAGAGAAATTTCGTGTAAATTATGTAGCTTGAACTAAACTTTATATATTTGGAAATAATAATGGATTAACTTTCAACTAATTCAAAACCTTCCAGCAGTAATTTACATTTTATCTTACCAGTAGTAATCTTGCGAACTGTAAAGATTTATTTAGATTGGTTTCTAGTGAAACAAAGAAGTTTATGAATTAATATGTTAATACAATAAAATAACGATTTTAGTCAACTAAATGGATCGTATTATAAAAATGTGGTTTCTAATATATTAATAATGCACATTATTCTACTGGTTCAGTGTTACTTGCAGCTAGTGAATTTAATAAGGTTAAGGTTAGGATAATTAAGAATAAAAAGTTCATATGGACTTCAAAGTAACTTCAAGTACAACGCTTAAAAAATGCCAATACAAATTTAATTTAAATCAATGACCTACACTAATTTTTGTTTGTAAAATGGGACGTATTTGACCTGCACGAGAAGTCATTTCAATACAAGAAATGCTGAATAGCATTTGAGAAGGTATATGCAACCTCAACCTCGGCAAAAATAAATTTTTTAATAAACTATTTTGCTAGATTTTCTTTATAGATAGTCGATTTTAGATAAGAATTATAAAGAGAGAACTCGATTAGTCAAGAATGTAACCTTAAAATATACTAACAATATATGAGACATCCTTGGCTCTTGCTTAGCTAATATTCAAAATAAATACTAAAGGATATGGTATTAAAAAAACTAATAAAAACTCTGCTAATTATTCACAGCAATGCCATAAGTAGTATAAATAATGCGAATATTACTCATTAATTCAAACCAATATTTAAACAACAAATAATCATTAATTCACTTAAATGAAAGTAAAGAGAACAACAGTTTTGCAACAAGTTTTAAAAGCAAACAATTTCAACAACCCTTCTCAGTTAAATATATTTTTACGTTTTTTTTCATCACTGTAATCACAAAATGGCGACGAGATCATCATGTCAGTTTTCAGAGTGTGCACTCCAACGACTCCGGTGATTAGATTGCAGCCATTCAAGGCTCCAACAGCTGCAAAAGTTAGAGGTCAGCGTATTCAGAGTGCAAACTAAAGCTAATGGACTAGAAATAATGAAGTGGTATCGATGCTGTGGCAGTTGGCGCTTCAAATATTGACTCTTCGATTATATAGAATTAAAGCACCACTACCATCACCGGGAAAGAAGTAATAGAATAATATATTGGTTCAGTAACTTAACCTTAAACAAACAAGAAGAAATGAGTACACCCGTTTGTTTCAATTACATTAACTCTCGCTTAGATCGATTGCTTGGAATAACTTTGGTTTGCACAAGTGGAAAAAAGAAAAATAGTGTGATTGATTACAAAGTAATGTATAAAATTAATTTGTGTTTAGTATTAAAAAGCGCTAAAACACGCGACTAGAAAATCACGTTAGGTTATAACTAACTAAAACAACCAAACTAAAATATATATTTATTTTATATCTACGATTATTGTTATGTACTAGCCCCGTCTCAGTGAAGTTCGCACACTTAAGCGGCGCCCCGTAATCTTCACTCTGGATTTTTTTGGTTTTTCGAAGTAGCTGTTTCTTGTTGCAAGAGTAAAGTACTAACCTCTTATATTATAAGTTATGTTGTTTTATTGTTAGATTTCGTTGTGTCTATTCTAAAACAAAATACATCCCACAATTTTTTTCCCAACATTTTTTTTGGTCTTCGAAGTAACTGTTCCTTATTGTTAAAATAAAGTATTGCTTCTGCACCTACTCCATGTCACGTTTTTAAAATTTTACTAAGGCAGGGATCCCTCTTACCGCCTCTTTGCGTCCGCAGATTGTTCGGAATTGAAGGGGCGACATGAGGAAACCATTTGATATAATTTCATGAAACTTAACATGGAATAAGTGCAGAGACAGTACTTCACTCTAACAACAACAAACAGCTACTATGTATATCAGGAGAAAAATGCGGGGCATCCTTTAAATAGCAAAAATAGAGTGTGCGAACTTCAATGAGACGCGGTTCGTATATCCTTGCAATCATAATTTCAAAGCTTACTGCAACATGGTGCATGTTAATTAAATTGTTGTAAGAAAATTGTATTTTATAAGTAATATTAATTTCCGCTTTAGAATTATAACTAAATCAATATTTGTATGCATTCATGTTTCAATTTTGCACACCACTATCAACAGTATAATATCCTTTAAACAAACAATGTAATTCAGCAGTGGCAGCCATCAAATTAACTAATTATTAGTTGAAATGCAACTAAAGATCTTATCTGTTTCAATTAATGAAAATTTGAAGGCGGAAAGTATTTCAAAACGCTTAGAGGGTGTGAACTTAAAACAGCATCAATTTCTGCAAAAAGGGTGATTTTTTGCGGGGGGGGGGGGCTTTTAGTATCATCAAATGTAGTATCATCAAAATTTTGCATCTCACCTCATTGTTTCCGGTAAAAATAGCATAGAAAATTTATATTAAAGATTATGGGAAAAATATTTTAGGGATATAATATACGAGGTTTGTCCCATAAATACGTATAAAATAATTATAGAGAATTATGCAGGAGATGGGGAGACTAGACAGTAAGTGTCCCTCTTCACTGACAACCCAAGCAAGCCTGAGCTAGGTGGGGGGCGCCGCACGTCACTCTGCTCAGAGTGAGTCTGCACTCATTCTCTACAGACAGTTGATCCGTCCCCTTTCTTAGTGTCTCGTCTGCATGGAAATCTCTCTGACCGATCAGCAGCGTATCAATATCACATTTCTTTCCAAACTCGGCAAGAACGGCCGGGAAATTCATGAAGCATTGATGACAGTGTACGGAGAGGATGCCTTGAAGGAACCAACGGTCCACAAGTAGTTAAAGCGGTTTCGAGAGGGACGAGAAGACTTCAAGGATGACCCTCGTCCCTGACCCTCCTTTTCATCTTCTGACGAAAATCTGGATCGTGTTCGATCATGCGTCTTCAGAGATCGTCAATCCACAGTTAGAATGGTGTCAGATGATCTAAATTTCAGTAAGAAGTTTGTTCAGAAAATTAGAACTGAAAAGTTATAGATGACAAAGTTTTGTCTCCGGACCAAAAGGCTCGGAGGGTCTAGTGCTGCCAGGAATGGATGGTGTTTGAAGAAGGTAATGACTTTCTTGACAGAGTGATTACAGGGGACGAATCGTGGTTTTACCAGTTTGACATCGAACTCAAATCCCAAAACATGGAGTGGAAAGAAGCCGGTGAGCCGAGAACGAAAAAATCAAAAAAATCGAGAACGGGCGTCAAGACCATGCTAATCGCTTTTTCGATTCTTGGGGGATTTTGCACTACGAATTCGTCGCTCCAGGACAGACAGTGAACGGAAGTTTCTATGTCGAGGTCTTCAAGCGCCGGTTGCTCGAGTTCGCCCGGAATTGGCTCGCGAGAAGCGTTGGATCCTCTATCACGACAACGTCCTTCGCACACGTCGTTGCGACATCACCGTCACTTACCACCTGCCATATTCACCCGATTTGGTACCATGTGGTTTTTTTTCGTTTCCCAAGTATAAAATGTAGCTTTGGGGGTGCCATTTGGGGGACGTGGATGCCATAAAAGCAGCGACGGCTAGACAACTGAAAAGCCTTAAAGAAGAGGACTTTAAAGGATGTTTTCAACAATGGAAACGGCGCACAGTGCGTTGTCCTGTGGACAAAATTCGAAAATCAAATCATCGAATTAGATCTAAATAATCATTTAGAAGTCATTAGGAGACTTTAAATATCCCGATAATTTCTATAAATAATTTTCTTATAATGTCCTAACTATACTAAAAGCTATTCAAAACATTGATATACATAAAATGTATTATGTGTAATATTCTACAGTACAGTTGTTAGTTGCACATATCGGTCGATATGATAAAACTAATCTTGATTGCAATTTTATTTTTTGTGAAAAATATTGTTAAAGGTACATTCCGCCGACAGTAATAACTTTAGTCTAGTTTTATTTATTTTTAATTAAGATATCCACATTTAAAATGTCCCACACAATTTTTCAAATACAAGAATGTCTGGTCAACTTGAGCAAAAGATATCTCAAAAAAGGTAAAACCGTATATGAGATTTTTGTTGTAAATACTAAATTGACTATTATTCTATCCAAATTGCTAATTTATAACTGCAAATATTTGCAATTCTGATCTTCATAGAATATTTCAGGCATTCCATCAAAACTGAATAACAATGACCTTTTCGAAGAGTGGAGCTTTAGCGAACACTTCGACAAAGTATCAAATATTATTACTTACATTCTTGATTCTTTTGGTATAGAAAATTGCTCGAAAAGTCTTAATAAAAGTCATGTAAATAGGGATTCGGCAGCGGTTCAGGGTATAAGATTTTTAAACAAAAATTTTCTGATACCAAAAATACTGATAACTTTTTTTTGTAATAGCTTTTGTACCTCTGAAGTTGGTTGATAATACTTCTGGAAAAGATATGAGTATTAATTTATTAATAATTGCCCAGAATCAACAATTTTTCGTAGAAGTAATTGCTTTTCCCTCGGAAGGCAATGGTAAACCACCGAGGTCTACTTTGTCCAGGAAACTTTCTAAAATTAATAAAAAATCCAAGTTATATGTACTTAGGGTGATTCGGAGTCCATTTTAAACTTAGGTCTCGTATCCTTGTAATCATTGGACACGCACAATACAAGTGTAGGAGGGAAACGCTAACGGTCTGCAACAGAAGAGTGCACGGCACTCGCAAAAAAGGAACTAGTGACTGTACAACTGACTCTAAATTAAATGTTTTAGTTTTGCGTATAATTTTATGATTTAACATCAAGTTGTAGTTAATTTATTACATCATGTTTTTTTATTACCAGTTAGTTTGATTTAAATTTATTTATCTCATTTTACAGGAATATTTACAGAAAAAAATCTTACTCTATAAATTATACAGCATCTAAGTATAATCTACCAATTAATGTGAGAAATTGCACAGATTTTGTACAAAAAGACACACTTTTTATTTTTGACCAGACTTTCCATTTAAATAACGCACTGTGCGGCGTTGGGTCAAATGCGTTTTATCAGGGGGGGAGTACTTTGAGGGAGACAAAATTGTTTTAGACGATTAAATGTAAAATAAAAAAATGTATGAATTTTTTATACGTATTTTTGGGGCAAATCTCGTATAACGGTAGAAACATCGCGGAAAAAATATGAAAGAAAAAACTTGGTTATTTATTTTCTAGAATTGTTTGTGTACTAGTAAATAAATGAATTAAACAAACATTAAAGCCGTATTGATCACCAGTTATGGCTTTCACTAAATCAGGACATTTATGTAGTTATTAGAATTATATTTACGGACCTGTTTAAAACACCTGAAAAAATATGAAACATTCGGCCCTTTAGTTCTCGTTTTTTCTGAATTTGTTTTATAAAGCACTTACTGATGTTACCTTAATATATTTTTTGTGCGATATTTTTAACTTTATATATTTTTTCTGCGATTTTTTCCTGAATATATTTTTCCGCGATGTATTTAACTTAATATATTTTTTCCTTAAAATATTTTTTCCGCAATATTTTAAACGTAATATATTTTTTCGGTAATATTTCTTTCTCGTCCTTTCACTCCCTGCCACACCAACTTCAATATGTCAAATCACAACCTATCTTAGTTGAAAACCTACCCCTTATTTTAAAGGGTATAAACAAAAGAAAATTTTTGTTACAAAAGAATGTAAATCCCCCCCCACCCCACCTTCATATCTATTTGAGGTATTAAGATACGGGTGTATGTTGCCAACGCGACTAGTATTTAAAATAATAAAGTTGAGGTAAAATAGAATACTAAAGTTGGTTATGGATAAAGGAGTTAGTTGACAAGTTGATAGTAGTTTGATGTTAGTATCTCAACAGTTTGAGAGATTTTAAGGGAGGGTCGTTAGAGAACTTTTTCTCAGCAATCCATGATTGATTTAAATTTTTTTTTCAACAAAAACTCTTTTTAACTGTTCACTCAAGCTTGTCTTTGAGTATACATTAAAGGGCGTGCACGAAAAAATCTGGCCACAAAAACATCAAAAAAGTAGGGTCGTCGGAAATTATTTATGACTTAAACTATTATTAACTATTAACATACAGGGTGTCCTGTTTAACAGCCTACACTCAAAAGTCTACCAGCAAAAGTTCCGAAATTGGCTCTAACACTGATTTCGTAAACTAGAGCTCGAGTTATGCAAACCTCTTTTAATTTCATTGCTGTAACCAGAAGCCTTTCCGAATGATTGAGTGTAGACTGTTAACCAGGACAGAACCCGTTAAGTGGTTCTAGCTCCGTTATTATACATTTTAGACCTGTATTACCTTAATACTTTTGTATTCAGAATCACATTTGCTATCGATTTTCATATTTAAAACCTACTGGTTCCATTTAAAAAAATTCCGATGACGTCATATCCGGTACCAGCAAAAGTCCCAAGATGGGTTCTAACACTGATTTCGTAAGCTAGAGGTCGAATTATGCAAAGTTCTTTTAATTTTATTGCTGTAGCCAGAAGCCAGTCCGAATGATTGAGTGTAGACTGTTAAACAGGACACCCTGTATATGTTCCTTCTGAAACGTATTTACATATATTATTACTGTCTATAACTAAAATGTTTAACTTTTTGTTTCACATCAGACATCAAAGTTTGTACAGCCGTAGTAGTATTTTTTTGTCGCGTTATTTCAGTTTTTCTGAAAGTCAACAATATCTTTAGCAGTTTCTTTTGATTTTCAGAGTGTTCACTTTACAATAGCCCAGTATTGTTGGTCGGCTGCAGTTTGGGGCCGTTCGGTGGATTGCTATCTTTAGGTACAAAAGTGATCCCATTCTTTGCATGCCAATCAGTGAATTGTTTGACATGGTGACATATGGCCAGATCTGGCCAAAATAGAATAGAAAAGAAACATTATGACTTCTTATAAACGGTAGCAGGCACTTTTTTAAACCTTCTAAATACATTTCAGTGTTGATGCTGTCTTTCTTTACAAAGCTTCTTCTTCTTTCTCGCCCGTAAGTGCAAGAGTGCAAGTCGCTTGCCTGTCCAAATATTTTTCGAAATTTTCTTTTGTTTGTATTGGTCCTCAACTCCAAAAAGTTGTTTGCAAGTAAGAAATTATTGACTGAAAAACTGTTGAATGTCATTTTTGATGTACGCCCCGTCGTCCATTGTTACACAATCTGCTTTTATTAAAAGATTTGTGTACAGTTTTTTTGCGAGGGCCTTCGCCTTTGAATTTTGTTTTGCATCCCGATCCGGAGCCTTCTGCACCTTGAATGTTTTCAGTCTACCTCTGTTTTTTACTTTTTCAATATGTAATGAAGATGTTCCAACCTTTTAGGCCACATCCCCCACTGACAAGTTCGGATTCTGCGTGACAGCTTGCACCACCTTCCTTTCCGTTTTTTTATATATTGCACCTGATTTCGGAACCTGGCTGCCTATCTATTGTTAAGCGTTCAGAGAAATTGTTTAAAACATTTACTACGGCCAATTTTGATATTTTTTGACATTTTCCGATCGCGAATATGACATTGCAGGATTTGCACAATGTTTTCGCAATATTTCTTAACGACGTTCGTATTCTTTTGAATTTATTTGAAAACTACACAACTAAAACACTTTGAAACTGTCATTTACAGTAAGATGTCAATTCAAAGAAGCTATTGCTGCAATTCCACTTTAGTACCTGCAGTGTAGGGGCGCCTGATATCATATTTAAGTGGCCAGATTTTTTCGTGCACACCCTTTAGGTAGTATGTAACGTTCAAAAATATCGAAGAATAAAGAACAGGGAAAATCATCGGTGTTCTAAACGCGTAAGGGTGAACTTTTGACGGCTATTCAAGGTGAAAGTTTGTTATATATGGTGCCCGTCCTTACAGCAGCGTATCTTTCTAAAGATTTCGTCGAGTAGGCTAAGAATATGTTTGTGACCATATATATGATCACGTCAAAGCTCAAAGGAATTGGGCCAATATAGTTAGTAGGTTAAGAACATGTAGTACATGATAAGTCTGTGGTCATTTCTATGATATTCAATACCCCCTGACTCATTTAGGTTTCTTAGGAAAATTTAGTACAAAATGGGTCTGTGGCCATTCCTTTGACATCCAGATCACGCCAAATGTGGTTCTATTGCTACACCCAAATCATACATCATTGGAAATATCTCATGGAAGAGAAAAAGAAAATAAAACTTATGGTGGCACTGTTATTGCTTTCGATACACACTGGAGCCCCTAAGTGCTCAGATCTCCAGCTCTTTAACGCTTTTAAGTGCATCAGGGTTTTTTATTGCCGGAACTAGTTCTCATGCAATGAATTCTGTTGCTACTTTGGCTTTTCTCATGTATCCACTTCAGTTGTTTCTTTATATCATTTCTTTGTTTTCTGCATTTTTATTATTTTTGGTTTTTCATCCATCTTCTTTTACAGTCTCTTATGTTTTCCCTTTTTTTCTTCGTTGTTTTCTATGTAGGTTCATACTGAAATTAATGAGCAAGACGGTTTTACAAATCGGAATTTATTAATATAAGAAAAACAAGTGCCTGCGCTTAACCTACAGACTTTTGACAACGCGGTATAATATTGTGATGTCATAAGCGGTCATTGCGGTCATTGCGAATAGCAGCAGTCAATAAAACATGGCCGACACTGATGTTTCGTCTACGTCCTGTAATTGAATTGCTTGTTGAAGGGGAAACTCTCGCAGCGAAAATCCACGAAATGCTTCAGTGGTAGAACATGAGTGAAACATTTTAAAGTTGGTAACGCAAGCATTCACTTCGTACTGGTAGCTTGTACCGGTAAGCTTTTAAAACAATGGGACAAATGTATGCAGAGAAATGGAGATTATGTTGAAAAGCGAAGAAAAGTCTGCAGATTGAGGTACTTGTTTTTCTTGTATTCATGAATTCCAATTTGTAAAAAATGCTTGCTCATTACACAGTTTATGACCCTGGTATCTTTCGCTACCAGTTGTCGTTTTGTCTTGATTTATTGTTTCTTTTGTAACGGTTTCCATATCTTATCGTTTTTTCCTTCCTTTTTGTATTTTTTTTCTTTTTTAACCTACTTGATACGACCTTTCCAATGGTACGCCACTCAGAGGGTCTTGTAATAGAACCATATTTCTTATCTTGGGACCAGAACGCGTCAAGAATGTTCGCAGACTTATCACGTTTTACATATTCTTAAAGTACTCGATAGGACCTTTCCAGCGATATGCTACTCAGTAGATGTTGTAATGATACCGTAGGGTGACCATGCCTAACAATCGAAAGGCAGCACCACACTAAAATGCAGATCTAGGACACATCCAAAGATCAGTTCGTTGAAAGCCACAGCCAGAAGATTTCCCTTCATAATTTCTCCTGCTAATTTAAATATTTAGCAGTGAACAGAGATACATACGTATCTATCAAAAGACAATCTGCTTATATTTCATGGCCAACTTTTATGTAAAATTTATGTTTACTTTTGATCATTTTGCTGCTAATCTGACATTTTCATTTTTCTACGCACATCCCGATTAATGACAAAGATAAAAACTTGTTTGCCCTTAAACATGTTATTCAGACTCGTTATGTTAACTCTTCTGTTACAAAAATTTAACGGCAGTTTTATCAACATATTTTACCACTGAAATTTCCTCATAGTCGAGTAGAAAGTTTCGTGTTTATCATTTTTTGCAACCCTAAAGCAAATTTGAATTGCGTCTGTAAAGTTTAATGTTTATGCTGTAATTCTGATAAACTTAATCTCTCTCTAGATGAGGGTTCTGCGTTGGCTGCTTATCATCTATTTTCAACTAATTTTAACTCCTGATTGGTATGATATGTCACGAGTTGCGTACTTGTGATATATTCAGAAAATAGTAGAACGACTAAAATGAAAGTATTTTTTGTGAACCTGAAATAATAAATTCCAACACAAATTTCGTTGATCCACAAGTGTTGAGGATTATGCTCAGTTTCATTGAATATTGAGAAAGCCAAGCAGTCACTGAGATATTTGCATAGATTCGCTGTTCTCTCTAAGGATATTAATCACGAAGTCGTAAGGAAAGGCACGTAGCTTTTACCGTGGAAGCTCCTAATAAATGGATGTGCTGATTGAAGCAACATTAGAACTGAATTAATTCTGCAAACAAATCCAATGGATAAATTAAAATTTATTTTATGGAGGAATAAGTCAAAAATGTTATGCTTCAAGCTTATTGTGTCAACTGATGTAAACAGAAATAAATGATAAATATATTCTTATGAGTAAATGTAAATTCTATTTTGAACAGGCTTACTGTGTCGTATATAAATATGGATTGGTTTAAAGCTTTTAAGAGCTTAAAAATGTTGACGGTAATAGCATACTTGATCCATTAGCTTTATTAAAATTTTTGTGTAATAATTAGGCTGTTAGTAGAATTACCCTTAATAAGTTTCATTTCCATTAATTTTCATTTTCATTTCCTTTCATCGTTTAACTTTCATGTAACTAGATCCCTTAGAATTTGAAACTAACGTAAATGTTTGATTTTTCTTTAACTGCGAAGAAACAATACAAAAGAAACTAGAGGATGGTAATAGGAAATAGTGTGGTAGTTCAATAAGTATAGTAAACTGCACTACTAAATCTTCGAAAGGGGTACCACTGTAAGAATGGAAAGAATTACTGTTAGGGTAATACTTGTGGGGCATAGAGGATATAGTGTATTAAAATGATAACATCGGTGCAAAGTTAAGCAAAAGTAAAAAGAAGCAAAAACTTATAGTTTAGTAGAGACCAGCATCTCGGGAGGACTTTTTTGAGTTATCAAGTGTTTTTCTGTTAACTTCGTTTAATTCGCTGTATGGACACCTGCTAAGTGAGGCACGTAATTGATGTTTGATCAACCAGACTGAGATGGCAATGGATATAAATTTACTGCACTGATTCTAATGTTATAGCATGGAGTGTTCTTAGCGTTTCGATTATTAACCGTTTGTTGACTAGGTAAGGACAATGGCGGCAATGAAAGTAACCTAATTATCTTGGTTGAATTTCTATTATGAACTAAATAATGATTGGAGCATACCATGCGATAGAATGAAGTTATTGTTGTTGCGATGTTATGCACAGAACGGTTTCTTAGTCGAGTTCTGGCTTTCATGTTGGTTCTTCACAATTGAAATGCCACATCAATTTATCACTGATGGATCGTAGAGCACTCTCAAGAATCTCAACATTAGATATGGGAGAGTGACCAGGTAATCACAGCCGCGAATACATATACGGATACATCTGATTTTCAAGAACAGAATCGTAACAAAAATAATGCGAATGGGTATCGCCCAGATTGTAAAGCGGGTAATAGCGTGTGACCTTAAAATTACACTGCCTTGGTAAGTCAAGTGATCATTCGGACATCTTAACGCAACTTAACGCTAGGAATTACGCAGTGCGTATTTCCCTAAAACACTCACTGATGATTAAGGTCGCCCAGTTTGGTAATGAAAATCATAGTAATTAGTAATTATTATTGATTCAATTAATTGCCTTTATTTTTTTATAATTAAAGATCTTGGTGTAAAAACCGGATAAGTCCAGATTTTGAAAGATAAGGGAAAATTGACAAAACTCCTAGAAGTAGCAGCTCCGAAAGCTCTCATTAAAATATGTCCATAACCGCTATAAATGAATTACGATTTATTGGAATTGCCTGAAATGTAGAAAATATACAGGGTGGACCATACCTTTTTTGTTTTCTTATTTATTTGCAGAGTCGCTAAGTAATACCATTTTTAATTTACGGTTTGTCTGTTTCGTATTTCTCTCATCTCTCTGCTAGGTAACTTGCAATAAATAGCCTCAACCGATCGATCAGCTGGTCAAATTGTCCAAAAAAGAAAAAAATTCATCCGCACAAGGATCAGTTGCTTCATGAGCTGAACGAATCATCAACGTTTGGAGTTCTGTGAGTGTTATGCGTGTTATGTTATGTAATGCGACGATACGATGAAGATTCTAATTTTTTGGTCAATGTTATCTTTTCTGACGAGACAAATTTTATTTTAAACTTTGGACTCAAGAAGCCCATGTTCAGTGACCTCGAAGAGCTAATATTCCGACAGGAATGCTAGACTAGAAACTTCTTGGCCATTATTTTTTCCAGGGAAATCTTACTACTAAAATTATTTGCAATTTTTCAAAATAATTAACTAATTTGATAATTTTGTCTACAATTTTTGAATGTTTGTAACAAGTGACACAATATCGTTCTACCTCTGATACTAAGATTCACCGTAGTTGATACTAGCGTTGTACAATTTTTAATAATTACTAAAGATGTAAACAACAAAGGGGTTATAACTTTATTTTAGGGGACACGACATCGACATCAATATATATATATTATGAAACGTACTGAAACAGTACTCTGCGAGAGGAATCTATCGATACCACTTTCACTGTTTTTACTTTCAAATGTTTAATGATTTCTTAATATAATAATGCAGAATACAATAGAACTAACCTCTGCAAAGCCTATCGTGGTCTAACCTCCAACTTAATCCTAAATAAATCACTAATCTAATCTCAAACCTAATTTATCGCTCAACCTAAGCGTTAACCTAACCTCTAGCTCAATCATGCACCTAATCTGAAACCTTTTAACCTAGCCTCTATCCTAACCACTATCCCTAATTAACCTCTGACCTACAGACCAGTAATCTAACCCCTAATCTTATCTCTAAGTTATCTTTAATTAAAATTTTCGTAAGCTCTAACCTAACCTCTAACCTTAACTCTTATCTAACCTACATTCAAACCTTCTCTCTAACCTAACCTCTAATTTAATATCTAATCTAGTCTTTAATCTAACCTCTAATGTAATTTCTAACCTAACCGAACCTGAAACTAAACCTTTAACTCTAGCTCATATTTAACGTTTAACCTTACTTCAAACCTCTTTTCTAACCAAAAAAACTCACTTATTTCTTAACCTAACCTTAGTTAAGTTCTAGGTAAGTTCTAACCTAACCTCTAACCTAACTCTATCTTAAGTTCTAGCCCAGGGGCCCCCAATTATTTTCGACGGTCCATTTTGAAAATTCGTTTCGCCCATCCGGTCCGACCACTTAAAATTAGTTATTAAATAAAATTAATTTTGAGAGTACATTTTACTATGAATATAATAATAATAATAATAACTACTACAACCCATAACCTAAAGCAAGGCCCCAGAAGCTATAAGCTTTTGCGGGAGGGAGGGGGCGATTATTATTATGTAGGCCCAATGTGCGGCTGCAGCCGACTTACAGATGGAACAGCGCAAATCCCACATTTGTGTCACAGCTAAGGAAAACTGCAGAAAACCTTAACCAGATCTGCCGGCGCCGGGAGTCGATCGCGGACCGCTTGGGTGAAAGTCCGGCACGCCAGACATTACACTACCAAGGCTGTAAGGCTACCAATATAGTAGGGGAAATTTAAAAAAATGCAGATAAAAGATAATTTACAAAAATATGACATGGAATACAACTTCTTACCTTATAAAAATTGTATGTAATGCTCCGACTTTACAAATGTATTGTTGTGAGTAACATAATCCCAGTACATTGATGAGACTCTCTCAGGTTTGGGTCGCTGACGCAGAATATTCCTAAATAAAAGCTGGTTGTCAAACAAATAAAATTACACAAATGACAAAATGCGTAATAAAGAACACAAGTTTTTTAGTTAATTAAAAAGTCTTAATTAATCACATAAAAAGAATAAAATTGATATCAAATTAAATTTTGAAGAAATTCAAAAATCGGCACCCATCTGTGGTCCAAACAATTCAAAAATTTTCTGACGTCTTCATACATCAATCGAATTACGAAAATATTGATCGATCCAAATATAATTTCCAGATCAATTGAAAACCAAATTATCGTTTTTTATTAAAAAGGGTCCTTCTTAATTATACAGGTAAATATAAAATTCGATGCTTCCTTTTTGATATTTCGAAAATAATTTAACATTGACAACGTTAAATAAAATTATGAATGTTATGGTTTTTAAAATGATTTTTCAAAGTTTAGAAAAACTGTATTATATTCGATGAACAACTATATACCTATTCAAACACACTTAAAACAAAATTATCTATTATTGGCGGTTCACATACCCTTGCTTCTTTATTACAATTTTAATTTTTGAAGCTGTTAGAAACACACCTTGTTCCTGTGATAGAATATTGCTACTTAATTGTTAAAATACGGATTTCTTTTTTATACTCTTTTGGGAAACAAATGAATTTTCTCAAAAAACAAAAAATCTTGACATTCAGATTTTACATAACCCAATTATAATTTATTAACTTATTGTAAAAACTAATTACACAAGCTGGTAGAAAAAAATATCTAAATCCAACCATATACAACACTTGAGTTCAAAAATATAGTAATACCCTTAATTTTAATGTCGGCTAAAGATATAGAGAAATTTATTATTTTAAAAGTGAGGTTATCCAACTATTAGATCGCGTAGTTATAGAATTGCATAAAATATATCTATTGAATATTATCATGAGAGCAGATTCTCTCTAGTATGATCATATATCATGAAAATATGTATCACTTGTGAAGCTTAATTCTGAATGGAATAAATTTTTATTTTATACTTTTCCTGCTTGTACACTAGAAAAGGATGAAACTTTTATAAGGTAAATTTCCTAAAAGATTCAATGACGCAAGTAGTAAGACTTGGGATAGAGGGGCCTTCCAAGGGGAGCTGAACTCCGATGGGTGAGAACATAAATAGCCCCGCAATTAACCTGAAGTAGATAAATAATAACTTCGTTCCCTCCAGTGAAAACTGGCAGGGATACACTGATTTTAAGATCTTAAGATTCTGATCTTTAACCCTCAAGTACTATCGTGTTTTCTAGTTACTCTTGTACTATGGTGGGGTGTTTGACACCCCACAATTTGATTTTACTTTTTTGCTATTATAATTTTTTTCCTAATTTTAATTATTGTCGGTTTTAAAGCAATCATATATCTTAAACCTTGATTGAGTAATAGTTGAATTTTATTAAAAGTTAAACAAAAAAAACACACTTTACATAAAAGTGTACAAAAAGTGCATATAAACAGAAAAAAATCTAAAAATATAATCGTGAATCTTTATAATTGCTGTCTGTTTCGAAGTTTCCAAAACTCTGTTCTTAAGGCCTGTAACGGAAAATTTGAGTTAGAATTACACATAAAATTTCTGACATGCATGTTTTCTCTTCATACTTTGAAAATGCAATTTTTAAATTATATGCTTTATTAGTCTCTACAAATTATACTTTACCTTTCTAAACATGCAAAGCATGTAATGATTGCTTCTAAGTGCTCTCTGCAGATGTTTTGGCAACATTCACCACAGGTAGTTTTTACCTTACGGTCTTTTTTTCGGTCACACATGTGGCATCTTTTGCATCTTCTTGTAGGTCCTGGTTCTCAAGCTGACGTTAATGAATCAATTTCCAATAACTTTTCTATAATTGATCTTAGATCTCTTGACAGTTTTTTTGTATGATATCGTCTATATCATCGGTCGTTGAATAGTTTTTTCCCTAGAGCAATAGAAAATTCTGCTGTGCAACTGTGCAACCTGCTGTTTAGTTAGAAACCTTGACATTTTGTAAGGAATATGTAACGTAATAACAATCAACCTAATCACTAATTACTAACGTAATCACTAATCACAAACAAAACTGCGAAGACAAACGAGACGGCGAGGAGAAATGTTTGAGAATAAATGATTGAGCACAACCTAGGGATCGCTTTATATAATGTATAAAAATTAGGGGAAATACATAATTTTATGAATTCCATTTCTAAAAATACGAACGAAATGCAGGTACATGAGTAAATCACCGACGTATAATACTCACATACTATTACATATAAGACGCGGTGATTCACTAGAGTCGGTAAAACACATAAATGCGACATAAAGTAGTGATTCCCCAAGTAAATAATATTATGCTCTTTTTAAAAAGTCCAACGCAACTACTATCGTGGGGTACTGAGATACCCCAACGGCCATTTTCCATTTTTTTCGAAAACTGTTAAATATAAGTAATATCGAAGTATGCTATATTGAACATATTTATCTTGTAGGAGAATAGCTAGAACCAATAAATTGTAAAAAAAATTAGTTTAAAAGATACAAAGCAAAAACTGGTGTTTGGGGTGCCAAAATACCCCACGATAGTACTTGAGGGTTAAGAACAGAGTTTAAAACTTAATTCGAAATAACAAAGAAAAGTAATAATAAATGGAACGCGCGTTCCATAAAGTCGGAACAAAACCCAAAAGGATAATTTTAATATTTTCACTGCTCGCTTTGGACCAAGCCGTAGATAAAGATGCCTGTAAACGAGGTTATTATTTGTTACTCATGTATTCATAACACATAATATTGTATCTCCCAGCGCGAGATCGCCATTTATGAATGCTTAATAAAGCTCTCAACTCTTATCATCATAAAATATACTATGCAAAACGCTACAGTTTGCTTTTCCGCCTCTCTGTAAACAACTTATTTGATAGATACAACTTGTAATTGAGCAATTCACGTAATTTACGAGGCAATCTGTGTCTGTTCGTTCAATTTGCCCCTTGAAGGTCAAATGGTCTGCTGCTACTCGAATATATACCAATTCCACGGAGCGCAAAAGACAAATAGGCGGTATCAGTTATCTGGCTACCTTTAATGCGGTTTAAACCAGATAGGAATGCAGAAGGATCGGCTGAAGAGATAGCGGGATAAAGGAACAAATGGATTCTGCCGCATTATACGGACACTTCGCCGTGTTGCGGTCTCTTGTTTAATTTCGATGTTCGATTGCTTTGAATTACAGGTTAGAGACTGAAACGTTATAATTACATCTTGCAATTTGCTTTTTTCTCTCACAAAGTTTCAGTTTTTCCTCTTTGTACAAAAGGAAGTTATTTCAACACTATTACTTGAATGGAAACTGATACGGATATATCATAAAAAGCTTACATATAAAAAGGATACATCTGCATTCTCGTTTCAAATTTTATGATCGAAGATGCGTCTATAAAATGACAGCTAATAAAAGTAGACTTTTTATCAGTCTTCTTTAAGAGCACCGTGTGAGAGGCCGTAAATTTTTAATTGGCGATAAAAAGAAGGAAACCATGTCCAGGAAAGAACTAAAAAGATTTAGTTGCACAATTTCTCTTGTGAACCATTTTAGTGGACTACGAAGCGGACTCATATTTCCATTAAAAGCTTCTTTGTGTATGCTAAGCACGACTGCCTTTTTTGAATTTGAAAAACAATATTTTTGAAGACCTCACCTTTTATAAATAAACTTTAAAGTCAAAAGGTTAAATATCCAGCACTAAAAATCAATTTTCGTCTTAATTTGTGTATTTATTTATGATTTTTGGATTGCACCGATCACTATGATCATTTGAGCTACCCTACTAAAATCTTGCTGTTTTTGGTGGAATCTTGCGTGCCAAGCATCGCATTGACACGACGCCTACGGTTTACCTTCCTTTCCTGAAAACAAGGCATATTTTAATGTTGCTTCGTTGTGAAAGATGATATGATATTTTTATATGAACAATAAAAGGAAAATGCTCATAAAATGTTCAAACTTTTACCGATCTACATGGAGGTCCGAAAATTTAGGTTTGTAAGAAAACAAAATGAATTCTTCCAAAGCCCTACACTTACATAAATGTAATATTTACGTTAAACTTCCCTCAACTACCACGACTTTTCCTACTAAGGTTCTCTTTGGGCATATGAAGGCTGAAAGGTTTGGTTGATTCCAATGGAACTATGAATTGGCGTTAGGCACCAGCTTGTTTGGCTTTAGTTTTAAATATTCACTATTAATTATTGTTAAATTTCTCCAATATACCTTAGAAGCGCTCTCAGTAACATTCGTAATGATTTATTAGTCTTCAAGTCTTTTAGCACTTCAGTTATTGCAAAATGTTCTGAATATTTTTTTGCAAAAAATGCGCTTACTTCGTTATTGTACCAACAGTGATAACAGTGATTCCCTTTTACTAAATTCGTAATTTAAGTCTGTCGCAGCGAAGTACCAATAGGACCCAACCAACCAAAACGGTTTAAATAAGGTAAACTATGCTCCACGTTTCAAAAACCTTTAAGGAATGAAATCCACTTAGTATGTTACAAACACAGATTGGCTAACACCTTTTTCAAGTGAATGGAAGATAATTATTAAAAATACATAGAATATAAAGATTATAATATCGAAACCACGAATCGACAGAGGAAATTGACACCCTTTCCTTATATAATAATAATAGTCCCCTTTCACAGGCCATGAAGGCCCATTGGGGTATAGCAGGGTAGGGTACTATTTTTGAGCCGTTCGGTACTTAAGGGTGGTAAAGTGGCTAGCTTTACGCACCTTTCCTTATATAGAAAGTTGTAATTCGATATAACTTTAGTATCATACATTTAGGTGGCATTGTAAATAAATTTTATAATTCAACCAAAAAGAAAAGTTATAGCACTAATAAATTGTTATTAACTGGTATAATTTAAAGAAGAGAATGCGGAAATTAATTAGTTTTAGATTATCGAAATAGAAAGCGGAGCTTTTATAAAACACAAAGGTTTATTACAAATAATTTATTGACACAAAAATTGTGCACCCATAAAATAACAGTTCAAAATGGTGTCGTCTGTTGCTGCAACTGGTGTCGCCGTCGGCTGCTGCTGTCGCTTGTCGTCTGTCGCGTGCATGGGAAGTCTGCCTTTATTTATACATCTTGTATTCGGCATCTTCTCAACGTTCTAAGGTGCATGCAATTTTAGTCTAAATGACTACTAGTGCTTTAATAATGTATACGAATTCTATTCTACTTTTGTTGCCAACTAAATAGTAGGAATATTTTCCTGTGTTTGATACGCAGAGAGACCATGAGACTTATGAGACCACCGCTTATGTGTGGCGATGTCGGATGAGGAAGAGTCAAAAATCTCTCACAACTCATCATTTCTCGTTTGAGCGACGCTGATCACATCGTGTGATGAAACATGACACCTTCAGTATTTATGTATAAAATTATTATCTGGTTTCCGTCCTTGATTTTTTAAATCTCTTTTGGAAGCATGAACATGTTAACCGCACCTCGTTCTAATTAGCCTTTACCTAATCAGTGCAGAATTACGCTACCGAAGTGGACATTCTCGAGATACCTTACTAGATGACCAAACTCAATCTAAGTTGATCAGATCTAGAAGTTCTACTTACTTTTTCGAGAATTTTGACGCAATCCACGCTGATATGGTTCTATATAGACGCCACTATATACCTTTGATTTTTAACGTTTCAACGCGACATGTGTAGGATATGCAAAGCGAAGGTCGTAGAGGTATAGACAGCCTAAAATAAAAGATATGCAAATTATCATAGTACGTACAGTATGATCATTTATAACGTCATCTCTCTAAAGTAAAACTACCGTTAGTCTGGGTTTTCTCAGGGATTCTGTCAACTGAGACTAACTTTTATTTTCTCGATTATTATACGAGGTATGATCAGGTATACATTATTTGCTACAATGAAAGAGCTTGAAAAAATTAATTATTCTAATATATTCTAAAAAATACAGGGTGTTCCGGACAAATATGCAATGCTTTAAGGGGGTGAAAGGTGACCATGTAGAGACCCCAAAACTCAAAATAAAAATAAAAAATAAAAAAATTTCGGATTTTTTTGTATTTTTTACAAGTCACGAGTCGACTATGGATTGTTTGTAAGATTTTGACCCTGAATTACTGATAAAGCAAACAATGATCTCACATCTGCACTACTAAATTAATAACTGACCTCCGCTACTTACGTATCAATTTACAGAAACAACAGAATTGAATTTCAGCAGCGGTTGCCGAGTGACTCACTACCTTGATGACTTGATCATTTATTAAGGTCGGTAAATAAAATGTAACATACGTTCGTTGACCTAATTGTGATGGAAACATTGCCTGTTTTTCATTTTACGAATGTCATTTTAACAAAATGAGTAAAACTTACCGTTTACGAGTAAAACATTTTGTGCAAACTGGGGATTCTCCTGTTTGCGTTCCAATAGCCATTGGCAAAATTGCACTCGCGGTATAACTGTACTTTTTGAAAATGATTGATTTGAAAAGTTCGTTCATTCGGCAGGCGTGTTTGGTTCTGCCATAATTTAAACAATAACTAAATACACTTAAATAAACTACTTATCTGTAGGGATACGAGAATGAATAAGCCCTTTATATTTCGACCATTGGTTATTTTTAATTCACGCTTACTAATGTTTGGTCTTGCCGGTTGGTTATATGAACCTATATTGTAATATGATATTTTTCTGTAAAACATGTGAAACGTTCTGATTTTATACATAACTTTTAAGGGTCGTAAATGCTTAATGATGCTGAACGCCTGCCATGTAACGGCAAGACGATTATTAAAAGAAAGGGAAGTTTTAGTTATTAGTTAACACTGGTCGAATTCGGTCCATGTATTGATACATTTTTATATTAAACATTAAAGATTTGATTATCGGCTTTTGATTTACCTGGCTAATTATCTTACATATCACTAAAACAAACACTTAACACTACCTAATGCAAGTTATTAATTCTAAAACGTGTATTAATCGAAACTCAAGTTTACCACCACCTAACACAAAGAAAGTTGACGACAAACTGCATACTGCAGTTACAAATCTCAAAAATCTGAGTCAGTAACAGTTATTACAGATGTTCAAAATGAGTGTTATTATTTAGTTAAAAACGTTTTAAAAGCACGTACTGCTATTTGGTGTTGATTACAATCTTCGAAGAATTTATATTTTTCCTGCTACCTGCTTGGGTTAGTTTATGGTTCATTTGTCCATGACCTTTAAAAGTATGTACTAGTAGACACAATTTTCTTTTCATACAGTTTTATCTACTATTTTGCAGTGGCGTGCCTATTATTTTTATAAGGGGAGGGGGTTGTCATTTCAAAGGGGCATTTTGGAAATTGTTAGTAAGATGTTACTCTACACATGTTTCTCTATTGCCCTTTAACGGGAAAGGCATCTTTTCCAAAACACCCTGTATATTTTTCAGAAATACCACACATTTGATGTCTACATATTCTGGGCAGGTTTCGAGATATTTGCATTTGGTTGAGCTGTGTTTACCGCAAATTTTAGGTAATGCTATATTATAGCACAAAGCGCTCTTATGTAATTTCGCCGCCTTTCTGTATTTAGAGAGGTTTGATGGCGTGTCTACTATATGATACCCGCCAAATATTTTTGAATAAAAAGAAAAATGTAAATACGAAAACTTTTGACATAATTTATGTTTTCTTTTTTTGTGTGAATTAAGTACAACAACTTACGAGAACGATAACTTCGTACAGCTTATAAGTGCTTCAAGATTCAACCTTCCTACAATAATTCTATAAGGACAAATCACAATAACTATAAACGTGAGCGGAAAGATGAGTAGTGCCGATCTTCCTCTCACATGTTTTCTTAAGTTTTTATTCTTAATTTGTCTGGTGAGGCTATTTACACACCTCATCAGCAATTTTAATTTAGAATTTCACTATTCAGACTATAGGTCGGGGGGATCGCAGTAAAACTGGGAGGTACCAAGTCATCGTGACGTCATTGCGATGCATTTTCAGTTTTCTTAACATTGGAGCGGTGTTTATTGTGTTTCTTTTTGTTTCCCCGGCAACTGCTCTCTTAATTTTATGGCAAAACAAATGAGCTACACAAAGAGAATGCTAAAACGAGATAAAATATGTAGGTCCGCACTGATCTCAATCCAATAGATTCTCAGATTCTACAGTGACTTGTTTTAATTACGACAAGAAAAATGAGAGCGAAGCAAGCCTGCTGCTGTGCCAAGGTCCGTAGATGTAAAGCAAGCTTAGAACAATAGGTTGTCTCATTTGACGCCATTTTCATGCCCATATTCAATAGTGGAAATGTATGAGACGACCTAGTTTTCTAAGCTTACTTTAGTTTTAGCGAACTCTGTTGCGTAAATACGCATTTAAGTAAAAAAACACGCAGTAAGAAAACATTTAATGTACAGACTGTATAGTATTAAAAAAAGTAAACCATGACTGATGCATATAATTACAAAACCTCTTTAAAATATATTATAATGTAAGAACGCCCTTTCCTTTACTGCACACACCGTTATACCACACTGAATACCTACCCTCCTCCTCGTGGACCAATAGAAACGCTTGAAACGAACATATTCCACAGACGGACAGAATAAACAAGTTTAGAGGCTTTTTTTGCATTGCAAATTCTAAATTAAAAATTAAAATATCTCGGAAACCACTGAAAATAAATATGAAGTGTATGGCATTTCCGAAAAGATCTTTTCAAGGTATTTCATTTTAGGAAATAATATATTTTTATTTATTTATTTATTTATTTATTTATTTATTTATTTATTTATTTATTTATTGTGAAGATCGATTATACAATGTGTTTAACAAAGAAGCTGAATGCTTGTGCTTGCTATATAACACAATTTTCAATAGGAAACTACTCTAAATATGTTTCACGTCAAAGTCAAAATAATTATTTAACACCATGAACACATTGAACTCGTTTAAACCAATTCTTCTTTTACTGCCCCGTAACATATTTTATCTTGAGTAACATGTATTCTGATACGAAAATATTATATTCTCTTGTCCAAACTATTTCTTCTTGTTATTTCTTCAAAAGTTAATATTAATTTTATAAATACTTTTAATTGAAAATTCATTTTCAAATTTTGACATTTGATATAAACTGTTACTTATATAGGATGATCCATTCAAAAAATACAACTTCTGATCAACTCTTATACAATAATCGAGGAAATTTAGTAAGGAAGTAAGTTTTTTTCGTACTTTTAGATGGAGGGGTGACGTTATAAGTGATCACACTGTACCTAGGCCATACTACGGAACTAACAAAGGTGGATTGTTTGGAGTGATCCATACTTTACTGACACACTGAATTCGTTTATTAAATACAATTTATTAAATGATAATTAAATTCATTAAATAATAATTGTTCAAGTGACTTCATAATCAGTTGGAAATTCAATTGCTAGAAGATTTCTTATTGGCTCACGGTTAAGCGAATCGATTCGTAAGAATTTAAGAAGTATTTTGCATAAAGCCAATTACTTTTAACTAAAGAAGGTAAAAAAGAGGAACAAAACGAATTAGCCCAGAAATTAATGAATTTCATGGAGTTAAAATAAAAACTTTTCGGTGGCGGCACAGACCAACTTAAAATATTCCGTAATTTGCAAATGAGGATGATATCGTCTATAACGAGCACTCATTGGAGTAAATAGCGGTGCCGCATAAATTTGCACAGTTTGGTCCCTTATGTTTATGTAAAAGCAAGCGCATGGAGTGTATTGTAGTGGATATAATGGTAACTTGATTGTGACTGGCTGTGTGTATTAGCAATTTAAATAAAACGCCCCTTAGTTTCCTTCCTTCTGCAGATGCCCTCTAGTTTTTCCAAAAAGACGCAAAGAGAAGATCTTAACGTCGGCCGTAGTAAAATAATAAGCTAAAACGTGAAACCTTTGCCTAGTTATTATGGAGAATAAGCTCTGCAGAATACAAATATCCCACTAAGATAAGGTAAATAATGAGATTCACGAACGAATCTTATCAAAATGCAAAGTATCTCGGGAAGTTTTCCGATGATTTAAAATACCAAGAGACTGGCTGGAAAGGTTGATTTCCATCGTTTTAAAAAAGAGACCGAATTAGTGGATTATGATTATTATAATAATGAGGATGAGAGGGATGTGAATGAGAAAAAGTTTCAACCTAAGTATATCTCTAGAGAAAAAAACTGAAAAAATTATAAAAAGCGAACACTGTGAAAAAGGTTGTTTGATAAGGGTCGCCGGAAGCAAAAACTCAATTTTAACGATAGCATCAGGTGCTGGCCTGAACACCAACCCGGGATTTATTTAATGAAGATGTCAATGCATGAGTGACAACTCTGAGGTGCTCAATAAAGTACAAAAAAGTTCGAAAATAACGATGTCAACGACATGACAATAATTTATCCATAATAATAAAATGTAGAGAACTTAATCTGCATAAAGCACACGGTGCCAACATTCCATGGAGAATTTTATAAATTATGTAGTGCTCGGAATCAGAAATTCGATTCACAGATACTACACAATCGCAAATCGCATTTAATTGTAAAAGTTAATAGTTCTGTCGATATAATACGCAATGAAAGTACATAGCCAGCGGTTAAATTAGAGTAGCTAAGACCCTCAAATATAACTTACTTTATTATTCAAATTATTATTTGATTATCTGTAAGTCGACTGCA
Organism: Agrypnus murinus; assembly: GCA_929113105.1. Lineage (NCBI taxonomy): Eukaryota > Metazoa > Arthropoda > Insecta > Coleoptera > Elateridae > Agrypnus > Agrypnus murinus. Next base: position 24,203,907 of record OV816029.1, on the reverse strand, counting down.
GCCGCACTTAGGGCCTACGTAATAATAATAATCGCCCCCTCCCTCCCGCATAAGCTTATAGCTTCTGGGGCCTGGTTTCCAGGCTATGGGTTGTAGCTATTATTGTTTGTTTGTTTGTTTTTGGGCGAGGAATCAGGATGGCGGAGCGTCCTTCGTACCTCATGGCACCGATTGCTTTGATCATTTGGCCGACCCTACTAGAATTTAGCCGAATCTGGGGAAATTTCACGCCCAGTAGGGATCTTTATCGTGCCAAACATCGCATTGACACGGGACCTACAGTTTTACTTCCTATCCGAGAAGAAGGCATGTTTTAAATTTTTCTTCGCTATGAAAAATTACCAGCTCGGCCGGGGATCGAACCTGCGATCTTTGGATTATGAAGCTTTTATGCAAACCACCAATCCACCGAGACTGGCTGTAGCAATTATTATTATTATTATTAAGGAAGAGGAATTAAGTAAATAAATTGATCATTGCCAGGCTAAATTGATAGTGCAATTTTCAGATAATCCTAACAAATGGGTCGCAGTTGATTTAAAACGGTTCACAGATGGTCCCCTATATTTGTCTCCGATCTTACTAATGCGTATGATTCCACTCGTAAATTGGCTACAAACAGAATAAATGGTGAAGGTAGTTCCAAATTAAGAGGTTTTGCAGAATTGCAGGTATAAAAAGACCTGTAATACGAATGAGACATTTGAATGGCGAACAGAGAACGTAGAAGCAATCTTTTTAATCTGATCCATTACCGTATGGCCAATAAAATATATGTAACCCACTTGAGAATGGGACCTCGGATGGTTTGCCCGGACGGGTCTATCCTCCAAAATGAGAATCCTTGGATTCGACCTTGATACAGACTAACTATAGTACTATAACTATGTTCATGAAATAAATAAAGATTATTAAAAGTTTCACAGTTTTATTAAAATACAATCTGACAATATTGTTTCGACAGCTAAGCTGTCATTATCAAAGGTAATATAATTATAAACAAACACGTCGCTAAGGTAGATACAAAATAGGTAACTAGATAAAATAATAATAATAATCATAATTAAATATCTAATACTTCCAGTAACGGAGAATTACTGAGCTCAAGTTGTTCATTCATTAAAGGTACCCTGAGTTTGTGTTTGTATATCTCAAAGGCTTCTAAAATGTCTAATTTGCGTTTGTTATTACAAAAATGTAGGAATTTAATATTATTTTGAGGAGTCATTGTGTGATTTTGTTCTAAAAGGTGTTTGGCGTAATTCGATTTTTCAGGATGTTTATTTTTGTAATGACGTACGTGTTCTTTATATCTTATGTCAAAATTTCAAAGTGTTTGCCCAATATATACCGAACTACAAAAAGAACAATTTAAACGGTAAATGCCCGATTTCATGATATCATGTCTTCTGTCTTTAGCATTAAATAAAAATGAAAAAGTGTTAGTGTTGGTAAAGATATAAAGAACACGTACGTCATTACAAAAATAAACATCCTGAAAAATCGAATTACGCCAAACACCTTTTAGAACAAAATCACACAATGACTCCTCAAAATAATATTAAATTCCTACATTTTTGTAATAACAAACGCAAATTAGACATTTTAGAAGCCTTTGAGATATACAAACACAAACTCAGGGTACCTTTAATGAATGAACAACTTGAGCTCAGTAATTCTCCGTTACTGGAAGTATTAGATATTTAATTATGATTATTATTATTTTATCTAGTTACCTATTTTGTATCTACCTTAGCGACGTGTTTGTTTATAATTATATTACATTTTAAATGACAGCATAGCTGTCGAAACAATATTGTCAGGTTGTATTTTAATAAAACTGTGAAACTTTTAATAATCTTTATTTATTTTATGATTATGGAGTTCCACAAAATAAGGCTGGAAACAATAAACAAGATTATAACTATGTTCATGAGCCCATATTCATTGATACCTTAAAATAGAAGGTTGATGCAACTTCAATAGCCTGTAACGTCTGGGATAATCTTACCACGAGGTACCTCCTTGGAAACTGGTAGAGCTTAACGAGACATTCTTAAAACCACACCAGACCTATAATTGGGACATCGGGTAGGTTACTCTCCAAGCCTAGCCTACACTTGGGTTGGCTTTGATGTGGAAGTAAAAAATCCACCTACTGGAGTAGGGATACCGGGATACTAAGCTGGTAGAGGATGGCTAGCAATCTCGCTGCCACCAGTAAGATTTGGTAGCACTTACATAAATTAAGAGTTAATTTCTTATAGAACATAATACCTTTGCCCGATTAAAACAAAATTTATTCGTAAAGAAGAAACGCAAATATCTACAAATTAGAAGAGCTACATTGTACTGGTAGGAGGACCATGATACTTCTATTTCCAAAGAATATTCTTGAAATTCAAAGAACCAAAACTGTTACTTATTTATTATGACCTTTCGAAATTCAGAAATTGCAACAACACCAAACTAGGCCCACGTTGGACCGCCTGTGAAACAATTCTTATTTTTCCAGATTAAATTTACATTTAAAAATCTTCAAAATATTTATACTTATGTTACGGTAATGCTCAAAAATTGCCCCAGCTTGAGATCTTATCATTACAAATTTGATTTCAGGATGTGGGTATTGTTTCCAATAGCTTCAAATTGTAAGAGAATGGATAAAGATTTTTAAGTCACAATAAGATGCATATTGGGCGCTATCTGATTATGAAAGTTTTGATAATGATGGTAAGTAGAATAATGACCTGGCCCCATTAACCAGAAACTGGAGTCAGATCTAATGAATTTAATTCAACTTAGTTATATTCAATAATGTCAAAGTTAGGTTGGATAAAATATAAATAAAAACTTTTATAACTATATGGACCAATATTATTCAGTCTAATTAAGTTTAAAACAATTGTGTTTATTCATAAACCAAAAAGTTGGAAAATATAACAACTAGTCAAAAAATCATTAAGTAAAATTACAGTAACCTGCATAAGAATTCTTATCAAATGGGAACGTTTTCATACAACAAAATAACAACAATAATCGGTACATAAACAATATAGTACTTACACAATGTTCACAAAATTCAAAGAGTCAACAATTCGCAATATCTCGTTCAAATTGTTTAATTCACAAAACTAAATCAGAACAAACTTACACAATATTGCCCTTTATAACACAGGTATAAACAATTGTCACTGAACTGTAGAAACTGGGAAGTCTTCGTAATATTCTGCAGTCATTAATAACCCAAAATTACGAGAGTTAAACTTCACAATACTGTGCCACAAAGAGGTATTCATTAGTAAAATTTATTCTATCTAATAGTCGATACAACCAGGCAGCTTGGATAAAAATTACTTGTTTGAATAATTCTGTAAGAAGAAAAGACTGTCTTTATTAACAGTCACATCCACTAAAACGTACGATTTAAGTTTTATTCAAATTTTAACATTATCCGATTTCAAATTATATCCGGACAAGATTTTATAAAAACTTAATTCAACTTAATTAACAATTCAACAGTAAATTTCGATAAATTGATCCTCGATCAATCACTGTATTTTTCGTACTATAATGGTAGGGGTTTACCAGAAGTTATATTTAATCTTGGAGTAAATAAAAAACATGTTCATTTAAGATATCTTTTATTACTTGTTATTTATTCTTGTAGCTATGGCAACCACTTAGCATCCAATGCCTTCTTGAGGTAATATGTATGTAATGACTGTTTTTATGAATGAATATCATTACATGACACCCCGGGTAAAAAAAGGCTGAACCTGTACCCAAAAGAAATGAGCCATGAGTCAAAAGGGCATTTAATGCATTTCTCAGCAAAAAAATAGCATACATTAATGTCGTACTTGTATGTATCGGCATGTTTAATGTATACTAGCTACAAAAAAACTGAGGTCGTTTGCATCTTTTCAATAAATTCTCTACATGCTATGACAATAAAACTTATGCTAAGGATTAGGTGCTAATAATCAAAGAATTGAAAGTCCTTATTTTTAATAGTAAAAAGGTATTGCTGAAGGCGAAGTAATATGACAAACTTAACCTAAGCAAAACAAACTTGGCAAATACACAATTGAACACTTGAATTAAAATTGAATAATTAAATTGAACATATAACACTAATTTTCAGCATCAGGTACAGTTCATCTCTTGAAGGTATTCTTTCTAGAATGAAAAGAGAATGCGAATGAAAATTTTATTCATCTAAAATAAGCAGGCTTAAGTCAGTCTATTGATACGGGTTGATCTAGCCCATCTAGCATAAAATACTTTGCAATTCTGTTTATCACTTTATATGGGCCGACATTCTTTGGGAACGAAAGAATTTGATTTATATGTCCTTGTGAAAAAAATTTCTGATTATGCATACGATATTTCATTTGACGAAGAAATTGAGGTATGCGGAATTTTTCATCGGGTTTCTTTTCTTCAAAGAAATCTCCGGGTAAACGAAGTGCGGTTCCGTACAACATTTCTGCAGGTGAAACATCTAATCCGGATTTTATCGTAGCTCGTAGACTAAGTAATACCCATGGTAGGTTCTTTAACCAAGAAGATATACCACTGGTGCGTATGGCCTGTTTGAGTGTACGATTGAATCTCTCAATTATTCCTTGGCTTATGGGAGGATACGCGGTGCAAGTAATGTGTTTTATCCCTAATGTATTTGTGAAATGCTTCCATAAATGAAAATGGTATATTTGAGCATTGTCTGTTGTTATATAATGGGGGATTCCAAAGCGTGTTATCCATGTGTTGATAAAAGAATTTATTACTGTAGTTGCCGTAGCATCCCTTAAAGGAATAGCTTCTATCCATCTGCTGAAGCGATCTATTATGGTCAATAAGTACTTATAAGTAATTCTGAAGGTGGCAAATGTACTAGACCCAGGTGGATTTTTTGGAAACGTTGATCTGGTTCTATAATTGGTTGTAGAGGAGCTTTCGTGTGACGAATCACTTTGTGGCGTTGGCAATCAGTGCAGGAAATAACCCATTTTTTATATCTTGGTTCATAGAAGACCATAGATAACGTTGGGAAATCATTTTCCTTGAAGCTCTGATACCAGGATGCGCTACATTATGTAGTTGTTGAAACAACTTATAGCGAAATTGTTGAGGAACGTAAGGTCTGGGATTTTTCTTGCTTACATCCGCCCAAATAGGTGATTGACCGGGATTTTGAATTTGAACCAATTTGAAAAAGATCTTGCAGTTCTTTGTCCGTTTGTTGGGCACGAGAAATTTCCTCGTAATTAATTGAAGAATCGGGCATATGAATAAGTTGCACTCTTTTTAATGCGTCAGCGGGAATATTTTGTTATCCTTGAATATGTCTAATATCACTAGTATAATGGGAAATATATTCAAGTTGACGAAATTCGCGTGGCAAGTATGCATCACTATTTGTCTTTATTGCCGTACATAAAGGTTTATGGTCAGTATATATATATGAAAGTTTCTACACTCAACATAATACCGGAATTTTTTTAGCGAAAAGTAAATTGCTAAAAGTTTGCGTGAAAAAGCACTGTAGTTTTGTTCCGTAGGGGTTAGTTTACGTGAACAAAATGCTAATGGTTTTGACATGCCATTATCCAGTTGCTGGAGTACTCCTGCAATTGCGGTAGATGAACTATCTGCTGCAATACTAATTGGTGCGTCGAGTTTAGGATGTGTTAGTAGTGTAGCATTGATTAAAGCATTTTTAGCATTGTTAAAAGCTTGTACTTGATTGCTATTTAATATGATAGGTTTTTGAGAGGCTTTGCCTGGTATAACCAGATTATTTAGTGGTGCTAATATTTCAGCACAGTTTGGAATGAATTTATGATAATACGAAACAAGGCCAATAAAATTCCTAAGGTTCTTTTGATTAGTAGGCAATGGAAATTCTGCAATTGCTTCAACTTTTGTAGTTTGTGGTTTAATTCCGCTAATATTTACAGTATGTCCCAAAAAGTCAATTTCTGAGACACCAAATTTACATTTATCCACACTTACTAGAAGCCCATTGTCTCTCAATCGTGAAAAGACTTGTTGCAGATGGTCAAGATGTAGTTGAGCATCTTTACTAAATATTAAAATATCGTCTACGTAAAAAAATATAAAAGATAGGCCTGATAATATTGTATCCATGAATCGGCTCCACGAGCTTGCTGCATTTCTTAAACCAAAACATATCCTTTTGAATTGGAAGAGGCCTAGCGGTGTGGTAATTGCTGTTTTGTGAACATCAGGGTGATTGCATAGTACGCCTTCTTCAGATCTATTTTGGAGAAAATGGTAGCGCCTTCGATAAGGTTCCGCTGATGATGTGTTCTTCTTATTTGGCACCACGTGGATTGGTGTGGACCAATCGCTAGCTGATCGTTCAAGAACACCTGCTTCCAGGAGCTCGTTCGAAGTGTTTTTCTAGAAAGAGTAGTTGATTAGGATTTAATTTTCTAGGCTTAGCTCTAACAGTAGAATTAGTTTCTGTGTCAATTTTATGAGTAATTGAATGTTGGATAGGTCTGTTGTAATTAAAGGGTTGTAGTAATTCAGAAAACTTCTTATGTAATAGGTTCGTGTAGATGTTGCGATCATCGTTATTGTTACCAATTTCCGAGGATACCTGTGTAGGTAGAGAAAGGTTAGTTATCATTATGATCATTAGAAGACGAGTCTGCAGCTTTTGTCGATGTCAAATTAGATGTGACAGTTTTATTGACACAATCAATATTTAAATTATTTGTTTGTAAAAAGTCCAAACCAAGGATAGGAAATGTGACATTAGCTATCAAAAATTTCCAGGGTTGGCGCTGTATATAAGAAATGTCAAAGTCAAGTGTCAAATCTACTGTACCTAATATGGGAATGTTCGTATTGTTTGCAGCTTTTAGGTTATCAGTAAAATTTTGTTTAATTGTATTTTGGAATAATTTAGCAATTTTTGGTGTTATTATTGAATATGGGGATGCAGTGTCAACGACAAAAGAAATATTGTTAATCGTATCGTCAATTCGATGAAGGTTGATGAGGCGTTGGGACAAACTCTGCTATCCTCATCATTTGATATAGCAGAGCTGACAATTAGTTTTTTGTCTGATAGGAACAGTTGCCTATACATTTACGGGCATTGTCTTGGAACCTAGCGTGGTAGTAGCACAGTCTAGATACCTTTGAACAGTCAGCACTAGTAGCAGTATTAACTCGTGGTTTATAATTTGTCGAAACACGAGGGATTGACGTGCGAACATTTTGAATTTGCTTTAGTTTGCCAGAAAGGTTTTGTACTTGATCGGTTAGTTGGTCAATCTTATGTTGTAAACTTGTATGTAACTGATCAGATTTTGGAGTCTCGTGTAATTCGTTGATCATATCAAGTCTTTCTACAAGATCTGACATAGGTAAATGTAATAAATTTATTTCTTGAATTTTCAAATGGTTTGGTAATTTCGCTATTAGAAAATCTTTGAGAATTTCATCATTAAAGTTCAAGTCCTTTGACAGTGTTCTAATGTCAGTTACTAATTCTTTGACTTTACCACTGAATGTCTAACTATCCAGGAGTTTTGAAATTCGCGAAAGGCTTGAGCCGACATGAAAATCTTTAATGGCGTTCTTCAAAACAGAATAAGGTTGTCTGCGAGGTACGTTTACTATGAGATCTTGGTCGTTAGTTACAACATCATTTGGCAAGTTCAAGGTTAGAATATCATATCGTTGGCGTTCATCGTTTATGTTGAGATGAATAAAGTATCGGTCCAATAGAGTTAACCGGGATTCTATATTTGAATTGTCAAATGTCGGAAATGGAATATGAGCAGCCATATTTAATATGAAATTGAATTAAGTTATACTTATCTTGATTAAAAAAAGGTATATATTCCGATATTAGTTCAGAATCGATCAGCTAGCGATTGTCCAATCAATCCAATTGTAGATGCCGTAGTTGGTTGATGCAGAACTAAGTGCTGTTAGTTGTATGCAGAGGAACCGACTAGCACGTGCTGGAAGCAGAACACATTATAGCTTGGTTCAGATCTGCTGATGTGTTCGATTCTTCTTGTTGATTTCTTATCGTCGAAAGGTCACCAATTATAATGGTAGGGGGTTTACCAGAAGTTATATTTAATCTTGGAGTAAATAAAAAACGTGTTCATTTAAGATATCTTTTATTACTTGTTATTTATTCTTGTAGCTATGGCAATCACTTAGCATCTAATGCCTTCTTGAGGTAATATGTATGTAATGACTGTTTTTATGAATGAATATCATTACAGTACTTTGACGGCAACTAAAAGCAACACTGAATATTGGGGAACGCCAGCGGCGACCACCCCATCGAATGCGGCAACAATTGTGACAGCCTGGCGCTCGTTTATTACACACAAAATCCAACTAAACAACTTTAAATTTAAACTTTAAACTTTTAAACTGGAACTGTAATTAGAAATAATTCTCCACTGAATTTACTTTGTTCGATAATATTGATACAATAAACTGAACTGCGGACTTAGAATCAAAACCTATCATTATTTGACCTGAACGCCAAACATGAAGCGGAGGCCGATGCCCGGCGACGCGAAAGCGTCCCACTATCTCTGTATTATTCTCTTACTTGCTTTATTAAACCCTGACTGTAGACTGACTGCAAAAACTAAAGTATTTCGACAGTAGACGGGATTTTAAGAGGGGTGCACTTTCAAATCGACCAATAAGGGAATGACGTGACTTTTTTAAGCCAACCAAAATTAATATTTTTACACAAAAAAAGTATAGAGCCCGGGGTTTTACAACAAGATTTGCAGACATAAAATGTTTCGAAACGCAGATGTGTTTATTTGAGACTTACTGATAAACACGTACAAGGAAATCAAATCACGGCAGGAGAGGTTTTAATGATATTTTCTCATAAAATTTGAACTTATTTAGATAGGAATGGTATTAGATAGGCTAGTCTATTCGAAAATATTATTTTTCTCACGAATCATATGAGATGGTAACACGTGTGAAAACAATACCTTCACCTAAAACGTAGTCGGTAAATTCTTATAAAAAGCTATTTCATTCGTCTGGGATGTTTCTTTTGAGATGACCTTTAACAGTTTATGGGGTTCATTTTATGCAGTATACCAACGATAATTTTATATTGAAAGAGAAGCTATATGAATACGCAGGACCGCATTTAGAATTTTTTGTTAAATATGCATACTAAATTGCATTATTAGAAAGTCGACAAAAACGTAACGTTACAAAATTTAGGAGAACAAGAATAAATTGGCAACGTCACAATAGATTCAAAATATTAAATGTTTTATAAACAACTAATGGGGCTTTACATTTGTGCACTTTTATATGCAGTACTTTTTGGAGCAGCGTGAAATAGCTCTGCAGTTTTGGCATTCACATTATGCATGTTTGCACAATGGCATTTGTTATAAGAAGCATGGATTTAGAACATGCTCTAATTTTTGTGCAAAAATACATGCTTTTTAGTAATTCATCTGTGAATACAAATTAAAAAAAAAGATTGGTATCATCCCTTTAACCGACAGTTTCAATTATCTGAATTTTAATCTCAATCTTAATTTTAGCTTTGACAATTTGTATTGACAAGAAAAGTAAAAAAACTGTTTCACGGTTAAAATTTTTAGTAAAAAACTGAGCACAGTTCGCGAAAAATAAACGTTATTTGTCCGTATTCTTGAACTCATACGAACAAGTTTCGCATACGAGATGACGTAATTCATTATTACCTTCTAACATTTGATTGGCTAAGTAGCATCTTATGACATAAAAAGTACATCATCTCGTATGCGAAACTGGTCCGTAGGAGTTTAAGAATACGGGCCCTGTTCGGCAAATCTGTCATATTTCAAAATACATAGTGCGATTTTGAAATAAGATATGCATTAAAATAAGCATGCAGTTTGATAGAAATGCATGCATAGAACCCCTATTATATGGTAATCAATTCCGGGTAAAATATATAGGGTGCCCCATTAAGAAAAAAGTGTACGTTAATTTGTCCCACTTTTACGAAACACCCTGTGCAATTGTAAATATTTTTAAAGTATATGCATCTTTGGTATCCAAGAAACGTATGTATACATTGTAAGTCTTTTTCAATGTTTAATATTTTAGGGGATATCTAAAGATTACGCACTAAATGAACGCCCTGTATAAAACTTAAATTATTTAACAGCCCTGTACTAAGTAGCGCAAATAGTTATTTACGGTATGTATTTATCAACATTAAACGTATTTGGAGGTTTACGAAATATTATAAAATTAATCTCCATTATAAAGCATGTTCTGAATTGATACATTATATTCAATAAATTAATTCAAATGTCACTGGGCTGGAAGTATTATTACGTTCTAGAACGTAAAAGTATTTTGCGTCCTGTTTACAAAAATGGATCACTTCGAACATTGAAAACAACATGAAAATGTCAGTATCTTTGGCAGTTTTCGAAAAAATAAACATTTTTATACCGATATACATCTTTTTCGAAAACTGCATTAATATATAAAAAATTGAAATAAAAATGTATTTGACAGTTTATGAATAATGTATAAAATTAATTCTCATCACATACGCTTTGAATTGGTGCATTCTATGCAATAAATTGATTCAAACGTCTCTGGACGGGAAATATTATTACGTTCTAGAACGTAAAAGTATTTGGCATCCTATCAATATTAATTTATTTGACAGTTTATAAATAATTATAAATTTAATTCCCGTTGGAAGATGGTTATGAATTGATGCATTATATTCAATAAGTTTATTCAAATTTTTACGTTCTAGAACGTAAAAGTATTTCGCGTCCTGTTTACGAAAATGGATCACTTCGCACATTGAAAACAGAATGAAAATGTCAACATTTTCATTCTGTAATGTAAAAATAAATATTTTTATACCGAGATACAATGTTGTGTTCGCAAACTGCATTAATATTTAAAAAATTGAAATAAGAATATATTTGACAGTTTATGAATAATGTATGAAATTAATTCCCATCGCATATGCTTTGAATTGATGTATTCTATGCAATAAATTGATTCAAACGGGAAGTATTATTACGTTCTAGAACGTAAAAGTATTTGGCATCCTATCAACATTAACTTATTTGACAGTTTATTAATAATTATAAAATTAATCTCCGTTGGAAGATGGCTCTGAATTGATGCATTATATTCAATAAATTAATTCAAATGTGACTGGGCGGGAAGTATTTTTACGTTCTAGACCGTAAAAGTATTTCGCGTCTTGTTTACGAAAATTGTCACTACGTTCATTGAAGTTTTACTTGTTCACACTTAAATGACGCGCTAATTGAGCGTCTCAATTTTTTTCCCATAAGCCATACAACAAGCATGTCACATAAATCTGCAAACACGAAACCATGACTGATAGATAAGTAAACGATAATTTTACGATTTAATAATCGTAACTATTGACTGTATCAATATTTTTGTGAAATTCAAAGTAGTTATTTAAAATGCACGCAGTTATTCAAGATACAAACAAGGCATTCATTTGCTTTACTTTTTTAAATCAAGTGTGTTTGTTAAGTATAAATGTTAATTTTAAGCATCCAGGCGAGCTGAAAATAATTTCCGTTTAATCTATAAAATTATACAAAGGAATACGCAACAACACGATGCGGTTTGTTTCAAGTTAATTGGAATGTCTTTGCAACCTTATACTTTGGGTAAACATAAAAGGGGGGTGAATTTCTAAAATTTCCACCACAGCTATCAGATACCCAAATGTAGGTGTCTTCATTCAAAATACATGACCTGTTTTCCTTTCCAAAGTAACCTTTAAATTAAATTTTGCTTTTATTTAATTTATTCTTAATCTTGTTAATTATAAAATGTTGACGCTAAAAGGTTTTAAAGTTGTCTGATTAAATTCTGGTGGTTCCTTTATTGTCTTTGTTTAACAAAAACGTGAAAAGATCTTTTTTCTTTAATTTAATTCGCCACTTTTTTATATGAGCTATACGAAGTAATTATTTTTTTGTCCTGTTGATTTTATTATTACCAACTCATCTGCTTTTGCTCGTTTAGTAAGACTTTCCGCTTTAAACGTCAAAAGCTCACAAAGAGGTTATCTTCAAGTGTAAGAAAATACAGCGTGCTATACTTACTCTTAACACACTTTAAATGGCTTGCAAAGTAGATTACATTTGTTTGCTCCTTCCTCACTTTGCAACTTCCACAGTTTGTTGTGGTTAACGTAATGGTTGCTGTCTACATAAACAATCTTGTACACAACTCCTTGAAAGAAATACAAGAATTTGCAGCAGACTTAGAAAACAATAACATTACGGACTTTGGGAATAAATTATTAAATCTTCAAAACCTAGTAAATGCATTTAACTTATTTCCAAATACGTAGTGAAAAGTACAGCGTTAGAAATGAGCAAAGCATTTATATAAACTCTAAAATTAATTACAAATAATTAGCAGAAATTTCTTGAAAAATAACTTTATGATGGAGCTTACTAACTCATAATACAATTTTTTTAATTAACAATAAGATTTAAATTGATTAAATTCAGTTTATAACTCCAAATATATGCCTGGTCTAGAATGAATAAGAAGTAAGTGCGTAACCCGGTTGTCATCTTAAAAGTATCACTTAGATAGCTCAGAGAATTACAGTATGAGTATGTGCAGTTTGCATTTTGTGTGCTGCTGTTACCGTAGTGGTCGACTGTTGCAACAACCATTTTGTACTTTTATTCATTATTATTAATTTTGTAGTAAATTATTTATTAATTGTTTCGTGTTACTGAATTGATGTTAGCAATCCTCCTAGCACATTTTTCTAAATTAAACAAACAAATATAACGTGTACTGGTGCTTTTTAATTAGACGGCAAAGGATGATTCACAGTAAGCTAATAACTTCTAATAAATATAAACTAAAGAAATAATTGGATTAAATTGGAATACGCAAAGTAGGTACATAAAAAAATTACAATCAGTCATTGAATGTTGAAATAATGTTTGTTAAAAGTTTTAAATTAGCAGATTTGAGAATGTAATGTAATTTAATTTATTTCTAAGAAGAATCTAGGAGAACTTAATTTAAAACTTTTAACTAAAACATCGTTTCTAATATTATTGTAAATTTTTATTTATTTTGCTTACTCCATCTTAATTCTATTAGCCTTCAAGTTAAGTTATTATAGCGACGATTCGTATCTGTAATTCTGGTACTCCCTCTCTCAATGCGCAGCAATTCGACTCCTTCATATGTCTGACCGAAAAGTGTTGTGGAGATTGTACAGTTCGATTAAGTAAATTTTTATTTTGTCAAATCAGCTGACGTTTAGGTTGTAAAGGTTGTTTTTGTAAATTTTTGATTTTGAAAGCGAAATCGAAAGGTTAGTTGTGGTGTGGGATGAGCGTAGAAAGAGTCCTCGAACTTAACTACTTAGATGTTTTTCGATATCGGGGAAAAGCATAGTGTGGTCATCTTACAAAGAGGGCGGAAACAAAATTAAACGATTTCAATTCCAAAGTTGGTGACTGGAAGGTGAGGTACAGGAACCTGTACTTGAGGGTTTTCAGGCACACTCTGCTAAATAGAAGTTTTTGCGAGACACTGAAATGAGATTTAGAGTAATCTCTGAGTGATCTATTAAAGTCAATCTTTGTGTAGGAAATCTCAAATTTTGTTCCAGATGTACGACGTTACTTTACAAGAAAAATCATTTGCCTCTGTATTTCTTTGTATGTAGAGAAATGATGATTGAAGTGGGAATCTTGCCTCTAAAATCTAAAATACTTTTCTTTCTAAGATCATGGGTTTCTGCTTCAGTTTATTTTTGCATTTTTATTATGTAATCTTTACCGATACTTAGTCGTATGTGGCCTATATCTTAGGGCTGATACATAATGACTTGATTGAGGATGTTGTTAACTGCTGTTTCTATCTATCGATGAGAAGCAATACGTTATATTTAGTCTGAAGCACGTGTCTAGTATGTCTTGCTGTTTGCATAGTTAACAAACTTTTGAAGGTTAACCTCTGTAGTAATGATTACATTTTTATCAGTTTTCTCGTCAATGTGATTTTATCTAAAGAAAAGAGAATGTTGCATTATGTCTAATATTATTGTATTTTTTTCAGGTAAGTGCGAGATTGCAAACCATTTCAACACTTATAGCTGCAAAGGTAAAACATTTATAGGCATTTAGTACTTATTGGAACATTTTCAATCAAATATCCATAATATTGTGGAAGTACTTTAGTGTTTCTTCCATTTATAGTGTTTCTTGGTGTTGTTGGAAGAAATAAACACTATATTTATAAAGATAAATTCGTTGTGAACAATAAAACGACTTGCTTTTGTTTAAAATGTATTTCATTCTATTCAAGTTGTTGTTGTTAGTGGCATAACAACCTGTTTGCGTCTCTATGCAACTCTATTGTCGGCACTTTAAAGTTTTTCAGTCAGTCTTGCATATCGTAATAAAGAGCATATACGTTCTCCAGTTTTCTGTTTGCTAAAAACAGTTTGCTGAAAATCTTGTTTCAGTCTTATAACTAGGTTATGGTTACGGTACGCTCCCAGTATAAATTTGAAGTAAAGTGCTTAAGTAGTTGTAAGTCCATTTTTGTTAGTCCCCACTATTTATTCTGTGTCTCCATACCTCAACATACATACATACAGCCTTCAGGTAGATCGTTTTTAGAAAATGTTGAAACAGTAACAAGTTACCCTAGGTCTTATATACGAAGTTTAGATTTGCAAAATACTTCAACATTTATTGCAAATATATTTAAAGTGAGATTAAAAGCTAAGTTTAGAATCAATTATGACGCCCAGATACTTAAATTTTAGACACGTTCTATGTTTTCATCATAAATTTTGATTCTTAGATTTCTGCTCTAAGAAAAATTCGAAAATATTACAAATTTAGACTTTTGTCTGGATAGTCCCAGCTTATAATCAGCCGCCCAACTTTTCATTACAACTCAAAATTACAACACAAGAACGTATTGAGAAAATATACACGAGTTCAGTTGGGACACTTCTATTTTGGTTAAATGACACCCCGGAATCTTCACTTCGAAATTGTTTTTGTCTAGTCCATGGTATGGTTGTTATTTGTTGCTAGAGTGAACTTCTGCCCGTGCTCCATGCCAACTCTCATAAAATTTCTATTAGGAGATTCCCTTGTAGCACGTGAACCTATTTACACTAACAGATCTCTAGTTATAACTATTAAAACTTTGCAATTTGAAGTGAAGGGTTATTGTAATTAGCAGGAATTTCAAAATTTTAGAAATATAAACTTGATGTGGGCACTATTATTTATGTACAGATATCCATATCTGTTTTTGGTCTAGTCAATATAATTTTGGCCTCTAAATTTTGCTTAGTTGATCATTACGTTTTAAATTGTACAGCTACATTACGTTATTGAAAAATTTTTAAAATTCCCACTAATTTTAGTAACTTTGTAATTGAAATACAGCAGACAGCTGATTGTTACATTTTTTGTTAGTGTCCTTATAGCACACGCTTCTCTTGTCAAACACACTGCCAAGTGTGAATTGGCGCCACATCGTTTTATTTATTCTAACTAGAGTAACATGAACTCTAACAAACATTTTTTTATCAATTTAGATCACTTCTTAACGGCTTTTTTCTCTTTAAAAAAATTAAAATTAGAGTGGATTTTGATATACTTTTAAAGTAGAATACTATTAGAGAAGAAAAATTATTTTTGTTATAAGAATAGGGTGAAAAAGATCTCTAATAAATAAAGACTTATAATATAAAGATTTTTCTAACAACCTGCTTGATTTTTTATACGAAGCGACAAATACGTATATTTTAATAAATTATTAAATATTATTTGCAATGATATTTCAATGAATGGTTGCTTGTGTTTATGGATATTACCATGATCCATAAACACCTACATATTACTTATTTAAAATGTTATGTTTTATGTCAGGTGCTAATGATAAACTGCAATGTTATATCCGGTAACGTCCGCGGAATAACCGCCCACCACAACAGTGAAGTTTATTATTGTGGAAATGACGCTGTCAATACTCTGTCAACTTAATAATACATTGATTCGATTTACAAGTTGACCGCAAACAGTGCTCTTCGTTAACAATATAGTAATATACATAATAAAAATATCTTAGCCCATTTAAAGCGTGATAACGTGAGGTAGTACTAATAATAGAGTTTTTTAAATGAATATTGCAAAAAACTTGTAAAATAATAATAAAATTACATTTTTATACGTTCTATTAATACATGCTAAATTATACTATTTGTGACAATCTAGTTATTCCCCCTTATTAGTATTAGTAATGTATTAAGTAAGATTGCATTTTTCTCTTGGTTAATAATTTTTTTTAAGAATTTTAACACTAGAATTTTATTATAAATTGCTAGTTATTGCGAATCCAATTTTATTACGTTTGTCTTGAATCTTTAAGCTCAGATTACATATTTCCTGTAGAGACGCATGTGGAGCTGAATTTGCAAAACCCGACATGTGAACAGAACGAATTAAAAACTAAACAAAATAATGTTTATCAAAGAGTTTTTCTTTATCTAAGCTTAATTCATTGGTGTTTCAGATATTACGTCATTTTCTACGTACAGGGTGTTTCACCGAAAACCACCCTAAATAACTTTTGATATGTTGATGTTCAGAAAAAACGCAAAAACACGTCAAAAAGCATACGAAGGGGGACATAGTTTTGCATACTCTATTTGGCATAATCTTTACCTCCCTCCTATTACCACGGTCAACCCTTACGTATTTTCTAAATAGAACATTCTGTATATTTTTTAATTTTTGGATTCTCCTTGAGTGGAGATTTCAAAAACGTATAATACTTAGTTGCCTTAAAACTACCTCAAATATATTACGCCATTTTTAGGGAATAAATTTAATCGTATCTATTTTTAATCATATACTTTTGAAACTTACTTTAGGTGTGTTAGCAAGGCTGGTAACCGTTTAACTATAGCGCTTTCTAACTTTTTTATATCTAATTCCTCTTCTGGGAAAATGTTTTTTCACTAATAAATTTCGCAACGCCAAATTCATATGATATCATATTTCACAAATTATGACAATAAAAGAATTCAGCATCCCAAGAATTTAATATCGGAAAGAAAAATTGAAAAAGTGAAACCATTGGGTATTACGATATACCGTTGAAAACTTCAAGAATTGAATAAATATTATACCCAAAGGTGTAAAAATATCTTAAATTTCAAAGGCGAAGAAAGAACGTGGAGTGGGCGCTTGAATGTATGCCGAGATTGAAAGAAATATTTATGGAGTTTAAAATGAAAAAAAAGAATAAGCATAACAAGAAGTAATCAATATGCATGATGAATAGAGTTCTAAAAATTAACTGGGGTTTCATTGCTTTGTCGAAACTTCTTAAATTAATAAAGGAAAATCGTTTCAGTAAATGTGACATTTCTTTTTTCGTTTTCTAGGTTGTGTTTGCGGTTGCCGATGAAGTTGTCGAGTTGTGTACAAAGTTTTCATATTAAAGCATCAAAAGGTAGTTAGGAAAATGCGGTTTTAATTTTGAAGGATATGCAAAGTCTTAAGTGCTCGAAAAGCAATTAATTATTATAAAATTGTTTTGTTACAGCGGTTGTTCATAAGGATGGGTATTTACTACTTTATGCTACATTTAAATATGTCCTCGGGTCTTGAAAGATATTTAATTAATTAAATGTGCTAATGTTAATCAAAATAATTAATATGGCTGTTGAGGAAAAGATCAAAAAATGTTTCTGAACTTTACTTAATCTAATAGTCGTATAAAATTAATATAAGCCGTGTAAATGGAACTAATTTATTTATCTACAGAAGGATTAATTTAAATTCATATTTAGCTATAATTTTTAGTAGATATTTAATAGCAAGTAAAAGTGAAATCACACATAAAAAATATTTTTTCAAATAAATAATATCTATTAATAAATAAATAAATAAATAAAAAAAATCAAATAAATAATAAATAACCTAGGTAGTGTAATGTCTAGAGTGCTGGACTTTCACCCAAGCGGCCCGCGGTCGATTCCCGGTGCTGGCAGATCTGGTTAAGGTTTTCTGCAGTTTTCCTTAGCTGTGACACAAATGTGGGATTTGCGCTGTTCCATCTGTAAGTCGGCTGCAGCCGTACTTAGGGCCTACTCCCGCACAAGCTTATAGCTTCTGGGGCCTGGTTTCCAGGCTATGGGTTGTAGCAATTATTATTATTACTATTATTATTATTATTAACTATAATGTAAGTAAGTTCTTAAATAACTTGAGAGTAACATATAAAAGCCAACTAATCCGAAAGCGGATACCTAGACAAATTTATTAAGATTGAGTCATTTTCACAAGCACATGTCCAGAAAAAAGTTGCAGGAAACAGAAAGGTTACAGTATCTATTCTATTAAACGTCTTAAAGCATTTAAGACGGAAAGACGGTATATAAGTGGAAACTTGCAAAGAAGCTATCTGAAATAACCCGAAATGGTAGATCTACAAAGTATAATCAACTAGACTTTTTAAATAATATTGTTATATAATCATTTTAAAGTTTATAAGTTATTTAAAATAAAAATAAGAAGGTGTAGAGTTCGATTTCGATATAATATATGGTTTCGGATGTATATCTAATTGCGTACGTCGACGTTTTTAAGTTTGAAAAGCTGCATCACAGCAACAGTGAGAGAAAATGTTTACTTGGCAAGTAATCAATAACCGCATCTGCTTAACTAAGAATTTGTTTTCAAAATTTTTTTTATGGATTTCGGATTCTCTTAACTATTCTTTAACTCTTAACTTTTAATAACAAAGATTAATAATTTATTTACGAGCAGCTTTTATGCATTTAATGCACATGCATCCTCGGCTTATTGATTTAAACCAAAGTCCATACTTTAGTCTCACCCTGGGTTCGCAATTAATCCTTGCAACTAGTAATGGGGGGATCTATACTTGGTATATGCAGAGCTTGTAATTAGTGTCTGGGTCTTACACCTTATCTAGATTTAGGAAAACATTAAATTAGCAAGCTTAATCCTCCAGTAAAATAATAGAAGGATGGATCGGTAATGCAGAAAACACATTTCTTTCCTTTTTTTCCATTAACTGGAAATCATGTAGGTTTAAAAATAGAAGGCGGCGTTGACCTATTGCTTTATATTTCGTAATTTTAGCGCCACTTCACTTGAAGTAATACATCTGCACAGTTTATTTGCATGGAATGCGAAGTCTCTTATCATTACAATAGCAAAGGGGGTTAATTCCATGACATTAAGTCTTACTCGTAATGTCGTATTGCAGTGCATGGCATAATTTGAGTGGGAGCGACAAATAGTAAAATCAGGCGCACAACAAGATCATTGATTAAACATAAAAGCCATGTACAGGGTGATCCATTTAACTTTCCCCCCTACTTTTCTCTGTTATTTCTGTAGTATAGTCTGTAGTAAAAAAATTATTCTAACAAAAGTTGTAGGGCTTTTTCTAAAGTTTTTAAATATGACATCAAAAAAACAATTGAAATAGTATATTGAAACACGAGTTTTGTAAAACTCTTATTTCGACACGAGTCCAGTTTGCAGCACGACTGCCGTAGGCAGGAGTGCCTGTAAAGGACGAGTGCTCGGAAGTTTTACAAAACGAATTTTTCATGTTATTTTTCCTAATTTGCAAATAAAATAGCTTTTTAATACAAATAAAATCAATTTTGCTAATTTAGGGAATTTTGCAACGGTTGGTGACACTTTTATTTCAAAGCCTCCATTTAAAACAAAATTTTAAATTTGAATCAAGTAGACTCACTATAAATGTCATTTTTTGCAAGTTAAATTCGTTGAAGTGCAAAATTAGTTAGAAGATAAATTCAGAAATTTCTTGCACCCCACCAGAAATACGTCAAATTGCAGAAAATAGTATGCTAAATTTATTGCCCGTGAAATCTCATGGCAAATATAAAAAACAATTTCAACATTTTCAAAAATGGTGTGCCGAGAATGGGATAAATGGGATATCAGAAAATGTTCTGTTAGCATACTTCAATATGCAACGAGACAAATATAAACCATCTACGTTATGGAGCAGGTATTCAATGCTGCGAACATGCCTGAATGTCCATAAAAATGTGGATATTTCCACTTATAAAAAACTTCAAGCCCTATTAAAACGCTCTTCACAGGGATATGTCCTTAAAAAATCAAAAATTCTTGAGGAGAATGATATAAAAAGATTCATAGCGGAAGCCGATAATAGAAAATACCTGGCTATGAAGGTAGGTTTCAAAATTTGCTTTTCTAGTGTCACTATAGGTTTACATTGTAGGTTATCCTTATAATGGGGTACAACGGCGCCTGTAGGCGAGATGAACTTACAAATATGTCCCTGAATGATCTAGATTTTAAATCAGATTCCATTCTCGTAAATATACCAAAAACAAAAAACTATGTTCCTAGGATGTTTGCCATAACAGACAAAAACTGGATCAAATTGATTAAAAAGTATAACAGTCTCCGTCCTAAGACTGTTAAACATGACCGCTTCTTTTTAACCTACCGCAACGGTTTATGTATTAATAGTCCCATTGGTATTAATACCATGGGAAAGATTCCGAAAGAAATTGCTACCTTTCTTCAGTTCCCAGATCCTCACCTATTCACAGGCCATTGCTTTCGGAGATCGAGTGCTACGCATGTAGCAAACAGTGGCGGTGATCTTTTGACGATTAAACGCTTTGGAGGATGGAAAAGCTCAGCAGTTGCTGAGGGTTATGTTGATTCATCTTTAAGCAACAAAATTGAAGTTTCAAAAATGTTTGTCCAGGAAACAAACGTTGAACTCCCTGGCTGTTCCACGATCACTAATTCAAATGACTCTGAAACAGTATTACAGAGAACAGAGAGCACTCCAGCACAAAACGGCCAAGTCACTGTTGGGGGGAATAATACCCATGAAGAGAATGTTTCCTCAACTCACGGTATAATTATCAACTCCACTGATAGTTCTACTGTCAACATAAATGTTTATAATAATTGTACTTTTGCAAATAGTAATTAAAACTTAAATTCAATGATTCCAACGATTTCTCTGTTGTCTGGCTTGCAGCCATAACCTGTAACCACAAACTCATACTGACATCTGACATCCTGTACAATTTATGTCAGTATGTTACCAACCGAAAAAAAGTCCCTAGATTTCGGGTTTGGGAATGGTTCATTTCCACACCCAAAATGGATGCGGAAATATCTTTGTTAACACAGCAAATTAGGAAAAATAAATACCGAAGTTATATATACATATATAAATTGAATTTTTTTAATGGAACACCCTGTATTTGATTGCCTTGTTTGACGTAGAATTTCAGTCTGATTTAACAATATAGAACACATAGTATTTACTTCTAATACTTTCCAAATTATTTACGTTTAAATATATAAATAAATAATATTAAATAATAACATTTAACAATAATTTTACATTTTTACAGTATAAACTTACTAAATTCACTAATGCTCATTTATTTTATTGTTAGAAATGTCAAAGTAACAATTCAAAGCAAATGTTTTTAAAATCACAGCATACTCGATTGAATATGCGATAGTGTGTAATGTATATATTTAAAAGCAAATATTTCGAAAACTGTTAAAAGTAAGTAGTATATATTCTATATTGCTGAAATCGTATTGAAATTCCACGTCGAACAAGGCAATAAAATACAGGGTATTCCATTTAAAAAAATTCAATTTATATATATATAACTTCTGCATTTATTTTTAAATTGTTTTTTTGATGTCATATTTAAAAACTTTAGAAAAAGCCCTACAATTTTTGTTAGAATAAGTTTTTTGTAACTACAGAATCAACTTAGAAAAGTAGGGGGGAAAGTTAAGTGGATCACCCTGTACAAACAATTAGGTAGGTAGTTCCTGTTTACAATTTCCTTATTCAGATTATGGATCCGTTTGTAATTGCTATTATCTTCATGTCTATTGTCACTAGCGTTAGTTAAAGGCACCCTAATATTTTAAAGACTAACTTAAATTTATTTTCTAATTTATGTCAATGTCTAAGAAAACTGTCTGTGTCTTGTGACTTCAACTCTGAGCTTTCTTGATACGCAGAATCTGAAAAATAAGAAATCGAATTCTACCATTGAACCATAACTCTTACGAATTCTCTATTAACATGTTGCCTTTGTTGTCGGCGTTTTGCATCCTTAAACTTTTTTTCAGGTAATGCAGATCCTGAAAAAAATAAGCAAAAGAAATTCGAAAAATTTAATTTGCCTGTTGTTGATGTATACAGCATCATCACTCGGTATAAAATACGTTGTTATTGTCTTCGAAATAAGACATCAACACCATGCATGCAAAAACAATGAAATTTTAAAATTTCCGTTATGTTCCCCATCACAGTGACAAAAAAACCATTTTTGGTTCTCCTCAATCTTCTACTCATAGGTAGGTATTATTATTAGGTTAAATAAAAAAATATTAGATATAAGCAAAATCAATATTAGCCTCTAGTCTAATACAAAAATCCAAGTATTCATTTTTAAAATCGCTTTAAATAATCCTCTAATCAGTTTCCCTTAAAAGTTCCCATTGGAAAATAACTATTAAATAACAATAATAATATTTAACTGAAATAAATAATATTTAATTAAAAGCACAGCAATACGTAAATTAGTACAGTTAAATAATGTAGTGTTGTATTGTTTGTTGGCAAGTTTTAAATCATTCATAACTTTAACAAAACATTCCATTATTTCAAATATCCATTTAAAGTTTTCAAAGTAAACAGTTTTAAATACATTCATCCTTCTAAACCACTTTTGGTTATAAATACTTCAATATGAATTTTTAAATAAAAACATTCGGTTTAGGTCTTTAGGAAGACTGGTTTTTAAAAATATTAATACCTGTTCATAAATAAGATAGGAAATTTCGGATTAAAGCTTTTTCGAATATAATTGAATAGAAAGTATACAGTTTACTTATTGAATGACTTGCCCAGGTATGGTATACCTAACAGAAGCTTCTTACCGAAACTTCTTGTGAATAATTTGTGTCTTTGAAGTAGTTGTTTAGTAGATTCTTTCAAAAAAACTGTTTAAGAAAACCAACTGTGCAATGCGACACTCAGAACTGCAATTTTTAACTAATAATTTGGTCAAGAAATTGAAACCAATAAAAAATTAATTCTAAAGTAAGAATTTTAATTGAATATCTTATATACAAAAGTCCGGTGTATCGAATTATTTTTTCCGCGACTCAAGACAACAAAAAATCGAGGAATTCCCGGGACTTGTGTTTCGAAAATTTCTTGGGTCAGAAACCCTATTGACAACCCCACTACCAGACTTCTTTCGAATCCTCCCTTTCACGGGTTGATCTAGCTGATACTGTAACTTCTTATTGCAGACAGTTAATAATGATCGACGTGGAAGTCATAAGCGAAAATAGACGTTCTAGACTGAAATTCGAAAATCACTGAATTTGAATTAATTTAACGAGACGAGCTTTGTCGACAAAACTTTGTTACGTGCGTAAAAGCATCTATTAACTTTTGATAAGCTGCTCGTATTAAATTTGGCGCGCACAACCTTCTCTCTCTCTCTCTCTCTCTCTCTCTCTTTTTCAACAACAGATTTCAAGTCCTCCCATAAGAAAAATCTATTGGTGTAAGGTCTGGTGATCTAGGAGGCTATTTGGTTAGTCCTTTTATGCCAATTTAGATAATGAATATCCAACCACTCACTCTATTGGGAGCGTTTAGTGAGAGGGTGCTCCATTCTGCTGAAAATCTAATAAATTGTGCGCCTAAAATGAAATTTGCATGCTCGTCCGTCTGGTTTTCTAATTTGTGTGGTACAAAATACTCTATGGTTTTTTTCCAGCATCTGAAGATCAACTTTATCGAAAATTGTAAAAAAGAACTAAAAACTTGATCAACCAACTATGTAGCTTTATTTTGTACCGATGGCGTTGGAAAGCATTTTTAAGGACATTTTATCACATTATTACAAGTAGGGGGTAGCTATTTATGATTTTCAATGTGGGTTAGGTGGAGCGCGGGAGGTTGGTGGGGGGTGGATTGGTAATTATATTATTCATGTTCTCCAGCTCCGTTATCGAAATGGTTTCGAATGATTTTTTTATAACTTCTATAGTTTCATAGGTTAAGCCAAGACAACTTTTAAAAGCGCCACCCTGTAGAAGTCCTTTAGGTTTAACGCTATTAAGCGAAATTTTGCCTGAGTAATTATTTAAATGTTAAATTATTTTTTTGTTGACTGTTATTATATATTTTGTACGTGTAACTCTATTAATAGAGAATCAGTAAAACGTAAAGTGTGTTTTGTTATTCACACCCATGATCTTTGTAATCTGCATTCTTTTGCAACTGGGGTAAATAATCACTAATCAATAAGCAAAAGTTTATTCTATGGAGGCTAGCCGGGAGATCCCCCGCCTACAACTTCTCGAATTGTGCCTTTCAATGATCAAAGCTCAGATAATTAACTTCGTGACACTTGAACTCTCGCCTAGATTCAATCTCAATTCACCTGTCTAGTCAGGAAAAGCTGCTGCAATTAGTTGTAACTAAATTCGTCTCGACAGCATCCCGCCCACTCAGTCCTTTCTCAAAGCAAAGTCGACAACATCGCTTAAACAAGGTGACTGGATTATTATAAAGCGTGAACTCGAAATTAAAAAAAAAGTTCTATTGAGAAGAAAAAAAGCAATTTTTGTTTCGAATTAATAGATGTCAGTAAGGTTTTAACATTACAATAATTATTCAACCTTCATTCTTTTTGCAGATTTTCTGACCCTTCCTCCGACTCCTTGCATAAGATCCCGAACCATGTTCTTTGTTACGTTAGTGGAAACCTTCTTCCACTTTACTTTGAAATTCTCAAGTGAAGTAGTGTCTCTTAGAGTTTTTTTAGTAGTCGTATATCAGCCCAATACAACTCGACCAGGTCTTAATTCAGGGCAGTTTGAAGGCTTACAATCTTTTGGAACATAGTGGATATTGTTGCTGTCATACCATTCTAGTACACTCTTCGCGTAATACCATGATGCTAAATTTGGCCAGAAAAGCGTAGACTTGGTATGCTATTGCAAGAAAGACAGCAATCTCTTTTGTAGGCACCCCTCCTTATAAATTTGTTGATTTATTGTTCCCTGACGTCATAAGTGGCTCGAAGGCTGTGGCCCTCATTAAAATAATGTAATGAGGGCTGAGTCCTCATTAACATGGTTAATATATTTAAGCATTAAAAATTCTAAATTAAAAATCTAAAGAGATGACTCTACTTATGCGACTAGGATAGTTTTTGGTATTTTTTTGCATAACGGGCAATATTTAAAGTTCATTAAATTTGACCATACCTGCCGTCCTAAGCCCAAAGGGCGTAAGAATAGTCAATTTTGAGGATTTTATAATATGTAAAAAAAATTACGTTTAGACTCTTTTAAAAAAAAAAATTATTCACTGCTACCCCAAGTTCGATTCCAGCTGGCAGATTTCTTAAAATTGATATTTTTACAAAATATAATTTTCCTCTTCAAAAATGTTTTTCTGCGTAATTTTAATAAATTGCATATAGTTTTGTTTTTTTACCGACCTACTTAATTTGATGAGGTAAATGTTCTGTTTTTTAGTCGTGTTCAATGTTTAGTGCAGGTTTAGAATTACAACTTTGAAATGCAATTGATTTAAATTATATGCAAAATAATATATAGCTAGAATCGTACCTGGAACGACAGCGACTTATCACCACCGTTATCACCCCGCTCCGCCTATCTGAACTATGGAATATTGACGGCTTTTGAGCACACTACACTTATTTTAAGTTGTACTAATTTAAATGATTTTCTTTAGAAAAGGTACTAAATGTATTTTTTTTTCATCTTCATGGGGTATGAGTACCGTTTGAACTAATAAACAAAATTTTATTTACTTGGGGAGATCTTACAGATTTCCTTCTGAAGAGCTGAACAATCCTTTTTTCTGTTTCCAGGCATTCAGGGCGACTTTTTCGTTCGATCCGGGCCTTCGATCAAATGTCTGATGTTTTGAAAATCGTTTCAAAACATTTGATACCGTGAATGTTGGTTACCGTCGCTTTCTGGCTATTCCTCGTATCGACATATTTGGACTTTCCATCCGTTCGTGCAACTTCAACTTATGTACTTTTTTTCATTCATTAGCAATTTGAAAAATAGGCTATATAGGTTGCGTTCAACTATATGCTGTTTGACATAAGACTAAGCTTATATTAAAAAAATAGTATAAGAATTTTTCTGTTTTTTCGAGTTCATGCTTTAGATGATATAGCGCTCTTGTTGAACGCTATGTCATTTAAGCTTGGATGGATCCTACATGTAAAGTTTAATATAATGCGTTTCAACTAACTTACCAGCAAGGAACCTGCTGTCATAAAAATTGTGATGACGACGAGGCTCACGTCTTTTTTAAAAAAACATTCAACTTAGAGACCGTGGATATTGGTAAACTTTCCGAGATAGCCTTAGTTGAAAAGTGATACAGAGCTCTAAACTGATGATAGAGGAATTGCCACCAGTTGATGAAAAACTAGCGTTGTAGGAAATCTTCTAATTTCGTTATTTTTGAGAAGTCTTAGCTCTCAATTTGTTATTTATAAATCAAAAGTAAGAAATATATATCTGCCGCATTTTGACCAACCCCGAAAATTTGGGGAAAAAATTGTGTTTCATGTTTGATGGAGGTCATGGGATTACATAGCCATGTTTTGCTGCTTATCCTCCAAAGTTGTGTACGACATAACAAAAACTTTTTATTATCTTTTCGAATATGTTAAACTTTTGTTGAATAAATGTCAAGTAAAAAGTCTAGTCACATGTGATAAAGTGTAATAGAATTTCAAAAATGCGATATTAAATTTTAAAAAAACTTTAATAAATGGTGCCAATATTGATACTGGAGACAACGTACCAGGTGACCTAAGCTCTAAAAGCCAACCAGTCTATTGGTTCACTGTTCCCGAGTTCTACGTGACTCTCAACTCAGTTAAACCCAAACATAAAGATATATAGGATAGATGTCAAATGATTCTTAGTGTACAAAGACTAACCTTTTGTACTGAGTAGTCTCTGCCGGCGTAATCTCCGTGAAGTAGCCTTATCATGCTCCTCATAAAAGTAATATTTAATCGATGGTGAACATGTTTTAGAAGACTATATGAAGATCTACCCAGCTCTTTCCCTATACTACTACCTTTTCTGGATGGGAACAGTATCCTTTGAGTACGATTCTGATTGATAGCAACTAAGCATTGAGGTGAAATTAACGATGCACCTTCAACAAACCTTCAGCAGTCAATTTTGTGCGAATGGTCATCAACATGTACAAGAGAGGATTTGCAATTAAATTCGTCTGCTCCGAAAACCGGCTACCTTATATCTGTTAGAGGTCATGGAATCTTTTTACCTGCTTCTCTTATCTTGAACAGTCCATTTTGAGATTACTTCTTTTATTTGACTGATTCATTCTGATGGCCGTCATCTGGAGGTGTACTCGGTTAAGGAAGAGCTCGAAATTTCTACTACATGAAGAGAACCTATAAAGTATCAACCATAAGAATTCGAATAGACATCAAAAGAAACGTGTTCAATGATAACGATTCTGAAATTATCCTTCCCTTGTCATTCTTGGTTTACTTCTGACTCTTCAAGACACGAATGAAAGTTCGGTTATAAGCTGGCATCTCTGGCAAAAATTGGTTAAATAACTTGTCTGCATTAGAATAATGTTAGAAATGGACTGGAGAATGCTTTAACATGAAGGTCAAGGAAGCCGATGTGTATTATGCCCTGGTAGTGATGGATTTGTAGCATTTGCAATGTTTTGTGTTGCAGCTCTACTATCCTTGTGCTTAAATCCTGCACATCGACTCAACAACAGCTAGATCGATAAAAATCTGTTTGTATCATAAGGAAGAATAAGTTGTGTTCTGGTGTTACATATCGGTTTCGGATTTTGTTCTTTGGGTTTTTAATTCTGTTATTAGTATCAACAAATGATGCCAAAAAACTGTAAATGCGTGATAAGATGAAGAATGGAACTGATAGTTTTAGATTGGCCTTGAGTGTTTTTATGTGTTTAGTTACAACAATAAGAAATAACGATGATAATGTGGTCGATAAAAGTCATCATTGTGTTATAGCCTCTTCAAGGGGAGTTTCAAACATTTTATTTTAAATTCATCCTTGCTTGGGCTTGAGGTATGTGAATCAATAAAGTTCGGGTCTGAATTTAGTCCCACCTGTAAATCCGACTTCAACCCATCTATGTATTATAGGGTTGGACTTAGCATGGATTATAGAGGTGCAATAAATGAGTTTGGTGGGCGTGGCATATTCGTTTTTCAACATATTTGTCTGTCTATAGAATCCACCTGTAAATGGTTGGTTTAAGCTATGACTAGGGAGAATGAGCGGATCTGGTAGGCGTGGTAGATTTGTTTGTCAGTCTGTTTGTGCGTTTATGGAATGTACATATATATATATATATATATATATATATATATATACGATATATGGCTGGACTAAATAAGAACCAGAGAGGTATGATGAGTAGGTTGTAACAATCAAACCTTCGTTACTCTCAATATATGTAACACATAACATGAAATACGCCGCGCGATGGACGTCAACTGTAACAACATTAAAATTCAAATACTAAATACTTACTGCAATTGCTTACTTCACGATAACAACGATAGTTAGTGTATTTTAATGCACCGGCTGAGATCTCTAATTCTGCAGATTCGAATACAGGTGTGGGTAATAACCCCAAAAGCTTCCGATTAATTAATAGTCAGGAACAAATAAAAAAATAGTGGGCGCCACCAAACTGAATTATGTTCATATACTTATTTTTGTTTTATAAAGCGAGAAGTCATCAGTTTGGGAATAACTTCCCATTTAAAATTGACGTTAAATTAATCAAACACATTAGTCATTAATCAAAATCTTAATTGACAAAAACACCAGCAGTTTGCTGAGCTCAACTATATCAAACGATAAATAAATTTGAAATTTGTATATTGAATAAAGGTAAAAATAAGAAATACAGTACACGAAAGAAGCATGTTGGATAAATTTTCTCATTCATAGATACAATAGTGATTAGTCATATTATATAATTTTGGGATCTCAAACCAACTACTAATTTAGACATACCTAAACATACTTAAACAGGAACATAATCCTAATACAGGTCTCCACAATACTTCTTAATTTTCATAAATTCCTGGCACAAACAAAAGTTCAAAACATTACACTGAAACACATTATTGACCATAACACTAAATTTCACATAAACTTAGCAGGAAGCAGGAACGTTGCGGGAACACTTTAAATTTTGAACTTTTTCATTTTAACAAAATTCATTGAACTTTGCATTAATCTCCATTAATAATAAATTCGCTATTATTATTACAATAACTAGAATGGAACTTATATTACATGAATGCTGCTTGAAGATGGTTGTTTTAAATTTTTGTATAACAGATAGCGTACTCCTATTGTTAATTTTCCATTAATAAAATGAGTTAAAATGTGTTAACATAAAAATTCACTGTTGATTAGCATTAAACCATTTTTTTAATCCAATACAACGATCGAACAAGAGGGAATTAACACTGAACTCTAATAGCACATCTTCAGCATTAGAACTATTATTACGTGAATGAAAATTCACCAAACTAAAATTTTGGAATAATCCTCTTCACTGGATTAATTTGCTAACAACAAAATCGATACGGTATAACACTAGAATTTGCTACCTTCTAACTGTACTGTAAGTATGTGACAATAATATCACTTTCACGCGACGGCGGTAGCCAGGGGCTACCCCTTAGCTTTGGGTTTCGAGAACCGCTGTCCGACTAACTTGAGGTTGCAAATCTGTTTTCCTAAACATTTTTAAAGAGGCAAAATTAACTACCCCATCAAAATTGAGACTGACCTCTTAAGCCAACCAGAATGGTCCAACGAAAAATTCACAACGACCACATCTTGCATTTATGGCGAGAAACCTGATATCTAAATGTGCTCGCAAACTATTTTTTATGTGTCTGCCTTCTGAAAACCTATTCTTTAAAAACGAAAATAGTCTCGTAGAAAAGACATAAATTTGAATTTAATGCATTTATCTGAATTATTTTACCTCTAAAATAATATTTTAACTCGAGATTTTATTACAAAACAAAATTCATCTACATGAGAACACTTTGAAATGACTTTTGATATTAAAGAAGACACCATTTGATTTGAAATATCGTCAGCAATTTTAACCCAACTAAAATATACTGAAATGTACAGGGTCGTACTAAGATTTTTTACTAATAATGCATTAAAATTAAATCGAGAATTTTAACATGTTACAAGGTCTAATTGACATAATTTGAGATTGGTGGGCGTAGTAAGTAAACAAAAGTTTACTGTGAGAATGGGTAATAAGTATAAACGGGTAATAAGTATTAAACGAAAAGAACATTCGTCTAACCTGTGATACTATACTTTTTTATCTTCGTTTAGTGAATTTATGTTTGATACCACTCACCTTAAGCTCTCCGTGGTCGAGTGGTAGAGATCCTGGTTCTCATCATGGTCGATCAGAAGGGACAGCGGTTCAAATCTTGGTTGCGGCTGAACATTAAAAATTTAGTACAATCGTGTTTGAGCTTTTTAGGATACGGGGTATATTAAATAATCTGTTGGAGTTCCTACCGTCCGGAGGACGGGCTTAAACGTGGTATTCTATATTATTCTTTTTGCATGTAATTTTTCTTCTATTTATACCTTTTGTGATAGTGTGCAATTATGTATTTCATCTAAACTTGTAAAATGTGTTGTACATAGCTAAATTCAGTGCTGAATCATTATTAAAATCCAAGACTGCACATAAGAATAAAGCAACCCAGTAATAAATAACTTGGAAATACTTATCAACGTCATGATCAATCTTCTAAGCATCCGTTTTTCATCAACATTTGTTAGAAGTGAACCATTAGTAATTTCACTTATTATAGAATATTTGTTTTATGATTGTAGAAGGGGCGAAGGGGAAATTAATAGAAATATTATTATAAAAAAGCAAATTTTCAATTAAACAACCAATGGACGAAACCGTTTCTCCCGCATTCTCGCATGCGGGCTCGTAGAACGTTAGCCAAAAGCTAAAACAAGATGAACATATCAAGGAAAATGAGCAAAAACCTAAAAACGTTTCCACGTTTTTCATGTAGGAACTTCCCTTCCTCGGTAAACATTAGCACTTATAAAACATCCAGACCCAGTACATCCGACGGCGGTTTTATACCCCAATTCTCCACACCAACAGACAACTCTAAATTATTGCAGGCCCATGTTATATAAAACACATTATCTCTCCCTAAGCGTCGAATAGCTTATTGCGACCATACATATTTTTCAAATGATTAAATTGTTTATTTCTGTTTTTATTAATTTAAAATTCAAATGGGAAATTGTTTTAAACGTTTTAATTAACGAATTTTTCCAGCGTGTATAGAAGTGAAGCGGAAGTATGACGGTGCGCGTATCTGATTAATTTTATTAAAAGGGACGTTTTAGAAAAAAAAGGGGAGAAGAAGAAAGATTCCTTGCATCAAAATGTCAATTATAATTGAATTTCTGATATTTAACGAGCTCTTCAAGTTGTACCTAAGGATGTGGAATTAGATTCCATTCATTAGTGAAATTGTACGTAAAGTAAGAATCCTGTGAAGGTTTCTACAAAGGTAAAAATATTTTATTTAATGCAAAAGAGATTCGTCAATAGGAAGCTTTTGGATGTTGTTTTTGCTAGTAAAGAGATCATAGAATTCTGAAAATAATTTAAAACGGAAAATTTGAATGGACTTTGCTTATTAAATTGCTTGGTTTTATATCAATAAGATCAAAAACAGTGTTTCACAAAGAATCGGAATTGTATTTCTTAATTAAGCCCGACTAATTAATAAATGCAGACAATAATAATTAACTAACCTAATTTAAATAATATATCAAGGATTAATACATTTTCTCAGAATGATGTAGTTTTTACCAGAAGCAGACAAGGTTAGATTGAACAAAATCCTGGTATTAAAAAATGTGTGAGCACCAATGAGTCTATTTTTAAATGGCTTACAATTAGCAATATTAAATGTATTCTGTACGCAACATACACAATCTATCTGCCACTATTGTTCCATAAAAAAGGAAACCGATTCGCGCTTCTTGGTCAGTAACTAATTTATTGCCCAAAATAAAAAATGACATCAAAATAATACTTAAGTGGATAATTGGTAAATACTAAAGAAACTGCTCGCTTAAGCTAAACTTACGGAAAGCTGTCTAATGGAAGCCATTAGGATCCTTAATAGCCTGAGCGATTAAGAGTAGGGGGACCGGAGGTCTTCGGGTCAGAAGAGTTCTTTTAGTGTTTCTTCTTTCTTTTGATTTTTTTTTGGATATACTTATTTATTTTTAGAAGAGGAATCGGGATGGGATGGTGGAACATCTCCCGACCTCATCGCACCGATTACGATAATCAGTTAGACTAGAGCTAGTCGTGGCGAGTTTCACTTGCAGTAGGGGAAAAGGTGACTATGACTAATGTGTCATCAAGTGTAATCGATGTAGTCAAAACTGTGAATTAAATTAGCTACTCTGGGCGTACTCGATATGCTCGCACCCTTCAGGGTTTGAGAGGTCGCCCGTGGGTTATCTCTATCCCTTAAGTGGGTTGGGTTGGGTACCCAAGCGCCAAAAGCTTATACGACTGAGCTGAGTAGGGCTATCCTGGAGGATCATCTTAAAGGGGATCATACAGCCTCTCACATCTAAGACAACTCCAGTTCCATGCAGTACATGCCGGGTCGCTACTTTAATTCTACTTTAGTCAAACGGGATGCTGTTGAAGCTCACCAAGCCTTTAATTGGTAGCCGTGGCGGGCCAATTCTCAGTTCTCAAAAGAACACAGAACTTTTTAATAAATAATGACTCGATCAACATCACTTAAGCATTTATTCCCTTTCTCTTAATTAAAATAACATTGTTAAACCTGGAAACACACAGTAAGATATCATAGTATTTTTATGTTCCCAAATGAGCGATTTAAACCATAAAACTCAACAACCGGTAAATTCTCACAAACTTGCGTTACTTAAAACGAAAATCCATTCGAATACAAATTTAAAAGGTGGACAAACTCACACTATGAGACTGTGTCCCCGCAATTGATGTGGACTACCTATTGTACTAGGCTAGACCAGACTTATCAAATATCATCAGACTTATTTTATGTTTTATATACCAAATTAAATTTTAAACCAAGCGGAATAAATATCAGCCATCATGTGGTTGTTACAATCTAAAGATATTATTGAAATCACTGCATTGTTTCTTTAGTTAACTATGGGGTGTGATGACGGAAGTTTCTGTCGGTAAACTTTTTTACATTTTTCGTGTTTAGTTAATCGGTTAGATTCTCGATGTAAATTCGGGCACCCTTGTTTCATCGTTGATGACAATGGGTAAAATTGTGAATGGCTTTTTCAATTATTTTTGAGAAAACTTACATTCCTAAATCCTAGCATCAATTTTTGCATGTCCCGATGAAATAATAGAAGTTCGATTCCACACAAAGGAGATTGAACTTGACACAAATTTAGAAACCACGTATAATGGAATTGATTTAAAGATATGGTCCCTTTTCTTTGGTAAATTCCACATGAATTCCTAGCATGAGTTTTGATTTTCGAACCGTTTGTCCCTTTGATCTCTGAATGATTTTATTTTTGACCCTGAAAGTGGTGTTTTTTGGAAATAGAAATGATACAGCGAATTGTCAGGCAATTTATCAATGGGTATAATATACCCATTGCATATATTATATGCAATGTTTTCGAACTTCGTTTGACTAGTTATTCCGCATAACAAATGGAGATTGGTCGTTTTGCCTTGAGAAGTGTTACACCATATGATTCAAAAGTCTTGGCATGGTAGTCGGGTATGGTCGTTGAAATTAAATTTCGACATCGCTAATTGTTATTGTCATTTTATGACTAAAAAGATACATTTAACTATCCAAATATCAAAATTCTACACACCCAAAACTCATTTTTTGATAATTACAGACTTATCGGCTCTCCCTTTCGATTCCGTAAGCCATTAACTACAAACTAGTGATACCCAGAGTCTGAGAAGGGTTTTTCTTGTTCTTTTAAATGCAATACTTTACATATTACCACGATACCAGGAACGTGATTAAAGCAATAATTTAATAATTGCAACACACCAATAAATTCTCATCTATAATACTAACAAAATTATTTATTTTTATCGACACAAAAAACAGTAAAAAAATTGATACCAAATTGAAATCTTTTTCTTTAGATTCAAAAAGACTGATCTTTCCCATAAATAAAATTAAATTACTAATTTGTGAATTACCTTTAATGACAAACATGAATCTTTTTGCTTCTTAGTTAAATTAATCGATTCCAAAACTTCTTATTAATTCTCTGTTTGGAGATTCATATGAAAAACAACTTTATAATATTTTAAGTATAAAAAAATATTTTAATTTATAATTTGTTAATTTCTACTAACCCTAACTTATTTTACAAATTTTCATTTACAGAAAAACTATTTATTCCATCTTGTACATCACAAAATTGCGAATCTGCCGATATATAACATTTGGCATAAATAATAGATTATTCATCTTAGTTTTATTGTCAATGAAACAACATTGTCTTAAACTAAATTTATAAAAACACTACTTCCCAATGTTCTTTGTTTATAAAATTATACATTACACTTTTATGATCTCATTTGGATATTTTCTAGATACTACCGAACATTATGCAGCCCAAAAACATAAAACTGCTGTACGTTACAAACGCGTAGCCGGTCAAACATGTTTTTAACATATTATATCAAAACCAACCAATCTTTATATGATAAATTCTATCAGTTATGTGTTTAAGATGCTGTTCTACTCATTTCCAATAAAATATCTTGCCAAAAAGGCAAAAGGAAATCGGCCTGCTAAGTAAATATTTGAATACGCTTTATCTCTTCCTAACATGATTGAAAATCATAGCAATATGTTTAATAGTACTTTCTTTTTCTTTCAGGTGAGTTACAATTTGAACTCTCGGTCTAGCCTTTGCTTTACTCAAAGGTAAAGTAAAAGTCTTTGTATAGTTATATAATTTGAATTCCCAAGCATATCGTAACCTAAGTATACTGTGAAAATAAACCGTAGTAAATTCCATAGAGACGTTCTATGATGTATTTATTAATATGCACTAATATCTTGTTCGCCTTTAACCCCATCTGACAGCGAGGGAAAACCACAACGCGCACTATATAATTTCAAACTAACTAAAATCGCGCTATGCCACAATGCGGAAATTGTAATGAGTTTTCCTTGTGCAGGCTCCCAACAACTATTTCTAGAATTTTGCCGGTTGAATAATTTTCTTTTATTATCATTTTCCGAGAAACTTTCGAAACTTTATGTAAATGCTATGTCCGCGTCAGCTATCTCTGTCTAAAGATCCATCCATTCGTGTGTATGTGTGGCATGGGGATAGGGAAAACACGCAGACAAGTGCCAATTCGGAAAAGTTATGTTGCTGCAGTAGTGGAAAAAGGGACTTGACAAGTCCTTCTCCGCGCCGATATATATTAGGGAAGTGACCGGGAATGGGTTGCAGGTCGCCACGATACTCAAACGTGGTGACCGGAAATACCGCTCCGGGACTATTTGTCGGTGTAACTCGCGACTTCTGTCACCAGTGGAGCGTCAAGGTTTAAGCCTGATTCACTTCTACTCTTGCTTTTAACGGTTTGGATATTTACCTTCATACTATCTTAACTTAGAGAGGTAAAACTGAAAAGTCAACATATTAAAAGTTGTGAGGCGCTAAAAGTCGCTGACTACTAGATGGATGAAACTTTCGCTTTTCATGCTAAAAGCTCGCGTTTTCTAATAGTACGAACTTTCCAGACGCTTCGTTCTAGAAGTTACTTACGGCAATGTTTGAAATGGGATCATTAAATGTTGTACAGAGTGGACCATTAAATCTTGTACAGAGTGTCCAATTATTTAAACGATCGCTTATAATTAGTTTGACAGATAATGACACTATGAAAAACAATCTCGAGATTCTAAATATGTCGACGTATCTTTTTTCTTACTCATATCTACTATCGTTTATAAAATATTCATAATAGAACCTATTCAAATGAACACCTTGTATATTCTTGATAGTATTTAGTGCGTCTTTAATATTTTACAGAAAAACAAAAAGCGGATTAAAAGTTTCATCAAGTTTTTTTTATTGTACACTTCTTATTTGAACTTTGAACTTCTCAAAAGTCCTCTTACTTAGAGCCGTATGGCTAAGATCCTGTTGATCCTATTTTCACAAATAAAGCTACCAACATAAAACGGCACTAAACCCAACTCATAAACTTGTATAGGCCTACAGATATAAAAAAAGCTCCGATTGTTGACTGAAAATGTAAAATAAAAACATTTCTACACTCCCTCATTCTCTCATCCTTTAAATTCGACATTTAATGCTTTTAATAAGGCATTAATAATTCATTACACGCGTGAAAGTTCTAAAACCCTAATTTTATTGATGTCACTTATTTTTCCCGCCCTGACGAAAAATAGGGAACAGCCGCCTGATAAAAGGGTGGTAAAAGGGGGAGAAAACTTTGGTGTAACTTGTCAGCATCCGCCAATCCGTAGACTTCCGGTAGGGTTCCGGTGTAAAGGGCTTTCTAAAGTGATCGTCCAGAGACCGACAAGCAATGACAGGAAAGAAGTCGATCCATAAATCAAGCGCTCACAACGAGATGTTCTCTGGGGGAATTTTGAATTGTTATATATTAAAGAGTCGAGGCGTTTTACTTCTTTTCCTCCTAGTTAAGTATCCTGAATCGTCGACGATCTATTTTTTTTATAGCAAGTAGGTGGGTACATTAGGGTTTTCAGTAAGATATGTTCACTGAAAATTCATGGTTGAATGTTTACTGCGAATGGCTATTTTTATAAAAGCTCGACCTTAACGATGTACATTAACAGCGATTTTAGTTAAAATGCGCGTCTTGATGAGTGAACAGAAATAAACAACTAATTACAATACTGGATTTAACTATCACTATACTATTTACACTATTTATTGCCGGTATAACATTTATTACAAAGTGATGTCAATGTTTATATATGCGTCATCTACTTTGGCCATAACTGAAACTCCTAGGTGAATCAACAAAATTTCAGAAGCAATCTTACAGTTGCCAAATAGTTTATTTCGATGATTTATTCTGATCTTTACTCTGACATATTGTTATCTGAGTTATGTCTTGACAGTTCTGCCGTCTGTGGGCTAAAGTTTGCCTGAACATAATGCTATCAATCCGATCAAGTAAATCCTTGTCGCGACAACCAATCTTGATAGTATTTTTTACTCATCGATTGGTTTAAACAGGCCTAGTTGTTTGACATTGTTACCACGTCGATTAGCTACCACTCTCATCTTGATTCCCGAATGATAGATAGTCACCGATTAATATGACGACCATGATTAATATACCTAGGCGGCCTTTCCTTGGACTTCTAATATGGGTTCCAATCGTGATCACTCTCACGTCATCATGTAAGGATTGTTAATTCTCGATCTAGGTAACCCAACAGTAATCCAACCGAGCTGTGGGCCATCACAGTGAAACTGGCAGACTTTGGAACCACCGATGGCCGTAAAACTAATAGCGACATTACAGCAGCAGCAGTTTTAGTTACATTCATAATTATATTTATATTTAAATGCTAAAAAAATAATTTTTAGGCTCTATTGTTTCTCTTGAAATTACAGGTTCCGCTAGCTTTCAAAAAAGCTAACAGCACATACTTATGAAATATAAACTTAACAGTCTTGACATGAAATGTTTGTTCTAGAATAATTCAAGGCTATTTAAATACCCAAAAATTAATTTTTATGATCTAATTATTTTGCTTGAAATTACAGGTTCTGCTAGCTTTATTATTTTCTTCCACTGTTTCCTGTTCTTTGCTTTTACTGGACAGTTCTGAATTTGTTTTTCTGCTAGATCTTCCTCTACCGCCTCTCTCCATCGCTTCCTCGGTCTTCCTCTGTATCTTTTTCCCATTGATGCTCTCCACGCTACAGCTTTTACTTCTCTTTCAGTGTCCATTCGTACAAGGTGTCCTAGCAATTGCAATCTTCTTGCTTTGATGATACTTGTTGGGGATGCTTGAAAAAGATGAGGAATAATTAAAGGCTCTTTAAAGGCTATTTAAATACCCAAAAAATTCATTCTCAGGCTCTTATTATTTTTTTGTATAGGTTATAGGATTTGCTTGCTTTGAAAAAAGTTGTCAGCACCTACTTACGAAAACGTAGCTTAACAACTTTGAAATGAAATGTTTGTTACAGAATAATTAAAGGCTATTTAAATTTTAAAAATTAATATTTAGGCTCTATTATTTTTCTCGAAATCACGGGTTCTGTTAGCTTAGTAGCACTTAGTAAAACTTAGTAGCAACCATAAAGAAAATGGAACTTTTTGCTAGCTTTTAACAAAGTTAGCAGCACCCGCTTATGGAACATAATTTAACAGCGTTGAAGCGAGATATTTGTTACAAAATAATTAAAGGCTATTTAAATGACTAAAAAATATTTTTTAGGCTCTGTTATTTTGAAATTATGGGTTCTACTAACTTTAGCCAAAAAAAAACGAAGCGTGAGAAACTTGAAACGAAATGTTTATTACACAACAACAAAGGCTACTTAACAGCTATTTTAATAACATTAAATAATTCCTATCCATGCTATAAGAATTGCACAACGGCCTCCAAGCATTTCTAAACATTTCCTGCAAGTGTGTAGATGTGGGTATTAGACACTAAAATCGATCACATACATAACTTAAGAATATGTTGTAGAGCTGTAATAAAGGTAACACTTCCGAATCGTGTATCGAATCGTTTTTGGGTAGTTTTACCAACATTAATTCTGTATTATTTGGTCTCAAGATAAATGAAATTAAAACTTTTTATTTCTGTTTTAGAAAAGCCACTAAAATGAATTATGACATATACACGAACACTGCGGGAAGAGGTTATTAAGTTCATGAGATAATAAATTGTTTACGGTAGCAAATGTTTTTTATATTTAATAATCGGTACTTATTTACTGCAAATATTTATAACTAAGCCGCTAGTTTATTCATTGTATAGAGTCTATACCGGGTGATACTGAAAGTATTGCCTACGAGATATTTCGTTATTAACAAAGCGAGACGTTTAACATTATAATAGTCAAAATGACTTCCGGTTTCACGGGAAGTCAACTTTTTTATTTTAAGCAGCAACATCCCCTCCCTTAAATTGTTCTTAATGAATTAAAAATTTAGTTTTTGGATTAAGAATTCTCTTATCAATGATGTATCACAACATGATATTATTTTTCAAAATGGCCGCCAAATGCCAAATTTGGTACTTTTCACTGAATTGGACTTGGAACGTCTTTGCTAATAATCTTGGAATTTCGAATTTAGCTAATTGTTACATAATTTTTGGCAAACCATGAAAAAAACATAGTATGCTTTTGCTTCATAAACAAAAATTCATACCGAGGTGTTGGGTTTCAGTGAGTGAAAGGGCAATTTAATTTCGAAATGGTGCATTTTACACGAAGTGAACAGATTGACATTTATTACGAATGTAGAAAAACTCGTATGCAGCCGCACGTTTATGTCTTGAGAGGTAATCTAACAGAGTCTAGTAACACTGTCTAGGAGATATTATAGCTGGCAATAGAATAAAGTTTGTGACGAAAACGAAGTTGTTTACATAAGAAGAAAAGTCTATCGTAACTGAAGACACGAAAGTTGTAACATTACATTTCTCTAACACAAAATATTTGATACTTACTGTACAACTCATAAATGCTCCGGCTGCTTGAGACATCTCTTTTAACAAATTTAAGTTCAGGACGCGGGTATTGTTTCCATAGCTCGCAGATGATAAAAAAGAAGGAATAAGGCTGGTTAAAGTCAAAAATAAGAATAGCTGGGCGCCATCTGTTTAGGAAAGTCCTGGAATTATGAAAAAAAATTAATACTAATAATAAGACACTCGTAAACAGAAACCGGTATCTAATTTATTAAATTTAATTCAATTATTAGTCATATTTAGTTCTACTAAAAGTCAAATTAATTAAAATATATTTAAAGACTTTCGTAAATATATGATCCAGTATTATCTAGTGTGATTAAATTCAAAAATAGATTTATTTATAAACAAAATAAAATAAAAGTCAAAAATAAGAAGATTTTCGTTTAAACATAATTGTAGATATTAAAAAAATAAAAGTGGCGGTGGACGAGTGGTGTCAGTGCATCACTCGTGCTCCAAGGGTCGTGGGTTCGAATCCCACTTGGGGCGACGGGATTTTTCTAATTGGAAAATTCAGTCACCTCAACTATGAGTGTGTGTATTCGTGTTGCATGTTAGATGGGGAACAGATGACCTTAGCAGTTGGTTCCCCCGTAGTGTAGATGTAAAATAAAAAAAAAGAACAATTTCTATTGTCCATCAGAACATGAAATAATAAAGATTAACACTTGCAAAGACGGTTCTTTTTAAAACGAAATCTGCAGATTTTTCTAGAAGCAAATTTTATTAGTCTGGGGTTATTTTTTGAAAGTGGCCTTTGATATTTAGTAGGACTCGTATTTATACAGAATACCAACGTAATTTTAAATCACGAAAAATATACTACAATATGCAGGACCGCACTAAGGGTTTTTATCAATTGTGCAAACAAAATTGCATTTTTCGGAATTTGAAAAAACGAACCATTACAAAGTAAGTAGATGTACTCGTACTATTAGCATTTTTGAACTGGCAAAACTGCCTCTATCAGACAGATTGGCGCAGAAGTCAAACATAAACTGAGAAACGGCAAGAAGCATTTTCAAGAATCATGGGTATAAATCCTATCGATATCAACTACACCAATACCTTTACAGAGATGATAGATAATTAGCCAATTAGCTAAATTACGTTGATTAATTAAACAACATAATTTAGATAATCAGTTTGAATGTTTTATCTTATTTTCCGATGAGTCCCGTTTTACAAATAACGGAATGTTTAACAGAAACTGTCTTAGATATTGGTCCCGAGAAAAGAATCACCTTATTGGGCAGGGTCGCTTTCTAGAAAGATTTGGTGTGAACGTGTGAGCAAGAATAGTGGGTTCCTTATTGTTTCAAGAAAACTAATCGGAAAAAGATATTTTCATTTCTTACAGAATCACGTAGAGGCGTTTCTTCAAATTGCTCCTGCAGGAATCTCACGATGCATGTACTTTCAGCAGGATAGTGCTCCTCCACCGCACCATGCAATAATTGCAAGGAACTAGAACCTAAAAAAGACAGATTCGGTGAAAGGGTCCTAAGTACTCGCAGTCCTATAAGATGGCCCCCAAGATCCCCCCTCCTGATCTTACAGCTTGTGATTTTTTGTTGGTTTATCTAAATAATAAAGTTTATGAAGTGCAACCGATACTATTTACTGTATTTAAAAACTCATAATTTGTATGTTAAATTATAGTATGATCAAAAAGAAAAAGTTTTGAAAAACTAAAAAGGTTCCTGATTAGTTCGTACAGTTACAATTAATTTTACTATTTTTGACAACTGCCGTATTTTGAGGTTACATTCTAAAATTTAAATTAGAAATCTAACCTTAAACATTGACAGTTGTCATAAATAGTAGAATTCATTACAACTGTATGAATTAATCAGCTACACTCTAAAAAATTACCGGTGTATTATACCCTAAAAAATGGAGGCAACTATGTTACCTCCATTTTTTGGGGTAAATTTACTTCAAAGTGTAATTTTCATAGGAAGTGAAAAATTTCAACATTAGGTTAAGTTTGCATTGTAATGTTTCCTTTTTAAGTAAATTTACAGATTAAAATTACAATCTCAATGTAATTTTACATTTTAACATTAAAACACCTGTGTAAAGTTACATGACAAAGTTAATATTTCATGGCAATAGTACTTTTCAGGGTTAAAATACAAATGTGAAAATACTTCTTGGATGTAACGATGACTTGCGAAAGTACTTGCAAATTCAATCGTTTCTCTGGGAATTGTATGAAACAAAATAAAATCAAAGTAATTTTTATTGAACGTATGTACTTATATAAAATATAAGACATTAACAGAACTTCTTTTCAGGGGCTTTCGGAAATATTTGGTCTCTCAAAGACATTCAGATAAAGTTTCGATTCCATGTAGAAAATTAAAAAAATATAAATTATATAAACAATTATACACGAGTACCTTTCTCAATTACAGTTATGCTAGTTTATTTCGAATTCTTCAATTTTTGATTCATCCTAGAAAAACATTAAATTAAATATTTTTATTTTATTGGTTTAAATTTGTAATTTTAACATATAGGTACTTACCGATTATTATTTTTTAACTTCTACTATAAAATAAAATTCTTCCCATCTTCGATCATACGTGTAAATATTTGCCTTTAATAAATCCGCACTACACTACAACGAAAAACAAAATATTAATGAGCAATGAACACTTCGTTCGGTATCGATAGAGTACGCCTCGCCGAAATCATAAAAGAATGGTACACACCATTCCGACCATTCCCCAAAAAGCCTATTTGGACTGTTCATAATGGATTCCTGAATTCTTTCACGAAACGAAGGTCACAAACATGTGCGATCAGCGAATTAGCATCTCAACGGTTAAAAACATATTAAGGGTAAAATTACACTATTCTTGTTCAAGTTCATCTTATCTTTAATATTACACTAAAAATGAATTAAGTTATTGAGCAATTATACATTTGTAAGGAAAAAATTGTCTGAGTTATGTAAATTTATATTATGGATAGTGATTTTAACCAGTTCAATGTAGTAGAATTACTTATATTTGTATAATTTTACATAATTACAGGGCATTTTACCACAAATAGTAAAACTACTAAATGTATAGGTAAAATTAATTTTAGGGTAAAAATACCGCAAATAATAGCGAAAAGTTACCTCTTTCCCAAGGTAATTTTACCTCATTTTTTACAGTGTACCTTGCTTTTGTTTTGTTCAAAACTCAAAAGTAAATTCATCAAGGGTGCGATGAATAAATTCGATTTAATTAATTCTAAATGGAATATGATATATAGTGTATTCAAATTCAAGATAGAGTAAAATATGCAACCCAAATAACAGATTTCTTTAGTAACTGGATAAATAAAATTAAATAAAATTGAAGTGAAATCAAAGAGGCATTTGCTTCTTATGTTTTATGTTTGGCATTTAGTTATTAAATCAT
This sequence comes from Agrypnus murinus, assembly GCA_929113105.1. NCBI lineage: Eukaryota > Metazoa > Arthropoda > Insecta > Coleoptera > Elateridae > Agrypnus > Agrypnus murinus. Next base: position 24,160,362 of record OV816029.1, on the reverse strand, counting down.
AAAATCTGACAAGATAGAAATTCTGCATCTATATAATAATTTCTTAGTTTTTATTAGGTATTAGTAGTCATTATTCTGTTTTAAAATATGTTCAGTTATTTATATTAAGTTCAATAAAACTTTCGTTACTGTTCTTCAATTCTAAATCATGGTTTATTGTTGTAAAATCTTTGCAACTTTACCTAAATCTGTAAAAACAACATCAAGTTTGACAAATTTCCTTAACCACAAACAATTTTATGACATAAGAGTCAAAAACCCATCACTCTTTGATCTATATTTCTTTAATTTTGTTTTATTTATCCAGTTACTAAAGAAATTTGTTATTTGGGTTGCATATTTTACTCTAGCTTGAAATTGAATACACTATAGCATTGTGCCTACTACCAAGTGTTTATGATCACTTCGATAGCCTACTTAATGATTTTCAAAACTTCTAATTTGGCGGTCATTTTGAATAATGCCATGTTGTGAAACATCATTGATCTGAGAATTTTAAGCCACAAGCAACTGGCTAAGAAAAATTGGGAGGTTTGTATTTAAAATAAAAAAAATTGACGTCACTTCCTGTGAATCCGCTATTGGTAATAACGAAAATATATCTGGTAGACAATATTGTCATTTCACACGGTACACAGCTTGTAAAAGATTTTTGGGTCTATTGGAATGATATTTTATATTTAATATCAACCAAAAAAAAATACTTATTATTTTTTAGTAATTTTACAAGTAATGATATTTAATAATTCGCAGTCTGTACAACGAAATTGCAAATAAGCAATAAAAAAGCGGATATTTTGTAATAATTGGGATGCGTAGCGTTGATGAAAATGTAGTATCCACTAGCACATATATGAACATGATTGTATTTGTAAAATTCAGAATTACTTTTTATTTATCCATCATATCCGTGTTTATAATTTTGATTATTATTATGAATGTGAAATTGCCACAGGAAAAAATCATTCAATTCGTTAGGTATTTAGTTACGAAAAAAGAAAAAACTCAAACATAATGATGAAAAGCATTAAATGAGGTTAATTGCAATTTTCCGACATAAAATCAATTTATTATAAATATAGCGATATAGAGACCGAGTGGTCTTTAGACTTTAATGAATCAGCCACTTTTTTGCTGAACTATTCATGGCCGTTTGACATTTAATTATTTACCGGTCATTCATCACATTTTCTATATAACATATATTGTATTAAATATATAATATCTAACAAAATCTTTGCTAGCCTACCTGCAAAAAATCAACATCAATCAACAAATTTTACAAAGCGAGAGGCAGTATAAAAGTTAATTTATTGTTCTTTAAATTTTGTAATTTTTCATGAATGTAATTTTTCAAGGGCTCTTCTTTTCATGAAAGTTTGAAAACCTCTCGGTTGGCTGTTATTAGTAGGATGATGTATAACGGTACATCGATAACAAGTCCTTAAAACGCAAAAGTCGAAGAGAGGGAGCCATCCAAAAGTCTTGGCAGCATTTGTTCCACCTGGAGACAGAACGCTTTCCCTCCCAGTTCTAATTATAATTATTAAATCAGAAAAGTTTCCCGGTAGTATAACAGGGAAACGTTTTCAAGCAGTTTGAAATTTCTAACTGCTCTTCTACGCTCGCGGGACTTAGTAAATTACTTTATGAACACAAAATAGTGCCTCTACGTGGCCTTTACAATGGAAGAACAGACATCTCTGATTTTCTGAATACTTACAGAACGTGCTGAATCGTTAGAAGAGTAGCAGACAATCTCCGAAATAGTCCTTCGAAAATATATTCAATATCCTATGATAAGCATCAATACCCCTCAAGTGATTATTGCCCCACTTCCTTCCATTTTGCCAGTTTGTTGCAGATACAAGTCGTATATGTAAAATGGAAAGAAATATATACAAATCCGCCCTCCAGTCATAAACGCGATGCACGTCTGTCGTCTTGTACGATCCCACGTCTGGCTTGCATCATTTCTTTCCTTTATCGTGAACCGCGTATGTTATATTACCCTTTTTGTTCACATTCCTCGATTTTCATCTTGATCTGTATTATTCCGCGTGCGCTCATATTTCTGCGTCATCCCATCCCTTGTAACATTTCTCTTCAAAAAGTTCAAATCCGATTGTCAACTTTAGATCGTGTCTGTGTAATCTGGAAGTGTAGCATTTATTATTTCTTTCTTTCATTTTTCTTTTGTTACCCGTCATTTTTATTTACTTATTTCAGCCTGTCGGTTTATTTCGTAAAATTAATATAAAACCAGAATTTATTTGGTATAAAAAATAATACAAAATAAAACGTACAAAATGTTGGCAGTTTAGCAAAAGAAAACGTCAAGTAGGCTATGCAGTGTAATGAGTAGAGCAGTATTTATTTTTCACTTTATAGCCTGCTCGACTTTTTCAAACTTATTCTATAAATAATATTCTATTAAACTTCATTTCCTATTGCAAAAGGAGCTTGTTTGTTTGTGGTTATATAATAAGCTCCAGAGGCTGAATCCATACAATCTTCTCCCATGGTGGTGTAAGTTTCGAATAATACATCGCCGATACACATAGCAGGACAACTCATGCAGCTTATAGCCTTAAATTGATTAGAATTTACACTTTCAGCCATGTAGTCGAGAGCGCGAATATGTTCACAAGAAACTGAAAAAAATAATGACGGCAATTATATAACCCTTTCTTTATTCACAAAATGATACTTACCATCTGTCAGTCTATAATTTGTGAGTTCACCACGATTGGGAATATCTTCACAGCCAGGTTGCAAAGTACCGCAATTTACGTAGAAATCAGCATGTCCACAATCACCATAATACCCAAGCTCTAACTGATTAGTATGCATGACATCCACGAAATATGCATCCGAACTATCAAGACGTTCATTTTCTTCGCGACTTTGGAATAGAGGTCCTGCGGGATCTAATCCCGTCACTCTTCCTATGGAGCCATCACAATGCTCTTGCGTGTATTGCCCGATCAGACCAGACATTTGAGCGCCGAGTGAATGCCCTACCAAGTGAAACGCGCCCAAAGGTATATCACGTTATTTATTTAAGTTGCACAAAAGATTTCCCACGAGTTGTGCCACTTTTGGTAACAAACATGCAGATGTAGTATATTTTTTCCATGCGTAAACGGACCAGTCCACCATGATGATGTTGGCATCGTAGCGTTTCAAGTAGGCATCAATCAATGGTGGAAACCCATAACCAAATGAACCTGATAACCAACCATGGATTAGAACGATCACTCTTTTTTCTGGGTCGATAGCCTTTAGGTCTTCTGATGTTATACGAACAGGATTGCTGGAATTTTCACGTGTGTACAATAAAAATTCGATATTGGTTTCTGTTGGTTCCTCACAATCGAATACTGGGTCGTGATCTAATTTAGTGTCGTTGCTAAGATTCATGAACATGTTTTCGATTTCAGGGCCGATTACTCCTACAATCTCTGCTATTGTTACATCGGCATTACGTAAGACCGTAGAAGAGACTAAAAATAATATAAAAATAGTTATCAAATTAAACTATTAATACTGTTAAGATCTTACCATGAGTGATTGATAGGATAAGAGGTAGCAGTAGGCCGGTTGCGGTTGATATCTTCATTTTTACGACTGTGCTCGAGACGTATAGTGAAAAAGAAATTGTGAGTTCTGTGTTTTTATACGTTTGCAGCGATTAGAACTTCTACTTGTATTAAAAAAATATTATGTAATTAACTTACTATTTTTTGACCTTGATAAGTTTTTATATTGTATATTAGCCACTTTGCATGATAAAGATAACCCCGTTTATCCTTCATTAATATTATTATCTAAATTTTAAATATTAGAAAAGAAAACAATTTAATTGTTAAACAATTTCTAATTTCCCCAAAAACGCAATACAACTTTACTTCACCAAATAACAAACAAGAATGATAACATAACAATATGTTCGTTTATCAATAAGTCAACGCCCCTTTGCATAACTGATAGGGAAAAACACATATTACATAAATTATTATTAAATTAGCAATATGATTATATAAATTATCGACAACACGGCCAATCCTGACTGATCTCGTCCCCGAGGTCTTCTGGTTCATAGCGGCATCTGTAATGGAAGGGGTAAACCTAATTAATTACCTTACGAATCGCTTCAGAAATCAAATCTGATTTGAAACCGTGCCTTGCCTCCTTCAACAGCAATGGCATGCCTAATCCTTTATTTAGTATTTTATCATTTTATCCATAAAGATACAGACTTTTATTACGCCACCTTTGATTAAACACCAATGTGACGTCGTCTTTAAAATAGAATCAATTCACTTGTGCCAACTTTGATATCTAAGTACCAACGTGACATCAAACGTCAAAATAAAATCAAACTTGCCTGTGCCAACTTTGATATCTAAGTACCAACGTGACATCAAATTAACTAACTTAGAAAGACAACTATTTTAAATCATACAATACCAGTTGTGCCGACACATTTGATGCTTTTGGGTATCATCATCACCACCACCGTCATCACTATTTATCATTCCCTCACAGAGTTCGGGAAACCATTCCGTACTCCATCTTCTGAGATGTTCAGCGGTGGCGGTGGTATCTCTCAACAAAGGTGAGACCCCTTTTAGAAGGTACCTCCCAACTGACTTTTCACCAACCACCTCATACGGACCTTTACAAGCAGGTGAGAGTTTGTGACGTTCATTAGCAGTTCTTTTGAGGACAACTAAATCCCCAATCTTGAATGCAGGTAGAGCAGACCCCACAAATCTTCGTTGCATCTCAACGCTTCTTGCCAGCGATCGTGCAGCCTTTCCTTTCATATTTTTTTTGTTAGATGGAGTTTCTTGCACCGCTAGGTCATTTAACAATGCTACTACGACTGGGATGAAGCTTTCTCGACCCAATAACAACTGTAATGGGGTACACCTTGTAGATTTATGTTTTGTTGTATTCAACACCAACTGAATCTTCCACAACTTTTCAGACCAGGAACATGGATCTTTGCTACACTCTACTCGCAACATATCTGCAATTGTAACATATACCGTTCAACTTGCCCATTTGCTCCGTGCACATGCGGTGTGATGAGATGAGAAGGTTAATTCTCCATTCTTCCAATAACTGCTTACTAGCTCGATTGATAAACCATCCGTTATCAGTAATCACCCTTTAGGAGTACCAAACTGTGAAATAGTTTTGGTTAAATTCTCTCTAAACAATGCCGAGGTTATTTCGACATTTGGAATCAGTAAAGAATATTTTTAAATTCATCTATTATCACAAAGACATACCAAAGATTTCTAGAAGGCTTTAAAGAACCAAAATAGTCACAATGCAAAGTCTCGAACGGGATTTCTGCCTTCGGTATCGAATGTAAAGGAACCCGAGATGTTAACCGAGGCTGTTTATGTAACAAACAGATTAAACATCTCTTGCAGTACTTAGACACAAAACCCTCATTTTCGTTAAGTAATTCAAGAGTTCGTCGCAATAAAGTGAGATTTTCCTCTACAGTGGATGAAGGTATCAGGACGTCGTCAAGATATACGAGCACCTGGCCCGAGGTAAGGAGCGGGTGAAGTGCTTTATTAATTACTCTCTGTATTGTTGATTAGATAAACACCGAGATTTCAGATGACCCCGACGGCCGCAGTTATAACAGCGCTTTGTACTTAATAATTGAAAACCAGTTATTTGCAAACTAACATTTTTAGCACCATTACGACTATGAGAATCTTTAGCTATCGGTTTAGGTGAAGGAGTTTTCCCCGAATCATCAAATTCACAAAAAAGAGAAATTAATCAGGCACTGTTTGTTTTTGATGCAGTTTAACCTCATCCCGCGTCTATTCACACTCGATACTTCTACTGATAACACTTACAAGTTCAATATTGGTAAAATTTTTATTTAAATGATTTAAATAAGCTAATTTAGTTCGAGCATAACTAGAATAAGATGGAAAAGAATTAGACTTACATTCAGCTGCCCTCTGAAATCGCATACCAAAATCAATTCGTCTTGGAAATGAACAACGTATTTCTGTTACGAAATTTGACCATTCCCACTGTTTTTCCAATTCCAACTTTCTACTGTTTAAACCATTCTATAGCTTCTCCCGTAAGGTATAATGGAATTCGATGCATGGTTTCATAATCGTCCCATCCGTACATTTCCTTAGCCTTTTCAACATCAGCAATCCAATCACGAACATCATCCTCTTTTGGATCAAATATCGAAAGATGAATATTTTTAACAGATGAGGCCACTTTTCCATAGAATTCACACAACGAGGCATTGAATGTAAACCTGCATCCAAGGTACCAGCGTTAGGTGATGAATTTAATGGCTCCCCCATCATTAACTACTATTTCAATGATATCTTCTAGAAAAAACAATCCCAATATTCAAGATTGTTTTAAAGTTGTGCTTAAGAAACTGCTTGACAAAATGGCATTAAAGCATTTTACCCACGAACTGTATAATCTATGTAAAAAAGAAAAGTTAATAATATTCACTATCTCGTTAACTTGAAACAATCTTTTTATATTAATAAAGCAGGTAAGGTAGCAAATACTTGCATACATCATCACTACTATGCACCTTGTCTGTTTTAGATCAGAGCTCGCCTTAATTTGGCCTCAACTTATTTTAATTGCTTAATTAGGTCTCGATTTTACATCGTTAGCTGAATAATGAAAAATTACCAAGATTCTAAGAAAAATCAACTTTAAAATTTATGTTTTTACTGCCTAGTGTGTTCTAGGGTGCATGTTTATTAAATTAAAACCTTTTCTTTGGCTTCATAAAACAATTATTAAAAATTATTATTTTTCTTGAGGTTATGCAACCCATCTAACATCTCGTTGGGAAAATTTTACCTGAGGGTGCATACTTTTTATTGCATGTCAAATATCATGACAATATATACAACAGCCTTGGTAGTGTAATGTCTGGCGTGCCGGACTTTCACCCAAGCGGCCCGGGTTCGACTCCTGGTGCTGGCAGATCTGGTTAAGGTTTTCTGCAGTTTCCCTTAGCTGTAACACAAATGTGGGATTTGCGCTGTTCCATCTATAAGTCGGCTGCAGCCGCACATTGGGCCTACATAATAATAATAATCGCCCCCTCCCTCCCGCACAAGCTTATAGCTTCTGGGGCCTTGGTTTAGGTTATGGGTTGTAGTAATTATTATTATTATTATTATTATTAATATGTCAAGAATTGCGTAAGACGGTGCTGTTAGCGACACTTTTTATAATAAATCCTTCCAGTCCCATTCTCCTTTTCTTATACTATTCAGTTAAAACATTATTTTGGTCATAAGTTGAATATTCAAAGGTTAATAATTAAATTATGCAAAATACGTTTAAATAATTAATGTTTGGCCAGGAAAACCCTTCGATTAATTAGTTATAAAATTAGTTACTATTTGTTTGTTATTAATCAAGCGATTTATACTTAAACATGATATTCACGATTCTTCATACTAATCTGCTGGTCCTTCGATTGGTCCTTATAACTGGCACCCCTGCGTGGTGGAAAGTTTCAGTTCTAGCGAAGAAAAAACCTGGCATAAAAGCTTTCTTTTGTCATGAAAACAGCGTACTTAATTTCAAGATTCGTATCCACCAAAGTTAAAAATTATGTAAAAATATTTCGATCGGAATCCCATTTGAACGAGACTTGGACTAAGGCGAGTACGATGGTATGTTGCGTTTATTTAGTGTTAGATAGGATCGGAGAACGAGATGGTCTAAGTTGATGTCCTTTTGTGCAATTTTGTTTTGCTTATATCTCGGCTTCCGTAGCATTGATTTTGATCGTTTTTGGATAGATGGTGCTGATTGAAGCCCAACACCTTCTGGTACCCTCACCATCATCTCCCTCCCTCGAAAAGGGGAGGAGGAGATATTGCGAAAAATTAGTTGTGCTAGAATGATGCTATGGCGATGTTTGAGGGTAACCAATCATCATTCTAAGTATCAGAAAATCCTCTTTTTTTCCATAGGTGTCGGGTAAAGGGAGAGGGACACGCCGGTGGTTTTTGCGACATATCGTTTTAAAAATCGGTAGGTAGTTATATAGTTATATATTATAGGAGGGCAATTTTAAACTTTAATTTACATATCCGTTATCTTATTCCGAGTGTCATATAGGATCTTTAAATGGTCGTAAACTCCATTGTTTTACACCAATTTTCGATAAAAACAAAAGCCGATTGTCTTATGTGGGATTTGTTTTTAAGCGTTTACCATATTGAAAATAAGTAATAAATTATAATATGTAGTATAGCATTAGTTCCTCTATCTACCGAACCAGGATTGGTCCGCTTTGCTTTTGTTTCACTTCTTTCAGTACTAGAAATGCATTTTAGGCTATTTTTCGGACCACATCGTCGATTGTTTTAAGATACGGTTATGCCAAAAAATCAGAGTGGTTATAGTGGATTTCTATCGCTTAACATAGTTAAGTCGAGTTTGTGGCGGTCAGTAGTTGGATGGGTAAACCACGAGCGCAGTGTACTTGCCTATATGGCTCCGTTGCCTCGTCTCACATACACATATCCACTCTGCGGCTCGGTGTGTGCGGCACTTCGACACCGAAAGGTATAAGAAGTTAAAGATTATGTATGTATGTATGTATGTATGTATGTATGCCAAAAAACGTTTTTTATGTTATACCAAACGATATTCCAGTGTTTCCTCTATAAAAAAAGGCCTACAGGCGTCTTTCTCGATGGAGGCCATTTTTAAGGGCGAAAAATGAAAAAAAAAATAGAATTCTACAACAAATAAAATCACACCATCGAAACCGCCATTCCTGCCGTGATAAATCCGATTACGAAAACAAGATTCCGATTCGCCAAAACGTCTGATCTGGAGTTGACGGGGTTCGGCTCGGTTGATCTCAGTTTCGACCCGTTCTAGCACGCCTATTTATTAACACTAACTGAAGTTTAGCGCAACGGGAGATTCCTTGGTACATGGATTACATTATATCGGGATCCCGAGTATACAGGGTGTTTCGAAAAATTGTTAGGTTAGAAAAACTGGAGGAGGAGTTGGGTGACTACCAGCTAGGGTTATAAAATTTTTACGATAGATGGCGTCGAGAAGTGTCCAAAAGTGTTTGTGTTTCCGTCCTAGCCCCACCGATTTATACAGGGTTATCCAAAACACGTTCCATTCTCGGACAAGTTTCACGCCACTGGATTGAAAACCAATCGGGCATTTGTGTTGTGGTTGGGTGAGTGTGATAGCGCAAACTTTCTTCTTTAATACTGCTGAGTTTCGTTCGATAGGAATGATAAACAAATATACCATGAGTTTTCAAAGGCACCGCAGCATCGAGTACTTTATCGGTATTATTAACCAGGATTTATGTAAAATCTTTCTCGAAATGGATCTCATTGGCTGCCAACGTCGCTAGGTGATTATATATCGGCTCAACAACGACGAGTATGTAACTCTAAGCTAGGTATAACTCTCTTACTGCTATAAATTGATCATTTACACATTTGACAGGACTACATTGCTGGCGATGGTTGGCATCTTACCTTCCTAGATATGTACAGGGTTGTTTCATATATTTTGGTCCAATTCTTAGAGCCTTTATTTTTGAGATACAAAAACTTTTAATTACAAAGATTGTAGGATTTTTTCTGAACCGTCAGAATTTGTCATTAGAAAGCATAAATGTTCATAAAGTTTTGTTTATTATTTTTTAAATGGAACAAACACCCTGTATATTTTATTTTAACTCTCTACTGTTCCTCGATTTTAGATATGTTATAAATATAGATACCTATGTTATATGTTTACTTTAGTTGTTTATCCAATATATCACTTTTTTTAATTTTTAATTATGCATGTCAAAAATAAACCTAGGTTGCTGTGGAAAACGATGGTAGCCCAGTAAGAGTCTCAAAAAATGTATTTATTGTATGTAATTCTTTTTTTTACATCTAGATTTTGCAACAGGTAAAATTTAGATATAAATTTGATAAACGGCTAAAATAAACATATGATATATTATAGGTAAAACTTGGCATTGAGTTTAAATGTTCATGTGTGAACAAAGGAAAAATAGCAAATAGCAATACATCTGAAAAAGATAGATATTTGTCGCATGCTTGCCGTTGTAACCTTTTGGTAGGTAAACTATTCTAGTTGACGTTTTTCATCTTGACATGTAAGGCTAGACAGGTATACGATGATATCTATGTGTTTTAATGAAATTAATTGAATTGGTATTCGCTATTTTTCCTTTGTTCAAATCACATAAAAATTCAAATCTAAAGTCAAATTTTACTTACACTGTATATATGTATATTTATTAAATCGAGGAAGAGTAGAGAATTAAAATAAAATGTACAAGGTGTTCCATTTAAAAAAAATAGTTGTTAGTTTTCCTCAATTAGCGATCATCATTTGTTCGATCTAATGATTCTAGTGGTTCAGGAAAAATCCTGCAACTTTTGTAACTAAAAGTTTTTTCAATCTCTTAAAATAAAGGCTGTAGAAGTAGTCCAAAATATTTATACGGAAAAACCCTGTACTTCTTCCTTTTGGTTTGATGCTACCAAATTATGGACAACGCTACCAATCCCACAAAAAAGTTTATCTACAATCATACAAAAAGTGACTACTTTTTACAGTGATTTTCGTGTAAAAAGTTGACGTTTATTGAGCTAGTGTTATAAAATTTTTATTGCACGCTAATGCCAACAAGAGGTTTATGAAAAATAATGATTTATGAATATTTTACAAACTGGTTGCTTAACAACTTAGCACATAAAAATCTAAGCACGCTGATATAATTATGCACATGACAAAAGTCACAAATTAAAAAAAATCAAATACAATGAATACTTTAGTAAAGTGTTACGATCGTAGATAAAACGTTGTAAGATACACGTGTAAAAAGTCTCTTCATTACACTCACATTCTTTAAGACACTCGCTCGTGTGTTAAACCGTTCACGCAATAAAGAATGGCTTTTTATACTTGTATCTTAAATATCTATTAACACACTGATCTAAACAACAACGAATGTGAATATCGTTAATTACCTTGAACTCTTGTTAATTTATTGAATCATAAAAACTTTATGTCCTAGTAACAAAATCATTGATAATAATTGGTAGTAAAAGTAAACAGAAATAATTTCTAGCCTAGTTCAGGGCCAACTATTTTGTAAATACATACTGTCCGTAACTTTATAAGTCTTCAAGTGATTTTGTGCCGACGGCAAAGTGTGTTGTAATGACTGCTCTTCTGTTAATATTGATCTTATGAGATACCCTGTATCTCATCTTATATAGTGGAATTGTTTACTCTTGACTATTTTGACTTCATATGTTTCGGTCAAAAGTGTATCTGTGCTTTAATTGACTTATTAATTAAATTTGTTTAAACCGTTACAATTTGTTTTATTTTTAAGCTATTTTTGTATGCAACACGATACGCTATCAGAAAGCATAACATTTATATTTTAAAACAATTTATTGATTTAAGATATTCCCTTTTACAGCTAAAATTATTTAAGATTTTTACAAATAACACAACACTAAAGCGTTTTTTTCTGATTATCTTCATTTTGGTTTTATTTGATCCCTTATTGGGAGTACATTAAATCACATACACATATAATGTAGGTTTGGTTCGTCTGACGGATCTTCGGATACATACTGACAGCTTAGACGTCTGTAACAACGTACACCTGAAGATCCATCAGAAAAGCTGCACATTTTTTTATAATTTTCGAAATTTTTACTCAAGGTTGCAATAATCCCTCAAACTTTTCACTGGTGAACCAACTGCGTCAGGGCACATTTTCTTATTTGCATTCATGGGAAATGGATCCCATCCCTTACCATAAGGCGGTTTGTCGTTAGTTGGCATAAACAACCTTTTAGCTGGTTTTGGAACTTCCCTGCATTCTTCACCCATGTAAGCATACACCTCATTGATAATATCGGCCTTGCATGACCTTGGACAAATTCCACAGCTCACACCTACATAGCCGTTCTCATTTACACTTTCCGCCATGTACTCTAAACTCCTGTCAGAACTGCAGAAAACTGTAAATTAAGCTTTTTTAGTTAAATTTAACATCAAACATGTCCATTTTTATGTCTTACTGTCTGAAACCAAAGTTTCTGGGCTTAACTTTTTAACCGAAGGACAACCCGGTTGTTGTTGAGCGCAGTTTGGATGGAAATCTACATCACCTATGTTCAACCAGAATCCAAAACCACCCAAGCCATCTGTATGAATGATATCGACAAATTCAGCATCTGATTTATCTAATCTCTGTGAATCTGGCAATTTTTCAAAAAGGATCCCCGATATATCCAAACCAGTTATTCTGCCAACTTCCAAGCCACATTTTGCGCGCAGATACTCTGCAGCTAAACCTAAAACTTGCGCACCTAACGAATGCCCAATAGCATGGATCAAGCTTGGATGGAGGTTTCTTTTATCAGCAAGGGTGCAAATAAAATCAGCAATGCTTTGTCCAACCATTGGCATATCACAGAAAGTTATATTGTAAAGCTGAGATGCCGCTCTCGACCAATCGATTGTCACCAAATTACAGTCGTAACGTTTAAGGTATTCATTCTTTAAGTTTACTATTTTCTGCGAGGATGGACTTTGTAGCCACCCAGGAACGACCATTAAGAATTTCTTCCTCGCATTTATCTGGGTCGGATCTGACGGATCTAATATAATTGGCAAGTCGCGATTATCTCTTGTATAAAGTAAATATTTCACTTCCGGATTTGTTGGTACCTTGCAGTCTGTCTTTAATTGATCTAAAAAGAAATCTTCTAACATGTATTGCAATTGTTTCTGAAGGTCCGGTGAGAGTTGCTTAACACGTACGCCATCATAGGAGGAGAGAACTAGAATAATATAATTAATAAATTTTCTGTATAAAAGGAAAGCACATATCTTTCTTACCTCCAGCTGTAAAAACAGTCAGTAACAAGAACAAATTTAATAAAGATGCCATCATTATTGCATCTTACTTGGAAGATTTATTATTCTGTTTCGATATGTGTGCACACCGTTCTATTATTTCTAGAATTATTTGGTAATTTAGTTGCTTGCCTTTGTACAGTTGGTTCTAGTGCTTAGAGTTTTATGAGATATACTGATAATGAAGAGTTTGATTTACTGAAAAATAAATTAAGTTTGTTTCTATTGTAAGATAAACTGTATCTCTCAATCTGCACGTACTCATAGATTGTGGTAAAGTCGATCTATTTGTTAACGTTTGAAAAATATTTATCTCGCAAAAATGTAATCGACATCTTGACTACTAACTTTTGATAATAAAAAAATATATACACGAAAGTCCAAATATTGAAGATTAGAATTTCGCCACTGCGGTCTATTTAAAACTTAAAAAAATCATAAATCGTTTAAGTATAAGAATCATCGTAATAAAGCTGACACTAGCATCCTATTTAATTTAAGTCAAACGTAGATAGCCATGGACGAGATAACATAAGGTATATTACAACTAAATACATATTGCTATGATTTTCAGTCATGTTAGAAAGATATAACCCGTATTAAAATATTTAGCTGGGAGATTTCATGCAAATTTTAGAAATTCCATTAACCTCTCTTTTTGAAATAAATCGGGAAAACATTTTCTTAATGTAAATAAAACAAATCAATTTAGGACTAACTTGCACATTAAAACAATTTAAACATAAAAACCATGTAGTGCAATCCTGCATTTCTTTTTAAAAATTAGTTGGGATCGTTAACACTTTTTCAGACTTCATGAAGTTCTGGTGCTTTTTCAAAGTCAGAATTTATCTGAAACAGAGAGAACAGCTTGTATGCAAGTGTATAACCACACACCTGTAGAATTTATTTCTGAAATTTGTGTTTAATTTTAAGGGGTATTTTGTTTGTGTAGTACTTTTGAGAACATTCAAATTTGATATTTCTAAAGCTTTTTGATTAATTAGATGTTTATTGGAAATGAGTGGAGCAGCATCTTAACCACATAATTGATACAATTTATCATATAAAGATTGGTTCTTTTTGATATAATAAGTGAAAAACATTTTTAACAGGCTACACTTTTGTAACGTGCAGTAGTTTTATGTTTTTTCGAGCTGCATAGTGTTTGGTAGTATCTAGAAAAATAATCAAATTAGACCATAAAAGGGTGTAATTTATAGTCTTATAAACAAGGCGCATTGGATTGTGTTTTTATAAATTTATGTTAGCAATTTATTTTAATACAATGTTGTTTCATCGACAACAAAATTAAGATAAATAATCTATTATTTATGCCAAATCTTACATATCGGCAAATTCGCAATTTTGTAATCTACAAGATAGAATAAATAGTTTTTCTGTAAACAAAACAAAAAGAAATTTAGGGTTAGTGGAAATTTGGAAAAGTAATATTTCATTGTTTTATTCAATTGTTTCTTAAAAAAGTATATAAAGGAAATTGTTTTTTAACAAGTAAGAAGGTCTAAACCATCGAAAGAGGAACATGGAGTTATGGGAAGCTTCAAATCAAATTTTTGTATTTAAGGTTATGTTTTAGAAAAATAAATGAAATTAGTTTACGTCAGTTAAATAGTCTTGAGGTTATAATTTAAACCCAAACTTAAAAATTGAGTGATCTAATATAAACAAAGTGTTTAATTTAATTTTTTTAAATGAGTAAACAAAAAATATAATAACATCGAAATTTATTTCACAAAGAAGGGTAAAAATAATTAATAAAATTATTATTGATAATAATGATGGAAACGAATGGAAATTATTTGAAGTTTGATCTTACCGATTGTTAATAAATAATGTGTGGTATTGGAATTTAATTATATAACAATATTTTGTACGGATTTAGTTTATTACAACTATCGATCTACAATTTTAACATTTTATGTTGATCTTGATATAAATGGAAGCAAACAGCTGACTGGAAAAGGCTGTAGAGATGATAGCAATTGGCTTTACTTTTAAAATATAGTAATGGAACATTATTGTGGCCAAAAGTAAAATAATAAACCGCGAGTTTTTAATGAAATAAACTTTGATTAATATTAAGATTCCAAGATACCAATATAAGAGAATAATTATAAACAAATTATAAATTAAAATATTTTTTTATAGTTGAAGAATTATGAAATTAAGTGATTTATCATATGAATCTCCAAATAGAAAATTAATAAAGAATTTTGGGATTGATTAATTTAAATAAAAAGCAAAAAGATATTTTTAGGTTTATTACATTACATACATTATTAGGTAATTCACAAATTAATAATTCAATTTAATTAAGGGAAACCAGTCTTTTTGAATCTAAAGAAAAAGATTTCAGTTTGGTAACAATTTTTGTTGTTGTGTTTATTTGTGTAGATAAAAATTAAAAAAAATCGTTGTTATTATCAAGTATGTATATGAACATTTATTTGTGTGTTGGTATTTTATTATTTTTCTGTGAAAATAAGATTATTATTTATTTTAAGCATTATTTCAACGACAATAATTGATGAAAACGCAGGAGCATTATAGAACTCATGAGCATTGGAACCGTCATTATCTTAATATCATTTTTTTGTCTCATAAATATGAAAACTGATTTAACCAACGTCAGTAAAAACGCTACCGTTTAAGGAAATTATTTTTTCATAGAAGAATTTAACACCGATCCCCTATCGTGGTAGTATGTATTACCTCTATAAAATATCACAACTGGTGGGATTCAACACAAAGGCTAGAATAATTGCACATATGCCACACCTCTGTTGTATACCTTAAAAAAAAGTAATTATAGTACACTATACCCAAGACCATTAAAATGAAATGTTGAAAGCAGTGCTTGATGATTAATCCATCGGCCTTAATGTCGGCCTTAATTAATCGGCCCAACAACGCCTAACCCTTCAGTTATTCTTATTCATCACCCAAATGAAAGCGCGTCGTTTTTATGACGCCGACGTTGAAGTCGTGTCCTCTTCTCGCCAAACAAAACGTTTGAACTCATTTTCTAGCCGTTTTGGGGGCAGCGATTGTAAATGGGCGGCGATAATTAGGTAGAAAGCGAGCTTCTGGTTGCCAAAAACCAGAAAGAGATATCTTCACTGGGAACAGAAATATGACCAAAACGGTCCGAAAGTTAGTGTCAAAGGCCTACTCGGGAGGCCGGTACGCACGACATTCCGTAGACATTCGTGGGTTCTATTATTTCTTCCGTCTTATTTCTTCCCGACACTACAGGTTAAGTTATTGTTTTTATAAGACATACCCTTAAACTGTCATACGTGAAGTACCCTGTCATACGTGAAGTACTTAAAAGAATCTTGTTTATTGTTTCCAGCCTTATTTTGTGGAACTCCATAATCATAAAATAAATAAAGATTATTAAAAGTTTCACAGTTTTATTAAAATACAACCTGACAATATTGTTTCGACAGCTATGCTGTCATTATCAAAGGTAATATAATTATATATAATTACCTTAGCGACGTGTTTGTTTATAATTATATTACCTTTGATAATGACAGCATAGCTGTCGAAACAATATTGTCAGGTTGTATTTTAATAAAACTGTGAAACTTTTAATAATCTTTATTTATTTTATACTTAAAACAAAATTATACTTGGCAGTGGTACTGCCGTAAATTCTTTAAAATTAAATTTCTATGCATTCTAGATGACTTTTTCTCAATCATACATATTGTATTTTATTGTTTGCTCGCTATTACTTCTTATTCTTCTTATATAAACACTCTTATTTTAAAAGTGTCGTTAGCGCAGCGTCATTGTAAAGTACTTCAGGGCCTCGTGTCGTAATACACTATTGTTTTTTAGCTAGTATTTCTATTCATTTAAAAAAATCTAGTACCAATATGAGTCCATTTAAAATATAAATCCATCGAGGACAAGAGCGGATATATGAATCGAATATATAGGACTATATGAATCTACCAAAACGTGGACGGTCAAAAGCGGTGATTAGAAATTGTGCATGGATGACCCAAAGGACATAGAACAAGTCATTTTATTAAACAAAAATTTTCATTGCCACTTCCTGTGCTTTTTCAGAAGCTGCTTGTCTCAGGGGTTAATAAAATCGTGTAATTTCATTTCGAGAAATGGATTTTAGGTACTATATTTTAAACAATAACTTCGTTCGTTCAAGATGCGTTTTTAAACACTATCACTTAATGTCTTTCCACTGTATCCCATTAAATTTTCAGATTCTATCCCTCTTCGGCTAGAAGTAATTTACCATTCTCTTTGGATTTTCCTTATATAAAAGTCTTTAGTGCAAAACCTTGGAAATATTACTAATTCATCAGTTTCTCCACGGAGGGTGTAGCTAAGCTTATAATTACGATTTGATATCGTTGAACAGATGGACTTCATATAATGTAATAGCTTAGGATATTATATGGATCTAATGGTTAGGATATAAATTGCTAAAGCTGAGAGAACTGAGAACTTATGATATATGATTTATTATTCCACTTTATATATTAAATTTGTAAATTCTGCAATGCTTATCATATTTACTTCTATTATAAATGTACTTTACCTATTGCGATTAAATTTCAGACAGATAAATAAAGGTGGCAAATTTAAATGTACTACTAATACGTTCATTAGCTACACTTGATATTACAACATTGATATATTAACTGTACGTGAAGAACTCCGTTGATATAAATTTAATTCTTATAAATAATAAGTAGTAACTATTTAGAGTAATAGCTTTTAGTAATTGTTCGATTATGTGTTCATCGAGTGAACAGTTCCTGCGCAGTCAGGTGGAATAAGCATACCATTTAAATATGGTACTATCTTACTTAACAGTGCCGGAGTTCAAGAAATAAGTAAATTAGTTAGTAGAGCCATCTGAAAAGTTGAAGGGGCAATGAAATATTCCAAACGGCATCCCTAGGAACTCATACTGCTCTTTTTGTGTAACGAATCGACCGAAACTGGTATCGAGTAATATTCTTCTATCATGTTAAACTACAAAAGAAACTTTGTCCTTTCAAGCGCCCGTTATAATATTTTATAAGCAGTAAAGAATGCCGGTCTTTGACGGCGACGGAATTTAATGTGCGATAATCAACGCATAAGCTGTAATCGTCCGTTTTTCTCTTCACTAATACTGCAGATCTAGCAAAAATGAAATATTCTGCGTCCAAATATATTTGCTGTCACTATTCAGTACCTGATGCCTAACCAGAGACGTTCATCAACTGCTGTAAGAGTTTTTCAACTGTCCTAAAGCTGATGACACGCTATGTGTCCAACTTTGATCCCAACATTGGCACGAACACTTTAAAACAAAGTTACCGCAGCTGTGTTAAGACACCTTAAATCAGATAAACCTGTAACAGGTCCAGTGGTATACCTTGTACACGGTATATGTAAGTAAAAAATATATTAGACTTAATTTAAAACTAGATTTAAAAGAGACCAAAATCCTGAAAATTGACAGTAAAATCTACTGATTTGGAAACCAGAATCAATGGAAGTATTTTTATTTATGAAAATACAATTTTGCCAAAATTCAAGTTGACAAATAAATCTTTGTTACTGGCAAGATGTTTTCTACACTTGTTGACGTTGTCTGCTTCGGTTTTATAGGTTCTGAGGTGTCACGTGATTTCGTTTGTTCTTAGTTTGACTGCTATATCTGACCTGAAAGTTTTGAGGTTAAACATGTAAGCGGAGGCCGAATGCAAACAACGTTTCAGCTACTTACTCTTGTTTACTCTTGATACTGTTAATTATTGATACTGTTAATTAATCTCTTATGACGATGTTTTGATGTTTCTGGATATAATATGTTTCCGTATGTTCGTATTTTAAGCTCAATAAATTGCCACGTGACTGTGAACTTAATCCAAGTATTGTCATTGTTTTGAAAAAATAGTATATTTTACAGCAAAAGCTACAGAGCCGCGCGTAGACAAGTGGGGGCAATCTAACGAACGAAAAAGCCAATTTCATTCTTTTTTGTATCATAATTATAGAACAGTTAAATTAGAAAATACAAAAAATGTGTTTTTAGTCATAATTAAAATGCACTAACGCAAATTACTATGTGTAAGCTATTATTTAATTGTTTCCATAGCAACGCGCTGCTTTCATCCCTAGAGATGAGGTAAAATTTTCGTATAGAGCAAACAATGAGACAAATACAGCCTACTTTTATATACGGACGCTGATAGTAAAATTTGGGTTTTGGTTTGAATCGTTATGTTTGAGGAAAGGAAAAAAGTGAATAAGCAATTTATCTGAAAACGATAGATATCATGGCATGCTTGCCAACCTTTGTCAGAATGATAAAATAAGTTAGTTTTTAAAAATCCATACCCAGGTTTGTTTTGAATTTTATCAATATATATATATATATATATATATATATATATATATATATATATATATATATATATATATATATATATATATTAAGATTGTTCGGACGTTTCTCGATCTCAATGGCTTCTCTTATGGTTCGTCGGGTCTTATGTTGTATATTCGCTAAAACTTTTGTATTTTCGAAATCTATGTTATGAGATGTACCACTTACATCTCATAACATAGATTTCGAAAATACAAAAGTTTTAGCGAATATACAACATAAGACCCGACGAACCATAAGAGAAGCCATTGAGATCGAGAAACGTCCGAACAATCTTAATACCAGGGACGATACACAGCGACTACCATCAGCTTGGAAACCAGCTATAACCAGTATCACCGTCAAGAAGCGAAAACCAGCACAGCAGAACGATAAAAGGGAAAGCGACAGAAAGCCACTGGATCAAGCGAGACCAATGACACGCAGCCGCGCTAAAAACCAGCCGACCGCAACCATGCGCAACACCGTAACCGTATATAAAGACCAACCGCTGCAGCAAGACGTCAGTCTACATCGTGTAACCACGCGAAGCAGAAGGAAGTTAGAAGTGACCTGAAGATGGCAAGTGTGATCTTGCCGAAACGTCGTCAACCATTGTCTGGTTCCTCTAGGAGCCGAATAGTGAATACGCGGAGTGAAACCCGGAAAAGTGGTAAAGTATCATATAATATCCGCGGAAACTTAAAATGTAACATATATATATATATATATATATATATATATATATATATATATATATATATATATATATATATTTATATATATATATTAAATGCTGTGGATGGTAGTTTCAAAATTTTGGAAAATTTTGAAAATTTTGTGAAAATCTAAAATCTTTGTTAAATACTAACACTTTTGGAATATTTTTATCAACTTTTCCAGTTAAAAATAAATTTGAGTTATTTTATGGTGTGTCATTGATTACACAACCAATGTATACTTTTTAATAAGGTTAAATAATACATGTTTCATTATTTATTAGCTTACTCACCGATTACTTAAGTGTACGTAACATCCAGTTGTTCGAAAGTTTTTGTTATGATGTAATTCAATTATGTATAATTTCAAATGAGTATTATCGACGGGTTATGTGATTCTTTTAAGGTTTTGTTTATGTAAATAGTTCGTTATTATTGCGTAAAAGTATTGTGTAATTAATCTGTAATAGATGTGTCATTTTTATAAGAATATTAATCTGCTATTATGTATTATATGAGTGTACAGTTTGTATTAGTTTGTAAGGTGACGTCAAATTGTGTAATATAATTATGTAAATAGTCTATAGTATATAAGCATAGAAAATCATAATTTTATGACAGTTCCTGATAGAAAGCGACGCAGTAAAGTCGTGTAAGAAATATAGTAAATATGTAAATAATCACTTACTGTTAAACGACGAAAGAGTAAAGATATTATAGTAAATCCAGTAAAGTCGTGGCTGATAATATTGTAAATAAATAGTTAAGTTGGTTGATGTATGGAATACGGCGAAAGTATTAAAAAGGTTGTAAATTGTAAAAGTGTATAAAGAACCACCTTTTAAAGTTAATTTACTTGCTAAATAAGCAAGATAATAAATCTTCGATTAAAACCATCAATCGGTGTTTTATTAATTAAACACAAAAGGCAAATACAAGTTCTTCGAAAAAGGGATATATACCCGCAGTTAATAAACAAAAGTGAGTTCCAAAATCAAGTGTGTGGATGATATTATATGGAAAATCCATGCAAAAGGAAGAAAGTCAACCCTGAATTGGAAACCAGCCCTGGGTCAACATAAAGTGATCTACTCTGCCAATGGTTTGGGAAAGAGGACATCTATAGTAAAGGGAAAGAAGAAATATATAAAAAAAAGGTAGGAAGTTATTTCCTTTTTTTGTATTGGCATTTGCTGAAGAAAAGACTATCGTTTGTAAAGTGTAGTAAAGTGATATGAACAATTTAGTAATAGTTAAAAAATTAATTAAGATTTCAATTTTAAAAGTGTTTTTAAATTTCAATTTGTATAATTTTTTTTAATACCACAAGAATCCACATTCACCCTGAGATGAGTCTTTATTAAATATAATTCTGTTAATTTAAGTTATTTAACTGGCGCCCAACTCTCTTACGTAAACTTGAGTTAGTCAAGAACTAACGTAACATTAATATTATATAACCATTGCATTATTAAATCTATTAAAAGGTATTTTCAAATCATATTAGAATTTATAAAAGAGGGAAGTTAAAAAGCATTTCCAAAGTTCACAGTTAAATTAAAAATCAATTTACTTATAAAGTAATTATCTACGATCGAACGGCAATTATTCACAGTTTCAAAATATATAATAAAATTTTTAAAATAATTTATTATTTTTAATTAACCAATATCACTGCAATATATATATATATATATATATATATATATATATATATATATATATATATATATATATATATATATATATATATACATATATATACGAGGGTAGATTGAAAAGTTTCCGGAATGGGCAAGAGATGGCGCGCGTATCGTGAAATTGTTATGATGGTTGT
Source organism: Agrypnus murinus (assembly GCA_929113105.1). Taxonomy (NCBI): domain Eukaryota; kingdom Metazoa; phylum Arthropoda; class Insecta; order Coleoptera; family Elateridae; genus Agrypnus; species Agrypnus murinus. The sequence goes on along the minus strand of OV816029.1, from coordinate 24,138,386 downwards.
CAAGGCTAACCTATTTTAGGAAAGCTGTCAAATTTTCAGACACGTGCGTCGTTCCGTTTATGTTTACTAGGATATCTTGTGAAGCAATTCAGGCACTTTTGCAAAAATGGATAAAAACGAATTTCGTGCAGTCATCAAACATTTCTGGATGGACGGGAAAACGGCGACGGAGATACGAGATATTTTGCAGAAAGTTCATGGCACATCCACACCTTCATTTTCGACTATTAGTTTCTGGGTGAGCGAGTTCAAACGTGGCCGTACGAGCACCAAGGATGAACCACGCAGTGGACGTCCAAAAACGGCCACAAATGAAGAAATGGTCGATAAAGTCCATGATCTCGTGTTAGCCGATCGACGAGTGAAGTTGCGCGAAATAGTAGAGACCACGGGCATCTCATATGAACGTGTGCAAAATATCGTGCACGAACATTTGGGCATGAGGAAGCTCTCGGCGCGATGGGTGCCGCGTTTGCTGACTATGGACAACAAGCGAAATCGTGTGACCACTTCGAAAGAGTGTTTGGCCTTGTTAAATCGTAATCCAACGGATTTTTTTCGCCGATTCGTGACCGTGGACGAAACATGGATCCACCACTACACACCAGAAACCAAGCAGCAGTCGAAACAGTGGATTTCTCCAGGCGAATCTGCTCCGAAGAAGGCAAAGACTGTCCCATCTGCTGGAAAGGTCATGGCCACCATTTTTTGGGATTCGCAAGGTGTGATACACATCGACTTTTTGCAGAAGGGAAGAACTATCACGGGACAATACTACAGCGATTTATTGGATCAATTCAACGGCATTTTGAAGGAGAAACGGCCTCATTTGCAGCGAAAAAAAGTGCTCTTCCATCACGACAACGCGCCGGCCCATTCATCCCGAATCGCCAATGCTAAATTGGTTGAATTGGGCTACGAGGTGGTGCCGCATCCCCCGTACTCTCCAGACCTGGCCCCGTGCGACTTCTTTTTGTTCACAAACATGAAGACTTGGCTCGGAGGCAAGCGCTTTACGTCAAATGAGGAGGTCATCGCCGCCACTAAAGCTTATTTTGCAGAGTTCCCGAAATCATATTTTTCTGAAGGCTTAAAAAAGTTGGAGCACCGCTGGGAAAAGTGTATCGCCCTGCAAGGATATTATGTTGAAAAATAAAAACAAAAACCTGTTCAATTACTGCGTTTTCTTGCCCATTCCGGAAACTTTTCAATCTACCCTCGTATATATATATATATATATATATATATATATATATATATATATATATATATATATATATATATATATATATATATATATATATATATATATATATTAACAGCCTTGGTAGTGTAATGTCTGGCGTGCCGGACTTTCACCCAAGCGGCCCGGGTTCGACTCCCGGCGCTGGCAGATCTGGTTAAGGTTTAAGGGCCGCACAAGCTTATAGCTTCTGGGGCTTTGGTTAAGGTTATGGGTTGTAGTAATATATATATATATATATATATATATATATATATATATATATATATATATATATATATATATATATATATATATATATATATATATTGAACAAACCAACACAAATAATTATTTAAATGTAAATAAAAAGTGTTAATAAGTGTTAATGTAAATAAATCCAAAATAAATAAATCTTTATTAGAACAACTTTGAATTGTTTTCTTTATTAAACAAATTCTTAAAAAGAATTTAATGAATTAAAACAAATAGATTTATATACCCTAAGATGAACTTTACAACTCAAGTTGTAATTCTTTTTATTTATGAGAATAAATTATTTATGTAACCACCCTGGTATATTATGGAATAATTTTTCCCTATAAAAATAATCCTTTTCGTGGCAGCACTGCTATACAACCAAACAGCTGATTGTTGTTTTTAAAATATTCGATACGTTGATCGATGAACACAAATTAAATTCCCTTGAATTTAATAATTAAAACGAAAAACACTTTCACTTTTATTTATATTCGTAGCACAATACTAAATCTTCATTAAAATTCAGGTAAACACCTTTAATTCTATTTTCAATACTTTGTTTATTTAATGACACATGTCACACATATGGTTAACCACTCTAACCTCAAAGTTTACAGATTTTTATCTGGAGCCGAACGTGGACTGTCTCAACGCAATTTACCGACTGAATTTGTTTCAAAATGCAGCAGCTTATATAGGAAATGCCATAACAAAACAACTCTATGACAGTTTCTCAAAAACAAACGACAAACGGGCGACGCTCGTGACGTCATAATCCAAAACATGTGATTCGGATTAACACAGATCCCAGATCTGATGTTATAAACTTGTAGATTTTTAAACGCTGATCAAAAACATATAGGACATATATAGTCCCAAAATGAATAATAAAGAAGGTACGGACGAAAAACACTTGACAATGAAGATTCTCGTTACAACATAATTACATACACAAAATTAACAAATCAATAGTTCATCTTTACAGATTAGCTATATGGATATACAATGTGTGTGATACAATTGTTTTATACATAAAAATATCTTTACAATTTCATACAAACATGATTTTGTTACAGTACAAACATCGATGTACACCAAAAGATGCTTACACAAACCCCAACTTGAAAATAACTTCTACGTTAATCAATTTGTGCAGAAAATGTCCAGTGTGCAGTGCTTAAGGCACACATATAAAAACAATGACGATAAAAACCAGGATAAAAGCTATAAAAGTCATTTTCGCGAACCAAGAGGATTTCAAATACCTCCTGTAAATAAAATGACCAGGTTTTTATTAAATGAATTCAAAATTTAATTATGTTACATCAATCATAACAAGATTAATCTACTTAATCTATTTACAGGAAAATAACCATGTAAACTTGAGCTGGCCTCTAAGAATATCAAAGAATATGCTTAACGCTGAATCATCGTAACTGAAAATCTTAAATATGGAAATGATTTTCCCTGGCAAGTGGGAAATCTGACCTAAAGTGTAACTTAGGTTGCCTATACATGATTGTGATGACACAGTCTAGCTAAATCATATCCTTTTTATTTATAAATGTGATTTATTTATTTATGCATGAGATATTAGGAAAGTAAGGTTGTATTTGCACGAAATCTTTAATCATAAGTTTTTATTTTAAACATTGATGAATCTAACTAAGCTCCTAACTATAGTCTTTATTAATTATGTGGCCAAGACATAACATGCCCCTCTATTAATTTAAAAACCCGATAATAATATTCATATTTACGTTTCCGAACATCCTTTGTAGCAAATACGTCAGTAATGTCTTTAAAGTCTATCTCATAAAGTGACATCGACTGTCCATGCTGAATAAGCTAAAAAATGTTAGGACGATCTTGTTTCACCTCTAACAGTTTGTTTTTACCTAAAATTATTTCATATAAAAAGAACATTATTGTAAGCACAAAACAGGATGGTATACCATTCACACTAGAAACTGGCTTTCTTTCTTGTGGTGGTTTGTAAAGGCTTCAGGACAATCGTCCTCTTTTTAATCCCTTACTTTTGGACGTTATAACATGCAAATCTTAAATTATTGGAAAACTCGCTTTTTTTCAACAAAGAAAAATGAATCAAGCTTATACTAAGGCATTTTTATTAATATTAACAAATTCTATACAGAATTTTAAATAACAAGCTTATTGCACAAATCTTTCAAAACGGCTAAAGGCCATTCCTTAACATTTTTACAAAATCCTTCAAGACCTGCTTGTTTTCGAGTTGGATATGGAACCCATCCTTGTCCATAAGGAGACTCTTTATTTGTCGGTATGTAGAAATTCTTGGCAGGCTTTGGTATCTCTCTACAATCTTCTCCCATAACCTGATAAACTTGGCTAATAATATCTTGACTGCAATATCTTGGGCACATACTGCAACTAACTGCTACTAAATCTTTAGAATTCACACTTTCTGTCATCAACTCCAAAGCTCTATCATCAGCACAAAGAGCTAAAAGCAAACAGCAATAAATAAATTAATCTTGTCATTAAATAACCAAGTAGTGGTTACCATCTGTTACTAAGGTTTCATTCTTCACACTACCAGAGGACATACAACCTGGTTGAGGATACCAATCGCAATTTGGATGGAAATCCACATGACCACATTTCGTATAAAAACCTAAACCTATCAAACCCGAGGAATGGATGACATCCACAAATTCTGCATCGGATGCATCTAAACGTTCACCTTTTGGTTTGTATTCAAATAGTGGACCAGCTGGATCCAAGCCAGTTATTCTTCCCACTTTCATACCACACTTATTTATAACCTGTTTACCAGCATGACCTGCAATTTGGCCGCCCATTGAATGTCCTATCATATGGATCACGCTCAAATGGAGATTAAATCGATCACTGAGTTTGCATAAAAAGTCAGAAACTTTATGAGCAACATCCGTTGTGTTACAGTAAACATCTTCATATAGATTAAATGCACTTTTAGACCAATCAATAAGTATTATATTACCGTCATATCGTTCGATGTATGCATTTTTCAGTTGGGTAATTTTAGAAAAACTTGGTTTAGATAGCCAGCCATGTACTATTATAATGATTTTCTTCCTGGGTTGTATTTGTGAGGGATCAGCAGGATCTAATACAATTGGTAAATTTGGAGCATCTCTGTTGTACAACAGGAATTTTACATCGGGATTTTGAGGAATTGAACAGTTTGGTGTGAGATCAATAATAGCTGATGTTAACATGTATTTTAATTGTTTTGAGATGTCATCTGGAAGGTCTTTCATTGTAAGTCCATCATATCCGTGAGCTAGGACAAAATAAAAACATTTTTGAGTAGATATAAAATTTTTGGAAAAGATGGAAATTCTTACCTATTTCCAAATAAGCAGCAAATAAAGATAACAATAAAAATTTTAATTTAAAATTTTAGGATACAGTATTTAGTATTTTTATCGCAAAGGTAAGTTAAGAAATGAGTTATGTATTGACATTAGATGATGTAAGTACTCTTATCGTAGAACTAAAGTCATTGTATTTTTATAGATTAAGAAATTTTATCTTGAAGTAAAGCTTTTCATTAAATTGGAAGTGATCTTATCTTCAAGCATTTTACTATAAACTCAAACTTTGATAAACAATAGAAACGTTAAGGAATATAATAGCCATTATTGTGTACTTTATCCAGAAGTTGATAAGAAATCAATAATTCCTGAAGTAATAGTTTGTCTAAAACAACTAGGTATATTGTTTTTGTTGTGTTTTTTCTGAATGTATGTAGTAGGTAGGCAACACATTTTACGAAGCATTAAATCACTGCATCATATTTTATTAACTCACATTTTTATTTGATAGACTAATTTAGTACCTGATTTTAATGGGTAAGATTTACATAAAGATGTATATTTTGTTTTAAAAAATAACGGTTTGATCATTTGGCAAGCTTTACTTAACGCTTTAAGCGCCCCGCCGCTCCTTGAAATAGTTCCTATTTTGGGAACGTAGATGGATTGAGAGGGTAAGCTTTATAAGAACTTAGAATGGTTGAATTACTATTTATTAACGGTTATTACAGTTACAGTTCCACTTGCTCGAATGTTTTTATTGCTAAGATCAATTAGAAAAGAATAATTAGTAAAGAAATTATCGAAAAATATCACATGGTAAGCGGGATCTGAAATAAAATGGAAATAAATGGACAACATGTTATTTACTACCCGACAATTTGCTACAATTTGCCACAGTAAATTTGCAAATTGTAAGGATAACCATTTGTGCCACAAACAACCCAAAGCTTGAACCCAACCCATGGTATGGTGTGGCACCATTGCTTCATCAATGCTGAAATCTTGATAAAATAATCTAAACTGCTGAAACTGACAAGTAAATCTTTTCATAAAAGGTCTGAACTTTGCTACTTTGGACTTAGATAAATTGTGATTGTCTGCCAAATGTAAATAGCGTTGTATTGCTCTAAATCTTTCTCAACTCATAGTTTTCAAAAATTGGAATAGAAATATCTGGAGCTGTTGACCAGCAATGTGTTCTAAACCCATTTCAGGAACTTGTAAAGGATTTCTTGTTATCCCAGTATTTTCGCTTTTTCTCCATCTAACAGCAAAGGTATAGAACTACCTTCTTTTTGTTTCACACATAAGTAGTTTTATATCCCTAGAGGAGATTCTTCATATTCGTGAATTTCTATTTCACCTGCTACCTTATCAGGCATGATTTTGTTATAAAAATAATTGTCGTTGATGTTTTGAGATTTAACTGCATCAATGCACTTGACATAAATTTCCGAATGGATTTGTCATAAAATGCTCCAGTAGGTCCAGTTTTTCCAACTTCGCTAGCTTCCATATTTTAAAATTCTTTTCACATACTAAGTATTGCAAGTGAACATAAAAACAAAATTTCAGTTCAATGCATTATTTTTAAGTGCAGGTAATGCCCCTAATTTAGTAATAAGCATTCTGTACACCACAAAAATAAACACAAGCAAATCCCCAAGCAAATTGCAATCGTATTCCACACATGAGATGGTACAATGCCAACCGTCAACGTTCCCAAATTGGGACATCTAGTTTTCAATGCCTCTTACAAATAAAATTGAACATATTATTAGATTAGAAACAATTAGAAGATGTCAAACAGTTATAATATATTGGCCTCTTAGAAACCTACCTTCAGTAATGGTAATCATATTGATAATTTCCATATCAATCAATTGAGGTGACAGCTATCCTCAATTAATACTTTAATTAGCTCTAAAAAGCCAAGGAAGGGGTAGCTACTATGCCAAAAATGCATAATTCTAAAATGTAGAGATTGGTTTAAAATATAGTCGCTTTGGACAGTGAAAGAGGTCAGAAGTTTTTAGTATAAATTATATATATGCCTTTTGATATTAAAAGCTAACAGTAAACTTGCTGTTGGATAACGATTGTATACTATTGATCGTGAGTTATTTATGAATCATAGACTAAGAAGTATGAATCATAGATACATGGACTAGAAAATATCTCCTATACATTTGCAAACTTGGAGTAAGTTTTTCTGAAGTAGGAAAATTGAGTGACACATCAACGTCACCTATTCCACTGGAATTTTGCATAGCTGTGGACTACCATGACATATACTGAATCCCTTAATGCAGAGACCCTTCAAAATGTCATTATTGCTAATTTTGTGGACCGGTTATTTTGGAATCAATTTGTCATATTGAATCCGGGCTGTTGGCATTTGAGTCTTCATTGAGGTTTGAATTTTTTTCTTGGTCCCACCCGCGTCAAGATTTACTTCCAAAAACGAGATTGTCCATCGACAATCTCGTTTGAAGGATCACTGCATGTTAAAGGATGGGCCCTGCAGAATAGAATTATGGGATACGGAATAGCTAGGAGTCTTCAACGCTGCAAAATTTCAATAGAATCATTAGGGAAATTAAGTAGATTATTCTATTTCAGAAAGACTTATTGCATGGTATGTGGCTTATATAATACTCTTGATAATGGCAATATTCTTTATCCGATCCACACTGAATACATAATCCGATCATCTTGTCCCCATAGATGGTAGTTGTGTGCTGCCTGTGTTTTGTTACATTTATTGGTTACTTCTAGCATATACAGGATGTAACATTAATTTCAAGGAGTGATAACGGATATCAAAAGGGACAAGTAACACAATTAGGTTTTAGGGAATAACACTTAAAAAAAATTAAGTTAGAAACTTTAATACCGTTTTACTGTATTAATAATGGCGGTTTATTTAACGGATTTTTTCAGATGATGCATTTCGTTTAGCATAACAAAAACCTTAATAGTGTTTTTCGTCTGATTAATCATTATTACTTTCATCTTTAAAAATTTATTTTACTTCAGTAAGAAACGTGACAACCCTACAGCGTGTATAATAATAGAATACGCTCCTGAAAACAGTTAATCCTCAGCCTTGACCATGCGTATCTAAACTTTGCATTTTACAATTTAAAACACAAATACTATCCGTAGTAAATCATATTACAAAAAATAGAACGAGACAAGGCATTAACCTTTTATTAAATATTGTTTATTGTTTCCAGCCTTATTTTGTGGAACTCCATAATCATGAAATAAATAAAGATTATTAAAAGTTTCACAGTTTTATTAAAATACAACCTGACAATATTGTTTCGGCAGCTATGCTGTCATTATCAAAGGTAATATAATTATAAACAAACACGTCGCTAAGGTAGATACAAAATAGGTAACTAGATAAAATAATAATAATAATCAGAATTAAATATCTAATACTTCCAGTAACGGAGAATTACTGAGCTCAAGTTGTTCATTCATTAAAGGTACTCTGAGTTTGTGTTTGTATATCTCAAAGGTAACTAGATAAAATAATAATAATAATCATAATTAAATATCTAATACTTCCAGTAACGGAGAATTAATTGTCAGAACACTGCAAAATTTTATCCTCATTTCATAAACTTGTCGAATATAACATTCAATGACAGAGAAACACAATTTCTTAACAAAGGTTTCAAATTTTGTCCTTTTCCAAAATTTACCAACAAAATTAAAGAAATTTTGGCCGTTGAATGCGAAACTATACTTAAGAAAGATCATAATAACTATGCAAAATTCCAAATTTCGAATTTGTTAAAAGAGATGTCTTTGAAACAGGACAAAATGTACAACACATCTAACATATCACTTCTTCAATCTATAAAACAGAAAATCACAGAGAACAATCTAATTTCTGTTAAAGCAGATAAGGGTAACACTTTGGTAATTCTTTTAAAAAGATATTTACATACAAAAAGTTAATGAATTTATTAATAAAGAAAATTTAGAAACTTTAAACAAAAACCCAACCACAAAATTCCAAAAAGAAATAAAACAAGGTTTAGAAAACTGCAATATCTGCTTTTCAGAATTAGAAAAGCAACAAATCATTAATAAAAACCCACAAATACCTAAACTATATGGATTAGTAAAAACTCACAAACAGAATATTCCAATAAGACCAGTTGTATCATACATCAATGCACCTAATCACATTTTATCCAAAAAACTGAACCAGATTATTAACACGATAGGTTACAAATCGAAATACTCTGTTAGAAATTCATTAGAATTAGTAGATAAGCTGCAAAACATACATCTTCCACCACATTCAAAACTTGTTAGTTTTGATATTTGCAAAATGTTCTCCAGAATACCCCCACAAGAATGTATTCCTTTATTAGATAGTTTCTCGATCAATAGTAATATAGAATTAGTTAAAAGGTTAGAGTTAATTCAATTATTTGACCTTTGTATAAGTCAAAATTATTTCACTTTTAATAACATAATTTATTTACAAAAGGATGGTTTACCTATGGGTAACTCTCTAAGTCCTCTATTAGCTAACATATTTATGGACAAGTTTGATGATCGAATATTTGAATTAAACCTCTCTAAACACATTATCTTCTGGTTTCGTTATGTTGATGACATTTTAGCTTTTTTTGACAGTTCTTTTGAGGTTATCAATGAATTTTTAATTCTTATAAACAGTATCCACCCTAATATAAAATTTACACTAGAAACAGAACAAAACAGGGCTATAAACTTTCTAGACTTAAATATCATGATTAACGCAGACAATCTATTTGAATTTTCCATATACAGAAAACCAACACAAACAGACATAACAATACCAAATGAATCTTGTCACCATAATACACATAAAATAGCAGCCTACAGATCATTAGTACACAGAGCTTTAACTATTCCACTAACAAAATCAGATTTTAGCAAAGAGATATCAACCATTAAACAACTAGCACATGCAAATCATTATAATCCGAACATGATTGACACTTTAATTAAACAAAAAGATTATAGGTTAGCTATCAAAAGAATATATCCCATTGACAATCAAACAGAAGACACAAATTACATATCTATACCATATTTTGGCAAAATATCAGAAAAAATTGCACATATACTAAGAAAAACCAACAATTATAAAATAACATTTAAAACCAACACTAACACTTTTTCATTTTTATTTAATGCTAAAGAACACGTACGTCATTACAAAAATAAACATCCTGAAAAATCGAATTACGCCAAACACCTTTTAGAACAAAATCACACAATGACTCCTCAAAATAATATTAAATTCCTACATTTTTGTAATAACAAACGCAAATTAGACAGTTTAGAAGCCTTTGAGATATACAAACGCAAACTCAGGGTACCTTTAATGAACGAACAACTTGAGCTCAGTAATTCTCCGTTACTGGAAGTATTAGATATTTAATTATGATTATTATTATTATTTTATCTAGTTACCTATTTTGTATCTACCTTAGCGACGTGTTTGTTTATAATTATATTACCTTTGATAATGACAGCATAGCTGTCGAAACAATATTGTCAGGTTGTATTTTAATAAAACTGTGAAACTTTTAATAATATTTATTTATTTAATTTTATTAAATAGGTTGACTTCGCTTGAAAGTAGATCAATGACTTATCATTCACAAAATGTGCTAAGACATAAACAAAGCTGTTCGGTTTGCTATTATCTTATCTTAAGTAAACTTAGTAAATCTTAAGTAAACTGTAGAGGTGATACAATCTGTAGCTTAATATGTCTCTATTTTCTTTGTAAAGTTTGCTGCTTCCAATTTTTAGAGATTTCAGATCTTGTTGTACTTGTTAGTCTAAGTATTCATTTTATTTTGGCCCTTCATCTCCTTTCATTATCCATTTTCCTGTAGAAAATATTCCTTCCGATTGTATTGTCTTCCATTCTTGTTACATGACTTTACCATTTTGCTTAGAATTCATAATAATAATGATTTTATTCACATTATTTAGTACTTGTGGGTTTGTTTTTCTTTTCCATGCCCTATTCACGTTTCTGTTATCTAGGATTTTTCTAATTACTTTTCTTTACATAAACTATAGTAGATGTTGTCACTGATTTATAAAGTTTTAATTTTGTATTTTTGGATACATTTTTCAACACTAAGATTTTGCAGGGCGAACTAGCACCTTTATTACCGCACTGTATTCTGTACTGGATTTTATTTTCTTGGCTGAAGTTGCCATTGGCCTTAGGTATATGAACTTTTCCAGTCTTTCAAACTGGCAGGATTTCTGATGGAATCTTATTCTAATGTGGTTATTTATATTTTCGTTTCTATTGCTCCCTGTCTTACTTTTTTTTCATTTTTGTTCTCTTTTATCACAAAACCTTTCCTGATGTGTGTTAATTGTTTGTCTGCAAGTTTTAAGTCATTAGGACTTTTATAAAAGCATTATTTTTACATATAATCATTCGGTCAAGCAATGTTACTCAATAATTCATTTCAAGTTTAAAATTCAATAAAGTTTTATATGCATTCATCTCTATAAACTACTTAGCTATTTACTAGGTAAGGTACCGGGTATTGCACCCACAACTTTTATTATTTCTGGTTTAGTGAATAGTCATAAATATTTCTCGATATTTTTATCAGCTTAAACTTTTTTATAACATGTCTTATATGTATCTGGAATCGATACTAGGTGCGTATGCTTACGCACAATAAGAACTACCTATGGACAATAAAAACGACTTAATTGTTTCTACAAATTCTTCAGAAGCAAAGAAAACAAAAATCACTAGAAATTTCTACTAAATGTGTATGCAAAAATGCAACTGCATCTAAATCCGGTTTTTACTGGCGATTTTAATTCTAAAAAATTTATTTGAGTTCGTTGTTTTGTGCCTGGAATTATTTTTCTCAGGTTTAATGATTTGTATCGAAAACAAATTCACTAAACATGAAGATAACATAAGAAACTACATATACGGCAGGTTAAACAAAGTTACTTTCTTTTTGTGCCTATTATTTACTCACAGTATTTACCACGCCCAACAACAAGAATCTCCACACTCACCCTTCCCATCCATTGCACTCGAGCTCATGCTTAGTTTAACCAATTATGTGGTTTAGGGATTAGGACTTAATGTGACATGTGTAAACATACTGACAGTTTAATTTACCACGTCCACTAACATGATACCATGTCTACCACTCCCATCTTGGTCTATACCAAGTCCAAGCGTACAGTTGGTTTGAGTGCTGTACCTACATGGGCCAAGTTTATAAAAGAACAAATATACTGAAAAAGAATATCACGCGTACTGAAACCGCTCACTGTACACATATGCTTCATGCTATAATCATATAAATGATTTGGAGGTGGGACCTATATGGGTCGGATAAAAGGGCGAACATATTGATAAAAACTAATTTAACCACTCCCGTTAGCTCGAGAGTATACCTCCCAGATGGCACTCTTGTGGTCTGTGGTGAGTCCAACTGTATAGTGGATTTGGGTGTAAGACCTACAGAGGCCAAGTCTATTTAAAGGAGCAAACATACAGATAAAAAATGTACCAAACCACTCCTAATATGGACCTCCTTCCTCCTAATATAAAGCTGCGCCCACCGGACCGACGCATTGCAACTCTCTGGTCCATGCTGAGCGCAAACACATAGTTGGTTTGAGTGTGAGACATGCAGTAATAAAATCTATAAAACATACTGACAGAAACATCTACCACGGCCCCTAACATGAAGCCACATCCACCTTACTAATTCATTGCACCTGCTCGGAACGATGCTCAACCATATAGGTGGTTTTGCAGGAGAGACTTATTTGCAGAGGCCAACTCTATAAAGGGACAAACGCACTGATAAACAAATTTTGTACTTTAGTATGTAGAGAGATTTACCAAACAGTATTTGTAGGATAACGGTAACGTAGAGTATCGTTTTATAAAAAAACAGTACAATCCCAAAATTGTAAGTCATAGTAGAGGGCCTTTCGTGAAAACACGATTTTTTTACCAATTATAAGTGCAAAGAAATAATCCACTTAAGAGCAGTTACAGAAAAGAAATTTCTTGTCACAGATGCCACTCTTAAAGTAACTTAAATTAAATCCAACATTAAATATTTGAAAAATTACCGACTAATGGGTTGGATCATTGCGTCATTTGGTAGACGAAATGCATCAACAATTGTAATCTCATTGAGTTTGCGATACTCCATTACTATTCTCCATCTCTTCTCACCAGTTGTGTGTTTCTTAGGGACTATCCAAGAGAAAATATCCAATAATGAATAAATAGAAAACATCACGAGATTTGCAATATTAACTTGCCTGACTCACGACCAAACCATTTTTGCCTTGCTTTCTTTTTATCAGTAACAGCCTCCCAACATTTTTGGTTTATCTTTTTGCTTCTCTAACGTAAATATTTGTACTATCATTTAAAATATAAACTATATACGTATCTTGCAAAATGTCAACAATGGATTTTAATGCAATGCTGATGGCACTAGATAGAAAATTAAGTAAAGCGCAAGAAGCAGTAGCAGAAAAAATTCAAAACGCCACCAAATCATGCCGACAGGCGGGTACAAATGATTTAATATTAAACACAATAGAAGAAATTAGTAATGAATTTAAGATTGTATTTGCGGAAATTAAATCTTGCGTAACTGATATTAAAGCACTCTTCATTAATGTAAATAACAAACTAGATGAACAAGAATCATATAGTCGTCGAAATTGCCTTTTACTACATGGCATTGAGGAACACCAAACGAATGTGTGGAAGTGGTAGTTCGAGATATAATAAACTCTATTAATATTCCGGATTTGTCTCTCAATGTTGAGATGATTGATCGTTGCCATCGTATTGGCGATAAAAAAACAAAAATCAAGACCTATTATTATAAAATTTGTTCGTATACTAATCGAAATAAAATATGGATAAATAAACGATTATGCAAGGGAAACGGTTTTACTTTACAGAGTCCTTAACTAAAACACGCTCACTGTACAAGAGATGTCAAGAACAATATGCAAATTCAAGAATATGGACCAATGACTGTCGTATCTACATATTAATGGAAAATGGGATCAAAAAATGCGTCACAAACTCTGGCCAACTTCAAGATCTGATAAAAGAAACATCAAATAAAACAGAGAACGTGGACGCTGTAGATATATCTAAACGTTTGAGAAGCAAAACTTATAAAAAATAATATTTTCTCAGTGCAATTAAAGATGTAATTAATTACTACTGGTTTGTATACATACATATTCATACATATATATTTTATTTGTTGTTTATTGTAATACTAGGCAGTCGGCTGCTACACTTAAGTTAATTAGTTTTGTATATATGGTAAAGTCCTTATTAGTTTTAATTTACTTTGGCTTATACAATTTATTTTTTAGGTTAAAATTCTATCTATTGAGTTGGTTGGAGACGAGTTATAGCTGGTAGTATTGTTTGATTGGCAAATTTAAAATTTACTGTATATGAAAAGTAAAGTATTTCAAATCTATTATCAGAACGTGCGAGGGTTGCGCAAAAAGCTTAAGTCATTTCAAACTAATTTAGCAAGCACAAATTATGGCGTCATCGTATTGACGGAAACGTGGTTGGACTCTGATATATATTAATGAACTATTTGATCCTCGTTATATTGTCTACAGAGTTGATCGAAATCAAATTTTCGGCGGAACTAAACGCGGTGGTGGGGTATGTATAGCAGTTCATAAAAAATATAAATCAGAAATAATAAATTTAAATATTGCATTAGAAACATTATTTGTCAAAATTTATTTACCTGGTAAAAATATTATCATCAACGGTACCTATCTTCCACCTAATACTGATTATAAGACTTATGATGATTATTTTAATGTTATAGAAAACACGGAACTATTTTTAAATAATAATGTTATTCTTGCTGTCGATTACAATTTATCTTGTATTTGTGATAGTAGATATGATCTTTCAAATGGTAATCCGAGTACCAGACGTTTACAAGAATTTATTAATATACAAAATCTTAGTATGTATAATAATGTAAGAAATTTTCAGGGACGTACACTTGATCTAATAATCGGTAATCTTGAAGTAAGTGTGCAAAAGAATGACGATCCGATTGTACCTGTGGATGAGTATCACCCAGTATTAACAGTATCATATAGTTTTGAATGTAGGGGGAGATACACATCCAGAGTCTCAAAGGATTGCTACAACTTCAAAAAAGCTGATTTTTTACTATTGTACAATTTGCTTAGAGATACTGATTGGCAAGAACTTGAGAGTTATAGTGACATAAATGAAGCTGTAAATAACTATTATACGTTATTTTACGAGGCGCTTGATCAATCTATTCCAAAGGTATCCCATAAACCGTATTATCGTTATCCTTTATGGTATACTAAAGAAATCATTAATAATATTAAGTTCAAGAAAAAGTACCATAAGAACAGAAATTTATCAGATTACCATTTGCAAGAGTATCGTCGGTTGCGTGAAAAAGTAAAAAGCGATATAAAGACAGCGTACAACGAATACATAACATCTGTAGCACAAAACATTATACATGTACAAACGTAGTAATAACATTGAATTAGGCAACTACCGATTTAATGAAAAGATGACGAATAATAAAACCGAAATTTCAGAATTATTCGGGGAATATTTCAATTCAGTATATATTAGCGACTCGACGTATAACGTTAATCAAATAATATCAGAGTCCAATCCAAATCCAAATCCTACTATTACTAGTATTTCTGATAGTATAAAACTCCAGAAAGTAGATGTACAAGAGGTTGAGGCGGCAATGCGGAATCTTAAACCTAAAAAATATGTTGGTCCTGATTTAATACCTCCGTATATATTTAAAGCTTGTCGTGAATTCCTTGGCTATCCTTTATCGATATTATATAATCTCGCATTCAGAACAAATACCTTTCCGGATAAATGGAAATTAACAAAAGTATTACCAATTCATAAATCTGGTGATAAATATAACGTTGCGAACTATAGACCGATATCTCTGCTATCTTCGCCAGCAAAAATCTTGGAACAAATGATATATAATAAATTGTATAGTAGTTTAAAAAATTATGTAACTGAACTTCAACATGGATTTATGAATAAAAGATCTATCCAAACCAATCTCATAACATACATAGAGTTTATTAGCAGTATAATTGACAGGGGTGGGCAGGTAGATGTAATCTATACGGACTTTTCTAAAGCATTTGATTCTGTTAATCGTGATATTTTATTACATAAATTACATTTATATGGTTTTTTCTATAGATTCATTACAGTTTTTCAAATCTTATTTACAAAATAGATTTCAATATGTACAGGTACACGGATCACAATCGTCTAAGTTCTTAGTATCTTCGGGTGTACCACAGGGCAGTAATTTGGGACCACTGCTTTATCTACTATTTATCAATGATCTCCCGTCCTGCATTCAGAAATGTGACTGTCTGCTATTTGCAGATGATTTCAAGATATATAGAGAAATTACAAATAAACATGACCATCAAATATTACAAAATTGTGTCGATTCACTACTCCTTTGGAGTAACACTAATAAATTAAGTCTTAACATCAACAAATGTAAGTGCATGACATTCACATTAAGGAAACAACCAAACCAATATCAATATGTTATGAATGGGAATTACTTAGAACAAATATCTAGCATTAGGGATTTAGGAGTTCACCTTAAGGCTAACTTAAAATGGGACAATCATATAAATAGTAAAATAATAGTAAACGCAGCTACAAAAAATCTCGGTTTTCTCATAAGAGCTACAAATGATTTTAAGAATACAACAACGATACAACTCTTATACAACTCATTAGTAAGATCTAAACTAGAATTCGCATCGGTAGTATGGAATTCGGGTATAAATATATATCAAAACAAGATCGAAACTGTTCAAAATAAGTTTTTAAAATATTTATATTTTAAAGCGCATGGTAGATACCCTAACTATAATGATTATCAGGACATTAGGAATGAATTTAAAGTTGTTAAGTTACACGTAAGAAGGGAAATGGGAGACATTTGCTTTATCTATAAGCTCATAAATAATAGAATAGACTGTCCCAAATTATTGCCTTTGATACAGTTGTATGTACCAGCTCATCGGTCCCGTCCTCGAAACCTATTGTATATCTCACGATACAGAACTAATTTGAAATTTTATTCTCCAATGACGCGAATGGCAACAACAATTAACCGTATTAGTTATGAAATTAATTTTGATTTATTTGGCGCATACTTCGTATCGTTTAGGAAGTCTTTATCAAATCTACTTGCAAACTCATAGTATATTAACTTATCTACATATGCTCATACTAAAAGTATATTTTCGTCTCGATCCAACTCCAATAAAGGATTTATTTTTTTTTGTTTTTGTTTTCAGGTTATTAATTTCTTTGTTTTTTTAAGTATTATGTCTTTATTATAAATATTGTATTATATAACACTACTACATGGTAATTGGGCTTGCCCGTTTTGTGGGAGTAAATAAATAAATCTCACTTTTAACATTTAATTGTAATTGTATAGATTAATTATTTCCCAATCTTGGCATTAGCATCTCTATCACTATTTTCACATTGCTTTGTGAACTTATCGTATTCTCTCTTTAATCTTTCTTAATATGCATTTTTTCATTTTCGTCCTTTCTTTCTGTTGGTGTATGTAAATTGTGACTTATATTACATTATATCATGTAGTCTATTTTTATTTATAGCATTCCCTGCATATTATTTTTTCGCTATTGAAGATTTTGGAGACTATACTTCTGTATAGTTTCCGAAATCTTGAAACAACTCCTCTTTGTGATTGGTTTCTTGTTACCTAATAATTGCTACAACCCATTACCTGGTTAACCAGTAACCATGCCCCATAAGTTAAAGCTTGTGCGGAAGGGAGAGGCAATTAATATTATTAAGCAGGTCTATCGTGCGGCTGTAGTCGACTTACAGATGGTATAACCCAAATCCCACATTTGTGTTACAGATAAGGAAAACTGCAGAAAAACCTTAACCAGATTTGCCGGTCTCGGGAGTCGAACCGGACCGCTCAGGCGAGAGTCTAACATGCATGCTAGGCACTACACCACCGAAGCTATTACAATTTGATATTGTTTTATTTTCTTTAATAATTTTATGCGCCGTATGTACCTCTTATGCTTCATGTTCCAAGAGCAATTATGTGTAACTGTTTTGTTCCTCGAGTTTTTTCTTATTCTTTTCTGTAATTTTTTTCTTATTGTTAGCCCTTTTTTGCCTGGTTTTACATTGTTTATCTTTTGGTTGACCCAGTGATTGCAGTTATTGCATTCATAATATTATAGGGCAGCAAGGCTAGTATGATGCTATTTTTTGTATTAAAACAGCACTAAATATAGCATTATGTTAGGCCTTGCTGCCTTAGATCATTATCAATAATATTCATATGGTACAAAGTAGTAAGTGAATGATGATGACGAACGGCTGTCATATACTAACCGCATTATTGTGAGATATTGCTCTACGCTGCGTTTCTTGATGTGTGTCCTTCTATAGTATACCAGACAACGTAGTTTACCAAAAGTAACGACGCAATCAGTACATAAATTGTAATCTCTAAATAATCTTATGTTGCATTATACGTTAGAAATTGCTGATTTCTTTAAAGATATTTTAGATAATTTGTTACGCAAAATCAAGGTTTTATTCTGAAACACTCAAAATAACACTGCTTTATCAGTATTATAGCATGTCTGTTTGCCAAATAAGCTACTCGACATTAAACCATGTTTTGTTTTAAGCAGTTCAACATATTATTTCAGCTATAACAACATTGCTTGTAGATTTGTAATTGTACGTAGTATTAGAATTATTTACCGTCCTCAGATAAGATAAGGAATGATATAGTACATACCTCTGTTTATTTTTATTTTTAAACGCTAATGCGAGTGTAAAATGCACCATTGATGAATGGATTCATACACTCTACCCAACCACACTTGAGGTTGGCCTCGGTAGGGGAGCAAAAGTTGCTATGATGGAATCTTCATTTCTAAGTGAAGGGACTTTCTCGGGAAATGGGCCCCGACGACGTGAACGGGTCTAGGACAACTCGGCGCCGACAATTCGGCGCAGACAATTCGCCGCGGCCGGCCGATTCGACGCGGTGCCAATTTGGCGCTGTGCCCATTCGGCGGCAAACATTACTATTATTATTAAATATTGCACTTACTACAAACTTATTATCAACAAACAAAAATAACTAATACAAAAAACCTACCCTACGTATTAGTAAAACCCAGAGCATAAGTTCTTCCTAGAAAATTTTACCAACCGTCTTAATATGATGATTATTTTATGCATTAGTAAAAGATTAGAGAGAGCAAGTAATTAACATACAGGATTAATATAATAATGACTACCAAGAAAAACTCAACCTGATGTAAGTGAAATTTGAAAAAAGCAATTAAGCTATAAAGTAAAATTTAACAGAAATACTAACCTTACTCAGAATTTAAATTAGAAATTACAAATATCATTTTAGTTTGGTTAGATTTTTTTTGCCGCCGGATTGGCACGGCGCCGAATTAGCTTGCGCCGAATTGGCACGTCGCCGAATTGTCGGCGCCGAGTTGTCCCATACCGACGTGAACACGTTAATAGCTCCGCCACTTACTTGGAGAGCTAGTCGGGGGTAGATAGCAACCTCGTTCCCGCTAGTGAGAACTGGTAGCACTCACTTAGTGCTCAAGAGACTAATGCGCTAATTGAGCGCACTTCCTTACTCTATAGAGGGCCGTGGCTATAAGAAATCAAACTGTAAAAAGTGTTCAGGAAATTAAAACTAAGCATAAGCTTACAACTAAAAATATCATTGTTTTGCTTAGAATCTATGTTAATAAAATTCTGAGATTGAACCAAGCTTATGCTAAGATACTGTTTATTAATATTCGCACATTTTTCTAAAACAAAATTTTAATTGACAAATTAAGCGCACAGTTTTTTCAAAATGGCTAAAGGTCGTTCCTCAACATTCTTCTGACTTCCGGATGCTTCAAGTCCCGATTCGTTTAGAGGTGGTTATGGATCCCATCCCTGTTCATAAGGAGACGCTTTATTTGTCGGTATGTAATAATTTCCGCCAGGTTTTAGTAGTTCCCTACAATCTTGTTTACTACAAACTGGGTTATAAGAATCTGGACCACAATATCTTGGGCATAGGCTACAAGTAACTGCTATTAAATCGTTAAAACTCACACTATCAGTCATCAATTCTAATGCTCTGTCTTCAGAACAGAGAGCTAAAAGCAAACAACAATAAATTAATTAATTCTGTCATTTAAGTGACTAGGTTGTGTTTACCATCTGTTACTAGCGTTTCATTCTTCACACTACTAGAGGCCATGCAACCTGGCTGAGGCTTCAAACCACCACAGTTTGGATGGAAATCTGCAACACCACATTTAGCATAATAACCTAAACCTACTAAACCTGCGGTATGGATGACATCCACAAATTCTGCATCATATGCATCCAAACGTTCGCTTCTTAGTTGATATGCAAATAGTGGACCAGCTGGATCCAAACCAGTTATTCTCCCCACTTGCTTACTGCACTTCTTCATAACCTGTTTACCAGCATGGCCTGCAATTTGGCCACCTACTGAATGCCCTATTATATGGATCTTGCTCAAATTGAGATTAAATCGATCACTGAGTATACTTAAAAAGTCAGAAACTTTATGAGCAACATCCTTTGTGTTACAGTAAACATCTTCGTATAGATTAAATGCAGTCTTAGACCAATCAACAAGTATTATGTTACCGTCATAGCGTTCGATGTATGCACTTTTTAGTTGGATAATTTTAGAAAAACTTGGTTTAGATAGCCATCTATGTAGAATTATAATTATTTTCTTCTTGGGTTCTATTTGTGAAAGATCGGATACAGGATCTAATACAATTGGTAAATTTGGTACATCTCTGTTGTATAACAGAAACTTTACATCAGGATCTTGAGAAGTTGAACAATTTGGCTTGAAATCGGGTTGTATTGTTAACATGTCTTTTAATTGTTTTGAGATGGCATGTGGAAGGTCGCCCATTGTAAGTCCATCATATCCATAGGCTACAACAGAAATAGAGAAATTTTCAAGTATAGAATTTTTAGAAATTGTGGGAATTCTTACCTATTTTTGTATAAGCTACAAAATATAGCAACACATATTTTAATTTTAACATTTTACCAACATAAATGTAAGTTTAATAATGACTTACGTATTGGCATTAGATCAATAAATGCTCTTATTGTAGAATTAAAAAAGCATTGCAATTTTATAGGTTAAGGCTGTTTATCTTGCGCGAAGTGCATCTAATTTGAAGTGGTGTTAAAAAAACTTACTATAACTTCAAACTTTGATAGGTAAAAGCAACGATAAAGAGTGTTATATAGCAGTTATAGTGTGCTAGTTAAAAGTTATAAGAAATTAATTATTCCTGAGGTACTATTACTAGGTAAAGATAAGTACTTAGTAAGTAAGTAAAAATAAAATAGTTATTTATACAAATAATAATGAACAATCTTGTAGTCTATGTCTTATTTATCAACGTATGCCCACTAAAAGTATTATGGAGTGGTTGGAGAGTATTATTTATACAAGTTGGAAAACGCAGGTGTTCATTTCATTAGTCATGGAAGTTGTGCAATGAGGCTTCGCTAGCATTAATTCCAATTTTCTGAGCGGTTATGACATTAGAAAATGACAGTTACAAAGTTGACATTTGAATTGAAATTACATACACTTCTAGATTTATACTCTGCAAGTTATTGTCATTTTTATTAAATTTTTTCATCATTTGCTGGCGCTCTTTCATGATCTCATTAATTACCGCGTTAAACAGTAGCGGGCTTAGGGTTTCTCCTTATTTGACGCCTTCATTTGTAACAAATGACTCCGAAATCAAATTTTCAGTTCTCACTTTGTTGTTATAGTTTTAGCTTAATGTACTTTAATGGATTTTATTAGCTTTAGTTCAACATTTTTTTTCTAAGTATCTCTGTATGATATTTCTTTTAATAGTGTTGTTATATATTTTTTAACTCATTAAAGCACAGAAAGAGTTTCCTGGTTCTCCTTACAAGCTTTTTTTACCATTTTCTTACTACCTTTTCTTTAATATTGGCAACACTACAGTAGTGCTCCAGTTTTTCGGTGGCTTTTTGTTATTTAACATTTCTGGTGTCAGTTCATCGCACCCTGTTTCTACTATTCTTTATGTTAATTTTGTAGTTAATCGTGCACACGCCTTCTTTTTTTTTCACGTATTTCTACTTCTTTTGCCTTAATTCTATGGACTGTGTATGCTTAATATATTTCCTCAGTTCGTTCCTCAGTCCGCTATTATGGTGCAAAATTCAACCTGATAGCAATGTTTCTTCATAAAAAATAATTTTTTGTGTTGAATGTTGAATCATGAATATTGATATGATATTTTGATGATGCTAGATTAATATTTATTGTTGGGAATAATAACCCCTCCAACACTTGATGAAAGATGAAAGGTTATAAATTCCAAAATAAATTTATTATTGTTGAAATTCACAAACACAAAATCAGTCTGAAAATATACACAACTAATCATCCGTCAAATTGATTTTATTTGTGATTTATGAAGATAATTATAATTATTAAAGGTGAAACATGTATCTTCCATGACGTGAGTACATAACATAATTCAATTATTTGCAATAGGGTTCCATTACCTTTCTTTAATTCGTTCCATTCAAAATAAAATTCCAACAAGTTCCTTCAATTTATGAGGTCAGTCTGTACACCAAATTAACACTTCACTTTCTGTTTTATTTCACTTTTAGTTCACTTTGATTGTTCATTATAATTATTAATAATTAAATTATTAACAACTTATAAAAAAATTTAAAAACAAGATGACATTTGTCATAACCTCACTTTGTTGGCACTTAAGTGACGTAAAATTCATCAACATAACCTCGAGATTTTATCAAAATAACGTACAACCTGACATGACTTCTACTCTGTATGAAATTTCAAGAGAGAGTCACCTGATTTTCGTGCTGTTTTTATAATAATTGAAAAACAATCGCGAATCGCTAGTGATTTTTCTAGTTAGGAACTAGATTAATTTAGTAAGTTACTAGAAATAAAAAAGCATCGTTTACACTAAAATTCTCTAACCAAATTGTTAATAATAAATTAAACTAATCGTTTAAACAAATGTTATAAAACGAAAGAGGGGAATTTCTTTTTTCTAACAATATCCAACATATATCCTGATGCAAAATTAACTTCAGGAATCAATAACAATCATCTTGAATTTCCTCACAATCATTACTTCACAAAAATTCAAATAAAAATATTTTAACATCTTGCTACATCTTTGGGATTTTGGGATTTCAAAGGCCTACCGTACTCTGTTCAGTGTAATTTTGATTGTCTACTTTTATTTTAAAATTGTGTTTCAATAGGTAGCGGAAAAGGAGGGAGGGGGATAAGTTTTAGTGACAGCAGAAAAGGTATTATAAACAATATCATTACTTTTAACAGTTGTAGCCTCCTTGAACTTGTTCATGTGGTTGTGGTTGTTCATGATAATCATGGTAATATACCAAAACCATACAATACAAGTATATGAATCTTACCCAACAGCATAGATGAATTTTCATTTGCGTTGTATGCCAATTTGTTGATGATCATAGTACTGAAGAGGGCATTGGCTTGTTTGCCTGCAATTTTCTTACAGTTTTGCAAAAACAGTCGTCTCACATAGTTTGTTAGAAGTCTTCGTGGGTTAGATTCGTTGAACTTTCTAATGACCACAATTCTACTAGACTATAATAAACAATTTGTATAAAATGTAAATAGAGGATTAGAGAATTAATAGTATATTATTATATGAGCAATTATGATAGCCATAATTCACGATAATGACAATTGAGCCCACGAGCCGCAGGCGAGTGGCTCAAGTCATTTGAGTGAATTATGGCCATAATTGCGAATGTAATACTATACTTTTTCTATTCCTATCATCAGATAACTTCGATATAAATTTCACAACTTTATTATTAATAAAAATCAATTTACATTAATAACAATTAAACAGTTAATGTGAACTTATTCTATATTATTGTTTATTTGATGCATTATTGGGGTAAAAATGAATTGTGAAATTGTTGCAGTTTGTGATATTCAAAGATGGCGTTACTACGTCCAACTTTACATTTTTATTGGTAGTGTTACAACTGGAGTTAGCTTGAACCGATTGCAAAATTTTTTGGGCGGTATCCATTTTGTTCTTCAGTGAATCGTCGATGTAACCTTCTGCCACCATAGTCGACTTCCAACCCCCGTGACGTTTCAAGGCCGTGATGTCGCCTCCTGCATCTACCAGTAAAGTGGCAGAAGACCTCCGGAATGAATGACCAGTATACATTTCCGGGTTGGGAAGCCTTAAAAAGGTGGCAATTGCTTTCCCCATCGCAGAAAACTTATTAATTCCTATTTTTTGATTTGTGCATTTTCCTTTTTGAAAATTCAAAAACAAAGAGGGACACTCAATGCCAGGTGGACGTAATAAGACATATTTTTTGACGATGTTATAAAACTCTCCTGTGATGGTAAACTTGCGAACCACTTTAGTTTTTGTATTGGGCACATTCACTAACATGGTTGATGTGAGATCTTGCAGATCCCCAAGTTTCATTTCCTTTAATTCGTTACAGCGACAGGCCCCCATAATGCCCATTATTAACGCCACCTAAAGTAAAAAAAAAATGCAATTAATAACATTATTACTGATAAGAAGTACTTGTAATTCTTACTTTGGTTGCAAGATATTTGTTATCATTGGCATTTGCGATAAAATCATTTATTTCTTCTGGAGTGAATGTTTTGGCCTTCTTTGGCTGGTAACCATCAGACTTGCGTTTAAGAAATGCTCTCAATTTTCCATAACTTTCCAGTTTGACATTATGATGTATTTCGAGTGTACTTCGTAACATCGAATACTGTGTCCAAAGCGAGGACGACTTATATTTTTCTGATAACTTTGCAAAGTATGCTAATAGCACGTTCTCCGAAAAAGAACCAATTTCTTTGTCACTGCGCCAATCCATGAAGGCTTTATAAGTGGCTTCATACATTTTTGCGGATTTCGTCGGCAACAGGTTTTCAGTTGTTACTTTTGCTGCTTCCACAATTTCTGGCGGAGTACAAGTTTCGTTTTCTGCGTTATTGTCCATTTTTAACACAAAATAAAGAATCAACTCAAAATTTGATAAAAAAATTAAACAATTCTGACATTACTTTGTTGAATCGGTTGTCAAGTGACAACGCCGCAGAAGGGTTGATAGTGGGCGATTTCAAATGGAACAGCGAGCATTATGAATCTCTAAGCTTTTGATTGGTTGGGAACAGAGAATTATAGCCTCATAATTACCGCTAGTGCATTGTAGCCACTATAATTACCGAAAAAAATGCTAATTATTGCAATATAATTGAATAGGAGTAGAAAAACGAATTTTATTGACTGCTTGTATTGTATATTGTTAACGTACTTTTGAGAGTTGTTGCAATTTTAGTAATATTTGCACATAAAGTCATTAATTTTTTAACATAATTTATTATATTACTTTTGCAGGGACAATTAAAATGTACAAGGTTGTTACTATCTACAATTTGCTTTATTAAAAGTTTTTTTAACTATTTTTATTGGTTTCTAATCTTTCAGAACCCTTAACTCAAAATCTTTCACTTTTATTCTTTTTTTACATATTCTCTTTCAAAAAAATGTTTAATTTTCGGAACTAATTCAAAATCAGATGATGTTATCAGGGATAAAAGTGAAAAACCCAACAACAATTGAAAAATTCATCGACGAATACTATAATAATCTTATTTTAATGAAGCTATAATGCTCCTCACCTTCTACAACCTTTCCGCTCCAGCGTTTATAAGAGACGGCCTCCAACTTCAGAGGTCGGCGTCGACTAATACACATATTTAAACCCGTCCAACTTGCTTTGTTACTCTAGTAAAGTTTGGTCAAGCACACCGCACCAAAGAACCTTCAAAAGTACACCAGAAAATGGGCTTTCCTTTTTTAAATGCCCCCAGAGGTTTTGGTACGTTTTTTATTTACGAAAAGAATTCTTTGATATATCTTGTTTTGTTTTGGTCAACGTCAACTGGTCAACTTACAGATCACGTGTAACATAGCAAAACCTGATATCCCAAGTACTTTAGAATGTATTTTCTTTTCATGTGAGTAACTCAATACCGAATGCTGTTTATCAATGATAAAAGTTGAAAGGCCAAGTATGTACAAGGTGGTTCACGTAATATGACCTGTAAGGGCTACAAGAAAAAGTTTAATATCATATGAAACAAATTTTAATTTTATAACATTTTCTTATATACAGTCTGAGTCGTTTCGCTACGGCTAGTATCAACTTTTTCATTTTAAATAGAACACCCTGTATATTTTTACGATTTTCGATTGTACTGTAAGTATTTTTGGTTGATACGTAGTATATCCCGGAATTTGGCACAGTTCTTGAGTAAATTTAATTTGTTTAAACTTATATGTATTTAACTAATTATAATAACACACAGCGCTGATAAATAGTTTCAAGTCACTAGACCAAGGATAGATTTCTTCGGACATGAAAATCTCATCTCTTTTTGAGATCTGTATATTTATATTTCATATGATTCAAAGTTATTAACGTGTTGTACTGTCTTGCTATTTCTCTAAAATTAATTTATTAGTCTGATTATATGTAAATGTAAAAACAACATAACATGAATTTATCTACAGCTTACTCTTTAAAAAAATCTATAATAATAAAGAATATTAATATGTGTAAATAAAAAAATAAATTCATTAAAAAATAGATTCAAATCTCCGAACATGAAAATCTCATTTCTCTCAAATGGGACACCCTGTTTATTTATATTTCATTTGATTCAACAGTTTTAAAGCAATTAGTGTTTTGTATTGTCTTGCTATTTCTCTAAATTAATCATTTATCAGTGTGATTATAAATGCTTCAATAACATAATATGAATTTATCTACACCTTACACTTTCTAAAAATTCTATAATAACAAAAATAATAATATATTTAAATAAAACAATAATTTCAAAAAAAAATAGATT
Organism: Agrypnus murinus; assembly: GCA_929113105.1. Classification (NCBI taxonomy): domain Eukaryota; kingdom Metazoa; phylum Arthropoda; class Insecta; order Coleoptera; family Elateridae; genus Agrypnus; species Agrypnus murinus. The sequence continues at coordinate 24,111,306 of OV816029.1, read as the reverse complement.
ATAAATAATAATAAAATAGCAAGACAGCATAGAAACAGTGATGCAGATACTCAAAACCTGAATTATACCAATTGTCCGATTTCAAAAAATGAGATGTTTATGTTCAAAAATTTTGTATGTTTGATCTAGTGGGTTGAACACCTTGTATATTATTCTACAATAAATTTATGAAAAGACGTTGATTTAGATATTTATAAGCGTCGTGTATTATCAATTATAATTAGTTAAATGTAACTTTCTGTGTGTAAATTTATTTAAAAAATTTGATATTAAGAATACGTTTTTAAGAGAAGATTCATTTTCAAAAGAAAATTTGGAAAACTGAATTTACCCAAAAACTGTGCATGAATTTCGGTATATAAGTATTAACTAAAAATACATAAATAAAGTGGTGAATCGAAAAGCATAATTTTTTTTAAATAAATAGTTATTTAAGATATAAGTATAAAAAGCCATTCTTTATTGCGCGAACGGTTTAACACACGAGCGAGATACGAACGAGTGTCTTAAAGAGTGTAAGTGCAATGAAGAGACTTTTTTACACGTATATCTTACAACGTTTTATCTACGATCATAACGCTTTACTAAAGTATTCATTGTATTTGATATTTGTTTTAAATTTGTGACTTATATCATGTGTACATATATTAGCGTGCTTAGATTTTTTATGTGCTTAGTTGTTTAACAACCAGTTAGTAAAATATTTATAAATCATTAATATTCATACATCTCTTGTAGATATGATAGATATTTATTGTACGCTAATTCGTGCAATAAAAATTTTATAACACTAGTTCATTAAACGTTAAAACTTTTTACACGAAAATCAGTGTAAAAATGGTCACTTTTTGTATGATCGTAGATAAAAAAAATTAAAAGTTGCCGTAACAAAATGACTCACTTTATATACCGGGTGACAATGATCGTATGTTACACCGAATAATTTTTTTATTTTTCAGCCTATTTATATCAAATTTGGAATAGTGAATACATACATAAATACGCATCTTTCTGTAATACAACCTTTAGCTGTAGACTTCTGTTTTAATCAAAAGTGACTGTTGCGAATTCTGTTTTCGCAATTCTGATATGTCCATTTTAATATTAAGAATTCATAAAATCCCTTGGCCTTGGTTATGTTTTTTGTTTTTCGAGTTCAGAATGTTTTGTTGAAAAGTCAATGACAGTTCCTTCTTTTTTCAATTAAAAGAAAAATATATATAACAATTCAAATAACATTGATTATTTAATTAAGTAGTTCCTGTATTCAACTAGAGAAAAAGTAAAGTGCCAGAATCATTACACATAGTCCTTTCCATATACAGAATACAAATTGTAAGTACTGGCATTTCATTAAATTGTGTGCCAGATAACTCCAATATCGTTCAAGTGACATTAACTATAGAATCTCAAATGGAACATTCTGTATATCTCTACATATTTGGAATCTAGATAAGTTGTGACTACGATGGTGCGCTATTTTTCATTTGTTTCTAAGATTTTGTTTTTTCGATAACAACCTGACAATATTGTTTCGACAGCTAAGCTGTCTTTATCAAAGGTAATATAAATATAAACAAACACGTCGCTAAGGTAAATACAAAAAATATGTAACTAGATATAACCATAAAAATAATCAGAATTAAATATCTAACCCTTCCAGTAACGGAGAATTACTGAGCTCAATCTGTTCATTTATTAAAGGTGCCCTAAGTTTGTGTTTTGTTACGTGCTAATTTCGTACCACCCTGTATAGCTATGCTTTTGTGTTAAGTTGTATAGCGCTTAGGGATTATTGCATTCTCTCCCCTAGTTGCCATTTTGTTTGGAACTAATTTCCTGTTCTTGATAAGAGATTGAGTCACTTCGTTTTGATCGTTCGTGTGAAGAACATTATTTAAAGAATATTTAGTGGACATCGCCGTTTAATTAATCTCTTCCCTTATGTTGTGAATTGGGAATTGCATTGGTGCAGATCTATGATTAATTTCTGGCGATGTTTTTCCAATTGTTACATTGGAAGTCGTAAAGGAATTTTTCCACTACTTCTTAGAGGTTATAGGAGGACGTTCTCGTGAGTTTTTATTGTTTTAACTTTTCTATCATTCAATCTCTTATACTTAATTCTTTTGATAGGTTTCGATGTATAATCGTCGTCAGTCACATATGGAGGCTACATAATTATCTCTTAAGGTCACATTACACCGAAGGTATTTATAAAGTGTTTGTTTGGTGCATTCTGGTAATTTGATTCTATTTTCTACAGACTTTTTGTCTTTTGGGTTTACCTTTACTCATTTTATAACTTCCTAGTTGTCTTACAATAATTACATACACTTCGTGTATATGTGGGTTGTTGAAACACCACTGCGTTCGAACGGGTTGGTGGCGTTCCTCTTTGGAGTGAAAGAAGACACCCGTATCGTGAATCAGTTATAATATAGCAACTAGTTACATCAAAATTAACGTTTGAAAATCTTTATTTTCTATTTAATTATTTTCTTGTAATTAAAGCTTTACTGTATACATTTGTTTTTTATAATTGTATGTGTAAAATGGTGTTTCTCTAGTGTGCGTGTAGCACTTATATCTACGTATCTATTGCATATATATCATTTTGTCACATATTATTTATTCTATTACATTGTTAGGAATATTTTGCGAGTGTATAAACGAATAAGCTTTGCTCCGTAATAGTTGAATAGCTCACTACTGGAGTTGAAGGTTGTGCAATCTCATTGGTACCTGTAGTCGCGATAACTTTACCATGCCCTTTTGTTTATTGCCTTTTGTTACTTGAAGATTAGTCAGATTTAAATTAACTAGTCACTCGCCTGAATTCTGATTTATGAAACAATCAATTTAATATTATTAATTATTAAGAATTAATCTTTTGTGTGTGTATATATATATATATATATATATATATATATATATATATATATATATATATATATATATAAATAATTATTTTTGCCAAGGCTATGAACATTGATCACCACACTGGTTAACTTGTGTTAATATTTTACCTGCCGTTTTATTCATTTGTTAATAAAGCATTGTATCTCTTATTGAAGGGTTACTATTTCCTTATGTGGGGTACTTGGGGTTTATATTTACAGCTTCCAAGGAAATTGTTCCAAGGATATTGGGAAAAGTCGACTACATTGGTAGTAGTCGCAGATGTGTTGTTCTTTTCAGATTTTGTCGGCCAATACTGTAGCTATCTTAGACGATTCTTGGCGCCCATTGCAGAACACCTCTTGTGAAACCCCCGACCTTACACCAGTTAGCTGTCAGCCGACAGATTTAACTGCGGTTAAAGGTTGTTACCGTTTCCCAATAAGCAGTTCCCATTTTGTGGGTAACAGTTTGTGTATCTCAAAAACTTCTAAAATGTCTAATTTGCGTTTGTTCTTAAAAAAATGTAGGAATTTAATATTATTTTGAGGAGTCTTTGTGTGATTTTGTTTTAAAAGGTGTTTTGACATTTTTCAGGATGTTTATTTCTGTAACAACGTACATGTTCTTTATATCTTATGTCAAAATTTCTAAGCGTTTGTCCAATATATACCGAACTACAAAAAGAACAATTTAAACGGTAAATGCCCGATTTCATGATTATCATGTGTTCTATCTTTAGTATTAAATAAAAATTATTTTTTTTATTAATCTTTTTTCATCTAATTTCATATATAAAAATATTTAAAAAATTTTAATTGGTTTATACCAACCAACTTTCATATTTAATTTTCTTAACTCTTACAATTTCCAAGATACAAGGTCATCTTAAGACGATCAAGCTGTACGCTACTTCCTAGTTTGGCTAATTAATAAATTTGTGCTGAAACGTTTTGATTGTCAAGACGTTCGCGCCTTTTGTGTTTCGACATTTCAATGCGCCACCAAAAAGTTATCTTTATTCTTGCGTAAATAACATATGTGAAAAGCTACGTCTGAGCAAATTAACATTTCTCAAACTTATTTTCTACGGAAACTTTAGATTCTCCAATAAACAAAACATCATTTGAGGCTATCTTGGGATTATCGCAAACAATGTTTTTTTTACTGCACATAATCTAAATACGTAATGAATATTAAAAGCAGATTTCACAGTTGAGAAAATATTTTGTTGATATCTTTTGCCGGCATGCTCATATCCGAAATGTACATAGAGTATACAAAACAAAAATATTTATTTAAATTATTAATATGCTAATTTTATCTACCAAATATTTATTTTTGAAATGAGAAATCAAAAGAATACTACCTGTACAGTTTGTTACATACATATTCAAATGATGTGTAGTTGTTTTGATGACTTTTGTACTTCCTACCCTAACAAGTTATCAGACGTTAATTGATTTGCTTTTGTTAAGATCATGTGTTTATCACATTTATTAGAATTATATGCCCTTATTCTTCTTTGGTCTTAATCTAAACCCTGACCTCTGATTAATAACGTTGGAAACACATTGAAATTGATCAGGTGAAATAAATACTTAATAATAAATTGCTTTTTAGTATTCTGTTAAAGTTTGAAGATTTTGGTACCTTAAGCTTTGAGTTAGTCAAAAATATCAAAACACAAGCTTCTTTCTATAAAATGTCATATATTTCCACATAAAATAAATAGGTATACAAAAAATATACAAATAGATATAAATTATATAATACTAGAACGTATAAATATGTCATAATAATAATAATAAAATATTTATCACTTATTACATATCTTCTCTTAGATATACATTTTGAAAACGTCATGGCCAGCAGTTTATCTTTTGGAATAAAATAATTTTTTAAGAAAAAATAAAGGCAAAGAAAAAATTGGTAACATAGAACATTATGGTAGATGACTTTTCTGCTAACTTATAATAATTCCCGAAAATCACTCATTTCTGTTTCTGTGTTTTATGTATTCGTTTATCGATTATTTTTATTATTCTTCTCTTCTTAATTTCTCTCTTCTTAACTTCTCTCTTCTTCAATAGCTCTTCGTTAGTAACATTGCTGTATACTTTATTCAAAAGTTGGACCGACCAGAAGTTTTCAAAACCAGTTTACGGAAGTTTGGCACTGTAAAGGGTCCACCCTTCCCCATACGGCGAAACATTCCCAGTTGTCAAATAGAATTTATTATTATTACGGCCTTGTGGAGATGCGCCCTCGCCCATAATAGTGTAAATTTCATTGATCATGTTCGGTCGACAGTACCTTGGACACATACCACAACTGACTGCAATGAAAGTGTCTGATGCTACCGTTTCTATCATATAATCAAGACTGCGGTGGTGGCTGCACATTACTGAAACAGGCAAGTAATGGTAAGAAATATGCTAGATTTTTTTTTTAAGTTTAAAATAGGAAGAGGAGTGTAAAAACTTACTTTCTGCTATGGAGCTATTATCGTTTATATTTTTCACACTCGTACATCCAGGTTGTATTTGACCACAGTTTGGATAAAAATCAGAATCACCAGAACTGCCAGAAAAACCAAACTTCATTTGGTCCGTGTGTATAACATCCACGAATTTAGCGTCAGATTTATCTAAACGCCTTCTTTCTGGTAAGTTTTGGAAAATTGGACCAGCTGGATCTAATCCAGTAATTCTTCCGATTTGCTTCTTACATTTTGATTTAACATAATTTGCACTAACACCAGCAAGCTGTCCACCTAACGAATATCCGACTATATGAACTTCATCCAAAGGCACATTTAACTGGGAATTGATATGGCACAGGAATCTTGATACTTGCACACCCATTCTTTGCATGTGACAGTATCCTTTAGTGTAGGCCTGCAATGCGATTTGAGACCAGTCCAGTACAATCACATTGCAGTCGTAGCGATCCAGATAGGCATCTTTTAGTTGAATGATTCCAGAAGAATTGGAAGTTTGAAGCCATCCGTGGATTAAGAATATTGTTTGCTTATCGGGATCAATCCCTTCTGGATTTGTCGAGTCTAGGTTTGAAGGAGTGTCGCGGTTGTCTCGATTGTATAAGAGGAACTCGAGATGGAGTTCTTGGAGCTTTTCACAGTCGGGCTTGAGGGTTGTTATGAAGGGAGCTTGAATGTTGTTTATTTCATCAAGTATGGTTTTTGAGAGTTCCCCGGCTGTTAGACCATCGTAGCAGGACACTGAAAATAATGAAGATTTTAATTATAAAAATTGTATTTCAAAATACTAAAGTTATTTTAAGAAGACTTTTGAGTTTATAGTGCAAGATATGTAAGATGGATGGTGTGTTGCCTTAATTTGAAAATTTTATGGTGGATGCTATCCTGGTAGGTTATAATTTTACATTTTTGTAATATTACAAGATCCTCAATAAAAATTACTAAAGTCTGGTATTGGAACGCGCCAATAAATATAGATGGCGTTGTACAGCAACAACATTAAACAAAATGATTTCGATAAGCGGTAGGTGATTATGCAGGCAACCAATGAGACGCATGCCTGCCTTAGTTGTAATATAACCTTCAAACCTTCCAATTTGACAATTATCCTACCGCATAATTACTTTTTATAAAATTCCGCTAGAATGCAGGTCAATCTCTCGCACGTCCCAATTAGGTTAGATATGCTTAGAAATTAAATATCGTGTCATTTACGTGTTGCGATGTAATTTAAAAAAAAATCTAAAAAACATTCATGAAGCTTTTTTTATTTAATATTTTCTGAATATAATTGTTAATTTTCTATTAGTACATTAATTGATTATTTGTGAATTATTTAGGATTTTAGTAATTTTGCAAGCAAGTTTGCTCACATTAGTTTATTATTATACACTACACATACAAATTAAAACTGAAATCATGGCTTACTCTGCTTCTATAATGAGAAATCGGACTGTATTTTAGTACAATAGAAAAGTTTGCAACTCTATTATTTATGTATAGTTTTGTGAGACACGTTTCTAAAGCCGAATCCAAACAATTTTTAATTTTTCAAATAAACTAAATTCTGAAAATATTACATTTAATAATATTTAAAATTGAACACATGAAGTGATTAAAGGATAACTAAAATTTGATGGTTTAAATTATACATAATTGGTTGCTGCGGTTTTTAATTAATTTTACAAATACAATGATGCATTGATTAATTATGGAAAGCTTTTTGAAAGCGTTATTCACTGATTGATTAATTTTGTAGAGACCATCCATCATTTTAATATAAAAAAGACAACAGGAGAATAGTGAACACAGTAATGTCGTTTTTGGACGTAAAAGCTGTGACATGCAAATAAAACTCCGTTAATGAGGGGTAATTCAATTGGGATTTTTTAACAATATCGGGTCCCTTGAGTTTAAACAAGTTTTAACGTCTTTAGAGCAGATTTTGTGTACTAACGGAAGCAACAATAACAGTTGTTCTTAAAATACTTTTCCTGAATGCAACATTAAGCAACCTTTGAACATGAATCTCGAATGAGAATGATATCAATATTCATGTTTTTCGGACAAAGAAATTATTAGAAATTTACAACTTCAGTTTATCTTAAATTATTTTAAAATTATAATTTTCCACTTGATTAAGATTCAATTATTATAAACTAATATTAGTATGTTTAAATTCGTTTAATGCTATATTCAAACAATAAATTATTTTAATAATATTATTTACACTAACTAACAAAACGCGATGTCGCGCCATTTTATAAATAACAGTAATTTAAAAAATTTTTTGTTTATATAATAACTGGTCCTTAAATTTACATTAGCCGTAACATTGTGGATATTGGAGTTTACGTCTAAGGTAAATCGAAGGACCATTTATCATCCAACAAAATATTTTTCCGAGTTATTGTTATTTATAGAATGGCGCGACATCGAGCTTTGTTATTTATTGTAAATAATATTATCAAAATAATTTAAAAATAAATTATTGTATTTTTTTAATACGATATTAAAGTTGTTAATTTGTGAACCACCGCTACTACTCACCTGTTGATAACAATAGAAGAATGTTAACACTAATAATCACAAAAACGCGTATCATTTTTCCTTAAATCGTACTATCCAAATTTACAGCACAGTCACGATCTAGTTAATAATGTTAGAAAAAGCTCACTTTTACTTTCTTTTATATAGTCGACCGATTAAGAAACAAAAACCGAGCTTGGCAGGGGGGCAATACAAAATTCAATTCGTGGAAATCAAAAAAAAATTTCCAGAGTCACCTATCCTTTCTCTTTACTAACAACAATCCGTCAGAAAAGGATGCGACGAAAGAGTGGAATCGTTTGTAATACGTAAGACGTTCGGATTGCCTGTTGCCCCCCACAGACTCCGACTTCTTATCAGAAAAAGGCGGGCGGACGGGATTGTTATTAAAAACAATAAGTATAGTATCAGTTTTGTAAATGCGTCAGGAATATTGCCAATTTTATAAACAATTTCATTTTGTGGAATTGATTGCTGATTGTTTGCGTAATCAGAGGAGTTGTTAGGACGAGAATAACTTTCTTCTGGTGTTAAATATAAATTTGATGTTTATTAGAAAATCCCCCATGCTCTTCTCCAAATAGAACGGGATTTTGCTAAAATGAAAAAGACCATAGAAATTGACTGTTTGGGTGCATAAGTATGATAATAGTGGGTGCATTGATTGTGATCTGACGGACAACTTCTGATTGAAACATTCCTGGTAAAAGCACAAAGACTTTATAATTATAGGAAACAGGAAGGAAAACCAAGAGTTTGTTTCCAGTTACGTGATATCTATCACATATATTTGACTTTTAAACGATATCCTTATCAGTTATTACTATAGACGAAATAAAATTAAATTTTGCATCAGTTATCACCAGGAACTTTTTTCTTTCTAATATAGCAACATATAAACCTGATATTACTTCTTTTTAAGATTAAACTGTTACTACAACATTTTTTTTTATTATAAACTAACGAAGCGAGTTCTTTGAAAAAAGCTTTCTTCTTTCAATACCATATCTTATTTGTTTGTAAATTTTTCTACAACAGTATTTTCCACAGTCACAATAAATTGCCCAATTTCTAGAATAAAATAAAAAAATTTTACTCTACAAAGGAACTTTTGCCTTTTATGTCAAATTACACAAGGTTAAAATGTCGCTCTCAACATTGCTGACGTCCAACTCTCGACTTTGGCTTTTGGGAGACACAGAAGCAAAAAAAATAAATAGATACGTCACACAGAAGATGATTTAGAACTTTCTGCAATCCCCCCTTACCTCTTTCATGAAACAACAAAATCACAACCAATCACATATTGTGTAAATATTGGTAATTAAATATATAGTTAATGAAATCTCAAGCTCGTCAATAGGAGATAAAAATTCTGCGTGTACCCCACGCTAGGGGTCACGTAAAAATAGAAAAATCACAGATAAATTAGATAAGAATGAGAAACTATGTTATATATTGGTAAAGCAAACTTGAGCTATTCAAATACTTACTCTTATTAAGTTATATATATAAAATCATTTAATCAGCCAAAACCTCTTTTGTAATATTTTTGCAATTTAATTGATGAAAATGCCTATTTGTTGACAATCAGTTTGTGTGGTTTCTAATATCTAATTAATTAAAATAAAAAAAATAAACCAGAATAACAATGTATTAAAAATAATCATTAATTTTTTAACATTGTGATTATCGTCATTATTTTATTAAATTATGCATTCGTTTATTCTTTTTTTTTAATAGTATATAATTTTAAGTATCACTAAACCCTAATTTACGAGGGTGGTCCCAGAAGTACCCGACCCAACAAAGAAAACACAAAAATTTTGGAAAAAGATTTATTTATTTTTCAACGTAATCTCCTTTCAGCTCTGTACACTTTTCCAAGCGGTGTTCGAAAACTTCGATACCCTTTTTATAATAAGAACTATCTTGCTCCTCAAAATAGCCATTAACTGCTGACATCACTTCTTCATCGTTGGAAAATCTTTGACCACTGAGCCATTTTTTCAAGTTCGGGAACAGAAAATAATCCGAGGGGACTAAATCTCGCGAATATGGTGCATGAGGTAGCAATTCAAACTTTAATTGATTAATTTTGGCCATTGCAATAACGGATTTGTGAGCTGGCGCGTTGTCGTGATGAAACAACACTTTCTTTTTAGCCAAATGCGGCCGTTTTTGCTTGATTTCTTCGCTCAAACGTTGCAATAAGTTTGCATAATACTGGCCGTTGATAGTTTTTCCTTTTTCGAGATAGTCAATAAAAATTATTCCACGCGCATCCCAAACAACCGACGCCATAACCTTGCCTGCAGATGAAACGGTCTTCGCCTTCTTTGGAGCCGGTTCTCCCTTTTGAGCCCATTGTTTCGATTGTTCTTTTGTCTCGGGTGTGAAATGATGGACCCATGTTTTATCCATTGTTACGAAACTGCGCAAAAATTCTGCTTTGTTGCTGTGAAACTTCGCTAAACACTCAATTGAAACATTTTCACGACACTGTTTTTGCTCGAGTGTGAGCAAACGCGGCACCCATCTTGCACACAGCTTTCTCATGTCCAAATTTTCAGATAATATGCGATGTACCGCACTTTTTGAAATGCCCGTAATGTCCGCTAGCTCGCGCACTTTCAGTCGACGATCATCAAGTACCGCTTTGTGGATTTTCTTCACCATTTCTGGAGTCGTCACCTCATTTGGTCGACCACTGCGATGCTCGTCTTGGCAGCTCGTACGGCCTCGTTTAAACTCAGCTACCCAAAATTTAACTGTTGTAAACGAAGGAGCAGACTCACCCAGAGTAGACTCTAGTTCAGCTTTTATATTGGTTGGGCTGAGGCCTTTCAAATAAAAGTATTATTGTATCACATAACGATGACCAATTTTCTCCATTTTCACAAATTCACTGACAACGTTCACTATTGATGGCTGCCAAACAAATACTGTACAACGTGGCGCTTTCAAACTTGAAACATATGTTTTATAGACTGCGTACTTTCCAAGACAGTGATATTTTCAAACAACTACCGCCACCTCTTGGTCAGGTCGGGTACTTCTGGGACCACCCTCGTAAGTGAGCGTTTGGTGAAATTTAATTTAGCATTTCACTTACGATCAATTGCACATACGCGTGTATTGTATACAACAACTTTTAGTGTATATTTAATCGGTAAATACGATTTTTTAAACTCTTAAAATAAGTGGAAAGAGTATGCATGCACCAACAAAACAATGGAGCATACGCTTGCATTGTCATAATATAAAAAGCATAGGTTGGAGAGAATCCCTTACGATTCTAAACAAAGAAAAGCCAAGTATAGTTCTATTTTCCACAAGATTCAAATAAATGTAAGCACCACTACCAAACTTTCGGTATTGCACAAAGTGAAACCAAATCGTTGGTTTATCTATAGAATGAAAAGGAAAAATCTTAAGAAGAAACGTTTTGATTATGGGAAATTGGAAATCCGAAAGAATAGTAGACCGCGTTTGATTTTTTTTATCTAACGGCTACTTGGATTTGTGGACAATGGATGTGGATTTGTAGTTGACAAACTCATACCTAAATTAAAATGAAATTGATTAATATTGCAATAAATTTAGACTTAAAAATGAAAAGCAGTTGATTTACAATAAATAAAATAAAAAATTTGTTAAAGATGACAAAATTGCATATTTTTGCAAAGTTTATATTTGATAGGATGGCGTAAGTCAATCACGTGTGCCATGTAGTATTAATCAAACTAATTTTAGACTTTTATATTAAATTTTAGATTTGTAGCAGAAAAAATGCTCGATTTTTCAGCATTACACGCAAAAAATAGTATTTTAACAGGTAACAGAAGGCGCTCCTAAAGGTTCATTTCTGGATTCTATAAATTTCTAATTCGGTCGTGTAGACTGAGTACCAAAGGCAGTTAGTCATTACGAAAATTTATATTGAAACTTACAAACCTCGACCCATTCAGATTCACTTAAACCATATCTTATACAACACATACTTACAATACTTCTTTAGAATTCTTCAGAACCACAACTAATATCGATTGGTATACTCTCTATTTTAAGAATCCGGTACCAGCGGATCCTTCTAAAAAGTGTTCTAATGCCGGTTTCGTTAAATAGACTTTAAAATACGCAAGTTCTTATAATTTTAAAGCAATATTCAAAAGCATGCCCAAATTATTGAATTTAGAACGCTAAACAGAACAAAACCCGTTAATTCTTATTTTCTGCATTTTAAATCAATGATACAATACTTTTTTATTCAGATTTGCACGTACTATCGATTGGAATACTTAAACCTAGTGGCACTATTTAAAAATTTTAACTACATTGCGATAGGCATAAGTTTGCCTAAATGGTTGAGTGTAGAATGTTAAATGCAACAGAACCAGTTCGTTCTATCTCCGTTAGTATGAATTTGAGAAGTATACCTTAGAAGTATTAAGGTACCTTTTAGTGGTACCTTAATATTGCTTTATTCAAATTCTCAGGTATTACCGTGCCTAGTGGTTCTATTAAAAACCCCGATGACGTAGTTTCTAGTAGCACTGATTTTTCTAAAAAGTGTTCTAATACTGATTTCGTAAGCTAGTGATCGAAACAGTCTACAAGGAAAGTACCCAAGGTGTCCGTACAGGATTCTTCCAGAAACTACATAGCTTGTTACTTGTATTATATAAATAGAGTTTTAATGCCTATAGCCGCTCACTAAAGACTGGGCATGAAATAATCGACGTACCGTCTCGGTCAAACAATATCGCGAGGCGTGGAAACTTTACCAACGAAACATGTATACTATTTTATTCACAATAATTAGACTTAAGACGTGATCAAAATAAAAAGTAATTTTAAATTTTAAAATAAATTTTTTATAAACTGTCATAATTTCAATCAGAGCCATCTATCGACCAAAACAAATTTTAAGTATTTTAAGTAAGGTTTCATTCTTCGCCGCTAGATGGCAGTGTATGCGTTCAGTATTTTAAAATTAGAAATTAGTTAATTTCATTGTAATTATTAAATATAAAATACGGAAAAATAAAACTAATATTAAATAAAAAATATGTTTTTAGCGTTAAATATATTTATAAAAACTTAAATTCAAATCGGATAAAACGTCCTGTTTTAAATTATTCAGAAAAAGAAAGTTGGCCATAACTTTACATGTCAGTTTTACAGACATGTAAAGGAAATTGTTAACCACTTTGGTGTTGCTATAGCAATAGCTTACTTTCCAAGGTTTTTACAATATATGAAATGTACCTATTGCAATATGATTGTGACAATCCAACTCGAAAATTTTTAACCAATCAAATTACAGAATTTTTCAAATTGGGACCAATGAAATTAGTTTTATAGTGAAAAAACCACTAGTGGTTTTTTCACTAAGAAAAAACCACTTGTCAAAATGAAATGCCAAATTTAATTAAATTAATATTAACTACACACGCTAAATAAAAATTTGCTCGGTGGATTGTCAAGCCGAATACAACTCGTGGTCTAATTTTTTCTTGCAAAATTTATCGTTTAAGACATTCGTAGCTTTTGCTTTTGGAAAATTACACTCGTCTCCTGCGTCGACTCGTGTAATTTTCGTTGCAAAGCTACTCATATCTGAAACGACAAATTTTGTCGGAAAAAATCAATCCACTTGTGATACGAGGGTAGATCAGTATTTACGGTCCCTGACATAGTAGGCTTTGCATGATATCGTCACTCATTATGAGAACTGTCATTACTAATTATTTGTTGTGTCAAGTTTTGCGTAGGTGCGTGTTGTTCTTTGAAAGTTATTAATAATTAAGCTGGTCGATAACAGACAATTTTTAAAAATGGAAAAAAGTGAAGTCAGAGCGGTGATAAAGTATTTGCAAAAAAAAGGATTAACACCTACTGAAATTCACAAGGATATGACAGACGTTTTAGGGGACTCTGCCCCTTCTTACCAAGTGGTGAAAAATATGTCTCGTGAGTTTAGATTAGGCAGAACAACTTGCGAACATGCGAAAGGTGCGGGACGTCCAGTCTGTGTCACCGTTGACAAAAACATCAATTTGATCCATGATATGGTAATGGCAGCTAGAAGACTGACTATTCGCCATATCGCGGAAATAACGAACATCTCTTATGGGTCAGTTGAAAATATTTTAAGAAATGTTCTTGGTCTCAGAAAAATTTCGGCGCGTTGGGTTCCAAAGATGCTGACCGTCGATCAGAAACGCTCTAGAGTGCTGCATTCGGAAGCCAATTTGGAGTACCTGAAGGCCAATCGGAAGCAATTTCTCACTCGCTTTGTGACTGTGGATGAAACATGGGTGCACCATTTTGATCCTGAGACGAAAAGACAAAGTATGGAGTGGCATCACAGAGGTTCTCCACCTCCACGCAAATTTCGAGTTCAACGGGCGGCTGGAAAGATTATGGCCACAGTGTTCTGGGATGCAGAAGGAATTTTGATGATCGATTATTTGCAGCGTGGACACACAATAACGGGTTCTTATTATGCAGGGTTAATTCCAAAATTGCGCGAAAGCATCGACCGAAAAAGACCAGGAAAGTTGGCACACAAAATTTTGTTCCATCAGGACAACGCTCCAGTCCACAAGAGCTGCATTGTCATGGCTGCCATACAGAACGCTGGCTTTGAAATCCTAGAACACCCTCCATATTCACCAGACCTGGCACCCAGTGATTACCATCTATTTCCAAAATTAAAGGAAAACCTGCGTGGAAAAAAATATGGAGACGATAATGAAGTTATGACCGCAGTAAATGGCTGGTTTGAAGAGCAACCGGAAAACTTCTTCCTGAAAGGCATTGAAGCATTGGAACATCGGTGGACCAAGTGCATTGAAGTCCAGGGAGATTATGTTGAGAAATAAATAAATAATGTTTTAAAAATTCTTTCTCTTTCTATATCAGGGACCGTAAATATTGATCTTCCCTCGTATTATATTTGAATAAAAAATTTTACCGGACGCAAATACAATCAATCAAGTGGACAATGTTTTAGTACGTAATCAGTTACCATGGAAACTCGTTCTTCATAGATGTCCATATTTTGCATTTGGAAATTTATTTTATATAATTTAGTTTTAATTAAACCAATATTCCAATAATTGCAGTATGAAATAAAACGCATTACGTCATACGTCCTGGAAATGGTCTTACAGTCTCGTTTCGATGTTCCGGACTCGGCTCCTTCGTCGCCTTGTACTCGACTGTAAAATTCCATTTCCAGGACTTATAACGTAAATTACTATTATCTGATGTAAGTAACAAGTGTATATGGTTTCCGAAGAAATCTCAAGGGGGCATCACGGGTACTTTCCTTTTAAGTTTTGTTAATGTAATTGCGATAGCAAAAGGCTTACACAAATTATTGAGTATAAAATGTTAAACGGGAAAGAACCCGTTAGCTGGTTCTATCTATGTTACTGTGCATTTCAGATCCATGGCATCTTAATATTCTTTACTCTTATTCGCACCTACTATCTCCTAATTAGACACCTGTGTGGTGCTTTGCATTAAAACTGATCAAAGCTGATCAACCATTAATTTTTATCTAATAAATCTTAAACTAAATACTTATAAGCTCTAGAGTTCATCCATTAATGTCTTGTAGTTTGTTCTGGTTGAAACTATACTAAGTAGTATAGTAGCACGTACTATCGATTCAAAATATCTAATCCTATAATGTCTAATGCCAAAATATCCAGTGCAAGAATATCTAATCGATCAAAATATATAAAGACCAACGTGTCTAATAATCAAAATTTTTAATGACTGAAATTTCCAGTTGGCCAGAATAAGCTTAAAATATTTTATTTGACCTGATAATTTGGAAATTTTTCGAATTTTTTCTGGATTAGAGAAGTTCTAGAAAACATTGTAAAATAATTATTGAAATTATTGAAAATTTGAATAATTTAAAAAGTTGCAATTGCATCGCACGGACATATATGTTGGAGAACTCCCTATTTTTGGAGATGTGCCGACAATCAATTCAACCATGTCTTTGTAGCAAATCGCCTTTCTGATTCTCTAGATAATTTATCTGGACAGACATTGTTGAATATATTATTATCGGAACATCCGAATTTCTCGAATTTTTTGGTACATATTTTAACAAATTGTTTACTACATGATCATTTCTTCGTAGGATACTTTCCTTCCATACTTCGACAAAAATTCAGAAAATTTATGACTTATCAGGTCAACTACCACAGGAATTTTTAAATTTATTTGCTGCTAGAATGATCAAATCTCTCAGGGTTTTTACCGCCATTATACAACATTTCAATTCTTCATTACATTGTAACTCATACTTTTTAAATGGAGCTTCATTTTCTCACTATCGTAGTTAGGCAAAGAATTTATTGCGATATCAAATATTCCATAGATTTCTTTCAAAATTAGACTAAAAAGTGCAGTTTTTAATCTTCTTTTTGGAGAAGAAAGCTTTGGGGTTAATGTCTGGTCGGGCGTCCTTAGTAACCGCATAATTATAGGTCTAACATTTTTCAGTGCAACCTTACAGCTGAAAGAAATTTGCCCTATTTACGCAATGAGGTGAAGAAAAAATAAGAAACTCACCCTACAATGGGCGTTGCACTCGTGCAGTACAAGAACACTTAAATGAACTATTTGGCAGCTTGCCGGCTAGGTCACCTTAACTTATAAAAATTGATTTTTTTGTTTAGACCTTCTTCAAGGAACTAGTACCCTGTATTGATGCACCGGAGAATCTTGTGATCTAGAGCAAATAGAGCAATTAGAGAAGCCATTGCCCGAATTAATTACAAGAATTCAAGGAGCGCATTAAGATGTACCAGCAACTAAATGGTGGATACATTGAAAATTTGTTTTAGGTTACCTTAACCTTTTCATGCATTATTAATTTCCTAATGGATATAATTTTCTAATTTACATTAACTAATTGATCACCTATTCTCGTGATATTTGATCATGCAACATAGAGAATTTACTTGTATTATATTTAATATTAGCCAGTTTTATGCAATTTAAATATTAAACGTTAATTGGATTGCATAACCGCACTTTCAAAATGAAAACTTTTGATAAAATGTTTCCTTTATCAGAATCTCGGTATTTAGAAGAGTAATTAATTAATCTTTAAATAGATAAAGGATATGTGATTTGCTATAGAATATACACGATCAACTTCAATATCAGCTTTATAGGATTGATTTGAATGTTTGAGTTGAATGATTTTAAATGTTAGATTTCAACTAGAACAGACAAAGCGTATTGTATTAAGGTTGTATGCAACTATTTAGCAATTTATCTTGTCGAATTATAGTTAAGATTGTATTTTTGTATTAACGAGATTCTTTCATATCGCATAGTTTATGTATTTCAGAATTTTAAAGCTTTTGGCTGGAGTGTTTTTGTGGAAAGGAGTAGCCTTCTTCACCACATAATTGATACAATCTTAAATGTAGGGGCTGCATTGTATTGTTGATATCATATAAAAACAAAATGTTTTAACATAATTACATGTAACATTTTTTTAACAAATTCTCTTCCAATTTCATCTTTCAAGGAGTGCACAAACTTTTGGAGAGCATAAAGAAATTTTGGGTTGTTTAAGGTTAAAATAAACAAATCAATGTCGAATATTTGAGGTTAGTTATATTTTTGAGAAATTCTTACTGCAAAGAAAAACTTAGAAAACGTCCACGACTATGTTATAATATACTCATTATAGTTGTCTATGTTCAATTATAATTACATACATTATGCACGGAGTATACTGATGGGCTACCAAATGATAAATCACTAGTTGCCTAAGTTCCAGATGGCTGTTCGAACTAGACGACACACATGTTTTAAAAACTGTTTATTATATAGATTTTCCTGTTGAATCCAAGTCCAGAGGGCGCCCGTCGGTTTGGAATGGTCTTGATCCTTAAAAAGCCGTTTTTACGTAAAATCTTGATACATAAAAATCGCGTTGCATTTTAGTTTGCATCGTCATAACTTCGTCCTGGATGGAGCTAGGAAGTTAATTCTTGTTTAAAAGAATTTTCCCAAAGCTGTAGATTGCAACGTACTACTTTAAAATTAAGTTTTTAAAAACAAAAGTCTGAGAAAATTAGCATTTTGTTACACTATATCATACTTATGCACTAAAATTTTCGTCATGCGAAAAACATTTTTTATTATGAGAGATGGACGTCTATATAAACGAGACTATATTTAGTAAAAAGTCCAAAGAAGTTGGCAAAAAATTATATCGCTATCTGTAAGACAGACGAAATTATTGCAAATTATGCAAATTACAAAATCTGCTACGCGGGTGACTACACATTTCTAGTATTTTGAAGCATTTTAACATTAATATTTAAAGTATAGTGTCTGCTCGCATATAATGGCTATTATTCACTCGCATAATTTACCACATCATTATATGCTTGTTGAATAATATGCTAGTTACTGAATTATAAATGTATTTGGACTTTTAAGAAAATTTATTTTACTTACCACTATTGTTCAAGAATTAAATGGAATTGGAATTCCAATTAGTAAAGTCCTTTATTTAGAAATATTTAAAAGAGGTCGTTGGCATCTGTTTCTTGAATTCTTTGTCGGGACTAATGAACACACCAAGGGGATTTAATAAAATTAAGGTTGATAATTCTTGTCGCGCAGTAAATGAAAACGTGAGTTTCTCAAAGTAGTTTTGATGATACCAAAATTCAATAAAAATATAAGCAGATTATAATCCGTAAATATAATTTAATTTTTTTAATAACTAAGAAAATTAAGTATTTGTTAAAAAGTAAATTATTAATCTTTAAATAAAGAAAACTGAACTATTTTGGGACGAATGAAATTTAATTACGGAATGAAAAAGATAGAATTTAGTATTCATATTTTTTTTGTTGGTTGCATTTGAAGTTTTAAAAATAAATTCATAATTAAGATTTATTTCTTCATCTTTTCACTTCACATAAAAAAATTATTTTTCTGGCATCTATTTTCAATTTTCTTTTTGTTTTGTTTGTTGTTGATTGTTATATGGCAATAAAAATAAAAATTTGTATTACTATTATCTTTTGAGATTTATTTATGTATGTGCTTTTCTATTGTTTTTCCTGTTATTATAATGTATAGAATACCGTTATAGCGATTCGCCTGAAAGAGTCTCAAATTTGTGGAAAGTAAAGCTTTTCACAACTGCACTATTTAGCTGGAGCATTATTTTATTTAAAAGTAAAGACGATGTAGGTTGTAATTTTTGTACTTATTGCACCTTTTTGCAATGATCATTTTTTTCTATATCCGTTATATTAGTAAAACCCGCAATAACGCAACATAGTACTATGTATGTCTAATTCTCCATAAACAGTTATATATGGTGTAAAACGGGTGTTATATATTTTTTTAATGTAAAAGTAGCCAAATGTTTTATTTTCTTAGCCAATTATTTATAGTAAAAAGCAAATACATTTTATATTGTTATGAATATTTTTTGTGAATGATCGCAGGTAAATATTAGGCAAGATGCACTTTTCTTTCAATTCTCCGTCGAACTGTAAGTAGGAAGATGGAAAAATGAGGTCCTATTTGAAAAATATGAGTTACACTGCATTGAAGTATTAAGTATAATGGTGAAAAATTAAAATACAAGCATATTCGTATTTACTTGATCAGTAAAGCGGCAAATAAATTAATTGATTTATAACCTTATAAATTCAATAGGTAAAAATCCCATTTTTAGATAATCATGACAACAAAAATTGATAAATGACACACATTCGTGAAAAGCCTGATAAAAATAGAAAATATCTATCAATATAGATAAAGAAAACAACGTACTATTGGCGAAGAGAAAAAAAAGATAATTTCAGTATATTATCTGAAAAGAAAACAAACGCCATCAATTATAAATATAAACAATAAAGAATTAAAACTAATGGAAACTTTCGTTCGGATGTTACATATTTCGGCTTCTGTTATTTATAAATTATCAATAAGTAGTATCCTGGATGATGTATATACTTTGTATCTATGACGCAAGTACATCCCTCCCATGAACTAAATCTTTGATGGTATTCAAGATTTATGTCCTTATTAAGTTATTGTTTTTTAATGCTACGTATGCTTCTTCATATGATAGAAATGCCTAATGTATTTTTCTTTCTTTTTCAGGTGAGTTGTGTGAACTAACGATCAAGTCTTACCAGAAGATTCGGAACAAGTTTAGAAATACTACCTTTTGATTCTTCTTTTAATTAACACTTAAGCACTTAAAGTATACATTAGCAAGCTTTAATGATTAGTCAAAATTTTGTATTAGAAAAATCTTTTTAAAAAACAGTTTATTATTATTTATAAATAAAAGTTTATTACAAAAATACCAGTAAGGGTTGTATAACAATAAAATTAAAAAATTCGTGTTCTTAAAAAAATATTTAAAAAACACTGAACTTGTTCTGAGGAAACATTGGACTACTACGAGCATCCGAATTTGTAAATCTCACATCCTCCAGCATATGGGAACGTTGGATTCGTAGGTATTTTAAAATTACTGTTAGTACTATTCCTTGGACAGTCTTCTCCCATGACAATATACTCCGAGTTTATCACTTCTCCTATACAAGCAACTGGACAGCCATCACAACTTTTTGCTATAAAATTGTCCGAATTTATGCTTTCAGCCATGTAATTCATACTGATGAGATGATTGCATCCAACTAAAAGTGAAAAAGAAAGCATACCATCAATACTGGGTCAAAAAACATGATAAAAAATTTGGTTCACTAAATAATATTTTCGTATGGAACTTTCCTCGACGTCTGCAGATAATCTTTGTTATGATTGAAAAAAAAGTTGCGTTTTACATAAACAACCATTCATCGAGATGATGAAACTGTTAATATAGTACATATTTTTTATGTAACAGTTTTGAAGGGCAGAAATAAAATTATCTGTTACAATACTTACCAACTGATACAAGAGTATTTAAAATATCCGTTATATTAATGATGGGACATGCATTCTGAATTGTGCCACAATTTACATGAAAATCCACGTGTCCACAGTTACCCCAGTAACCAAACACTAATTCATTACTATGTATTACATCGACAAATATTGCATCTGTTTTATCTAAGCGTTTAGATCCGGATAAGGTTTGATATAACGGTCCTGCGGGATCCAATCCTGTTATTCGACCTATTTGTTTTCCACATTTGGCCACCGTTCCTTTTCCTATAAAGCCCGACATTTGTGCGCCCAGTGAATGACCGACCAAGTGAACGGTGCTTAGATCAATATTTAATTGTTCCGAAAGGGTGCATAGAAATTCCGCTACTAATTCTGCGATCTGGGGTAATTCGCAGTAAGAGGTCGTATAAAGTTTAGCGGCGAGCTGAGACCAGTCCACCACGATTAAATTGCAATCGTATCGTTTCAAATAAGCATCTCTTACTTCAGGGACTCCAAAAGCACTCGGTCCTGATATCCATCCGTGAATTAAGAAAACTATTTTTTTGCTTGGATCTATCTGACTCGAGGGGTTGGTGTGATTTAAAATTATTGGCTGCTCAGGATTGGTTCTTGTATATAAAAGGAGATTGACTTGTGCCGGTTGTGGAGGTGGACATTGCCCGGTCAATTGTAAGACGCCTGTTAATATATCTATTATTTCATCTTGGAATTCAGTTGGAAGCTGTCCTACTGTCATATCACCGATATCAGCATTGCTGAAGGATACTGAAACAGACGGTTGTTATCTAAAAAAACGCAGAATTTTATTACAGAGAGACTTACCAAGTGATATAAACGAAAGAAAAACTATACTTTTCCGACTCATGTGCACCATCTTTTCTAATCACGAGTACACACTTATTACTGGTCTTGTATAAATCTGTAATACGCGTTTGCCGAATTTTCAATGTGATCTGCAATTTATATCAATTTTTATCTTATCAATTACAATTTCATAGTACAAAAAGGTACAACTGCAATTAAAGTTGATGATAAGGTTGTAACCATTAAACTTTTTAAATGGCTTTAGAGAAGTTCTTTGTTCTTTTTAAATAGAACAATGTTTAAAAGGAGAAAATCTACTTTTTGTCATGTAATTTCCTTATCATCATTCATCATATGTACATCTCAAATTATATGTTCCCCAACTAAAATACACAATCACACACACATAGTTGAGGTAAGGGAATTTCCCAACTTAGAAAGATTCTGACGCCACAAGTGGCATTTGAACCCACCACCTTTGGAATACTAGTAGTGCTCCCACGAGCTTTATTAGGTATTTGACAATTTGATTATCAATTCTATAAGTGATTGTTGAAGCCGGTGTCATTGCTCATAATTGTCATCTTTTATTTCTTCAATAGCTAAATTGTATTGACGTATTACGTTTGTGCTTACCCTATCCTTACCTGTTATATCATACAAACGCAGAACGTCCGTCTTCAAATTATCGTCGTAAAATTTAGAAGAATGAATTAATCAATTTCTTAAGAAAAATCTACGTGCATCTAATGACGTCATAGTAATAAGATGCCTGTACCACAAAATTCTTCAAGATGATATAGCATTACAATATTTTGAACTAGTGGTTGCCAGGTGCTACTGGAAGTTAAATAGAACCCAATCAACCCATTATGTATTTTATTGGAAATTTAGAAGATAATTTGATATGTGCTACTGTAATTCAATAAAACTGTTGTTTAGGTCAAAACGATTTTGTACATATTTAATAGAAAAATGCATTTCCAAAATGACTCGATTTTGGATTCTTCTGAATCCATCGGCAACAGAAATTAACTGAATATCAAAGTTGAAAGTGCAAAACCAAATAGAAATGAGGACCATAAAGTTATTATGCTAAATGCAAATGGAATGGACAAAGTGATCAAATTGTCGTACGCCACACCATTTAAATCAAAAGTGTGTAAAGAACTAAATCGAAATTGCGGAAATGAAAGTGAAAGCAGTAAAAGAGATAAGTAAGTTAATAAATATACTGGAAATTGGAAGTAAAAGTGAAAGTGCAAGCAAATAAGTAGAATATTGTGAAGATTAAACAAAATTAAAATATCATTATTGAAACGAGAAGGATGAAGAGTGATAAATAGTGAAACAGTGCTGTCAAAGAAGAAAGAAATATTATTTTGCAGGAGAGTAGCAGTGCGAAATTACTTGAGTTTATAAAACGAAAACATAATCATATAGCACTAAAGAAAAAGAGCTGGAGAGAAAAAAAAGATATTTTAATGTAGGGCACACACGGTCATCCGCGACCACATGCCCGACTACGTCGGGGTCCAGGTCGAGGATACTATATAATAAATATAAATAAATATAACAAATATAAAATAAATATAATAATATAAAAAATACGATACTTATAATTTTATTATACACACCAGCTCGAAGCCCAAGGCATTCATGTAATAAATTACAGCAAATGTAAATATTTCGTCATTATCCGGACCACATCCTCGACCTGGTTCCCGACGTGGTCAGCGATGTGCTTGCGGACGACATGTGTGCGTTACATTAGGTTAGAAAAACATAAAAGATGGATCAATTGATAATGAAACTTATACAAATGAGACAGGAATGGATGTGAAAGGAGATGAGAAAAACAACTGAAAGATGATTCAAAGAAAATGCTGCAACAACTATAAAAAGAAATAAAAAAGGAAGAAGTATAGAAAGAAAATAAAAAAGGAAGAAGTATAGAAAGAAAATAAAAATAGCAATTATTCAATGGTAGAATTGAAAATTTGGTAGGCATATCTGAAAAACAGGAACAAAAGGAAATAACGAACAATATAGTAAGAAACGGGCTGCCAACTGCTGAAAACGACTAAAAAAGGATCGAACACTTCTTAAATAAAGATATATTAGAAAGGGGATATTAACAAAAAAGATAATATTTTACTCGGAGGAGGAAAGAAAACCAGGACTTAGGGTCAATCTTTTCACCTCCTTGTAACTTTCATCTGGCGTTTAATAGTCATAAATACAATTGTAGAAACACTATTGTAACAATAGTAATTAACTTCCAGATACATTTAAGAGGAGATGGAAAAGCCGATCCTTAATCGAACAGGATTTATTATTTAAAATTTAAATAAGAGCAAGAAGCAGATAGACAAATAGTGGAGTATCGGAAAATTACACACCGAAAAATTAAGAAGAAAATATATTAAAGAATTTAATAAAGAAATTGAAAAAAAAGAAAAGGCAAAAACGAAAAACAAAACGCAGAGAAAAAGCAATTGATTACTCGAAACACGCGATTAAGAATGGCACAATGGTGAATGCAAGAAATAATCAATAAAAAAAATAAAGCAAAAAACGAATCGTTAAGAACAAGAAAGAAGAAGATCTATAAGGGAAGAAAATGCGAAGCACAAAGGATTTTTAGTCCTAAAAGAGAAATTGACTAAACGGAATGAGCGAAATACGAAAGTTTCAAAGCGAACGAACACAGTGAAAGCAATAAAAGATACATAAGGAAACACAGAATACGATGAGAAAAAGAAGAAAAATATCTGGAAAGCACACTTTCGAAAACTGTTAAATGAATCAGAAGAAGAAGATAAATGTGAACAACACGAAATAACTGTAGAACAAGAGCAGAAAGAAAATGAAGATAGAAAGAGGTGAAAAAATGAGGAAAACACCTGGATGTGACGGACAATTATTATACTATGGTGGAGAAGAAGTCTATAAAAGGCTAGCTCATCAGTTTCTGTGATAAAGGTTCTTTAACAACCTTTCTTTAATAACTCTTAAACTATTTTGAGACATTAACATCAGACTGTCATCAAATGTTTTTAAACTCACACATTTATCCACAGCCTCATCCTTTATTTTGTTTCTTCCATTAACATTTTTTTGACAAAAATTGTATTATTTGTAACTATTACGATATAATAATATATTTCACAAACGGGATCGGTGTTTAACAGTTTTGGTCGATTAAAATAATAGAAAAAGGAAGCCGTGTATAAAGGAGTGAGTAAAAAAGATTTGATAGGGACCGACGCCTCCCAGCCTAAATACAGTCTTGAAAGCTAAAAGAAGCAGACCATATCCTCAAGAGAGGACAAAAAGAAAGTCAACCAAAGAAGAAGAAAAAAGATTTGATAACAGTATCTTAAATAGTTTAAGATTTATTAAAAGATGATTGTTAATGTAGTTTCCCTTTTATCTCAGCAACCCATGACCAATTCGAATCTTCCACTAATTTCTTTTTATACCTATCCTTTAAAATAATTTATCACAAAGGTAATTTTTGCCGAAATTGATATTTTGTATAGATATTTGAGGCGAGAAGTTTTCAAATGAACAAACCGTATGTACAAATCAAAATTACAGCTAAAGATATCAAAACGAAGTGCAAGAATTCTTGAACTACGTAGTACGACAAACGTAGCAGTGCAAGCTGTTTGTACCTATTGGTCGGTTAAAATTTAATATACATAACTACATACCTTTGGTAAAAAGTTTGAGCACGACAGTTAACGACTCTGACATTCTAGTCACTTTAACTGCAAAATTTTGTCTAGAAGTGCTGTTTACGTCTTTGTTTATAATGCTCTTAATGACTGAGCAAAAGTGATGTTTAGATATTCTAATTGCTTGTTTTACATCAATAGTTAATTAAGCTATTAGTAAACGATAATAACAAAGCAGTTAGTGATTTTTGGAATTTTCAAGAACTACTGCAACTATGATTATGGCAAAATTTCACATATAGAAGAATGTGGAATATGTACAGGAATGTAAGTATCAACTATTTTTGCCTTGGTATCTAATTGAGCGTATCAATTTTCATAATTTTGTTTTACTAAAAATGTTGTTCTTCTTTTTGTTTTTCTAAATTCGAATCACCATTTTATTAAAATTAGGGAATATTGAACCGAAAATTATTTTTCTCCTATTTGTGACACCCTGTATACAACAGGCCAGGAAATTAGAAGTACTCGCCGGCTAACTACAGTGAAGACGGGGTGGGTTCAACTAAAGGTAGATCTGCAAAGGGCGCCACGAGCTCAAAATTCACTTACCTCTAATCTCCCCTGGTCTCTTACCAGTCCAAGCTCGAAGACGAAACAAGAGGGCACATGACGTATACACATACAACATTATATATAGGAATGATTATTTATTTCGTAATAATTACAAATTAGTAGACAATCTGTATATTGTATAAATATTGTTACTGGAATTGTTGGAATGAGAATTATTTATTATGATTACAACTATAGATTGAGAATATCCTGAGGTAAGATCAATGGCGCTATTATTATCTGGTAGATGGTTAGCACAAAGGCTACCGTTTTAATTATTGGTTGTAATAGTAAATTAATTATTAATGTAGTGGACTATAAATCGTTCAGCTGAGTATTTATAGGCTATTTTATAAAAATTTTATCAGAACAGTTGTGCAGTGTCAGGAATTGCAATCAGATTTGAATGCTGTGTACCAATGGGCCCAGCGTAGTAAACTTGAATTTAATATTGGTAAATGCTTTAAATTATATTTTTTTGAAATAAATTATTCTTTTTATTAATTTTATTTCTTTGTAGGCTGTAAATTTACTTTATAACATTTTTTTTCGGTTTATGTTGATTGAGGACTGGCAGCCTTTAATAAAACAATTATTTTAAACATAAATTTGACGTTTCGCCCTTCAATGTGGGCTTTTTCAAAAAATGATTGCAATTCCTGACACTGCACAACTGTTCTGAATTCCTTGAAAATTTTAAAATCATCCGCATAGAGTAGACAGTTTGAATGGCGAATCACTTTAGATATATCATTTATAAATAATGTAAATATTAAAGGTCCTAAATTGGAACCTTGCGGTACACCAGAAGAAGCTAAAAAACATTCTGACCGGTACCCCAGGCATTCCACAAATTGTCTCCGTTCATATAAGTATGATTTAATGAGTTTCAAAAGTTTAGTAGTAAAACCGATTTGAGATAATTTAATAAGTAATGTGGAATAGTCAACCTTATCAAACGCTTTAGTAAAATCAGTGTATACAACGTCTAACTGCGTTCTTCTATATAATGTTTCAGAGACAATTTGTGTAAAAGAGCAAATATTTGTTGCTGCAGATCTCCCCTTTATAAATCCATGTTGTTTAATATTAATTAAATTCTTAACCTGGAAATAGATGTTCTTATACAGAACCGATTCGAAAACTTTGGCAAATGTATATACAATACAAATAGGACGGTAGTTTTCAACATGCGATTGGTTTCCAGATTTATATATGGGACATATTTTGGATGTTGACCATTCAGTAGGGTATGCATCGGTTTGAACTGAAGTGTTGATAATGTCACACAAGGGTGTACTCAGATATTCAACGCAACCTTTAAGAATGTATACGGATATCCATCCGACCCAACTGATTATTGTTTTTTAGACGTTTTATAGCTTGAATAATCTCCTCTTTGGTTATACTTGATATATCAATAGAATTTAATGATGACTGACAATAAAGCTCCCTATCGCTAACTACGAGGGTGGTCTGAAAAGTTTCCGACCTAACAAAGATACAAGACATTTTTTCTTTAAATTTATTTTTATTTTTCTACATAGTCTCCTTGTAAGTCTACACACTTCTCCCAGCGATGCTCCCATCTCTTTAACCCGTCCAAATAGTACTCGGCGTTTTTCTCTGCAAAATAATTGTTCACGAAGGTGGTTGCCTCCTCATTTGACGAAAATCTCTGTCCTCCGAGCGCAATTTTTAGATGAGGGAACAAAAAGAAGTTGCTTGGGGCTAGATCTGGTGAGTAAGGAGGATGGTCAAGCAGTTCAAACCGTAATTCGTGGATTTTCGCAATGGCAACCGCGGAGGTGTCTTGGTGAAACAGGATTTCCTTTTTCTGCAAATGTGGCCGTTTTTCCGCAATTTCTGCCTTCAGCTTGTCAAGTAATGATGCGTAGTATGCTCCTGTAATGGTTTTTTCTTTTTTGAAGATAATCGATTAAGATAACTCCATGACTATCACAAAAAACAGTCGCCATCACTTTCCCAGCCGACATAACAGTTTTTGCTTTTTTTGGAGCCGATTCTTCCTTCGCAGTCCACTGATTTGACTGTATTTTTGTTTCGGGCGTATAATGGTGTATCCAAGTTTCATCTACAGTAATTAATCGGCGTCAAAACTCTGGTTTATTGCGCCTAAACTGCGCCAACAGAGCGTTGGAAATGTTCATTCGAACACGTTTTTGGTCTAACGTGAGCAAACGCGGCACCCAACGCGGGGACAGCTTTCTCATGCCTAAATCTTGATTCAATATGTGACAAACACGTTCTTTGGACATATTCATAGCCTCTGCTATCTCTCTCACTTGAATTCGACGGTCGTTTAGCACGTTTGGTGAACTTTAGCGATGTTATCGTCAGTGGTTGCAGTTTTTGGACGTCCCGAACGTTCATCGTCTCTCAAGCTGGTACGGCCACGTTTAAATTCAGCTGCCCAAAATTTCACTGTGGTAAATGATGGCGCAGAGTCCCCATACACAGAGTCCAACTCATCTTTGATTTGCGTAGGCGTATTGCCTTTCAAAAACAAATATTTAATGACAGCTCGATACTCGATTTTTTCCATTTTCACAAAAACACTCACATCGACTCACTCAAACGATTGTGAAATAACAACTGCGCGTCCAAAATGGCTGAAATTTTGGTGAGTACCTATCAAAAGATGCACAACTACATTCCCTAGCTTTTATTGACGAGTGCTGTCATCTTCACGTTAAGGTCGGAAACTCCTCGTATTTCCGATGGTGTGTATACATTCCTAAAATAATTTGCTACAATTTCATTTCCCCCCTTCCAGTTTACGTCCATTACTGTATAAAATAGATGGTAACATAGATTTACTTCTTTTGTTTCTAACGAAGTTCCAGAAGTTTTCAGGATTATGCTTTAAATCTGTTTCAACGAGAGTAAGGTAAGTTGTATATCCATTCTTAATTTCTCTTTTTATTTCAAATTGAAGTCTATTGTAACGTTGTTTAAAACAGTTTAGCTTGGACTTTTTAAATTTGATTCTGTAATACTCTTTTTCTTTTATCATTTTAATTATGCGGCTGTTATACCAAACGGGATACTTTTTTGTGCGTTTTTTTACAACAGGAACAGATTGTTGAAAAATATTATAGAGAATGATATAAAATTGATTTAATTTTTCATTTACATCTTTAATATTAATACATGTATTCCAATCAGCGTTTCTAATTAATTCATACAATACCAAAAAAATTAGCTTTTCTAAAATTGAAGATTGGTTTTTCTAAAGAACCAGGATATTTTTTAGAATAAGTTGGAAAATTTGATTCAATACACAGCGCAGGGTGATGCATGTCTTCAGGTACTAAAGTGTCTGTTTCGTAGGATACCTCGACAACTATGTTCGTGAGCACAACATCCAAAATACGCCCCAAATTGTTTACAACTAGATTATATTGCTTTAAGTTCATAAAATTTATAAAATTAAGGTAATTCTGAAATATATTAGAAAAAGTGTATCGTCCGCTGTTGAAATGATAATAAGTTAATTCGGGTAGGTTCAGATCTGCCAGAAACAATATTCTCCAGTCCCATAAAACGTCCAAGCTACTAATCAGTTCAAATAAATTCAAGTACTCACCTACAGGTTGATCAGGTACAATATAAACGGCTAATACATACAGAGGTTGATAATGTATGTTACAGATTTTTACACACACCAACTCCCAACTTAAACTTTTGTATTGAACATCCACCCTTTCTGATATGAGTTTAGAAGACACTGCTATCAAAGTTCCCCCCCTCTTTTTTTTTTTTTTTGTTAAACTATAATCTCTGTCTGCCCTGTATACATTGTATTCTTCACCAAAAAGTTCAGCCGAATTAATTCCTGCATGTAACCACGTTTCCGTTAAAATAATTAGACTAAAATCACATTCTTGCGTATTAATAGAAAAAGTGTCAGTTTTTGTTCTCAACCCGCGCACGTTTTGATAATAAATCCGTAAAGTAGAACTAGGTGAGGATTCAACTTTGTTAAACGTTTTCTAACCGTGGGCAATTCTATTTTCCAACAATTTATTAAAGTCACTTTCATTTTCAATTGTCACTGCCGGCGAATTTTCACTATCTTTGAGGTAGATAGTACCCTTATTTGACCATATGTATTTGAAATTCAATTCATGCCGCATTGATTTAATCTTCCAAAATAGTTTTTTATTGTATGGGGTTAAATTTTCATTTATGTAAATAATTGTATCTCCAGATCCCCGTACAATGTCATTATTTGTGATTTTAGTCTTTTTTTTCTTCTGCATTCTAGAATCCCTTACGTTTCTTCGGGCGAAGTGTACTATGACTGGGTCGGGGTTGTCTGTATTCTTCGACGGTATTCTATGGACACTTTCTATTTGGTTCTTAGTGAAATCATCTATGTTTAATACTATACTCTCAATAATACTTGGAAGATCTTCGTTATTTTGTTTTTTTAATCCATGTATTTCAATATTTTTGTTCCTCGAATATTGATCCAGGTGATTCAGCTTATTCTCTAGAAAATCAATACGTTCTTGCTTACGATCTATTAATTCTTCGAGGCCATTAATGCGATTTTCATTTTCATTAACTTTATTTTTTATTTGTAATAAATCAGCCTGAATATTTGATATCTTCGCATTAATTTCATTAACAGTCGCAAACAATCCTGTTATATGCATATCTAGTTTCGGGAGTATTTCCAATTGTTTGGTGATATTATTTAATTTGTTGGTAATTTCAGAATCTGCATTTAAGTTGTTAGGGGCAAAGACAGCATTTGCAGTATTTTGAGTATAATTATTATCAATAGTATGCGAGGCAGGTGTACCGTTTTTACAATCTTGACATTGCCATTCACTAACGCCGCCGTTCTTTTTAAGATTTCTAAACTGTTCTAGGCTCATATCAATACACTTCAGATGAAGCACTTCACAGCATTTTTTACACTCAATTAAATCATCATGTCTACCACATGTTTGTGTGCAAATTTTACAATTAGAAAACATCTTGATATAAGATAATTTAAATTTAAAAGGAGCGATGTAACACACATTCACACATTCACAATCGATTCACACAATTGTCAATGCGTTGAAAGCAACCTGCTGTCGCCCAGGTGATTTGTGGTGACTCATTTCTTGTATTTATGGTTTAGGTATAGCAAACTGTAACAGATATGTTTTGTTTGTTTGGTTGGCTGTGGAAACGAAATGGCTGAATATTCCTCGTACCTCATAGCACCGATTGCTATGATTATATGACCAACTCTACTAGAATATCTCAGCAGGGAGTCTTATCTTGTGAAACATCATACTGATACCGGACCTACGGTTTTACTTCCTTATCCAACAAGAAACTTAAAGTGGATATTACTGATTATCGGTCGCCAGTGATATTTACAGTAAGTTTACACTAATTCTGTGCTATTTCGATAAATTATTCAAATTACTGTGTAATTTAGATGTTTTTCGGATAAAATTGAAGTTCTTTTTATTGAGTCTACATGACTGACTTTTTTAGTGTACAGTTAACTAACTACTAAAGGCCTTTTTTCAATTTTTGGTTCACAAGTAAAGGTTAATCGTCATAGATACGTTTATTGAGATAATTGTATTCGCATTAACTAACTTAGGTCAATTTTCTCAATTTCTAGCTAAGCATAATTGGCAGTTATGCACCATAGATATATTTGTTGAGATAATTGTATCCATTGTAATTGGAGCAACTAACCTTCAGTTAAAAAATCAGCCCTTATGTTTAGGCTAACCGAATGTACCAGAGATTGGAAAACTGACTCTATTAGAGTTATGTTTAATTATTATTTAATGTTTGGTTGCAAAGTTTGAAATTTAAAACAACAAAGTTTATCATAGATATCGTACACGTTTTGTAATTTATACGTGAGTTTTGCACTACTATGCATTATTTGAAATGGTGTGACTCACGCGTGAATCACTATAATAATTTACCATAGAATAATAATGAATGTGACTAATCAGACATAGACTATCACAACTACTGTAGTGGGTTGGGTCTAAAAAGTAACTCGAGGTTCTACTACACATGTCAGCACTTACTAAAAGACTTATCAGTAGTTTCAACTCGAATAATCGAAATTAGTTCAGTCGTGTAAGATGTATAGCTTTGGTGTACCTTTTGTTTTCAAACCTTTTCGTGAAAATGAAAAAAGGCCATTATAGACAACAAATGAGTACCGGTGATGTTCCTAAGTTTATAATGACATTCTTAAAACTTCTTAGTTACTTTATTTAAAAGTAACATCAATGAAAATTCCGCATACTGTGCCTGCAAATAATATAAAACCCTGCTACGCTAGGAATGAATCACTATCTGTTATTTGGAAACAGCATTACTTACATACCAATAAAAATTATGAAAGCAAATCTAGGAATCATTGCTTTTCCTCGTCTCAATAACTCGTTAACGACCGCTTGTAGAAGCAGTTTAAATTAAATGTTTAGTGAAATCCACCTCAGAATGGTATTACGAGATGGATGTACTATGAAGTATTTAGTAAAGTTCTCGCTACGTTCATCGAATGCGTTAGTTGAAAATTAATAGAGTGTTGTTAATATGGCTTGAATTAGAAATGGAGGAAATTGTATTTTATTAATCTAGGCTGTATTGTTATTATTCGTTAGATTTTCGGAAATTATAATTTTGTGGATGTGTTTTAACTGTAAATGGTTTTATTACTTACGGAATTTGCTAAAGCAATTTATTCAACTGTCAGTTTGTGTTTGTTCCAGTACATTTTAAATCTATTAAGTACTAGTTAATATGAAGATTAAAGAATTTGCCTAGTCAATTTTTTTAATTCTGTATCTGCTAGACCACTTGCTAAACCGACGACATTTCAAATGGTGGAAAAAAAATCTATTTTTCTAATAAATACAATGCAATGAATTTTCTTTTTTTTCTGGTATTTATTATTAATTATTATGTTGGGTCTAAGATCAAATAAAGTTGTTTTTATAAAAATAATTAAACCGACGTACAATTGTCATCAAATTATTTGCCGCATACTGTTCTAGAACACTTTTCTTAATTTATGCCTTGATTGATTCAATTCAAAATTAAACTATCGCGTATCTTTTCCAAATTGTAGGTACATGTTTCCAAAAATATTGCAATTTAACAACAGCAGCTAATTATAATAGTTCAAATAAAAAATGGCTGGTGCTCAGTAAGCTATATCTTTTTTGTTCAATTATTACTCCCGTGTAAGCATAAGTTACTACGTCTTCCAATTAAGACCTGCGACTTTAAAATGCAGAATTTGTACAACGAGTAGTCTTTGCTTTACATTAGAAGCTATCCAGTAAAAGTAAGTACGTACCTACTATATGTTTTTAAATACTTTTAGAGTAAGGCG
Organism: Agrypnus murinus; assembly: GCA_929113105.1. Classification (NCBI taxonomy): domain Eukaryota; kingdom Metazoa; phylum Arthropoda; class Insecta; order Coleoptera; family Elateridae; genus Agrypnus; species Agrypnus murinus. The sequence goes on along the minus strand of OV816029.1, from coordinate 24,077,861 downwards.
TGTTTAATGTATAGGCAATTTTCCAACTAAATTGGAAATATCTGCTAAGTTGTTATCTCCAACTAAGTTTTATAGGTTTTGATTAATATTTTGACAAAAAAATGTTCAATTTAGTAAAATAAATGAGCTGTAGCTTTTTGAAGGGTATTTTATGGAAAATCGCGAATATTTAGAATAAAACTTTTAAAAATGAAGACTTCTAGTCAGGAACTTTTTTAAGAAAAATGTTTCTATGAAGAAATATTTTAATGATCTTTTTCCCAGAGCCAAAAAGGCAACTTTCAGCTTGTGTGAATTGAGTATAACAGGTTTTTCTAATTTTAAAAAATCAAATATTTTAGAAGAGCATTTTAGGGGGAGCAGGAGATCGTAAATGTTACTTAAACAAAATTTTTGGCGTGAAACTCTCGAAAGAGTTTTCCTACAAAAGAACTTATCGCTGAGTCAAGTACTTGAATTTTGAACCGGTTAAGTTTTTCCTGAATTAATTTGACTCATGTAGATTAGACGCATCTTTAAGCTACGATAATGTAGTCCACCTTGGGCTATGCAAATAATCTATAAAATACTATTTATTTATTGCTGAATATGAAACATTAAAATAAAACGTAGGTAGACATGGCATCGGTTAGTGACTAACCACTGCGATATTGGCAGGTTATGACGTTAGTATAGAGATACAGATGATGTTGCTGAGCGACATTCAAGTACTACCGCAACAATAATAATACTCCCTAAAGAGACCGGCGTATCCAACTAACAAACATCGCTTTGGATACTAAGCAGTTAGTCACACGGCTGGTGAATGCTCGCCAAATTGTTGTATGCGATCAAACGGTGAAACACAGATCACCCGAAACCAATCTTGTATCGTATGCATAGATTAGCAATGGCAACCTATTATGGACGTCCGCTCTCGTGTATTGTCTTGGATGAACCTAGATTCTTGGCGACAAGATAAAGTTTATGTTATTAAAACAGTTTAGAATTTCTGTACATTACTACATTTTATACCCAGAAAAGGTATAATTTATAAAAGTAGACTATAGATAATAATAAACAATAAATGTATACTATAGATAATAGTAAACAAGTTGGAATTTCCAAAACGTTAATTAAGAGGACCCACAGGTCCCTAACCGTAGGGATGTGCGGCATTTGTTGTTAGAGTATATTCAGTATCAGCAGGTTGAGATCTACAGCTTTCTCCCATGTAAGTGTGGGTTGGTCCAAAATAGTTTGGAAGACATATTGGTAAGCCACATAATATACAACTGACTGCATAGAAACTGTTATTATTAATACGAGGGTAGTCCCAGAAGTAACCGACCTGATCAAGAGGTGGCGGTAGTTGTTTGAAAATATCACGGCCTACTAGATTCATATAAGCTTTGCTTATATACGGCCGTCTCATTTCCAGTTTTTTCATTGTTGAAATTAGGATCCAAAAATTACAGATCGGTACGTTAAGTGGCGCCCACTGACGGTAATTTTGCAACAAAGATGGTTTGTAGTCAGACTGCAGTCTTTAATTTTTAGGTTATACGTCATGCCAGTAATTGTCATTTCCAATTGTATAATATTAATTTATTGGCATTTGTACATAAATATTTGGATCTAACGTACGTAAATATGACAAAAATATGTTACAGTGGAGATTAGGAAATCAAAATATCCTATATGTAAGAAAATTATCCTGAGTTTATGTAATATTTACTAACGCCCCAATTCTTAGACTAGAAACACCATAATAACTACACGACAGCCACAGTATTTAAGTAAGTGCAGTTTTATTTTTCTCAAATTACAAATGTTCCTTTAGGTTTTGTAGCACTTAATGTTAATGCACGATCTATGAACTGAAGCTATGATTAGAAGTATGAGAAGTATTCATGGAATGAAGAAATCTCACTGTGACACTCATTTCTAAAAATAAACATTTTTTAGACATGAAATCTGTTAAAATCTACTGAGACTTAAGACCAATAGTTTCAGTAAAAGAAATATAAAACTGACAAAATTTGTCTGATAAGGCATTACCTTTATACGGAATTTGGTTTATGTGATATAAATCAAATGCGATGTCTGAGAAAGTATGTAGAAATTTTGTAGGGAGGTTAGGAATCTAGGATAACGATAATTAACGATTTTGGTATCATGTCTTGAATGAGGAAGTGTTCTAGGAAAAAGATGGAGCCGGGAATTCTTCTGAACTAACTAAATGCATAATAATCTATACAAAGGTATAAAATAAAGTCAATACTATCAAACTTTTACACATATTCGCATGGAGTGTCGCTATACGGGTCTCAAACGCAACTGGACAATAGCAAAGAATGAAAAAAAAACGTAGGATAGGCTTCTGAGTTATGGTGCTATAGAAAGATGCTAAAGGAAACATCGATTGACCGAATATCGAACAACGAGATACTAGAAAAAGTACAAGAAGAAAAAAGATTAGTGAAGCAGATATAATAATATACAAGAAGAAATATAGTTAATGAAGAAGACCATGAGAAGCAAAGATAGATTAATAAGACACTTTAAGACATTCAGGTATTATCTAAAAATAGTAATAGAAAGCATTTATACTTCAAATAAAAGCAGACTTAGGCTGCTCCAGCTATAGAAAATTGACTTTAGAGAAAAGACTGACAGCATACCGGAAAAATACCATAAAAATAGGTGTATTTGTAAAGTTGTTGTTAAAGATGTTTTTTAGTTTTAATGTAACTTTTTAATAGTTTATCAATTTTATTTGGGGACTGACAGCCTTTTTTATAAAAATAAAGCATCGAAAGAATAATAAATTAAAATAATAAATAAAATTTTAATGTAACGTTTTGTAATGTAATATAATGTACCTATTGTTTTTTAATGCATAATTTAATAATATTTGATCGTTGCTAATAAATTTCTTGTTAATAATTACTGTTAATACTCGAGTAAAAATTCTTTAATCGGAGGCAGTTTGACACAATTGACATAAAATATAACCTAAAAATTAACGACTGAGCTCTGACTTCAAATATCTTCGTTGTAAAGTTACCGCCAGTGGGCGCCATTTAACGTACGAATCTGTAATAATTTTCAACAATGAAAAAACTGGGAATGAGACGGCCGTATATAAGCGAAGCTTATATGAATCTAGTAGGCCGTGGAAAATATCACTGTATCACTGTTTGGAAAGTACGCAGTCTATAAAGCATACGTTTCAAGTTTGAAAGCGCCACGTTGTTCAGTATTTGTTTGGCAGCCATCAATAGTGAACGTTGTCAGTGAATTTGTGAAAATGGAGAAAATTGGTCATCGTTATATGATACAATACTTTTATTTGAAAGGCCTCAGCCCAACCAATATAAAAGCTGAACTGGATTCTACTCTGGGTGAGTCTGCTCCTTCGTTTACAACAGTTAAATTTTGGGTAGCTGAGTTTAAACGAGGCCGTACGAGCTGCCAAGACGAGCATCGCAGTGGTCGACCAAATGAGGTGACGACTCCAGAAATGGTGAAGAAAATCCACAAAGCGGTACTTGATGATCGTGGACTGAAAGTGCGCGAGCTAGCAGACATTACGGGCATTTCAAAAAGTGCGGTACATCGCATATTATCTGAAAATTTGGACATGAGAAAGCTGTGTGCAAGATGGGTGCCGCGTTTGCTCACACTCGAGCAAAAACAATGTCGTGAAAATGTTTCAATTGAGTGTTTAGCGAAGTTTCACAGCAACAACGCAGAATTTCTGCGCCGTTTCGTTACAATGTATGAAACATGGGTCCATCATTTCACACCCGAGACAAAAGAACAATCGAAACAATGGACTCAAAAGGGAGAACCGGCTCCAAAGAAGGCGAAGACCGTTTCATCTGCAGGCAAGGTTATGGCGTCGGTTTTTTGGGATGCGCGTGGAATAATTTTTATTAACTATCTCGAAAAAGAAAAAACTATCAACGGCCAGTATTATGCAAACTTATTGCAACGTTTGAGCGAGGAAATCAAGCAAAAACGGCCGCATTTGGCTAAAAAGAAAGTGTTGTTTCATCACGACAACGCGGCAGCTCACAAATCCATTATTGCAATGGCCAAAATTAATCAATTAAAGTTTGAATTGGTACCTCATGCACCATATTCACCAGATTTAGCCCTCTCGGATTATTTTCTGTTCCCAAACTTGAAAAAATGGCTCAGTGGTCAAAGATTTTCCAACGATGAAGAAGTGATGTCAGCAGTTAATGGCTATTTTGAGGAGCAAGACAGTTCTTATTATAAAAAGGGTATCGAACTTTTTGAACACCGCTGGGAAAAGTGTATAGAGCTGAAAAGAGATTACGTTGAAAAATAAATAAATCTTTTTCCAAAATTTTTGTGTTTTCTTTGTTGGGTCGGGTACTTCTGGGACCACCCTCGTACTTTCGGCAAAAAGTCGAGTACTTCGCGAATGACTGCATCCAACTAAAATTACTAAATGTTATTAAATTTTCTCATCATTTGTATCACTTACCATCTAATACAGTAGAATTACTGATGTCACTTACTGTTGAATTACCAATAACATTAATATCTGTAGATCCTGGTTGTAAATATCCACAATTTGGATAAAAGTCTGCGTCACCACAATTTCCGATATAACCAAATCTTCCTTGATTGGTATGCGTTACATCTACCAGTTTGGCATCAGTTTTATCTAACCTGCGGTCTAGGGAAATACCTTGAAACAAAGGTCCTGCTGGATCTAAACCCGAAATTCTTCCCATCTCGCCACATATAGCTTTCGTATTGTTCCCAGCTATGCCAGCGACATGAGCACCAAGGGAAAAACCAACTACGTGCACGTCTGATATGTTTATATTCAAGGCAGCCGTAATTTTCAGGGATTCTGAGTTAGGATCATTCATCCAACCATGATTTATTACAATAATAGGTTTGCTACCATTAACTTGGTCAGAGGAGATTACAACTATTGGATTATCAGAATTAGCTCTTGTGAATAACCAGTATTCAGTTGTAACTTGATTTGAATTCGTGCAGTTTCCTAGGAGTGTTGTTAAAGTTCCAGCTAGTATGTCGTTTGCTATTGGAAGGGGTAGCTCACCAACAAGTGTGGCTGGAGTTACTGAAACAAAAAATATAGTTAATCGTTGAATTAAATAATTATAAGAAGGGGGGATTTCTCATTAACTCAATAACGTACTGAAAATGAGTTCAAATGATAAAGCAAAGTTAATGCTTCGATGGATGATGATGTTCAAAGAGATGTAGTTGTACCACGTCACCTTAGTTGGTATCGATGATGACAAATGTTCACATAGGGTCATATGAATAAAATGTAGTATACCTACTGTAGTATACTAATGTAGTATATCTACTGTATATAGTACAGTGCGAGTGTAAAGCCTGGAACTATCGAAATAAATCTTTTATTAAATGTTTTTGAAAGAAATTCTCGAAGACGTCATTTTTTCTTAAATGAGACATATTTTAGTGTAATTGTTATTTGTTCATTGTCTTTTGGTTATGAATTATGAGTTATGTCCACGACTTCCTAGATTTCGCGAGACGAGTATCGTCAATGAATTATATTTTCTTAATCTTTTAAGGCAGTTTTGTTTATTTTTTTTATAAATTACGTTATTTCCCTGTTATTTGTTTAAATTTTCGTAGTTTTCTTGCTGTGTTTTCGTTAGTTTTAGTAATTGCAAGCACTAGCAGAAAAAAGAATAACTGCAGCATTGCAATATGTAATAGTACTGATCTTACAATATCATTTCATGAATCTTCTTCAAATTTTACCTTGCGAGAAAAATGATTTCAAATTTTACGTTAGGGTTATGGTACGCCAATAGCAAAATAATAAAGAATAAGTCTCGTCCCGAGAGACATGCTGTTCGCAGCTTTATCATGATTTCTGATTCATAAAGTAATTTTGATCTTCCCAATACTTCACTAGAAATAGTAAATCAAGCTGAGGAAACCTCTGCGGATTATTGCAAGAAAAATCGAAAAAGAGGTATGAAGGAATCTATGCAAAATTCCATCTATTCATGGAATGGAGGGCTGATAATCGCTTAAATTCATATTCGGAAACTGTGCTGTTAATTTGTTTACATTATTTTTTAAGTTTGTTATAATGTCATAGGCGAGGTCGTAAAAAAAGTATAGAGTTTAACTCGTCGAAATCATTTTTAAGCTCGCTAAAGGTAAACTATTACCTGGTTACCCAATATACTATTTTTAGATTTGAACCCTCGCTTTTTTTGTGAGCATGGATTACTGTATAATTATGTTTATACTTAACAAACTCTAAATACTTACTTTCCACTTTTATACACCCAATTACACTACACAAAATTGTCAAGCAGATCACCGTCTTCATTTTAATTGTTTTGAATCTACATCGCGAATAAACTGACATTCCTGTATTTATATCAAAACATCGTACAAATATTTTTAAGGAGGTTACAGCGGATCTTTGCGGGGTGAAGGGCAAGGGGATATCTCCTATGCTTTTACATAGGCTCTAACAAGAAATACCAATCGATAAAAAAATAAATTAACATTCTTAAAACTGAACAAAATCATTTTATTATGAATGCCTATAATGCATTTATTAATTATTTGTATATATTAAAATAATTTAAGTCGATTGGAGTGCATTTGTTTAATTGTTGAAAGTGTAAATATAAATGTAAATAGGTTAAGAATCGTGGCAACACCTCAAAGAAATCAATCGATTTTGTTGGTAGCAGTATTAGTTTTCAGCTTTCGATTGAGATGACATCCTAACCTCCAAATGTCAATCCCAAAATATAAGTGGAAACATGTTGAATGTTTTGTAATTTTGTATGCAATTACAGATGGGAATATTCTATTTTTTAACTTTTGTATAGTCTAAAGATTACAATCTGCTAAGCAGATACAAGAAATATATAAAAAGTTGTTGAGGTTTAATAAATATATTTTTAAAATTAGTGTGTTTGTATTACTGATTTCGTGGATATTCTGATTGTGATGATAAATTGTATTCATCACATTGCAAAAGGTAATTTTACATTTTGCAATATTTCCGTCGAATTAACATTTGTATTCTGATATTATTAACGCAGAAGACTGAATTGTTCAACATAATTTGATTAATAAAATATATGATTATTAGTTAATACAATAAAATATAGATTATTATAACAGTCATTATATGTAATCTTTCTGTTCTGTTATTTGAATTCGCGCGCTATGAGGTGTTGTCACATCTCTGCTGCCTAAAAAAAAGTTACCGAATAGAATAAGTGTCAAAGAACTCGAGGTTTAAATTTCACGTCATTCTCTACATTTTTACATTTCGCTGTATCCTCCTTAAGTTCGTTACGCTTAACTATATTTGTACAATAGGAACATAAATTATTTATATACATAAAAAAACACAAATAACAATAATAGTTTTGTGACGAAGAAATGTTTTTGCCATATCTCAGTGGCGCAATTACACCCTAGGACCGCGTTAGTGGGGAAACAAACTATTAGTTGTAAGCTACCCTCCGAAATCTTTAACTACCGCACCGCTACGAACATACATAGTTTAGTTATTGCATAAAAATAGCCCGAAACTCAAAGAAACTAAAAGTAAATGTTTGCGGGTGAACCCAAAACTTCAGGTTACGCCAATGCTTTCTCCAGATTTATTGTTTATCTAGCAAACACCTTTGTTTTGTATTATCTATGTAGGATAACTAGCGTGTCTGTGTTTACGAATTAGAAAATAAATAACATTTTTTTAATAATATCCAAAAAACGTATTTACTGTTTTTTTCGTTGTCTTATTCGCGAAACAATTCCAGGTGTAAATCCTACAAACAAATTAATTTATTGTTTCAGTTTTTTTTAGACATACAAAAATACTTTCTACATGCCTGAATCACGATGTCCACAGTAAAAAATTTAGTGTAAAACTTGAACACTAGACTACTCTACAAAGTGTGTGTTGTCCAATACATTTTGAGTAAAATATATAGTTTGTATCTTCGTGTAGACCATAGAGTCAAGTTCAATACAATGTTAGTGTAACACTTTAAAATAATTGTATCTTTAATCGGTTGTGGTAACTTGCTTTACACTAAAACAGCCAAGTTTCTAGTCGTTTCGGAGTAAGATTTTACTCTTGATTTTTGAATCTTTTACTCTACATGGGAAAAATATTGCCTATTAAGAGTGGATTGTTATAAAACTTTTGTATAATTTGTCTTCTATTTAGATTGAAACTTTAAAGAGAAAGTTGTGCAGTTTTCCAAGGTCAGAGTCAATAATGAAATAAGTGATTTATTTGTTGATTGAAATATACAATTTAATTAAAACATAAAAACTTACTGAACAAAATTACTTTACTTCGAAATTGTTTTTTGTGGTCCGTGGAATCGTTCATAATTGTTGTTAGAGTGAACCACTACCTGTGCTCCATGCCAATTCTTGTGAAATTTGTATTAGCAGATTGCCTTGCAGCACTCCGTGAACTCCGCCAAAGTTCACAATTACTACAATTATGATGTTCCTTGTTGTTCTGCAAATTAAATATTATTATAATCATTGCTTTTACTTATCTAATTTCTCAATATCTTTGTTTATTGTTTGGAAATACAACAATATAATAAAACTGAATATAAATTATTGAAAAAATCAAGTAAAGTGCTCGCGCCTTACTCGTCATAAGTAACACTAATTACCAAAATTATAAAATAATACATGAAATTAATAAAATGTTTAAATAGTAAAATTGTTTTAAGTTACCTTATATTAATTATTAAAACAAACAGCGAAGTTTCACATTCACATGCAGTAAAAACACGTTTCCACTAACAGGTGTGTAGTGATAACTGTTAAAGCTTTGCAATATGAAAAGTTACGAAAATTAGCGGGAATTTTAAAATTTTACAAATCTTAACTTAATGTAGGTACCATTATATATGTATAGTTACCTGTTTTTGGTTCAGTCCATTTAATTTTGATCTCTACAACTACATTAAGTTATTTAAAGATTTGTAAAATTTTGAAATTCATACCAATTTTAATAACTTTTGAAATTGCAAAGATTCATCAGTTATAACTAGTCGAAGTCAAATACAGCAGACAGCTGATTTTGTTAGTGCCGTTGTTGCGCACGCGCTTCTCTTGTCATATACACTGTCAAGTGTATATTGGTGCCAATTTGTTTTATATATTCCAACTTCAGGAACATGAACGCTAACGAACATTTTTTTACCAATTTAGATCATTTTTTAACGGCTTTTCGTCTCTGAAAAAATTAAAATTAGTGGATTTTGCTATACTTTTAAATTAGAATACCATTAGATTGAATATTCAATCTATATATAGAGTTAATTAATAATAAAGTGAGAAATAGATTTTAGTAGTGAAGAATTATTTTTGTTATAAGAATAGAGTGAGAATACATGTTTTTCTACTCTAAATCTTAACTCTAAAATCTGTACCCAGTACTCTAAACATTATTGACGAGGCTGCTTTTGTTACTGTGTATCTATGTGTCAGCAGCTTGATTAACCATTTTTAACTAACTAACTAATATATTAACCGTCACCTATAAAAAAACCCATAAACGACGTTTATAGTATCAGCGAGAAACTGCCAACAATAATTATCGTTATGATTTCTAAGGTTTCGTGCTCTTTCTAGGACTATTTTTATTTCCACTACCACAGTTTCGTCAATCACAATATAAATTCTGTATCCCATGGAGCTTGGAATTCTCTACGTGGTAATGTTTTAGGTATGTTAGGCTGGCACCCCCACTACAAGATATTTTTTAACTCACGTGATAATTACGGGCTCTCGAACCCCCCCCCAAAATAATTTTTGGGCTCTTGCCAATTCCGAGAAAAATCAAATTCAAGTGTGGGGGTGCTAACTTAACGTTAAGCTAGCGCCCACTTTTTTCTTAAGATAGTTAGAGATACCTACTTGGTCTCAGATTTATGGGCTCTTCGAAATGCAAATCTCATTTGCATCGGAACTACCCTTTCGAAGTTAATCGCTATTCAAAAATTTTGAAAATTCCAAAAATAATCTTTTTTTTCTTTAACTTTGCGTTATACTTATGAATGAATTATAGGCTCTTCAATGCACCTAATTACGATTTTTAGGCTGCACTCTAATAGCAATACCACCCTCGAAGACATATCAAAAATCGTTAATATCGCCATATATCAAAATTTCTTGCGCGATAATTACAGGCTATTTATGGGCTCTCGAACCCCCTCAAAAATAATTTTTGGGCTCTTGCCAATTCCGAGAAAAACCAAATTCAAGTTTGGGGGTGCTAACATAACGTTAAGCTAGAGCCCAGTTTATTCTTAGGATAGTTAGACATACCTACTTGGTCTCAAATTTATGGCTTTTTATGGGCTCTTCGAATATGCAAATCTCATTTGCATCGGAACTACCCTTTCGAAGTTAATCGCTATTCAAAAATTTTGAAAATTCGAAAAATAATTTTTTTTCGCCAACTTTGCGTTATACTTATGAATGAATTATGGGCTCTTCATTGCGCCTAATTACGGCTGCACTCTAATAGCAATACCACCCTCGAAGACATATCAAAAATCGTTAATAGCCCATAATTCATTCATAAGTATAACGCAAAGTTAAAGAAAAAAAAATTATTTTTCGAATTTTCAAAATTTTTGAATAGCGATTAACTTCGAAAGGGTAGTTCCAATGTAAATAAGATTTGCATATTCGAAGAGCCCATAATAAGCCCATAAATCTAAGACCAAGTAGAAACGTCTCACTATCTTAAGAAGAAAGTGGGCGCTAGCTTAACGTTAAGCTAGCACCCCCGCACACATACAAAAAGTTAATGAATTTAGTAATAAAGAAAATTTAGAAACTTTAAACAAAAACCCAACCACAAAATTCCAAAAAGAAATAAAACAAGGTTTAGAAAACTGCAATCTCTGCTTTTCAGAAATAGAAAAGCAACAAATCATTAATAATAACCCACAACCACCTAAACTATATGGACTAGTCAAAACACATAAACAGAATATGCCAATAAGACCAGTTGTATCATACATCAATGCACCTAATCACATTTTATCCAAAAAAACTGAAACAGATTATTAGCACGATAGGTTACAAATCGAAATACTCTGTTAGAAATTCATTAGAATTAGTAGATAAGCTGCAAAACATACATCTTCCACCACATTCAAAACTTGTTAGTTTTGATATTTCCAACATGTTCTCCAGAATACCCCCATAAGAATGTATTCCTTTATTAGATAGTTTCTTGATCAATAGTAATATAGAATTAGTTAAAAGATTGGAGTTAATTCAATTATTTGATCTTTGTATAAGTCAAAATTATTTCACTTTTAATAACATAATTTATTTACAAAAGGATGGTTTACCTATGGGTAATTCTCTAAGTCCTCTATTAGCTAACATATTTATGGACAAGTTTGAAGATCGAATATTTGAATTAAACCTCTCTAAACACATTATCTTCTGGTTTCGTTATGTTGATGACATTTTAGCTTGTTTTGACAGTTCTTTTGAGGTTATCAATGAATTTTTAATTCTTATAAACAGTATCCATCCTAATATAAAATTTACACTAGAAACAGAACAAAACAGGGCTATAAACTTTCTAGATTTAAATATCAAAATTAACGCACACAATCTATTTGAATTTTCCATATACAGAAAACCAACACAAACAGACATAACAATACCAAATGAATCTTGTCACCATAAAACACACAAAATAGCAGCCTACAGATCATTAGTACACAGAGCTTTAACTATTCCACTAACAAAACCAGATTTTAGCAAAGAGATATCAACCATTAAACAACTAGCACATACAAATCATTACAATCCGAACATGATTGACACTTTAATTAAACAAAAAGATTATAGGTTAGCTATCAAAAGAATATATCCCATTGACAATCAAACAGAAGACACAAATTACATATCTATACCATATTTTGGCAAAATATCAGAAAAAATTGCACATATACTAAGAAAAACCAACAATTATAAAATAACATTTAAAACCAACACTAACACTTTTATTTAATGCTAAAGACAGAACACATGATATCATGAAATCGGGCATTTACCGTTTAAATTGTTCTTTTTGTAGTTCAGTATATATTGGACAAACACTTCGAAATTTTTTACCATTCTCCTGGAAACGAAATACTTTACATCAACCCTTAACTATAACAATACAACAATAACTGTAACTATAAAGATAATCCAACAATACTGTATGAAACATAACGTATAACATACCCCCCAACTTGAAGGATTTCACCTTTAAACTAAAGAAACAAAAAAAAAATAACAATAAACGCGAATCACATTACTCTTTTGAAACTGGGACATCATGTTCTTCTTCACAAATACCTTGGATTGGCAATGGACAGATTTTAGAAAAAGATCGTTTTATTGTTCCTCCAGAGATTTGAATAGTTGCTACTCGAGATATAGTATCCTTGCCCGGATGAACCTCCAGAACTCTTCCAACCTTCCAATGCATGGGTGCTTGGTTGTCTTCTTTAATTAAGACCAAAGTATTAGCTTTTAATTGACTGTGTGTTGTTTTCCACTTTGTTCGTTCTTGCAGTTCCGAAATATATTCTTGAGACCATCTTTTCCAAAAGTGTTGTTTTAAGCATTGAATATGTTGATACAACGAAAGACGGTTTTCAGGAATTAGAGTAACGTCGCAGTCGGGAATTGATGTAAGAGGTTTGCCTACCAAGAAGTGAGCGGGCGTCAAGGGTATCATGTCGTGGGGACTTGAAGACAGAGGCGAAATAGGTCTAGAATTGAGTATGGCTTCCACCTGCACAAGAAGTGTATAAAGGCACTCAAAAGTAAGGGGGTTTACCTGCTACTCGTTTAAGATTGTGTTTGATACTTTTGAGTGTTGTGTATAAATCGATATAAGTAAGCCGTAACTCTTTTCAATTTTGACAAATTAGAGGATCTTTTGAATATGGATTCTTCAATATTAACATGTAAAGAAAATGCTCTATTATTTTTACGTTGGTCAGGTACGTTAACATAAGAAATGATTTTATTTGGCCATTTATAACTTGGTTTTAAAAGCCACCCAGGGCTATGCCACCAAAGATTAATATTTTGTATTGCACTAGGCCTAACACCTCTAGATACAAGATTACTTTCAGAAGGTACGTGCTTCCAAATGTCAGATGCTGTAAAATCTTGGATTTCCGATACTCTGTTGCTAACGAATGTCTTTAATTGGTTTGGCTCCGTTCTGAGCCAACCAAGAACCACAGTTGAATCAGACCAGAATATCTTTTCATGCAATTTCAGTCGCAAGGATTCTGAAACTTTGTTTGCCAATCTAGATAAGAGTACTGCCGCACACAATTCTAATTGTGGTATTGTAACCGGTTTTAATGAAGCAACCTTAGATTTTGCACAAAGCAAATTAACATGTATATCTCCCTTTTCATCAATTGACGGTAAATATATGCATGCCCCATACGCGCTTTCCGATGCATCTGCAAAACCGTGCATTTCTATTTTATTAGGATTGTTACAAATGGCATGTCTGTTGATTCTAAGCTTATTCAAGAGATGAAGTTCTGCTCTAAATCAGGCCAAGAGTTTTTGCGTTTTCATTTTCTCCCAGATTTACAATTTTTGAAGGAATCTCACCACCCGGAATTTCTGAATTATTTGAGTAAAACTTACGCAAATTAAAACACCTTGACTTAGAATATTAGAAATCTCTTTACAAATATATATCGCTTCTTCGACCGATTGTGCTCCTTTAGCATGTCATCGACGTAAAAATCTGTCTGTATAATTTTAGTGAGATCTGGATGATGCTCTTTATTTTCATAACCAAGTTGAAATAAGCAGCGAATAGCCAGGACAGCAGCAGCCGCTGTACCGTAAGTGACAGTTTACAACTCATAAACTTGAAGAGGTTCATTTGGATTAAAACGCCATAAAATTCTATGGAAAGGTAACTGATCTGATCTAAGGTTTACCATACGGTACATCTTCTCACAATCAGCTGCTATAACGATGTTGTGTTGCCGAAAACGAACTAAAATAGAAAATAGATCTTGCTGTATTCGAGGACCTACTAACTGCAGATGATTTAAAGAGAGCCCTGTAGATGTCGGGGCAGATGCGTCAAACGCTACCCTAAGTTTAGTTGTAAGGCTGTCTTCACGTAAAACACCGTGATGCGGTAGGAAATAATGAGGTTCTGAACTTAATTTATTCAAATCAACATCTACCTTTTTCATATGGCCCAATTCTATATATTCTGTCATAAAATTCAAATAAAGATTTTTAAATCTTTCATTTTTTGTTAATCTATTACGTTCTAATGACAAAAAGCGTTTCTCTGCCTGAAAATAAGATTCACCTAATTTATTAGTAGATACCTTCAAAGGCAATGCTACAAAAAATCGACCATCACTTAATCGTTGGGTATTTTTAATAAAATGTTCTTCACACTGAATTTCCTCATTTGAAAATACTCTGCTTTTTGGAAGCTCTTCTAATTCTCAAAAACGCGATAATTGAACCTGAACATCATTTGCATTATTGCGACCGAGATTACTTACCACCGATTTATACTGCATTTCTCCATAGGAACCGCCTACTATGCAACCAAACTGCGTTAACTGTAAAGTGGGTTTATTGGGGCCTAACTGAATTAAATCAGGAAGCAGTATCTGCCAAAATATATCTCCTCCAAGTATTATTTCAACGTTTCCTGGCTCATAGAACAAAGGATCAGCAAGGTGTATTCTAGAAGGTATTGGAAGTTTTCTCAAATCTAACTTGACATCAGGAAACATCCCTTTTATCTCATCTATTACAAAACAACAAACAGAAGCTGAAAACGAATTATACTTTGAAGAGATGGAAACCTTACATTTAAGTTTCGAATTAGATTTCATACCATTTAACCCGTTAATAGTAAGATTTGTTTGCTCAATATTCAACTCCAACCTTTTACATAACTTACGCGTTATGAAACTAGACTGAGATCCGTTGTCAAGGACAGCACGCACAACATTTTTTTACCAAACTTGGCAATGGTAGATAATAATACCTGTTTAGCTGTACCACCACTAAACGTTCGTGATAATGCTTGAATTAGGCATAGAATCAGAATCGCTACTATTGGTATTAGTTTTAGATAATGTAACGTTAGCACTTACTGAATCAGTTACATGTTTTTTAGAATCAATATGCAAAAGAGTATTATGTTTACCATGGCACTTTTGACAGGTTGTTTTACGGCAAAACTTGCTAAAGTGCCCTTGACGTAAACAATTTATACATAATTTTAAGGCCTTGACGTTTTCAAAACGGTCACTTATATGAAATTCAAAAAATCTGGACAACTTTGAATAAAATGATTTTTATTACAAACAGGGCAACATGTAATCAATTTATTACAATCTGGAGCTAAAAAACATTTTACAGAGCTATTCTTACGCTTGTCAAAGCCCTTTTTCTGTTTCTATGAAAACATTTTGTTCCAAAGATTCCAGAAAATCAGCTCTAGATTTTAAAAAACATTTAAAATCATTGAGTGTAAGAGTATTAATTTTCGAGACTTTAAACTTTTCCCATTCATTTTTATTGGTTTTGTCAAGCTTTTCCGCAGCTAACGCGATAATTAATACATCCCATTGATCTGTTGGTTGATTTAATTGCTTAAGGGCTCGTAAATTTTTCATTATACAGTCAATCATTTTCCTAAGACTTTCAGAACACTCTTTTTTAACTTGATCCATATTTAGTAATGCTTTTATATGATAATCAATTAATAATCGAGTACTATCATATCTTTCAGTAAGACATTTCCAAGCAGTTATATAATTCGGAGCAGAAAATTCAGATAATGAAATTTCTGTATTTCATTTAAGTTAGTGTTATTATGAATTAAAGATAAATAAGTATCCCGAAATTCAAGCCATTCACTATGTTTACCATCAAATATGGGTATTTTTATTTCAGGTAACTTCACTACTCCTAACTGATCACCAAATTGACCACCAGGAGATTGGAAAGCTGAAGAGCTGGAAGCGTTGTTTAGATTATTCGATAGATTGTGTTTGTCTAAAAACTGTTTTGCCAATGACATTTGCGTAAAGAAATTACTTTCAAATTCATCTCTTTCTTTATATTCAAGTTCCAAATTTGCTTCCAACTCATCATCTTCCGCGTAACTACATTCAATTACATTTTGTATCTGTTCAAATTCATCTATTAACGTTTCAATTCTTAATTTACGATTTTCTAATTGAAGCACATCTAATTCAGTAACCTGGTCAACAGGTTTTGTAAAAGCTGATTCAATGAACTTTGCAAAATTAGTTAATCTGGCTTTAAGCGTTCCCCTTTTACGCTTATCAGTTTCAGCCATTACTTATCTACAATACTTGTCAATTAATAAAGTGGCAAGTAAAAATTGCAAGAAGTGGTAATTAAATTAATCGAATTCGTAAAAGCTAATACCTTTATACACTTCTGTACAAGCAAAAAGTGATAAACAGCTCAAATGTCTCACTATAAGGACAGTACTCACTGTTTCAAGACTTCACTTTCAAAGTGAATTCTGCTTTGTATTTAGACAACCTCTTTCCGATTGTAGTAATTTTAGCTTATTAAATCCTCAAACAACGCAGATTCTACCAGTCGGTAATACGTGAACTTCTACAGGTACAACTGGGTTGGAGATCTTCGTTGACATTAACTTTCAATGTACTGCTTCACCGTCATATTACTTGCTTTTCCATCCAACTGCGAAGGACCATGTTATTGTTTGCAAGTAATATTTCTTCTGTTATATCTTTGATCAGATTTCAATTTTATCTAACTTTATGTTTTATTAAAACTTTACCAATATACATGTGACAGTCTATTTTATTGACTTTTGTACACACATTTTCTACCATTCTCCTGGAAACCAAATACTTTACATCAAGCCTTAACTATAACAATACAACAATAACCGTAACTATAAAGATAATCCATCAATACTGTATGAAACATAACGTATAACAGTATGTTAGAGGCAGATATGAACCAGGTATATATGTCATTGGTTATGAACTAACCACAATGCTATTGGCAGAATATGACAATGTTATAGAGACGAAAATGATGCTGCTGAGCGACATTCAAGTATTACCGCAAAGATAATAGTCCCTAGCGAGACCGGTGTCTCCAACTAACCTCACGAGGAAATATCGTTTTGACTACTAAGTACTAAGCAGGTAGTCAGTTACGATGCCAACAAACGGTGAGACACAGTGTTCAGCGAAATGTATGGGTTAGGAATTAGGGCAACTCATCGCGGAAATCCGGTCTCGTGTCTTGTCCCAGATAAGCTCTTATTTACCTAGAATCTGTATGCCGTCAATGGCAAGATGAAGTTCATATAATAAAATACAGTATATAATTTTCGTATATTATTATTAATGTTTTTCTAAATTTAACAGATGTGTTAAATTCTTTATCAACAGTGATCACTTTTCACACTGATTTTCGTGTAAAAGGTTATCGTTTATTGAACTAGTGTTATAAAATTTTTATTGCTCGCTAATATCAACAAGAGATGTATGATAAAAAATTAATGAATATTTTATCCAAACTTATTGCTGAACAACTTAACACCTAAAAATCAAAGCACCCTATATACATGATATAAGTCACAAATTTAAAAAATATATAAAAAATAAAATGAATACTGTAGTAAAGCGTTATGATCGTAGATAAAACGTTGTAAGATACACGTTAAAAAAGTCTCTTCATTACACTCTTTTAAACCGTGCTCGCAATAAAGAATGGCTTTTTACACTTGTATCTGAAATATCTAAAATAATACTAGTGCTAAAAAGAGACCCAGAAAAGGTGCAATTTACAAAAGTAAACTATTGCTAATAATAAACAATACATGTACACTATGGATAATAATAAAAAAGTTGGAATTTCCAAAACGTTAATTAAGCGGACCCACAGGTCCCTGACCGTAGGGATGTGCGGCATTTGTTTTTAGAGTATATTCAGTATTAGCAGGTTGAGATCTACAGCTTTCTCCCATGTAAGTGTGGGTTGGGCCAAGGTAGTTTGGAAAACATATTGGTAAGCCACATAATAAACAACTAACTGCGTAGAAACTGTTATTATTAATACTTTCGGCAAAGAGTCGAGTACTTCGTGAATGACTGCATCCAACTAAAATTACTAAATGTTACTAAGTTTTTAATCATTTGTATCACTTACCATCTAATACAGTAGAGTTACTGATGTCACCCACTGTTGAATTACCAATAACATTAATATCTGTACATCCTGGTTGTAAATATCCACAATTTGGATAAAAGTCTGCGTCACCACAATTTCCGGTATAACCAAATCTTCCTTGGTTGGTATGCGATACATCTACCAGTTTGGCATCAGTTTTATCTAACCTGCGGTCTAGGGAAATACCTTGAAACAAAGGTCCTGCTGGATCTAAACCCGAAATTCTTCCCATCTCGCCACATATAGCTTTCGTATTGTTCCCAGCTATGCCAGCGACATGAGCACCAAGGGAGAAACCAACTACGTGCACGTCTGATATGTTTATATTCAAGGCAGCCGTTAGATTGCATAAGAAATGAGCTTCATCTACTCCAATAGCTGGTATGTGACAATACGCTGTTTGATAATCTTGCATTGCGTACATTGAGTAATTCAAGCATATTACGTTACAATCAAAACGTTGAAGATATGCATCTTTTATAATTTTCAGGGATTCTGAGTTAGGATCATTCATCCAACCATGATTTATTACAATAATAGGTTTGCTACCATTAACTTGGTCAGAGGAGTTTACAACTATTGGATTATCAGAATTAGCTCTTGTGAATAACCAGTATTCAGTTATAACTTGATTTGAATTCGTGCAGTTTCCTAGGAGTGTTGTTAAAGTTCCAGCTAGTATGGCGAGGATGTCGTTTGCTATTGGAAGGGGTAGCTCACCAACAAGTGTGGCTGGAGTTACTGAAACAAAAAATATAGTTAATCGTTGAATTAAATAATTATAATTGGAGGATTTCTCAGTAACTCAATAACGTGCTGAATATGAGTCCAAATGATCCAGTCCAAGGCAAAGTTGATACTTCGATGGTGTGATGATGTTCAAAGAAATAAATCTTTTATTAAATGTTATTTAAGAAAACCCTCAAATATATCAATTATTATTTTAAATGAGACATAGTTTAGTGTAATTGTTGTAAATAACAATCAAAATAATAAAAAAGACAATTTACAAATTTGTAGATTGTCTTTTGTTTATGAGTTATGACGATTGTAAAAATCTTTCTAAATGGAAACGCTAATTATTGCGATTTTGGGACGTTAATTTCGAAAGAGTATGGAAATTGACCTTTTTATCAAACGAGCGCTATAATCGCCGATTTACTATTTTTAATATTGGTAGTAAATTTGGAGTCTTTCTTGTCGGTTCTATTGGTTTTACTGTAACAAGTATACTGAAAGTAGTTGTTAATATAATGCGCAGTCGCTAAAAAGGTCAAAAGTAAATAGCGTTGTTATGTTTAGTGTTGATGTCACCAGATAAAAGTTGAAATCTTACTTTAAAAGACATTTTAAAAGCCTAATATTATACTTACTTTTCATTTGTAGCTATAGGGCTCACAAAACTTCTATCAATCAGAGGTTACGTTTATGTACTTTTTGTTTATACTATATGACTTTTAATCGTAAGGGTTGTTGCCATTACAAGTTACTAAACTAAAGTAACTAGATCAGTAAGGTTAGCCAATATTCAGAAGTAAAAGAGGTAGACCCGTTGTTAATTCTACACTTTACCATTGGCGGGGAAAAAAGGTCAATTCCAAGACCAAATACGGTAAAAAAGTATATTTATATAACTATAAGAGAATACAGAATTACTGAATATTCTCGGGATATTTGCTTTTAAAATTTTAAAACAAAAATCGAATATCAATTGATAGTGATATGGTATTTTGAAATTCTGTGAAGAATTGTCATAATTTTAAGGTTATGCCAATTGTTACACGGCTACTTCATTTTTTAAATAAAATTTGCAGCTGTTGCTTGTTATTCGATTTTCATTTTAAAAATTTATTGGAAATTTCAAAACACAGTGTCATACTTTTTTAACGTATTTGGTCTTGGAATTTCATGCTCTTTCCAAATTCATCATAAAAATAGGGGTTTCCATTTAGAAAAAGTTTTGCTATCACCATAACTCATAAACAAAAGATAATCTACAAATAACAATTACACTGAAATATGTCTCATTTAAAGATAAAAATTGACGTCATAGAGGATTTTCTCCAGAAACATAAAAAAAGATTAGTTTAGATAGTTCCAGACATGACACGCACTGTATGTTTATGTCACTCTTATTAATTAAATACAATAATGCCTTTAATCCTTTATTAATAGAAGTTAATGCATTTTCTATATTTTATTCATGTGAATTATTGTCTATAACCATACTACCACCTCTCCATCAGTTCTTTTATCATTCTATATGGAGAGTATTCTAAAAGTAAAAAAAAAAGGTTTTTTTTGCCTGCCTCTACTATTACTTTATACATCTCTGTAGCGTCTAGAAACGATCTGTTTCCGGCCTTGTCCCGCAAATGGAAGGGAATTTTTGTTATTACAGGTTGGCAACATCGTCCGTCGCTTTGCCGTGCTGTCAATTTTGTGCATGGAATGCACTACAAAAATGCTAAAAAAACTTCTATTATTTTTAAACTAAAACTCATTTTAATAAAACTGTTAGCATTAATTAGCATATTTTTTTAAAAGCAATAATGCTAGTGTAATTTAACTTGCGTACAAATTCATAAGAAAAGTGAGCGTTGATTTTTGTTTTAGGTTACCTACAGTACTTTATTATAAAAATGCAGCATGCAAACTAAATAATACTAAGCACTGGACCAACTTTATTATGTTAATTGTTGTTGTTATATTATTTATTAGGTTATGTCACAAATTGTATTAATATTGTAAGAAAAATAAGATAATAAAATTTTATTACACAAGATAACACAAGATAAATGCCACCAAAATGTCTAAGAAAACAAATGAATTAAATTCAATAAATGCCAAGAAACAAGAGGTGTTGATTTTCAAATTCAAATCTTTTGGTGTTACCAACAAAAAAATGTCCTAACAGGACAGTTATAGTAGACAAATATAGTATGAACAAAAAGTAACTCCGTCAAAGGTGCCTTTCGAATTTTGAACTCATGTCTATTATGACACCAGAAAATTATACAAAATTCAGAATCCTTTGACAGTGACAGTCGTTATAATTTTCTGGTTGTATAATACACATGAGTTCAAAATTCCAAAGATATCTTTGACTTTTAGCTCATACTGTAGGTTAATTATATTTAACAAATTTATACAAATGTTGGCACAAAAATCTTATGTATCACAGATCACACGTCCAGAAACTGTTTTGCGAGTACTCGTATTTGCAGACCGAAACGAAGCTTAAACCATACGAATACTCGCAAAAGTGCAGTTTCTGGACTTGTTATACAAATAACTCTTTCATACTTGGATCTCTCGCTTTTTTTGTGAGCATGGATTACTCTATTATTATGTGCATACTTAGCAAACTCAAACTTACTTTGCACTTTGACATACCCAATTGCACTACACAAGATTGTCAAGCAGATCACCGTCTTCATTTTAATTATTTTGAATTTATATTGCGAATAAACTGACGTTCATGCATTTATAGCAAAACATTGTACAAATATTTTTTAAGTTCGTTACCCTTAATTATACTTGTATCAATAGAACATAAATCATTTAAATCACATAAATACATACATACATAAAAAAACTTAAATAAGAAGTTTGTGACGAATAATGTTTTCACCATTTCTCCGTGGCGTAATTACACCCTAGGACCGCATTGGTGGAGGAACAAACCCTTAGTTGTAAGCTGCCCTTCGAACTATCAACTAACGTACCACTACGAGCTTACATAAGTTTAGTTACTGCATAAAAATAGCCCAGAACTCAAGAAACTCAAAGTAAATGTTTGCTAGTGGCCCAAAACTTGAAGTTCTTGTTCTTGTTTTGTGCTTCCTCCCGATTTATTATTTGCTCACTCACCTTTCGTTTGTATTATCTATGTAGGTTAACTAGCGTGTCTGCGTTTAGAGATTCGAAAATAAATAATACTATTTTAATAATATCCAAAAACATGTTTACTTTTTTTTCGTTGTCTTATTAATGAAACAATTGTAGTTGTAAATCATGCAAAAAAATTAATTTCTTTTTTAGACATATAAAAATGCTTTCACATGCTTAAATCACGATGCATGTATATGTCAGCAGCTTGATTAACCATTTTTAACTGCAACATATTAACCGTGACCGATAAGACCTAGAAACGACGTTTTAAGCGTCCAGTGGGAAACTGCCAACAATTTTACCATTGAATTTACCATAATAAGGTTTCTTGCTCTTTCTGGGGCTATTATTATTCCCACTAACACATTTTATTTACTTTTGCTTGTCAGTGTAATGTTTAAGTTTAATAAAGAAAACTGTTTGAATTTATTTTAATACATAATAAGATTTACACTATCTTAGGTTAAGATTAAACAATGCCTATATAAAATAATAATTGTATAGTGACAACTGATGTGTACTACAACAGATTTAGTTAAACGGCGGCGGTGCCGCTCGACTGTTGCTGAAGCGCAACTGGGATGCATGTACTTCGTGTATTGATAACTCGGGTGCTTTCTCTCTACCTGTGCAGATATCCACTCTTTTGTATATCTATCTGAAGTTCGCTCTCGTCCGTGTTACCTATGCTGACGAGGAAAGAGAACTAGGTACCTATAAGAAAATAATGTTGTTGTCACAAAGAAACAGACCCGCACATAGTTTTATATAGTAATAATAATATTTTACAGATTAAAATGTGAACAATAAGAATGTACATAAATATAATAATCAGAGATAGATTACAACTAATACTTACACAAAATTATTTGCACATGATTTACTCTTATTTATTATCTTAGAACTGCGATAGAATTGGTAGTCTACTAAAGCTAAGCCCTTTTTCTAACAATGCCATTTCCAAGATTTTATTTACCTTCATAGAGTTGTTTGGCTTTTTTTATGTTCAAGCAATCACGTGTGCATTGAAAACACAAAGTCCAATAGTTAGAATAAACAAAAAATTTGGGAATTTGTACCCCCTCCCCCCAATCTCCAAATTTGAACTATACTGCCCTAGGAATCTAAAAATAACCTACATTTAGTAAAGGCAATTGTTTTTCAAAAGTAGAATGTAATTACAGATTTGAAAAGTTGTTTTAAAACAAAAGTATATATTTTGGTCTGTATAGCAGCCCTGGTTTAATACCTTCAACACGGTTGATGGACCCCTACCCAAATTGTTGTAAGCGATCAAACGATAAGACACAGATTACACGAAACCAATCTTGTATTGTGAAGGCTTATAAGTATAAAAAACAGTTTTCAGCGAAATGAGCTTAATTAGAAATTAGGGCAACCCATCGTGGAAATCCGGTCTCGTGTATTGTCTCTGATGAATCTAAATTCCAAAGCGTTCTGACGGATGGACGGACGCACTTTATTAACGAATTCCTTCCATCAGAATTGAAACAATATTGTTATTATAATTATATTTATTAATATTTATTGATACAATATAATAATTAAAAACAAGAAAATAATAGTTACCGCTCAGTAAAGGTATGTGTCTTACATTTTCTTAACTCAAACATTAACAGGGCTTAACTTATAGAAGACATTGTACGTCACACATGTACGAGGATGAATTGATAAATCTCCGGCCTAACCCATATGGGATACAAATTTTTGCAATGTTTTTACGGCATTTTATTTTTTCATAATTTATCAGTATGGCTGTGAAATAACAAAAATTTCTGTCAAACAATAATTGTTTGGCAAGTTGTCAAAGTCGATAAAGTTTTGTGTGGTGTTAAAATGGAAAAAGCTGAAATTCGTGCGGTTATTAAATATTTTCACATTAAGGGTTTATCCCAAAAAGAAATCAAAGCTGAGCTAGACGGGACATTAGGCGAATCTTCTCCTTCCTATAGCACAGTTAAAACCTGGGTTGCGGACTTTAAACGGGGTCGCAAAAGCACAGATAACGCACCGCGTTCAGGAAGACCGAAAACTGCCACCACAACGGAAATTGTCGAAAAAGTCCATAGAGTTGTGTTGAATGATCGGCGATTGAAGTTGGCTGAAATAGCAGATACCCTGGGCATTTCAACGGAACGAACATATCATATCCTAACCGAAATTTTGGGAATGAGAAAGTTATCGGCACGTTGGGTGCCGCGGCTGCTCACAGTGGAACAAAAGCTGACTCGCAAAACAGTTTCAAGTGAGTGTTTAGACTTGTTTAATCGAAATTCAGTGGACTTTCTGCGACGGTTTGTAACAATGGATGAGACGTGGATTCATCACTACACACCCGAAACAAAGCAGCAATCAAAACAGTGGACTGCCAAAGGAGAACCTTCTCCGAAGAAAGCCAAAACAGTTCCGTCAGCCGGAAAAGTTTTGGCTTCAGTCTTTTGGGACGCCAAGGGAGTACTTTTCGTTGATTATCTTCAAAAAGGTAAAACAATCAACGGAGTATACTATGCTACCTTACTGGATGAATTAAAAAAAAATATTGAAGAAAAACGACCTGGATTAGCAAAGAAAAAAATTCTGTTTCACCAGGACAATGCACCTTGTCACAAGTCGGCAATTGCCATGGCAAAAATCAATGAATTGCAATTTGAATTGTTACCCCATGCCCCTTATTCACCAGACTTAGCCCCATCGGATTTTTATTTATTTCCAAACCTAAAAAAATTTCACGCTGGAAAGAAATACGAGTCCGATGAAGAAGTGATTGCTGCCACAAACGCCTATTTTGACGAGTTAGAAGAAAAGGCTTATAGGGACGGTATAAGAGCACTTGAACAAAGGTGGACCAAGTGCATTGAACTCGATGGGGACTACGTAGAAAAATAAAATTTTTGTTAACCTGATATTCTTTTGTTTTATTGCCTAGGCCGGAGACTTTTCAATTTATCCTCGTATCTCGACACCTAATAATTTATTAAACTATTGCAAATCAAAAGAAGATTTTAATCGAGTGGTCCTTGTGGCCCTTTAGCATATGGGGAATTACCATTTGTTTCTAAAGTATACTCAGTATCCGCCGGTGGACTTCTACAACTTTCTCCCATATACGCATGTGTTGCTCCAATAATCTTTTGAACACGTAAAGGTAATCCGCACATGTTACAAGAGGATGCATAAAAACTGTTGCTGTTGATGCTCTCAGCAAATAAGTTACAGCTACGTTGATGGTCACAAAGAACTGAAACAGATAAATGATGTTTTAACACAAAAGATGTAGTATAAAAATGCGTCAACTTACCGTAATTCAATGGAAGATTGATAATATCTTCAATTGTTGCAGTCCCATTAAGGATAAGACTTACACATCCCTTTTGGTAATATCCATAATTTGGATAAAAGTCAACATTTCCACAAATTCCAATATAACCAAACTGCCCTTGGTTGGTATGTATTATATCTACAAATTTGGCATCTGTTCCATCTAGTCTGTCATCTGTAGAAATATCTTGATATAAGGGTCCAGCTGGGTCTAAAGCTGTTATTCTTCCCAAGAGTCCACACATCTTCTGAGTATTTTTACCAATAAATCCGGCCATTTGTCCACCGAGTGAATGCCCAACTACATGCAAATCTAACAAATTGATATTTAATGTAGAGCTCATATTGCAGATGAAATTGGCAACTGCTTGACCTATCGATGGTAGGTGACAGTAAGATGTTTGGTAAGCAGAGGCTGCATATGTTGGCCAGTTAATAGATATTATGTTGCAGTCATATCTTTGAAGATAAGCTTCTTTCATGATGTGGATGTAGTCGATATCCGCATTTCCACCCCATCCGTGTATTAGAAATATGGTCGGTTTACTGGGATCACTTTGATTGAAGGAATTTATGATTAAAGCTTCGCTAGGGTTCTTTCTTGTGTATAACCAGTATTGTACTTCAGAAGTATTATTGGAAGTTGAACAATTTCCCGTCACATGAACTGTACCATATACTAATATGCTCAATATGTCATCAATTACATCTCCTGGTAAATCACCTACGATTTCGGCCGTCCAGGAATGTCCACTTTGCCACACTTAAAAAGCTATTACTTAGTTTATAATTGATAAACTGCGCATTTAAAACTACTTACTTCCTGCGAATAATATAATGCTGCAAATTACTCTTCGCAGCAATAACATTTTGGTTGTACCTGTGGTTTTGTAAACTTATACCTGTTAATTATACTAGAAAGTTTAGGCCATTAAATTCTTGATTTTAGAAAAAGTAGGTTATAATCGTTAAATGTTTAAACTGCAAATAACTCTTGCACTTTTCATTTGAAATAATCAATACAGATAAAAGTGCCCTTGAGTGGAAATTGTTCCCTATGAGATAATAAAAATGAAATTATTAATTTGCTATAATGCGAAGTTGTAAAAGTACCTTATCTAAGATACCAATATCAGAGCAATGTGTGTGGGTATCATGAGTGCCTCAAACTAGAACTTGGTAACACAGTTCAAATTTTTTTAATTCTTGACGCTAAGCTGGTACAATTTTTCTCTGTTCAAAGATCACTGAAGGCTACTTTCACAATAATGGTAGACCTGTTTCACACATAAATCATTACTGTTAAGCCTGTTGTTATAAAGTCTTACCATTAAACAGTTTTTAATAGCTTTTAATAAAAATTTATCGCACAGATAATAAACGAGGACCAGTATAATTTTAATGGTCTAGGACATTTGGGCGCGGCGGTTTCGGCGCAAGAACAGTTTGGCGCCAGACAGTTTGGCGCAAAGACACTTCGGCGCAGGCACACTTCGCCGCCGGGACACTTAGTCACAGGCACACTTCAACGAAAAGGCTCTAAGAGTAAATTAGAGTAAAATTTTCTTAAATCTTTAAATAAAACGTTTTTATGGATCATTAGTCTAATTTTTTGGGACAAGCTACCCTATTACGAGGGTAGTTAGATATGTTTTGCGAAAAACTGACAAAAACAAATATTTAGTGTTGGAAACTATTTTATTGTTTTTCAAAATATTCTCCCTAATGATCAATACACTTTTGCATACGCTGGAGCCAAATTTCGTAGCATTTTTTCTATAGTGAATCAGGTATCTTCTACATATGAGTTTTGAATGCATCAACTGCCTCTTCCGACGTCGAAAATCGGTGTCTACACAGTTTGTTCTTAACGTGTAAGAACAAAAATAAATCGTTAGGTACCAAATCAAGACTATACGGCGGATGACCCATCAATTCGACGTTTTCAGTGCTCAAAACACCAGTTGTTTGCGCCGATGTGTGTGAGCTCGCATTGTCATGGTGGAGACTGATCTGATGGCGCCGAAGTGTCCTTGCGCCGAAGTGTTCCACACTGAAACGGTCGCGCCTTAACGGGCGCGCCCAAATGTCCGGTTCCGTAATTTTAAAGGGTTAGTTACCCAAACCAAAGATTTAATTCATGGTACTGTTTAATATATACAGTAAGATCATTTACTGTATATACTGTTCACTATGTATATCACTACATTTGCAACTTCCATCAGGAAGACATTGAAGCATCTGAATTGGCAATCCAGATGCCATAGTAACAAAATAACAAAGAGTAATAAATAAAGGATTTAATAAGTTAGCACGTTTTTTACAAGAACTTAAAATAACGTATCAACTAGTAAACAAACACACTATACGTTATAATGATGACCCCGTCGTGATTTAAACACCCAGAAGGTTGAGTGTTATTATTACTATTGTAGCAGCAAATAGAGGTAGTCGGTTTTCTTCATTTTAAGATCACTTAAAATCCAGCTGAAAACGTTAAAAAACGGTTTATGAGAATGGAAATCAAGTGATTGGTTTAACAAGATCGTTACATTACTGTCGATTCTCTTTTATAATTCCATTCTTTCGCCCCTCTTCTCCTGACGGAAAAAGTACATCTCTTAATAATATCCGAACAACTTTTGTTGTATAGGACGCAACTTAAGTAGTACGTTGATAGTGAGGAAATTACAGTGCGAGGGGCACTAATAAATAATGTCTTTGGCGATGTCTTACGTTGAAGTGGTTTATGTTATCGATTAACCTGTTCTGTTACTAACAATAGTCTCGCAATAAACGAGCAATAACGCAAAGGGTTAATATAGAATCTAAAACTGACGAACAAATTTGTAAAAAATTGTTTGTAATACTTTTTGGTAATACGGTCCTGTTATATTTTACATCAATCAGGTAGTTAATAAGAGTTAGCCAGCCAAAATATTGTAAATTACGAGGTGATATCATGGTATATCTTAGCCGGTCGAGTTGACAGGAAATTCCAAGAACGTCGAATTAAGAAGAGAAATATTCAAGGTCAAGTCTGTTTAAAAGATTACATATCAACGTAAGCGTTCTTGTTATCATAAACTGATTATGTTTAGTATCAAGACTTTATGATGTTATCTGTTTTAAATAAGATGGATTATAATAGTCAAAATTGCTCACACTTTATTTCAAAATCGCTCCTAATTTTAAGGTTAATTTGCCTAATTTTTGTTTATAATACTCTGAACACAACCACCTACACTGCCAGAAAGAATTTGACTAACTAAAACTTATTGCAGTTACAAAGCTTTAAATCTTTATTCCGGGAAAAATTATACCCAGAAAAACGAAGTGATTCTAACCAAAATAGTGAACCGCCGATAAGCGTTCAAATAGTAGTATAAAGTGTTGCCTGTATTTCAGGAGAGTCAAGCTCTAGAAGTTATTTAAATATATAATAATAATAATATCTACTACAACCCATAACCTAAACCAAGGCCCCAGAAGCTATATATCAAAATATGACTTATATTAAACTTTATAAATCAGTGGTGTAGTTAAATTATATTATTAGTTTAATTAAATAACTATTTGGACTACGCATGTAGTTATTGTGGCAATGTGTACTGTTGATGTAACATATACAACCATACAAAAATTGTAGGGAGAAGCAAAGAATCAAGTAAATGAAGGAAGAAAGAAGCAGCTGCGAAGGATGCAAGAAGCGGCCGTGGAGTATAGATACCGGTCATCACATAATAAGGCACAAGCCAGAGTATTAGGAAAATGAATAAAATTTTGATACTCGTGCTCTCCAGCAATTACGAAGCAGCAGCAGGTCCACATCCGACCAACTTCGCATCCTTTGCTTTCGTATAATTCGATTAGCGCCGATTAGGATTCTATTTGTTGATGCTGTGATGGAATGTGGTATTCAAAATGACATGCTAATGCAATGAGTTGAAGCGAGTGTAGTGATTCATTAAAGGTAGATGCAATCAAGATGTACTTGTGTGCTTACAATCATGAAATACAATGATAATACAAGTCTATTTAAGACATAAATCCGTAATTCCAATAAATTTTAAATACAACAATGCCACTAGATTAAACTGTAATCTAAAGTTTATTACAGGTCGTATAGCCGCACTTAGGGCCTACGTAATAATAATAATCGCCCCCTCCCTCCCGTACAAGCTTATATAGCTTCTGGGGCCTCGTTTACAGGCTATGGGTTGTAGCAATTATTATTATAATTATTATTTATTTTAACGCATCTTGATTTTTAACTAAGTAGTTAAAGTAGTTTTGCAAAAAACATGCCTAAGTTCTTATTTTTTACTATCTAAAGATAGAGACTTGAAATCTTTTGTAATGCCTTAAGTACTGGACCAACATAAAATGTTATATGTTTAAAACGGGGGCACGATCCCTCGGGGGGTTGAAACCCCCATTTTGTACCCCTAATTTAATAATGCAACCAAATTGAGCGAAATTTATGTTGGGAGGGTTCTAGGAGTCACTGATTATGTATACAATGAGAAAATTGAAAAATTCAAAATGGCGGACCTAAAATGGCGGTCCTAAAATAACGGCATTTGAGATTGAGAATGCGATTTACGCCGTTTCTATTGATTTTAGAGAGAAACTCAAACAGTCAAGAAGTGCTTAGAATGTGATTTTGCAAAGGAATACACTATTTTGGTTACCTTATTATGTAACCCCTTCGCTCTGCCCTAGTAGTAGAGTCTTGACTTGAAATCTTTTCTAATGCCTTTAGTAGTGGACCAATATAAAATGTAATATGTTTAAAATGGGGGGGTTGAAATCCCCATTTGACACTACCAATTCACTCCACACTCCCCAACTCGGGAAGTTTTCCATCAACTTGAGCGAAATTCATGTTGGGGGAGTTTTCGGGATTTCTGATTATGAATTCAATGAGAAAATTAAGAAATACAAAATGACGGACCCAAAATGGCGGTCTTTGAGATTAAAAATGCGATTTACACCGTTTCTATTGGTTTTAGAGAAAAATGCAAAAAGGCAGAAAGTGTTTAGAATGTGATTCTGCATAGGAATACATAATTCCGGTTACCTTATTATGTAGCCCCTTCACTCTCCCCTACTGAGAAGCCCACTAGGGCAGAGTGAAGGGGTTACATAATAAGGTAACCAAAATAGTGTATTCCTTTGCAAAATCACATTTTAAGCACTTTTTGACTCTTTGAATTTTTCTCTAAAATCAATAGAATCGGCGTAAATCGCATTCTCAATCTCAAAGGCCTTTATTTTAGGACCTCTATTTTGGGTCCGCCACTTTGAATTTTTCAATTGTGTCATTGGATTCATAATCAGTAACCCCAAGAACCCTCCCAACATAAATTTCGTTCAATTTGGTTACGTTATTCAATTAGGGGTACAAAATGGGGGTTTCAACCCCCCGAGGGGGAGTGCCCCCATTTTAAACATATAACATTTTATATTGGTCCAGTACTGAAGGCATTACAAAAGATTTCAAGTCTCTATCTTTAGATAGTAAAAAATAAGAACTTAATGCAAAAATTGACTCTACTAGGTATATCCCTTTTCCGTTGATTTTGGTTGATAACTATTGCATGTTGGTGAATGTGCTTGTTATAGAACAGGAGGGTTCGGTGAAATGTTGAGATTTTTTGTTATTGTAATCACTTGATATAAACCTTATCTCTTGTTATTGTGGCATATTTAACGTTCTCTCCCTCTCCGTTAATATATTTGTAAAGGTGTTCTAGAACGCTTATATAAGAACGACACCCCACCTACTTATGACACTTTTTGATTATCTTAGTTCCTCCCTTCATCTTACTTTAGATGATATATTGATGATGACTCCTTCCTTTTTTTTACCTATTTCATTTTAAGATATTTCTCCCATTTTACGACGTACTAATTAATTTATGTTTTGAATTTCGTAAATCTAAGCAAGTCCTTTAAGACTTTTTCTAACTTCCGAGTTAACCCCTTCTCCGATGATTTGGTGGTTCTTCGCTTCTGACTACAACTGCTAACACGATCCTGGAGGACTTAAGTTCCAAATGTACCCAAAAAAATTTAATGGTACATCCAAAAATTCTAAACAAAATCACAGTGGATTTATTCATATTGTAAATAACTATAGCAATTTTTAAAAAAATTGACACCCCTATATGGTGCATAAATCTTAACCGCATGATCAATAATGGTTGTTTTTTCCATAAATAATTTAATAATGTGATAACTTTGGTTTTAAATTAATACTCTAGGAATGTTTACCAAACTTGTTTTGAAAATCGATGTTTATTAATTAAATTATTTCACATTTTTTATGTGAAAAATTAATTTTAGAGAAACTGTACATACAAAGTTAGCCGAAAAAATACCACTTAGGTCTCATAGTATTTGAACTATTTTCTCAAACTTTAAGAAAATTGTATGTATAGTGACTAAATTATCTGTAGATAATTACATCTGTACATAATCCTAGTGTGTCTCAGTAAGGGCTATGAGTTTTTCTGCATACGATACTAAGAGGCTGGGATTAATTGACGTTATAAGGACTGTATTGAAAAGAAAGTTGACACCTTCAGACTCGCATACCTTTTATAATTATGAAATATTATTCGTAACACTTTAATATCTAGAAAATGTGATCATTTACAACAATATATAACAGTTATTATTTTGCCAGTTCTCTCACTTTTCTTTTCACGAATTCAGTTTTGGACGACTTCCTTTGTGATTTTTCCACAAAAATCGACGTGAATTCTCTGCCCACATATGCATTTTCTCAGCAGTAAAACTGGAGCTCTGCCAATGTTTTATATCCAGATTTGCAAGTCTTATCATCCATTATAACACACTGGTCTTTTTTCAGTTAAGATGTCGTAGATCTAGTTTTCTTACAGTTATAGATGTTTTTTGTTTCTTTTAGATTTTTTTTAAGTTTTTAAATTGTACATTTTCTTTATCCTCTGAATCATTCGTATTAATGTTTCTGTTCATTGATTTACTCCATCTTCAACACCTTACTGTCTAATCTTGAGTTAGAGGCTCCATTTTTAGGATCAGATTTCGGCAGTTTTTCAAACTACAAGTGCGCCAAACTTTTTAATCAACTTATGACACCAACATTGTGGTTTTTAGCCAATTGTCTTAAAAAATCCCTGTTATTATTCTGCACTACTGGTTCAAAATTGCTTTTCTTTCATTTATATTAAGTCGCGTCATTGCTGTATATTGTACACAAATCTCTTTTATGCAAAACGGTTATAGACCGCTTAGTAATTTTGGGGTAGTGTAACCCGGCCGCAGGGGGCTGCCAGAATCGACTTTTAGTGTTCAGCAGGTATATAAGATTTAGTACCCAAATCTTCACAACTGTTGAAATGATAACTCGAAATACGTTGCTGGCTCTCCGTCTATTACAATAAACAAATAAACTAATTATTATCGATATTATTTGAAAATATTTCACAGCTTGCTCTTGTGATTATTTACAAATGTAAACTTTCTTCTCAATACAGTCCTTAAAACAAATATTTATTAAAAGCGTTACTTAATGCATTTGATCTTTTATTTTGTAGTTATAACTCGTATAAGAGAAAACCATTAAAAGTTTTTAAATGAGGCTAGAGGATTGCTTCAAAAGTTTGACTTAATAAATTGGTCCGGATAGGCGATTAGAGAAACATATTTATTATAACTATTGTATTAAGTTATAAAAGCAGGTATGTTTTATAAACACTGTACTTTCATAACGTATATTATAAGTATAGAATATCTGTTTATACTGAATTACTGAATTGAACCTACTATTACTAGAGTATAAGCAAAAAGTAACTCCATTAAAGGTGCCTTAGAAATTTTGAACTCATGTGTATTATAACACCAGAAAATTATATCAGATTAATAACAACTGTCACTGTTAAAGAACTCTGATTATTTTGTATAATTTCTGGTGTTATAATACACATAAGTTCAAAATTCCACAGGCACCTTTGATGGAGTTACTTTTTGATCATACTAAATTTAATTGTTTTAACTATTTATTATAACCTCAGGCGGTATTAGGTACAAACATCTTATAATAGTTATATACATTACCGTTACTTGGAACTTCCGTGCACGCACGTAGGGTTCGTGTAACGGTCGAGCATTGACAACGTTTTATGGTATACTGACTAGTAAATCTTTAATAAATAATTCTTTAATTTACTGAAGTAGTACAGCACAATACGTAAGATATATGAATGTTTTAAATAAATATGTATGTTGCTATGGTATTGATGGTAAAGAGCCCGTAATAATTTTTATGCACAAATACATTATAATTAGACTATTATTGCTACACTCATCTAAACATAACAGTCTCTTTATTGCCCAAGGGCCTATTTATGGTCAGACAGGCAATATCAAAACGTCAATTATATGTCAGAAGTTTTTTTTTGTAGAACTTGATTGGTTCTTAATATAATTTGTAAACTTATCACCAATGAAAATAATCTGAAATTAAATATTTTGGAATAGTAACTATAGTAACGTACTTCGTATAAGCACATAAGTATAGGCACAGCGGCTTGATGTACCTACGTACTCATTTAATTATATTTTTTACACAATAATAGATTTGAGATAAAAACTTAATATGTGCATAAAATAGTGTATGTATAGCGGGCATAACTTGCTTTTATGACCCTACAGCCTTTTCCTAGCCCTCGGTCTAGCAATAACGCTTCGTTAATTATTAATTAACAATAGTAACTGTAATTACAAAACGGTATACGAAATAAACAGATTAATCCAACCTTTTGTGATAAAAGATTGCGTCAAGTATTTCTTTCTTTTTTCACTTTGGTCGTCATTTTAAGGCCGTTCTTTAAGATATAGGAAGTTGGCGTACCCACATTCTTGCTGAAATCGAAATTTTGAACCTTAATATCCTTAATAATCACACAACGACGGGCAGACTTATATGTAGATTTCAGTAAGGAACTTCTATGTAAGTCCGTTGAACATCTTAGAATTTCTTACATTAGAATTAAAACAACTGTAATTATACTTATAATTATTTTCAATAATAATGTTTATTGATACAATATATTTATTAAAAAACAAGCAAATACTATTAACGGCTCAGGATTTAACTTATAAAAGAAAACATATACATATCTCTACATCTAATAATTTATTAACCACCGCAAATGAAAAAGACTTCTTTTAATCGAGCGGGCCTTGTGGTCCTTTAGCATATGGGGAATTACCATTTGTCTTTAAAGTATACTCAGTGTCGGCCGGCGGACTTCTACAACTTTCTCCCATATACGCATGTGTTGCTCCAATAATCTCTGAACCACAAACAGGCAATCCACAGAAATTACAAGATGTTGAATAAAAACCGTTGCTGTTGATGCTTTCGGCAAATAAGTTACAGCTACGTTGATGGTTACAAAGAACTGAAACAGATAAATGATGTTTTAACACAAAAGATGTAATATAAAAATGCGTCAACTTACCGTAATTCAATGGAAGATTGATAATATCCTCAATTGTTGCAGTCCCATTAAGGATAAGACTTACACATCCCTTTTGGTAATATCCACAATTTGGATAAAAATCAACATTTCCGCAATTTCCAATATAACCAAACTGCCCTTGGTTGGTATGTATTATATCTACAAATTTGGCATCTGTTTTATCTATTCTGTCTTTTGAAGAAAGATCTTGATATAAGGGTCCAGCTGGATCTAAAGCTGTTATTCTTCCCAAGAGGCCACACATTTTCTGAGTATTTTTACCAATAAATCCGGCCATTTGTCCACCGAGTGAATGCCCGACTATATGCAAATCTAACAAATTGATATTTAATGTCGAGCTCATATTGCAGATGAAATTGGCAGCTGCTTGGCCTATCGATGGTAGGTGGCAGTAAGATGTATGGTAAAGGGAGGCTGCATACGTTGGCCAATTAATAGATATTATGTTGCAGTCATATCTTTGAAGATAAGCCTCTTTTATGATGTGGATGTAATCGATATCCGCATTTCCACCCCATCCGTGTATTAGAAATATGATAGGTTTACTGGGATCGATTTGATTGAAGGAATTTATGATTATAGCTTCGCTAGGGTTTTTTCTTGTGTACAACCAGTATTGTACTTCAGAAGTATCATTGGAAGTTGAACAATTTCCCGTCACATGGACCGCACCACGTATAAGTATGCTCAATATGTCATCAATTACATCTCCTGGTAAATCACCTACGATTTCGGCCGTCCAGGAATGTCCACTTTGCCACACTTAAAAAAATACCATTAGTTTAAATTTGATAAACTACACGTTTAAAATTACTTACCTCCTGCGAACAATATAATGCTACAAATTATACTTTTCGATGATAACATTTTGGCTATACTGTGGATTTTCGTAAATGATCTGATATTTATATTAGAACGTTTAAGCCATTAAGTACTTGATAGTTTGTTTAGTTAGTCTCTCTTAATGACACTTCTGGAAACAATAGATTAGAAATCGTTAAATGTTTAAAGTGCAAATAACTTTTGAACTTTTCATTTGCAATAATTATTGCATTGACTATAATCAATACAAATAAATCTTCATGCAAATATAAAAGTGTGTTTGAGTGGAATTTGCTAAATTAGATAATAAAAATTAAATGATAATTTGTTATAATGCGAAGTTGTTGTAAAAGTACCTTATTATTATAGTATTATATCGGATTGTGGTGAACGTATATAATTATGTAGGAGTAGGTATCATAAGTGCTTCGTTAAAGCTAGAACATGGTAACACAGGTCAAGATTTTTTGTACAGCTTCGATAACAGACTGATTTCTGCTCTAGGCTATACCGAGAAAATTAATTTGTTTTGTGTAAACTTATTTCAACTTCAAACATCATTAAAGGCTACTTTCACAAGTGATAGATAAATAGGCTAATGATGCGTAGATCTATGTCACGTATATTTTTTGATTACCATTAAACCATTTTTATAAGCTTTTAATGAAAATTGGTCACACAGATAATGAACCAGGAGTACTGTATATAATTTTAAAGCGTTAATTATCTAAACTAAGGCTTACTCCATGGGACCTGGACCTGGACTCTGGACCTAGACTCTGGACCTGGGACCGTTGATCCTATGGGACTGTGCACGAAAACGTTCTCAAAAGTAACTAAAGACGACTTGTGAAGTTAAATCATGTTGATTCGGAAAAAATTAGTGGTGTGCATGAAACCTTAGCAGACTCAAATTAAAAATTTTTATATTCTGTTTTGCACATATAAAAAATAAAATTCATTGGCAAAATAGTTATTTCTTTATGGTGTTATAAGTCTGAACAAAAAGGATAATTAAATAGCCAAAACAGGGATGAAACGCTAGTTCACAATCGTACAATTTGTAAGGGGTTTTCCTAATTAGGATGTCACTAATTTGATGTATGTGTTAGTTCAAAACGAAAAAGATAGGATTAATTTTCAATAGGTTTCGGACAACGAGAGAGCCAAGGCCACTATTTTCTCTAAAATAAACAAACTTAAGAAGCGTACATATTTACGCTGCTGAGTTATCTAGAACTTTCTTGCTGCTATGTCAAAGCCTCTTTTGCAGTCATAGGTCTTGGGTACGGTGTTAGTAGTTTGAAAATCTACGATATCCTACTCATACCAGATAAATTGATTCCAAATAATATTTGTTTAGGCTGGCCACAAAATCGTTGTCAGATGTGCTTCCGAAGGAAACGAAACTTCGATTCCTGTATTTATACTATGCAGACGTAAGAAAATTTCGTCGACATGTAGGTCTTTTTATTTCGTTGCCACTAAATGCAATGAACACGCCGGGAATATATGGGCAGCAGTACATAGCATACGTGATCAAAGTGTTCATAGCAAATGCAGGTTGCCTATTTTTAGTAGCAGGCTTTCATATGGTGTAAAATTTTACACTAGACGTATGTAACCTTGACGAATAGTTATTCTAGTTGAAAACGGACTTTTTAAAATTATTGAATAACTTAATTGGAATTATTTCATCCCCGACAATATGTAAGAGTGTAGCAAATAAGGCTCAACATTTCGGATGGGCACAAATGGAAGTTTTTTTTATATTATGTGCAAATTAAGTAGTATATGATGGCAAACTAAGGTAAAAAATCTAAACTTTGGTATTAGCCTGAGAACAGAGCTATGCTGTTGTAAACCATAAAGCTCGGCCATTACTAAACAATGTATTTTCAATACATCACCATCTCCATATTAGGATCGTTGAGTAAATTTATTTTGTTCTAGTGCCAACATTGTGTTGAGTTATTATTATTATTATATAATCATATGCCATTCGTAAAAGTTCTTGCAGTTGTAACTAAAGCAATTAATGGAATACATACTTATGTACTTTTTGCTTGTATTTCATCAACATTTGTAACTATAAATAAGATTCTGGCCTCGACTGTGAGTGGGGCACAATGAAGGACCAGTTGCGAGATACGGCAACCTGTGTTTTTTTCACGTTAGGGCCTCCTATAAATATTAAAATGAATAACTTGAGGCCAACGGGTTTTTAATACGGAATGATTATTATTATAAGTTTAGAAATACCTAAACCTTGATTATAGGGGTTGCCGTATCAAATTAATTGGTCATTATTACGTCTCCAACTACCTTTCTTTAAACCATATAATATCTGAATTATGGAAATTTGAATTTTGAAAAAGTCAGAAATTGGCCTTTCTCTACCTACGTCAATGCAAATCGGAAAAGACTATTTTCGTAATATCCTTAAACAAGTTCAGCCTGGCTAACCCCGACGATTTTCACGGCGATATCTCGCAGAAACCCTGGACCGACGCGACGTCTATAGAACAAAATAAAATTCTCTGCGGTTCAATTGAGCAGTAGGCGCCGTCAAACATCGCCATAGCGTTATTTTCCAATTTTATGACGCAGGAGGCCACAGCGAATTTTTCGCAATCCCCACCCCCCTTTCGCCGGTGGTAGTGCCGGACTTCTCCCCTCCCCAATCGTCCCAAAAAACGGCTAACATTGGAAGCGTCCTAAACCACATGACAACAGCACAGCACGCTCATCTATTTTGGAAAAGGACTATTATATTGGTATATTCTACCACTGGAGTGTGGGACAATAAAGAACCATCTGCGAGATCCGGCAACCTGTGATTTCCTTCACTTTCGGGTCTCAGATAAACGTTAAAATGAACAGATTGAGTCCAACGGGATTTTAATACGAAATGCCGTTTGGCGCCTGCACTAAGTTTAGAAAGATAAAAATCTACTGATTGGTTGAATATAACAGTTACATTACGTCGATTCTCTTTTATATCCATTCTTTCTTCCCTCTTCTGGTCATAAGTAGGGCATTTCCTAGTGAAATTTTGAGAAGGAACGATTTTTGTTGTGTAAATAGGATTGGTCATAACTACATAATGTACGTTGGTAGTGATCAAGTCGCAGGGTGGAGGACAATAAAGAATTTGACGCTGTCCGACGTTGAAACAGTTTATGTTATCGAATAACCTGTTCTGTTGTTTACAATAAATGCCTGTATATGTTATCCCTCTATCGTCTGGGTAAAAGTAAAAAAATAATCTAAAAATAATGCAGGCAATGAACGTAGAATAAGCTTTGATACATAGTCGGATAAATTAAGAAAAACACACCCATTTTAAGAACTATTACTATTAAGAAATCAAGTGAGCCTAGGCATTAACAAACATATCGCAAACGCATATCGCCGTTAACATACGACAACAACGCTTTACCGTTACCGTTACCAAAATGTGTGGTTAGGGTTTGCAATCTATTATTAGTGAACAGCAAGTTAGCCTTGTATTTAAAAGACTAATGAAAATAAATGGTTGGAAATAATATATAGTGTAGAACTTAAAGATTCCAAATGTTCAAAAGTAGTTTCTAAAATATTTAACCGAATCCATTCTATTTATACCGGGTGTCTACTCTCAAAAGTCGGTTATAGGCAATTAACATAACGTTATAATTCTACTAAATCAAAACATATTAAGGTATTGAACAGTTTAAAATATAGTCGTTATTCAATTCAGTCATACGCTAAAAAAAATAATAATTTGAAAAGCATGACTTGTCATACTCAACAACAGTCAAGTTTTAAATTAGTATTTTAAAATAAAAATCGTACTCTTAATATTATTATGTACGCAGTGAACAGCGAGCGAGTGTAAGTGTGCTGTACTGTGACCGCCTCAAGTTATCATCAGTGCACGCCTGACCTCTGACCCGTTGTTTATCAATCGACAAGTTCATACACTTAAATGTGTAAGTTAAAGACATTTATTCTAATTTTAATTTTTACTTGTAAATAACTTAAACGACACAACAGATTCTGCATTAGCAGAATATGCAAAATAACCCTAATATGTTCCTCCCTCAACCGCAAATCTTCTACAACCCACAACAACCAGCAACTGGAAACCATCAATCATCTCAACATGAATTTATACCACTCACGCAAAACAATACTTTAGTACCGGCAACTCAATATGAAAATTACATACCAACACCTCAAACCTACGCCAACATAAACTTACCCTCTCTCGAACCATCGGGTAATCTGGCATTCTACCCTCGATTATCAAATGCACCTGAGCAAATAATTATCGACGAATCAGACGAGGATCTCCCCACAACCCAACACGAATGGCAACAAATCAAAAAACGCAAAAGAATTACCTTAAAAAATTCACAACATCACAATAATAATCTAACCAACACACAAAATAGATTTAGTCCACTCGCAAGCACAAGCGCAAATGAAACGGTTCAAAAACTTAGTGAAAACACGCAGAAAATAACCAAGCCCCCGCCCATATATATATATGGTGTAACAAATTATGCTAAAATGGTTGAAAATCTAAACAACATCATAGAAACAGAGCAATATAGCACTAAGGCACTGGCAAACAACACAATTAAATTAAACACAAATACTCCAGATTCATATAGAAAATTAATCTCTCGCCTAAAAAGCGAAAAAATTGTATACCACACCTACCAAATCAAGGACGAAAGAGCCTACAGAGTTGTAATTAGAAATCTGCACCACACTGTGGACACCGACGAAATCAAAGACGAGTTACGCAAGCACGGTCATTCTGTACGTAATATCATCAACATCAGACACGGACTATCGAAAGAACCTCTACCTATGTTCTTTGTTGACGTTGAACCTGCTCCGAATAACAAAAAAGTATACGAAATAAAATACTTAAACAACGAACAGATTGCAGTGGAACCTCCGAGAAAGAAATCCACAATTATCCAGTGCACAAGATGTCAGACTTATGGGCATAGCAAAAGTTACTGCACTAAGCCTTTCTTATGTGTTAAATGTGGCGAAAAGCACAACACTACTGCCTGCAAGAAAGCAAGAGACACCCCCGCAAAGTGTGCGCTATGTCAGGGTCCCCACCCTGCAAATTATAAAGGATGCCAGGTCTACCAACAAATTCAACTAAACAGAGGTAAAACAGCGGCTCCTCCACGAAGACAATCTGAGAAGAAAATCAACACGCCAATAACAGCACAACACGGTTACACCTCAAACTTGAACAATGCAAGCTACGCTCACATCGCATCGATCCAGTGCCAAAACAATCAAATGAAAGGTACGAACAACAACGACATCTCACTGTCACAGTTTTTGCCCAAATTTGAGTCAATGTTTACCCATCTCATGAACCAAAACAGCATGATACTAAATCTGCTTAACACGTTAGTCAACAAATCTCTCTAATGGATACTCTAAGAATTGGATTATGGAATGCAAATGGGCTAGCACAGCACCGAGTAGAAGTCGAACTGTTTCTCAAACAACAAAAAATCGATATCTTGCTGATCTCGGAAACCCATTTCACAGCATTCAGTTACTTCAACTTACATAATTACACAACATACACCACAAACCACCCAGATGGTACAGCCCACGCAGGCTCAGCAATCATTATTAATAATAAAATATCTCACCACGTAATGGAAGAATTTTCT
This sequence comes from Agrypnus murinus, assembly GCA_929113105.1. Taxonomy (NCBI): domain Eukaryota; kingdom Metazoa; phylum Arthropoda; class Insecta; order Coleoptera; family Elateridae; genus Agrypnus; species Agrypnus murinus. The sequence goes on along the minus strand of OV816029.1, from coordinate 24,036,232 downwards.
ACCGAATTTCTACAAGGAACCGTCATCAATGTCAATACCTCAAAAGGCTCTCTGGTGGTAGCAGCTGTATACAGCCCGCCCAGACATCTTATTAGACAACACCAATATGAATTGTTCTTCAAAAAATTAGGGAATAAATTCATTGCTGGCGGGGATTACAATGCAAAAAGCCCTGTATGGGGATCAAGACTAACCACCACTAAGGGACGAGAACTACTCAAGGCAATGCAGGCAAACAACTACAGCCACTTAGCAACTGGTGAGCCCACATACTGGCCGTCCGACTTAAATAAAATTCCTGATGCTGTGGATTTCTTCGTCACCAAAGGCACATCTTCCAGATACTGTAAAGTAGATACTTGTTTTGATCTTCTCTCAGACCATTCATCTATTATTGTCACAATAAGCACATCAGTCATCACCAAACAAAAGAAGCCCTCGCTCCATACAAACTGGGAAACGTTCAGAGAACACTTAACGGACAACATAGCTATTCAGGTCTCCCTAAAGACAGAAGATGAAGTCGACACTGCGGTTGAACACTTGACAAACACTATACACCATGCAGCTCTCTACTCAACACCATCTAGTTGCAAACACAGCGATCTTACTGATAATTATCCACTGCACGTTAGAAACAAGATTGCAGATAAAAGGAGAGCCAGAAAGCTTTGGCAACGTACCAAGCATCCAGCCGACAAGAACAGCCTAAACAGGTTAACAAGAGAACTAAAACTATGACTACATGAATGGAAAAACGAAACATTTCATGAATATGTCAGAAATCTTTCTCCCTCTGCACATGATGACTACACACTATGGAAAGCCACCAAAAAATTCAAACGCCCCAACAATCCTATTCCACCAATCCGTAAAAATGATGGCACATGGGCAAGAACAGACGATGAAAAGGCTGAGCTGTTTGCGATTCACTTGTCAACCATATTTCAACCACATCCTTCGGCTGCTACACCTGAAGAAGAAAGTGAAATTCAAAACTACTTACAAGCTCCATTACAACTAAGCCTCCCCATTCAGCACTTCACACCTGTAGAAATTACAAATGCGATTAAAAATTTAAACAACGCTAAAGCCCCAGGGTATGACCTCATAACGGCCAAAGCTCTGAAAGAACTACCCCACAAGGCTATAATGGCTCTGACTCAAATATACAATGCCGTCCTAAGACTACAATATTTTCCAATACAATGGAAATTCGGACAAATTATCCTTATAGCGAAATCGGGTAAACCTGTTCACGAAGCTACATCATATCGACCCATAACCTTACTGCCTCTCCTATCTAAGGTTCTCGAGAGATTGATACTGAGAAGACTGATACCCATAATTGAGGATCAAGAAATAATTCCTCATCACCAATTCGGGTTCAGACAACATCACTCAACCATAGAGCAGATACATCGAATAGTTGACGTGATAGAACAAGACTTTGAAGAAAACAGATATTGTGTTGCGGCATTCCTTGACGTTAGTCAAGCATTTGACAGAGTCTGGCATCCTGGATTATTGTATAAAATCAAACAATCTCTGTCCTACCAATACTACCTTCTTATTAGATCCTACTTAAGTGAAAGGTACTACCAGGTCAAACATGCAGAAAGCTTGTCCAGTCTCCAACAAATTAAAGCTGGTGTTCCCCAGGGGAGCGTCATGGGACCCATTTTATACTTAATATTCACTGCTGATCTACCTCAACACGAACAAGTAGTGACTGCTACATATGCAGATGACACCGCATTACTAGTCTCACAACGACCTAAACCATGCATCGGCTATACTACAAAACTATCTAAACAATTTGCAAACATGGCTTCTTAAATGGCGCATAAAAATTAACGAAGCCAAATCAACAGCTGTAACCTTTGCAACAAAGCTTGGTACCGCTCCTCCGGTCTCCTTGAATGGCATCCAAATTCCAATCAAGGAAGAAGCAAAATACCTTGGGATGCACCTAGATCGACGGCTCACATGGAAAGTTCATATCGCTAAAAAGAGAAAGGAATTGGACCTAAGACTGAACAAAATGTACTGGCTAATAGGAAGAAAATCTAAACTATCGTTAAACAATAAAGTGTTAGTGTATAAAACAGTGATAATTCCAGTGTGGTCGTACGGGATACAACTTTGGGGTTGCGCGAAACCCTCGAACATTGCAATATTACAAAGGTTTCAAAATAAAACTCTCCGTACTATAACCAACGCAGAATGGTTCGTCTCTAACCAAACTCTCCACAACGACCTCAAGATTTCGTGGATTAAGGACGAAATAAACAGGTACACAGCAAACTACGTGAACAGAATACATTCTCATCCGAATGTGTTAGTGCTCAACCTACTAGACAATGCAAATATCACCAGACGATTAAATAGATGTAAAACACTCGATCATATAAACTAGTATTAAGTATTATACGGGAGCCACCAATGGGCGGTATTCCCTCTCATGTCAAAGTACTACTTAAGAACGCATTTGTTTGTTAGCCAACCGGCTAGTTATAAATCTGCAATATAATATAATAAAAAAAAAAATATTATTATTATCATTTGATGCGCAATAACTTTCTCTTTCTATTGATACCATTATCTTTCTTGTAGTTGAATTTGGCGAACAGGAATCACCAAAAACGTTCAATACAATGTTAAATGCATATGTTCGAGTTTGAGAACAAACAAGCTGTATATAAAAGTGTTGCATGGGAAGTTCATCGCGGATTATCCGTCTATTTTGCATCGATGTGAACTTGCAATATAAAAAAAAGATGTAAATAAAATTATAAAGGAAAAATAGATTTTTCACATCAGATTTGTATTGTATTCTGACAAGTATGGCAAATTAACAAGATAAATGGACGGATAATCCGTATCAAACATCCAAAACCCAATAAATACCCTATAAATGCGACAAATAGTCGCATATTATGCGTTCGTTTGTATTAATCAGCTTGAAGATTTGAATCGATAGCAAAAACATATTTAATGCAATACACGAATCTGTCAGGAATAATCCAATTCCTATTTTCTATTTATTTTGGTGATCGAGTATCTGCGGTACGGTTACTTTATAAGCTAAAAAGTACCTATGGTCATCCACTTAATACCTAGTGCTGATAAGTATCACAAATCGGTGGGTAGTCCGTAAATAGTATTTGCAATGCAAAATAAATGCAATACAAAGCGGACACGCACAACCTGTTGCGAATTATCTGTTCGTTTGTCATCACCTATAATCCTGACAGTGACAATTTATGACTAGTGACAATTTATGACTACTATCCATTTTTTTCTAGAGTCCTCTGACTTTGATACCGTATTGCTCGAAAACTACTGAACCAAATTACATATTTTAAAAACGAGCAAATAGTAAATTTATTTCTACATGTAACAGTAAAATATCATATTTCTAACTGGTATACTTTTATTTTTATCGGACGATACATAATAAAAAGTACCCATTTTTAGGGACACTTTCATTGAGAGTGAGTTAAATTTTTTTTTTCTCAGAAAGTATATTTCATATATCTATGAGATTTTTGTAGGGGTTAGAAAGAAGCCTTACGGTTGTTATTCTATTAATTCTCGGGCAAAAAAGTGTTTTATTTAAGATATATATGAAAAAATAGCGAACTATGCGTTCTTGTTTATTAATGGAGATAGCGTCAAATTTTTTAACGTCAAATTAACGTCAAAATCGTTTTTTTGTTTTCACATTTTTATTATTAAAATTAGGAAAATTTTTTTGAAAACAATAATGTCTACACATGAAAAGTGTTGATTTAGCGAAAAAAATTTGACGCTATCTCTATTAATAAACAAGAACGCATAGTTTCCTATTTTTCCCCATAAATCTTAAATAAAACGCTTTTTTGTCTAAAAATTAATAGCATAAGAACCGCAAGGTTCCTTTCTAACCCATACAAAAATCTCATAGATATATGACATATACTTTCTGAGAAAAAAATTAGTGAACTTACTTTCAATGAAATTGTCCCTAAAATGGGTACCTTTTATTGCGTATCGTCCGATAAAAACAAAAGTATACCAGTTAGAAATATAATATTTTACTGTAGTATGTAGAAATGAATTTAATATTTGCTCGTTTTTAAAATATTTAATTCGGTTCAGTAGTTCCAGAGCAATACGCTTTCAAAGTCAGAGGACTCTAGAAAAAAAATGGATAGTAGTGACAATTGATGACTAGTGACAATTGATGACTAGTGACAAATGCCCGCATAGTTGGAGAGGGAGGGGGTAATTGGAACTCTTGTTACTGTCGGAGCTCGATTTTTGCGGACCAGTTTCTTGTGAATATGGGTCTGGTACTGGTACGGATAGTCCAGTTAGGTTTATTCCGTTCGATGTCTCCCTGCTCCATTCATCCAAGAACGTTGCATACTTTTTGGAGCTCATAGTATTATGTTGCAGAATCGTGAGTGCCCCCCCCCCCGGGAGGGTCTGATCTCCCTTGTGTTAAGGGGCAGCAGCGGACTAACCGGTTGCGGAGCCCTAGGCAGTTTGGTACCTCAAGGTATACCAATTTTTAGAGGTCAGGTTAGTTAGTCAAGCAAAGAAAAATAAAAGATTGTTGGAATATCGAGCAGAGTCCCTTTAGCAATCGGGACTTTAAAAGGGCTCCCTAAACCTCTTGTTAGGGGGATTCGTTGTGTTCAAAGCTTGATACAGGCTTGGCTTTTACCGATTAAATCCAGTATTGAGATCCTAGTAACCCTCTATCGCCTCATGACTTAGAATGCGCGGCTGATGGACTAATAGCTTTTTACGTCTGCGACAACTTCACCTCAACTTGGGTGGTGCCTTTTATGCAACTCTAGTGAGGCACGGTAGAGTCAAACGAGACGCTGTCAAAAGGCACTTCAGGCCTCTAACTTGTGACATCGGGTGGGCAATTTTCCATGTCCAGTCCACAGTTGGGCTGGTAGTTGTGTATATATCATCAAGATTGTGAATTGTGTTTACAGAGATTCAAATTCAAGTTGTTATTAGAAATTCAAAACTATTTTTTTAATTGGCATTTTATTGTAATAATAAATTGATAACTAAACTGAACTTAATTTACAATCAAGTGGACTTTTGGGTCCAAGAGCATATGGTGATGTATGACTAGTTTTCAATAGATACTTCCGATCACGTGGCTTACTTCTGCCACTTTCTCCCATATACGCATACGATCTAAAAATGATATCCTTAAAACACGAAGGTGTACCACAAAGGGTACAACTTGTCGAATAGAAGCCGTTATCAGCAATACTCTCAGCAAATAAATGACAACTCCGCTGATGATTGCAAAGCACTGAAAGATAAATCATTTTAATTAAATTTCACGCAAATGTAGCGGAACACTTACTAAATTCCAATAAACTAAACACTTGGCATCCAGGTTGTACGTATCCGCAATTAGGATAAAAATCGACGTCGCCACAACTACCAGTGTATCCATATTGCCCTTGATTAGTATGTATAACGTCTACAAATGTCGCATCTGACGAATCTAGTCTGTGTTCTAGGTCAGTATCTTGGAATAAAGGACCCGCTGGATCTAAACCCGTAATCCTTCCTAACTTACCACATATTTTTTGTGTTTTACTCCCGACAAGCCCAGCAAGTTGTCCACCAAGCGAATGCCCAACAATATGCATGTTCTCTAGTTTTATATTTAGGTTTGTACTTAATAAACAAATGAATTGAGCAACATTAGAGCTAATTGAAGGTAATTGGCAGTAAGCAGTTAAGTAATCAGTGTCGGCGTATTTTTTGTAATTCACCGACACTATATTGCAATCGTAACGCTTAAGATATGCATTTTTAATGGCATTGATATAGTTTATATCACCGTTTCCTCCCCAGCCGTGCATCAAAAGTATTATTGGTTTACTACCGTTGACTTGATGAAATGAAGTTACTTGTACTGATATGTTTGGATTATTTCTTGTATATAACCAGTATTGAATTTCGGAACTCCCGTTGGCAGTTGAGCAGTTTCGCCCCACACTTACTGTACCATATACAAGTATGGCAAGCATATCATCTATTACATTTGGTGGTAAAGCAGCTAAATTCAACTTACTCGCAGACCAAGACTCTCTAGGAAAGCATGCTGAAATCAAAGATTGATCGAAAAGTGGATTTTATTGGATAATGTTACATACCTGCTGTTGTTATGAAAAAATACGCAATAATAATTTTTAGAATCAACATGTCGTTTGGCTGCACTCACTATATCAATTGAACTACTATACATAATAGATCTCTTTCGGACGGCCCTATTTATGTAAAAAAATGTTAGTAAACAGTAGACAATACCCTAATTATTTAATTTGCTAACATTTGTTAAGGACTAAAATCGGTTTTATTTGATGAACTATTATAAGTGATTATTACAAAACATCGGTTGTGAATAACAACTTATTTGTACTTACCGTGTCAGGGCCAACTTTAAACTCGTTTCTTTTAACACTTAAACACAATCTTGAGCCTTGAATCATAACAGGTTCCCACCTCCACCTACCTTAGCATAACACTAAATTATTCTCTAGTGTGTGAAATGCTGTGTGGAGGCATAATCACATATTTAAATGTCTAAATTAATCTCATAAAAGTTCTGAAGAAAAACAAAACATTTAAAGTTCAAAATTATGTTAAAAGAAAAACCTATTTAAGCTCACTTAAACATAAAGAAGTACTGAATCTCAAACAACCCACCCAGATATCTATTTGGTATTGAATTGGGCTTATCAGTGAGGAAAACCTTGCTTGAAATTTTACACATCTTACATCAATGAAGTGTCCGTAATTAATGGCCTCGGCAACGAAGTTGATCACTACATTTGAAAGAAGCAGGCTCTCCATTTGTCAATGAAATTGAACTATAGGTTTGGACTGAATGGAACAATCTGTTTTACGCATTTTGCAAATTTGTCATCATTCTAACTGTTACTTGCTCATTCATGTGTATGCCCAATGCGTTTTAATGCTATTATATAATGCTATTATAGGCAGAGTGTCAAGGCGTTAGAGCGGTTTGGATATACAGTGTGTTTCACTTTCCAGCTTGATACCCTTATATCTTTGTTACTTATAATCGAATCGATTCCAAATTTTTATCAGGTATGGATAAAGAGGTTTGTGTGTGTTTCGAAACACCATTTGTATTTGTTTAGTAGTAGGCTGGTGGATTGTAATATAAATGAGGTTTCTACAAATAAATCTCCTTTAAAGGGTTCTATCCTGATAAAAGTTTGGAATTGATTGGCCTGTAAATAACGACAGCGGGGTGTCGAGCTGTGAAGTGAAACACTCTATGTAATAATTAATTCTCTTCGAGTCGTTTCTAAAATTTCAGATGACTTGACTCGTATTGCGGTGCTAGTGCGATATAGTGTGATCAAACAAAATGCAGCATCAACTTGTTGGAGAGCCAAAATAAAATTCTACGAAGTAATTTTTAGAAAGGATAAGAAAAGTCGATACTCAAGAAGAATCTTATTTTTTGAATTTGACACCCTATATAAACACGCTCTGAAAAAGATAGTTATGTATTTACGGTGGAAACTGTTACCATTGCATTCTGTTCCCATCAAGATATATCAAAAAAGAGGGTTCTCAGGACTCTACAATAAAGATAGATAATTTAAGTAAGCTCAATTGATTTTCAGTAGATTAGATAATATACACTGGTGTTTTTATGCCACTATATGGCAAATGGAACAAAGTGATTCATGTTCCTGGATGGAATGGTTACATGGAAATGAAAACAGCTACCAAGAGTAGCTATGAAATCGTTTTTCTAATAGTCCGCTAAGTAATTATGATACAATATACAATGTTTTTTGTCTACCGTGGAAAAGTGCAAATCACTAAACCAAAAGTCTTGTTACATTACCAGCCCTTGTATGAATGTACTTATATTAAAGCATGTGTCATAGTTTCGTCATGAAACGAACTTTTACTGCCCAATCGACTTGGGAGATTTCATCTGTTAATGTCGTGTATGGACACAATAGGTTACATCATGAACAGGAATAGTCTGAAGGATGCACAGATGGGTGTGCAGGGATGGGTGTATTCAGCCCAGTTGTCAAAATACTAACCAGCCATGCTCATGCAAGAGCAGTTAGAGGTGATATTTTGGCACATTTATCTTTGGGGAAGCTGATTTCCATAGACATAAATTTTAATGAAAACGGGAGTTCGGTGCTGTTAGAAGCCCTTCAAGAAATTGGTGACTCATACTTCACAAAAATGCGCACATCAACTTTCAAAGCTTCACGCCATTCAAAGAATCGACCAAATGCTAAGCTTTGGGCAAAATATTTCAATATGGTCACCTTTTTGAAACAGTTTACCGTAGCATAGAGGTCGGAAAATTGGCAGTTGCATTTGGAATGAGTGCAAAAAATGTCACCTTTTTTTCATGCAAGTTCTACCAACTTTACCTTCAAGAATGATGAATCTAAGAAAAAAGATAGATTTGATAATTTTGTGGCGTTTCTTTTTTTCATGCGAGCATGTTGAGTTAAGGGAGACTTGCAGAGAAAAACGATGAGGACGTTTTGAAGATATTTTTTTCGGTGGTTTTCTGTTCACAACCCATTTCCGGTCATCAGTGAGATTATGCCAATAAACTGTGGAATAACGGCAAGTAAATAATACGATTCATACAATTCTTGATAGAAATGGAAATGACTAACAAGTGGCATAGTTGGGAGTAACTGAGAGATGTAAAGTTTAAGCGGACTAAAAGAGAAACTTTTCTTGAGTCAATATCCGAGATGAGGTTGTGTTTGTTCACTCTACATTGCTCTTACAGAGAATAACTATTGACAAAAAAGATTACGAAGATCTTAAAGATTACATTCAATATGTATTCCCTTTTCCACTTTCATTATTTGATGAATTGGGGATGAAAAAGGCGAAAGCATGTTTGTTAAAAGTTATAGACGGTGGATACCACCACCGTCTATAACTCCTGCGCCGAGTATTGTGGCATCAACAAGAAACGTTTGCCTCAATATGCAACCAATTCAACTAATACCCAGACAGTAACTACAGGGAAAGTTACTTTAAGCCTTATTCTTGTCAAAGTTTAGACGGGAACAAAGTGGCAACCGAAAGCATTATATTTCTGCATGCCGTTAGTGACTGTGACACAACTTCCGCCTTTTTTCGATATGGCTTAATTGAAATTTTAGAAAATTACTAAAACTTACAAGAGACTGTTAAAGGGTCCAAATTACAGTGTTGATCATATAGAGGCTGCTGGTAGAAAGTTTCTTCTAGCTCTTTTTTGGGGCAGAAGATGAAGACGACTCCCTCAATCTTCTTCGGTTCTATTACTTTGCAATATCTCTTACAAAAAGTAAACCCAATCTTGCATCACTTCATTCAAACTGAAGCAGCTTTGCAAGAACACTCTGTGGGTTTATTTCCAGAGTCAAAAATGGAATGTAAAGACTAAAGTCTCTTTAAGGTTGGGATTGGAAATGTAGGAGAGAACGGGGGTAGTGTGGACATGTGGTTAGAGTGGACACTTAAATATTCTGCTAATTCAAAAACTGCCGCCTTTTTCATATAATAGTTTTTAAAGCCACTACAAAGGTATACAAAAACGTTGGCATATCTGCTGTTTTAAATATGGCTGTCATTGTTGACAATGTGATGTGAGCGAGAAATCAATTTATTTTTCAAGGTTAGTAAATCTTGCGGTTATTTTTTCAATGAGAGAATTTGATAAAGTCTAACAGTGAACTTTTTACCCTTCCTTTGTCATCCTATTATTCTTAATAACACCAATAACAGTGAAGGAAATCAGGAATGAATCTCCTTTCCTTCCCGCCGCACTGCAGCCCTTAAAGTAGCTATGGCAGACTGGCTTCAAAATCACTCACGAGAAATTTATGATGTTGCTTCACTCAGTGGCACTGCATATCCTGTTGCCTTTATTATGAAAAATATAACTTCTGCTTTTAAATCTGCCATATTATGGCCCTTGAATCGCTTAACTTTCAGTGGTGATGATTTTGCTGCTTTCTCAATAACAGACCAAGCCTTGAACGGCCCAGTTGTTTCAAAAGGACAACACCATCGCTGCTGCCATCTTCCACAACAGAAAATACGGTCACTGCACTACTCTCTAGTGAATCCCACTCCACCTTAAAGGACTTGAGCCTTCCATCAACTTCTAATCCACCAGCTTCCCCATTTCTTATGGTTCCAAGTTCAAGCAATAAGATCAAGAAGATGATATTCAATTTCATAATTGAATTTCCGAAGAAAATGAAGATCATGAACTACAGTGTGACAAACTTTGCAATGAGCACGTAGAAAAGACCTTGCTATTCATCGTTGAAGAAACTTTTTTGTAAAAAATAAAATCTTTATTTTTTACAAGTACAAATTTTTGGCTAGAACTTACTGTTAGCGAGATATTCTTTAAAATAACTGATTTTTGCCACAGTTTTTCAATATGGCGGCGCAAGTTCACCTCCGAGGAGATGAATGAAGTACATGAATTCACACAATTTCAAAACTGTTGGAATGATTCCTTTAAAACCCCATTACCTGTTGACTGGTGTATATATTATATCAGCAAAATGAAGGATTGTATTAAGTGCGTAGGGTCCAACTCCCATCCAATAACGTTGAACATTTATTGCTCCCTACATGCTCTACGTATGTAGGGTATATGTAGTAGTTACATATTTAATATAAATTACATACAATGGAATATTAAATGTTAGGTATTATTGATTGACATAGTTATCTTGAGTCTTTGAACCCGAAAGGCATACATTACATAGTAATATAAATAACTTAATTGAATTCCTTCAAACTATAATATTATCAAAAATGTGTAATAGTTTACTACTATATAGTTTAATCTTTATTGCGTTAATTGTCTTTTAGAATGAATTGCCTTATGAAATAATAAAAACAATTTAATTTTAGAAGGTCGATCATCAATTGAGATCTATAATCTAAGATTATAAACACATATTGATTGTTATTATACAACTTTTGGTTGCATTTTCGGGAAAGTTCTATTTTTAAGCTATAATTTTAAAGCAAAATTATCTAATTGTTTTTATCTATTATATTGTTTGAAATTGATGGATTGGCATAATTGTTGCTTAAGATAAGAACTAATTGATTTTGAGTAAACAAGAATGTCCTTGCTTATTGTTATTGATTGATTGTTCAATAGAACCGATTATTATTTTGTCAACAATTAAGTTTATAATTCAGGTAATGATGATAACATTTTAAGAAGATAATAAAAATAAATTATCTAATTGAAAGTTAAATATAGTAGTCCTTTCGTTAATTATTTAACTAATTATAAATGTTGTTGTGTATATAATTATTATATTTACTGGTACCATATAATCGAATCTAGTGTAAGCTAATGCGGGATATTCTAGATAAATAGATGTTCACAAATAGTCTATTCTTTTTTTTTAATTGAATTGTTAACGTTATATGGAAACCATCGCGACTAAGATGTATATTGGGTGTCCATTGAATTAGAAATTATTTTTATATAATTAAAACACAAAAGCGCGTACTTTCGATTTTTAGTGCAAATACTTAATTATCTTTCTACAATAAACCATATTGGAGTATCAACGTTTCTTATGGTTAATGCTTAATTAGAAACATTCTGAAATAGTAAAAAATACTTAAGACAAAACAATTAAAAAAAACTAAAATACCATCTAAGGCAAATCTAAATTTAAAACACAATTTAGATAAATATTGCTGTGTATAGTAGTCTCAAAACTTGGGAGTTTTTTTATTTATTTGTCGCTATCAACGTGGGGCTGTATATGTATTACGCGATTGTTTTACATGATTTAATTTTAGTTATCACTCTAACCTATATGGGAGTTAAAATTTTAAAGTAGATTTTGATTAGTGTATGACGTCAGTTACAAATACACATTCCGTTGCGGAAAAAATGAACAAAAGTCATACAGACAAAGCTAAAGTAGAAATTGAGAAAAAGAAGGCGTGGAAGATTTTGTTGAAATAACAAGTAGTATCATAAATGTAAAATAAACGCTTGAAAAGAAAATACTTAAAAAATAAAACTAAATAGTGGATAACGAACTGAGAAATGAAATCGCCACTATGAAAGGATGAGCATTAACTGATAAAGGTGCAAGTGGAAGCAGAAATAAAGGACATGAATAACAAATTTTACAAACAATTAAAAATGGCACTAGATGAAAGCTAGTCACAAGGACATTAAAATAAGTTTTAGTAGTGTACGTCATTTGCAAACTAACCCAAGTGAAAGATTTTGTACAAGAGGTATTAAAATTTCTTCGAATTGTATTAATGGTTAAAAGACACAAGGAGTGTACAAAGTATTTGGAAAGTATTGAAAACTACATAGATGAAGGAAGCTTCTAGCACAATAATAAATGACACACCTATTTATATAATGAAAAGAATTTTCGCAGAACGGCCTCGGGGAAATGACAGATTAGATGATGTATTTCAAAATTTAATAGAAGATGTTAGACTTAGAAAACGAAGAATTTTGAACAAATTTAAATTGAAAGAAAATTTGAAAATAAAAAGAAAGGTTACTTTTCAGATAGGGAGGAAGATTATAACAAAGAATATCTAATCGCCGTGGTACAATTTGTGCAAAATTCGAATGGCCCCATTCAGGTTCATTTATTATTATCAAAAATTAGGGGATATTTATGAGTGAGACATCCAGATGCGAATAGGATTCGAGCTATTTTTAATATTCAGTTACTTCATCCGTATATCGAGGACATAGCTGAAGATGTTATGTGACAAGGTTTATTAGGTTATAAATCAAGATTGTATTATTATCATGTAAGATATATTTAGTCCACTTGATTGGACTACGATATTACGTATAATCAAATTTATAAAACTGACTATGACTATTTGATAAGGAAGAATTATAATTAAATGAAATATTTATTAAAATAGAGGAAATGACGTTTTAGAATATGGAAATAATGATAAAGATTTAAGAATATAATGATTTGTGATTTTATCAGAAATGAAAGATTATTTAAAGATGAGTAAGATAACAGATTATGAAGTTGCATGAAGATGAATTTGGTTACAATTAGATTAAATATTTATTATTAAACATGAATAAAATTGGAGATTATGAATGGATTATGTTAATTACGAGTAAAACATAAATTTAACAAGGTTATAGATTTATTATTAAAAATAAATTAGAACAATTATTATGAATGTTGCAATTTGCAATTTTGGGAATTATGTAGTGAAAATAAAAGAAGGCTGTTTATTTGAGGTTATATTTATAGATAAAAGAAAAGTGACGATTAATTTGAGACTTAATGATCGTTGCAGACATCGAAGTTAAATTTGTTAGGGTAGACTGAAGTTAGTGTACTACTATTTGAAGGACAAAAATAAATACAAAAATATAGTGTTTAAAAGTAAAATTGCATCACCAATTTTATTTTAAACAGGAGGGGATAAAAGCTGCGGATAGTAGTATCAAAATTTTGGTTATTTTTCTTTAAAATTCAAAAATTTTATTCATTTGTCGCTATCAACGTGGGGCGAACTTTTATTTGGAGCACATTTCGCCGCAATGTATCAATTACAAATCATTTCATTACACTACTTATTTACTGTAATAAATCATATTAAATGTAAACTATGCGTTATCTGCCGTCTATCAGCCCGGTTACTATTGTTTGTTTAATTTGTCGGTTTACATTTGGTTATATTGTGTTAATCCAGCCAGCATTTTGTTATTTTCAACGTCAATCGGTGTTATTTTATATATAGGCTTTATTCTGTGTATTTATGAACATAGGAGAAATGTGACTACTAAAATAAAATAAATTGTAGTGAAAAATAAAAATAGTTAAATCATAAAAAAGTGAAAACTTCATGTACAACTAACATTAAATCACAGTTTCTAATATACAGGATGTGCTATTCAAAATTATTCTCGTTTATGAAATACATTTTATCACCCAAAATAATTCCAAAATATACACAAAATTATCACGAAAATAAACGGCGGAGATCAGAAACATGGGAGTGAACTACAGACTGAAAAAGTCTTATTTCACCTATTTTGTTTATTTTAGATAACTGTAGATGCTTCATAAGCATAAATAATTTTAGCGGAAAGGGCATAAGCTAAGATCTGTATTATTTTTTAGTTTCATAAAAATATACGAACGCACAAAAATTCCATCGACTGGACTCTCTTTCTAAAAGCATTTGTCACTAACTTTTGAGTAATCAATTGTATATTTAAAATGTATGTTAATCTGTGACAGTCATCATTAATTTGGTATGCGACATCACCGAACGACAGTTATCATTTCAAGATAACTTAAATTAACTATTGATGTTGGAGTGAAGTATCCTAAAAATTATCACCGACAGTGACAAAACTTTTCAAAAATTATCCAGCGTGTTTATCTAATCTGGTCATGTGTTTTTTCTTCACGTGTGCTTGAGTAGGTACTTAGGTATTTTCAAGTACTCAAACAAATGCTACAGAAATACTAGCTGATTTTACTAATAAGTATTTATTAAAATCTACGAATTGAAATTTTCTAGAAAAAGTAATTTTGCCTAAAAGAACTTTAAACATACATGTTTTCCAAATTGTTTAACAATTATTTTATCGGTTTGCAACTATGTATGATAAAGTATTGGGTCAGATTCAGAATAAAATATTATTGAGATTACTTCTAAAACCCATGATATTTAAGTAAATGGGAATAAGTGGATGTCTACGGGCATAATTCCTAATCAATATTAAGCAAAATTCTTTCGTTGAAATTTTTTTGGCGAAATCTAGCCAATCTAGATGGCCCTAGATGCACCGCCGGCGCATACCTCGCAGAATAAGATTGAATTCTGCCTGATATAGTAGTACCTTAATAGTTATTTGTTTAATTAATACAAAAACGCAGGTTTTTGAAACTAATAAGAAATTTGCCGGACTACGTGTAGCGAAGTCCGGCATCTTATGAGTCCCAAAGATCCATTTTTGTATGAATAAACATACTATTTAAAAACTCGCCAGGGGAACTGTTTAGAACAATACAATCTCACGTTAAACTTTTTACTTTTTATTTAGCACAGTTTGTTATCGAATTCTTATTTCCGGTTGAAAATATAATTTAAAATTAGTATATTTTATGTTGACGAACCACCTCTTAAACCACCCGATCATTCTGCTAGTCCCTATTTTATGGATAATGCAGATCCTGAAAAATATTTAAAACGAGGTTTTACGGGACCTGTTCCATTTGGATATTCAGCATTTGGCCAAACAAACAAGGCTATGACAAATATTGCATTATGTGATTTTACTACAAATTACCGAAAGAGGCTTAGTACTGAATGGGCACCAGTAACAATAAGTCGCCCAGATCCGCCACTACTAATTCAGGCTTCAGAGATATATCACAAACATCTTGGGCAATTACCAAATTATGCAGGACATATACCTGGAGCAATATTTAGGTTTGGAAAAACTTATGGAAATGATACAAGAGACGCAAAAAGATGGTTGAGGGGTGACTTCAGTTAAATCTAAAAGTACATTAATACTTACTTATGGTACAATTATTTCATTCGCTTCATTATTCATTTAAGTTAAAACTGTATACCCTAAAGGGATATGTCATTATGTTTCGCGTTTCAACTTATAATTAGTTTTTGTCATCCATTTATGTTTGTCATAATAAATCATTTACATCAAAAAAAAAAAAAAAAAAAGTATAGTTTAAAAATATTCACAAACCTGTAACTTTCATCTCTATTTGATTCGAAAGGCAATAAGTTTGATTTTTTGTTTTCGTGACGTCATTGCAAGCAGCAATTAATCAGAGTTTCATAGAAACGTCAAATTTGTATTTTAATTTCTTAAGAAATTAATTTAATATTTTTATTTTATTGTAGTTAATACAAAGTTTTGGTTTATTTTGCATGATTGGTACTATTTTTTTTTTTGAGAAGTACCGCACAATATAATATGTGACGCGCCACGTTAAATTATTTTATTCACAATCACATATGTGCATTTCTGTCATTGTAAAAAACTGAAAGTAAGCTAATTGCTATAACAACAGCAAAGTGGTTAACAAGTTCCTTTACATGTCTGTCAAACTGAATTTAGATTTTTTTTAACGCTAAAAATATTTTTCTATTTAGTACTAGTTTTATTCTTACTGTTTCCGTATTTTATATTTTATAAATAATAATTAATTTTCTTACTTAAAATTTCTTTTGGCCAATAGATGACGCTGATTGAGATTTATTATGACAGTTTAAAAATAATGAATTGTGTTGCAAGTGCAGAAAAGTGCCAATTCCTCACGAGTGTGAAATTGGCATATTTGCACGCTTTACACACTATACTTTATCCACGACAACAAAAAAGTAATAGACCACCAAAAGGTAAGAAAAATGTTTAACCTAGAATTTATACTCGTATTCATATTTTTTACGTGAAATCTCTGGCAATAAATTAAGAGATGTAATGTGAGCCGTTTCTACGATGTTTGGAGGTGTACACGTACAGTGTACACCTCGCACCAGTGTATTATTTCAGTCAATCTACTATTGAGTACTTACAGCGTTACAGCTAAATAATCATACTATGTACTCGTTTTTAGAAAGTAATTTTATATAAACACTCACAATTTAATTGTCAGGGTTATTAAGTTTTGCCGAGAAATGTCAACATATTCTCGCATTCTAGGTATTGTGATGACAAAGAAGGTAGATTTAAGGTAGCAAATTGTAAAAGCTTCTGTTGTTTTTATTGTACTTCAGCAATAATAATGAATAATATTATATTAACAATTATATATAATGTAAAAGAATTAATAAATTCTACCTTAATTAAATAATAATTTTTAATAACATTAGATAATGAGAATAACCAAATTACGTCAAGACGCCTAGATATCTGAACGGGATGAGGTCTGGCTTAGCAATCCAGGGTTCGATTCCCCGCGGAAGAGATAATTTTTCTCATCACTTTTTGTATGATCGTAGATAAATATAATTTAATGTTAAACAGTAATTAAACAAAATAAATTAACCTTTATCTAAAATTTATAACATTTTATATTTCAAATAATTAATAATATTATAATATTGCAAGTGCTGCCATCTATGGCGTTTTCATAGAACTACTGATCGTGAGAAATGATTTCTCACGGTCATTACCGTTCAGTTTAGAGATTGTGTGCAATTAGTCATTTTGACGGTTACTAGTTTGTGCATAATGTGTAACTTTCTGTTGATCGTAGATAAAAATATTTGAAAATAATCATTTATAATTACTTTTTATTTTGATTATAGTCTAATGATCGTGAATAAAATAGTATACATGTTGAGTTCGTAAAGGATATCTTTACAAGCCTCGCGGCATTTGACCGACACTGCACGTCGATATATCACGCTATCACTTGGCTTGTAAAGATACCCTATACCAACATAAATATGCTAATATACTTACAACATGTAATATACTTACTATTTTGTATTAGTACAACAAACGATTACTTTTTTTACAGTTTTTATGGTGACTTACCAATGTTGGTATTTTATCAAATTTTCGGGAAATTCAATCAGACAACAGTATTTTTGGCTCGCGTGGTATAAGTTCTACGGGTAATCGGGACGACTTCATATACGTCTATTAGGCATGTGACTGAGGCGTTTGAGCTGTAGAGATCAACGAAAGACATTAATGCACCATAACTGTGTTTCAAGGAAAAGCTAGTAAAAACTTTCCGTTCCTGAGTATTTTACATACATCAATTGAAATCGGCAGTTATGAAAGAAAAGTTCTGAATATTTCGTATATTGTAACCAAACCCTAAATACTGAGTCGATCTAGTGGACCAAATCGCTCATAAATGTTGGATCCATATGGAATTTTTTTTTTAATATTCTGATTCGACCTGATCTAGACCTCTTCTGATGGACTAATATATTTTTTAATAAAGCTTTTTATATCAAAATATTAAGAAAATTCTCATATATGGATCCAACTGTGGCACACACTGGAGAATTATTCTACAACTGACAACAGAGTAAGAGTACTGAAATTCAAGAAATAGAAAAGCTACAGAGCCAAGTATCTACAAAGGGGAAACTTCAAAGCAAGTACAAGAAAAGACTGAGATTCCAAGTAAGAAAGTGCAAAATAAATGCATCCCAAAATGCATTGGTAGAAAATATATTTTTCAACATGAGAAATTGTTTATTGGTATAAATGTTTAAACCATTAAGCAAACTTTAGCATAGCTACATATTTCTGTAAGGCGTCTTATTGAAGAAGAATTATAAAAAAGAAAAGCATAAAATAAAGAACAAACTCATTCCAAGTCATTAAGCAACACAATGAATATATTAATATATATTTCGCATGAAATTATTTTTTGATAACTTGTTTTTGGGACAAAACAGTTTAATACAACACGCCTTGACCAGATCAATTCGATAAATGTTTACAAAAATCGAAAATGTTTACGTCGGTTTGGAATCCAAGGTTTGTTATGATTCATAACATCCGTGGTTTGTTCAATAGTTTACCGGTTTCAGAAAATAAAGGCGTTATTGATAAATATTATTTTTTGAAATTCTCTTATCAAGTTAAGTGTATATTTGATTAACTGGTTCATTTGACGCCATGGTTATTTTATTTTCATTTTGTTGACTATTGTTG
Organism: Agrypnus murinus; assembly: GCA_929113105.1. NCBI lineage: Eukaryota > Metazoa > Arthropoda > Insecta > Coleoptera > Elateridae > Agrypnus > Agrypnus murinus. The sequence goes on along the minus strand of OV816029.1, from coordinate 24,017,457 downwards.
ACATGTCGGTATGGTAATATTTCCGTACAAATACAGTTACTACTTAGTTATTAGCCTACTTTTATATAGATAAACCAAAGTTTAATATCCTGAAACCGATAAAATATCTTTAGATTGCGAGTTATTAAAAATATATTAAATAATATTAAATACACTTACAGTTTCAAATGAATTATTGAGAATAACACCAACAAAACAACATACGTCGCATCGTTTGTATTCATTTCTATTCTAAAATGGTGATCAGCAATGTCATTTTATATAATTACCCTGCTTATCTGATTTTATTTTTAAATTACAGGATACACTTGATATTTCTAAAACATGTCATATAATATAATAGTAATTAAAATATATTAATATGTAACTGTAGAACCATAAAGCGACTCCCTTAATTACAAAAGGATAGATGCACTATTAATACATTAAAAAAATTTACATCATATAATTCGTTTTGCAATTTTCAAAATTATATGTAGGTCCTATGACTTTGTTTTTTTGATACTAATGACCGGATTTCTGATTAATCAGCAGTATCATTTGTTTACATGCGTATATATTTTTTGTTCCTTGAAAAACCTAGGTCGCTATAATTTTCTAAAATTTGGTACAATTTTTGTTAATTATTTATTCACTTTCAGCTGTACACCTTGTTCAGATTGTTGAACTACTTGCATATAAAATTACAATTCTGTCAAGTAGTTATTGAAATATTAATTATTAAAGACACGTTTTACGTCAAAACTCCCAAAAACAGGACTTTTTGTAACATAATTCGCGAAAATTCAAAACCTAAAATTAACCTAAATTTACTATTTTATACAAAAATAAATTGTCTATTTAACTGTTTTGTTTTAATTAACTTCAGCTGTTGGTTTTTTGCTATGCGCATTTAAACTCAGAGGTCAGAACGTTCGCATTCGATAGTAGTTCCATAAACAAACCGACATTATCTCTTGAAAATATACACTTCAAAAATTAAATTGTCGACAACAATGTAGAAGCAACATATTGAAAGACGTGTTTGTGAGATGTCTGTTCAATAGGTGGTATGTACTTTCAAGAGATACTCGCGATGAACTTAATTAGTAACTCCTTATTGAATATCAGCAGTTTTGAGCAAATATGCATAACAAACAAAAAACCAACAATGCAAACCAGTTGACACCATGAAACAAACTAAAACTAGGCCCCACGTTGGGCGCCAATTTATAGCATCACATTTTTCTACACGAGAACACAACTATAAAAATGCCCCGCGTTGGGCGCCAATTTCTAGCATTAAAAACCCTCGTACAAAATATTTATCATACTTACATTATCATATTATATCCTCAAAATAGTTGCCACAGCTTGAGATTTAGCTCTATCTTACAAATTTAGTATTCAGTTCGTAGGTATTGGTTCCACAGTTGTATAAATTGTGAAAAGGAGTAGATAAAGGTTTCAGAACACAAATAATAACTCAAAAAGGGCGCCATCTGATTATGAAGCTTAAAAGTGTTTATTAAATAAACGATCAAAGATGTTAGTTGAATAAGCTTTTAAAAATATTAAATTCACTAACCAGAAAATGAATTAAATATTAAAATTGAAAACAAAAAGATTTTATGTTTAAAAATTTTGGAATAAAAATGAAATAAAATGTTCATAATTACATGGTTCCGTTTCTAGATCCTCAATATAAACTGAAAACATTTATTAAACAATAAGAAAATAAAACGGAATAACAATGCACATAAATAATAAAACACACACAACATAGGTTTATTACACATAAAATCAATATTCATCAAATAATAATTTAACTGCTCTAAAATGATTTCACCAAGACATCTCAAAAAGATTTACATAAGACGTTATTTAACCAAAAAGAACAAGTTTACTTGATATTGACAAACCAAAATTATTCTGCAAAAATATAAATGATTATTGAAATTATATTAACATAACTAAATTGCAAATTCAATAAACAAATATCTGAAGGATATTACGCAAATTCGATTAGTCTGAATATTATCAAAATTAATTATTCTGAAATTCACTAGCAATAATAATAAATTGAATTTTAAATGCTAATGAGAGCTCTCGTCCTAAAGAAAAATCACAAAGTTCCTTGCATGAAGGATTCATGAACTAAATCGCAATAATAAACTATTTTCTAAAAAGTACAATACCTTAATTTTCTATCCGCATTAACCTGACGAAACATACTGGATCTAAACCATTAGAAATTGGAAAGTTGCCTTTGTTCTTGAAAACCATAATTGACTCTAGCTGCATTCAAATTATTACGTAACGGTAGCAGGTCTCAAGGATGAAATTTACTTTAAATACGGGCGGTTGCCCAAATAATTTCACGAACCATCTTCATTAATACACAAATTAAACAATCGTAGCATAAGGGTGAAGTCTTTCAAAAACTTAAATGATCTTAAACACAAATAGCGCTTGCTATTTTTAAATTATTCCCGTAAAATACTAATTATTAGCTTTTAAATACAGAAGAACCAGAAACTGTCATTAAACTATAGATCAATCTATAAAATTCTCTTTAACCAAAACTGCACTAACTCGGAGCACAAACAGAGGGAAATAATTGTCTTTAATAGTTCGGCACGATAAAACAACCCCAGTTGTTTATTAACGAAACGGTAACGACAAACCTTTCACGCGAGATTTATCAAACATAAATTGCTTCCAAAATTTCACTCACTAACGAAGGTGAACGGAACGGTACGGAACTGTATATCGAATTTTCATCAATTCTAAACACGCACTAACAAACGGTAAATCGATGACATCGACCCAAGTCGACTGGTTTTTCATAAGTTTTCTAACGGGAAAGTTTTCAAACACAATTTGAGGCTTAACTCACACAACAAAATGCATAAAAGACTGTACCCTGCCGAGGTCATGGCACAAAATTCACAAAAACTTTAACTAAACTCTTTTTAATTATTTAAACAAGAACGAAAATTCAATAATATCGACCCTCTTTAATGGTGGATCAAAACGAGAGTCGTCTGACTCGAGGCACCGGCCGGAAGCAAGTAAGTGACGCGACCTCCAACCCCAATCTCACGCGTAGGAACACATTTTTATTTTCGCGTAGGAATATCAGCCAATAGCGAGGTCTCACTCACGAACAAATATTGATTTTTTCTAAGTACCCAATCAACAACGAGTCGCGTGTTTTGGCTTAACGAATCAGGGCACAGCAACTAAAAAGCAAGTATTGATTTTTCCTCTAAAACTGCGAACGCCTCGAGTTTTCATTTTTGTTAAACACTTATATTTTAAAAAGAATGCAAATTTGCAGAACCGAACTTAAGATTTTTGTAAATATTAATATAAAATTCTACGTATTTGAAACCGATAGAAAATATACCGTTACAACCAATCACATTACAGTTATAACGTTGCAAATAAGATAGTTTCTGACATTCCAATATCGTTCGAGCCACATAACCAACCGTGAAATACCGATCCACTTGGATTGAAGATTCCGGATCAATTATTTGATGTAAGATAGTGCGGTTATAGAGGTAGAATTTTACTGAACTACTGGGATTGTAATATTGTTCGGACAGTTGATTACACCGACTGGTTCTCCATAATATGGAGAACCAGCCGCTGTAATCAACTGTCCGAACACCGAACTGTCAACCTTGTAGTAGATTATACTACAAGGTTGGCTATTTGATTTTGTATTCCCATAGGGAAATCATGTAAGGTAAGACTGTTGCATATGCCTGAAATAGAAATATGTTAAATAGAGTCAATAAGGGAAAAAAATTAAGAAAAATATAGAAATTAAGTAATCTTGTAATATTAATTTTAAAATGGCTAGCATACTCGCTATCTGCTGACCCACGACCAACACTACCAAAGAAGACTATTAAACGGTGCACAAATGAAGCATAGCTTTTGTTGTTCTTTATTTTTATAAAGCAAACGTCATTGATACCTTTACTAGTCAAACAATATTACGCAATACATAATAAATATTTACTACTGGCATCGCTCGTTGTTATATTAAAAATATCAATTTCAGAGGAAACAATCTTATTATTATTTTGAATATTATATCCAGATTCGTTATAAAAAATCGAACCATAGTGTCTTAATATACAAATATCTATTTTTCCTATTTTGGGTTGATTTTGTGACGATTTTACAAACTATTGGTATCATTTATGGTTGGCGAATTATCATCGGTAGTGGTTAGCGTTGTCTGTGACTTTCTATTGAGTTCTTTTGATACATTTAGTAAGGATAAACAAGTTAATAACCTTTTTGGATAATAACCCGAATTCGTATTAATTCAATAATTTCAGTAAATCAATGATTATGTTGATTGTAACATTAACAATCTTCTAGACTCACAAATGGGCGTCAATTTGTAGCATTATAAATCGAAACATAAAAGCCCCACGACTGGGCTAGCCAATTTATAACATTAAGAATTCAAACACAAATAAACTTAAGCAATAAAGCTCAAAGTATCGGATGAGACTACTTACTTATTCAAATTACTTTCTGGTGTCGTGGGTGTTAATCACAAAGGCTCACTAACTTCAAGTTAGACACAGCAATAAATGCGTAACATTATAGTGGGCGTCACCCAAATTGTTTGTTATTATTGTTCAAAAGATCGTTACAGAATTTACAATTTGGGAAAGAAATCCGTTTGTTTATGGTTTTGAAAGATTTACTACAAAAATCTTGTTTTGTTAATCTATAACAGGTGATTGAGCATGGTTATTTCTGCTTTATTAAATAAAGTTCATTAGCTTCAAGTAGTTGAAAATGAAGTAGACACAATAATCTATAAAGGACTACAGAGGAAAGTTAATTAGGGATCCCTTTCTAAAATAACAAATTTTATTACCTTACTAGAGAGCAAGCATAAAGACATCAATGCCTTCTGAAATTTTGGTGCTTAATTTTCACTTGCAGGTTTAAGGCGTAAGCACAACGATACGGTAAGGTTACACTACCATCGGAGCACTAACCTCGATAGTTTCATTTCTAAATTTACTCAATTTAGGCCTGATATCATTTTACCCAAAAACAGGAGTTGAACTAAATTACCTCTTATATTTTTCTGCAAAACGCGAGCAGTTGCAGAGTGCGTTGGAAAGACTGAAGAAATTACACCCTATCCTTCGTTTAATTATTTATAAAATATAGTTCCGACGGCAATATATTCATTCTTGCCTTCTTCTGTGAACATTTAATATCTCAAAGGTTTGCTTCAAGATAAATACACTATTTGCATGAAAAGGTAGCATGAATGGCTGTATATTTTTGATACGAAAAAATTGTTAGTACATAATTAAGATAATTCTGTTGACTATTACAATAAGAAAAGTGATTATGTGACCAAGAGAGTAACTTGATACATCTGCGAAAAGAATTCGTTTTGTTGAAAACAATAATCGTTTAGAAGTGTAGTTTGAAATAAAATATTTTATTTGGCTATTTAAGGATCTAAAGTAAGTAGTCTAAATCGATGCACGTACCAATGAGGAAATCGTTTTTTTTTTATACAAAAACCGTACTTAACATTAAGATAAAGCGAGGTAAATATTCGTAATAATGTAATATGTTTGTAAATATTTTATTGGTAGTACTTGCAGATGGTTTGAAATTTATAGGTCCTGTTGGCGTTGAAATGCAACCTCGTGAAAATTCTAACTCACGGCTAGTTAGCCGGAAGTCGGCAGAATGAACTGCGGTTAGTAGATGTATATCGATTTCACAATTAATGGTCCTGTTTCGGATAAAGATGTTCTGTTCATCATTAATTAAAAGAATTACAACAACTTTTCTCAAAAGTTTTCATTTGGACAAGCACTTTGGGTGTCAAAATTATGAATCGAAATTATAACTATAATTATAATTATATATAATTATAAAATTATATATATTGTTATGATTTTTGATTAGTCGGCCCACTACAATATGCTTTTTTAAAGCAAATATAGACAGGTCAGATCAATCAATCAAAATTTATGGAATTCTACATCTAACCACAACTGCTAGGATAGTTTCTTAGTACCCTAAACTCAAATAACTAAGTTCAACCAATCATTACATCAATACAGGAAGTAAAAGTTACATGCCTATACGTACCATTCTGTTCATTTAAAACATGTTACAAGTTATTAATAATGATTTTCTTTTTCTTCCAGGTCAGTAGTCCAATGCAACATAATTACGAAGGTGCATTCAAGGTAAGCATACGATTTGAAATTAGAAATGAAGATGGATGGATTGAAAATGAAGATCTGATAAACATCAGAAGCGGAATTTTTTGTCATTAACAATGACAGTGTACTAATAGTTTGTAATTAAGTTTGAAACACGTAAACCACAACACTCTTCCAAAACATGATCATATCCATATTATTTTTACTTCGAAGCCCCAGGTATTGATGATGTTACTCAAATGCTTTTGCAGAATTGAACTGTTCAATCTCTTTTTTATGTAACCCGAGATACAGAATCTCAGATCAAAATTAATGAATAGGAGTATACACTATGTGAAGTTTTTGAAGTGAAGTGAAGAATTTTTAATAGCATTTAAAACAACAAATAACCTATCCAGATATGTTATAAATAATCATGATAAAATATCAAATATAAGTTGATGTGTAGTACTTGTCCGAATTTATATACAGGACAAACAGGAAAAGTATTTGGTTTTTATATTATTCACTATACATTTAATTTTTATTTACATGGTTAGATAAGAGTTGATAACCGTATGCTCAGATGGATCAATACTTCATTTTGGAATTATCCACGAGCATATGGTGACTTTCCGTTTGTTTTCAAATAATATGTTTTATCTCTAGGATTTAGTGGACAGTCTTCTCCCATTATAGCATAAGACGGATTGATGAGGTCTGGGACGCACAGTACACCGTCATAGAGAAGGCACGTTTCACAACTTGTTGCTTTAAATCCATCAGAGTGCACACTTTCTGTATAATAATCCATAGCACGCAGATGATCACATATAACTAAAAAAAATAATGTGCTTAAATTTTGGCTTACTTTTACTTAATCAACATGTCTTACTTTTTGTTAATGGAATACTTGATAACTGATCAATGCTAGTGTCTGAAGGAATTGATACACAGTCAGGCTGAGACGTTCCACAATTGGGCACAAAATCAACAGTTCCACAAGGACCTCCAAATCCAAACACATTCATATTGGTGTGGCTTATATCTACAAAGGCGGCATCCTTCGCATCTAATCGTTTAGATGTATCAACAAATCGAAAAGATAAACCAGCGGGATCTAACCCAGTAATTCTACCAATTGTGCTATTGCTCACTTGCTTTGTTCTTTGTCCTGCCAAACCACAAATATGTGCTCCCATAGAATGGCCAATTGCGTGTACGGTTTCCAGGAGCACATTGAACAAGTTTTCGATTTTACAAAGCAAATCTCCTAGCCTTTGTCCAACTGTAGGAACACTACAATATGCTTTTGATCCAACATCTACAGACAGTTCCGACCAATCGACAGCAATTATGTTACAATCGTAGCGTTGCAGTAATGCGGCTATCAGTTCAGGAAAACCACCATCGTTTATGCTGCATAACCATCCATGGACTAAAACTTTAATGGGTTTGCTTGGATCTATTTGGATAGGATAATCGGGATCTATAGGTACAAAAGAAGCAGTTCTGTTAAACAGGAGAAACTTTACGGAATCATTTGCTACTGTTATGTTTGAAGGGCATCCAATCACGGTTGTTGGTATAACTCCTACTACGAGATCGTAGAGTTGTTCTCGTATTGTAAATGGAAGCGTTCCAAACGTTAGGTTGGAATAGCAGTAACCTGAAAGAATCTACTATTACTCGCTTTAAATAATTAGATGAACATACTAAAATAATTTTATGTAGGGTTACTTGTGAAAAACTACTGAGCCGTGACAGTGATTATTGATAGATATACGTTAATAGGAATCAGTTCAAGTAGTTAGTTTATAATCAAGGTATGTATCTAAACGAATATAAAAGAATCACTTTGAGAAAAATTAAGAAAGGTGGGAAAAAAGTAACAGTTAGTAATCACTTACCCTGTCTTGCTGCGGTGTATGTTATTACACTGCATAGCAATAAAATACAATTTGTTTTATGCATAGCTAACAGAACGTTGTTGTTTTCTTCTTCGTATCTTATTTTATATATATTCCTCTCTATCTTATCATTATACAATTATGTCTGAGTTGATCCCTTTTAAGAAGGTACATATTATTTGCATATTGTTATTCAACTAAACTGTGTTTGAATATGATCACAGTCCGTAAACACAATGCACTAGTCAAAACAACGTTCAAATATCGTGCGTAATTTCTTTTTTTTAATTTTAAGAATTGTCTCATTGTTTATTTTCCTTGTTGTTATGACGATTTACCCGACCCTAGTAGAATTTAGCCAAACTTACAGAATTTTACTCCCAGTAAGGATTGTGTCAAATATTTGTTCGTAATTGTCTTGCAACTATTCATATGTTGTATCTAACGTCTCGCTGTGCAGGTTGGTGAGTATTACTATTGTGTCATATGGCATGATGAGACTTTTTGCTTATTTGATAAGATAGCTCTCACGATTACTGCAACTGTAATTCTTTCGGAATTTTATGTGTAGATATAAAAGTTTAAGTCTAATTAAGTTCAATTGTAGGCCCACTACAATATGCAACATCCACGTACAGATCATACTAGTCGATGCCAATTATGTTACAGGAATATTGCGTAACCAAACATAACTAGAAATGTAATGGATTTGGTTGGATCTGTATAAATTTTTAGCACTAACAAAATTATATAAAACTATACATCTTGTCATGATATTTGATCATGCTAAGGAGAATATACTCTCACGATAATATTTCAATAGGCAAATTATATGCATTTCTATAACGACACGATTTAATGGTTGCATAAATCTCACTTCTAAAATAATAAATTTTGAAAACGTTTTCTTAATGAAAATAAAATCTAGTTAATTAAAAACCTGAAAAATAATGAACTTTATTTTGAATTTTGGACAAAGATTAGTTAAGGGCGCGTTATCGCCGCCAGTTTTAATAATAGGAAGCTTCATTAACTATAAACACCTAAAGATGGCGCTACAGTCTCTAAATGGGAATTAAGTCCTTTAAAACTAAAATTTAAAAATCGCAGTTGCTTACTTACAGTGTTGCCAGACATGCGTGAACTTTCAAAATATTTTAAGTTTAACTGAAATTTTTAATTTTTAAATGCCAAGGTATAAATGTATAAATAAGGTAGTAAAATTAAAAATGAGAATATAAAACTGCTAAATAACTTTAAAAATATCAGTTGTTCTTGCTGGTTTTAAGAAAAAGAAAAGTATTACAGTACTAAAAGTATTAATATATTGAACATATATATTCGTTTTAAGTAATTAATCAAGACTAATTAAGAGTGAAATAGTTTATTCAAAAATTAACCGTCACATGCTTAAGTAAAGTAAAACAACATTTATTTGGTAATTTATTAAATAATAGTCTATAATAACTATTATAACTAATAATAAAGGATTAGGAAAGTTAAAATATGGGAAGGGATATAAACAATAATCTGTTACTTTACATCGACAATCACAAAAATATATGTAACAATAACGAAAATGCGTTAAATGTATTAACAGTTAAATCAAACTCGTTGAAACTTCCCGCTTTTTTTAACTCGATTCGCGTACAGCGCGTTCTGTACTCAAAAGCCTGAACTAAGAATGATAGTTGTCATTTACCAAAATGTTTGAATAAACGCGGGATATGACCTTTTTTTAGTTCATACCGTTCTTTTATACTGTTGTATATTCTGGCATTTTTATCTCGAATAACACTTGAACGATAATTTAGGAAGTACACCTTACCATTTTTAAAAGCTTGCTAGCTATAGTTTTGTTTTTATAAATTTATACTTTTTTATTCGTTAAGGAAATAGCATTTGTCATTTTGTATTTGCTATAAAGAATAATATAAACTAGATAACACTCTTAAGAAAAGATCTCATGCACAATAAATGTAAACCAAGTGCAATTTTTAAAAATTGCCATGAAATTTTTCAAAGCAGTTTAAGCGGTACTTTACCTACATGATAACGGAGCCTTAAATAACAATAAATGTAATTCCGGTGGAAAAGTCGACATTACCTACTATGCATTTTTTTATTAGCTAAAAATGATTGACATAGGGGGCCTAGAAAAATACAGAACAGGAAAAATACACAACCGTATTTATACCTAAAATAAAGTTTACAACCAGTATTTTAACACAACCGTATTTTTCCACAACCGTATATTTCCACAACTCGAAATATCACGTTCCGGAAAAATCCACAAAAATATTATTTAGATTCTTTTAACCCTATAAAGGGCAAAAATAATTAACCCAAAAATAAATGTTACAAGGAATAATTTTACACAACCGGAAATTTATACAACCGTACTTTTTCACAACCATCGATTTTATATTCAGTAAAAATCCACAAAAATAATTTCCTACAACCGGATTTTAACACAACCGGAAATTTATACAACCGTACTTTTTCACAACCATCGATTTCATATTCATTAAATACCGACAAAAATAAAATAGTATAACCTAGATTTTCACACATCCGGGAATTTCCACAATTTTACATTACTAGTATTACTACAACTTAAAACTTATTAAATCTCGCTTCAAAATCAATCGGTTAAAATGTGTTTCTTTTTACAACAAGTTCAAAATAATAATACTTATAACTTGGCTAACCTTCACAACTAGTGACAAAAAAATCGGAAATCATTTTAACTCTTCGATCATATAATTATCATAATTAGTGGTATCGGACATGGTATCGGAGTGTTACCTGTGTTAATAAGGGTTCCGGAAATAAAGATGTTTGAATAGGGACCGGGGTCATAAATGCCGTACTGTAGTGGTTAAAGAATTACAGTGAAACCTGTAAATCTGACCACCTGTTTAAAATTGACCGTCTGATAATATTGACCACTTTTTCTCAGTCCCTGCAGAAATCCCATTACTTTAATGTAATTTATACTGTATAAACTGACCACTTGTCTTTTGTGACCATTGACCACATTTACCTCAAATATTTGTTTAAAAATATTTGTGTAATGTTGCCATTAGCCAAGGGATTACTTTACTTACAGTTATTACTAATCTTCTAAAAGTTTAAATAGGCATGTACATGTAAATTGCATTCAAAGAATTTCTAAGAATGCATCTAATGCCTCAATAGTGACCAGTTGGGTTTAGGTATTTCCAAGTTTTAAGACTTTATTTCTGCTTCTAATTCATTACCTGTAAACTTTCACATTAGTAACCCTTGGATAGTTTTAAAATTGTTTTATAAAATCATTTTGTCTTTCTTTTCTCGTCTTGTTTCATCTATTGATTGAAACCCTTGTGTTAATTAGTGCGATCAAGATGACTTCAAAAAAGTTTACAAAGAACTAAATTTGAAAGAAAAACAAAAGGTGTTAGTTTTTAGAAAACCACGGCGAAAGAAAAACAGCGGAACATTTTACTATTCGGAACTGCCCTGGAATCTTAACAGAACTGTACCATGCTAAAAATAATATTAATGAACTAATCTGTGCTAAACATATGATCTTGAGACAATCTACGTTACATGATTTTTAAATAAATATGTACCTATAAGTAGTATGTACATAACACATATCTATCGCATGTAATAAGTTGGGTAAGTGCTCTGTTGAATAAATATATATTGTAGTGTAAATATATAAGCACAAAAACTTAAAATATCTACCTATGTAATGAATATCGCATGAAAATAAAAATTGTTATGTATAAGAAATTCACACTTTTACAAAGTGACCACCTGCTTAAATTGACCATTATGGATCAGTCCTAAAGGTGGCCACTTTAGGCAGTTTCTACTGTATATAAAATATAATTCTTTATAAATATTCTTATAAATATAAATGTAATTTTGCACCATTTGGAATCACCACATGATTATCAAATTATTTACGAATAAGTGTATGTGTTGCAATACAAAAATTAGCTACGAATTTCAGTAAACTCGTTAAATTAATCCTTATCATTTCATCTTTCTTGGCGCCCTGGCTGTACATTATACACTGCAGTATTATACAGTGGCTTGGCTAGCGCTGTATATGTAGGCTTTATATCATGCATTCCACAATGGGCAGGCCCGGATTAACACTGAATCCTACGAAGTTCAGGTTTCAGGCGCCATGTTTTGGGGGCATCAGCGCCAGACACGGTTCGCAGAATTGCAAATTCTTAGAAAGGTCTGGGACTGGAACGACGTAAATTGAAAACCTGAAATTCCTGTTTTTATGATTTTCTATTACAAAATAAAACTTGTTTGAAATGTTTCTATTTAGTTTATTTCTGTTGCTAGCCTGCTCAAGTCTGGTCGCAAGATCTATCCGGAGACAGTAAACAAATTAAATGCAACACTATTAATGGGTGTGCTTAATGACTGATAACGTTTACTTTAAGCCTTAGAAAATAAAACTGTAGGAAGGAACACATTCATCTACCACATACGACCGTGATGGAGTCCAATATAGCGAATTAGGTGTTTCCGGATTTGTAATGAGATATTTTCATTGGCGGTTCTCACTGTCTCGAAATGCTCACATAAACTACATAACCTCAATTTTAAAACATTGTATTTTAAAATTAATCTTAGAATATAAATTTTATATTTAATATTTTAAACAAACGAACACTCACTTATGAAATGCAATTCCCTTCTTCGTATTTGTCGGAGAAAAGCAGATTTAGGTGGTGTAATGGCGGCTAGTGTGACGTCATATCCGTCTCTTTTAAAGCCCATTGCGCCGGGTAGTTACACTTCTTCCTAAAGTTTTATATTTTAAGAGTTATTTAAGCACAGAAATGCGGAGTACTATTAATACTCATGTTACGCGGTTGCATGTTTTTTTAACGGAAAGATTCAATTTAAATCACTCGTAGATGCAGAGATGCCAGTCTTTTTGATCTAATTTAATTGTGGAGTGAAACTTTTTCATCGTCGTTTTGGATTTTGGTCGCTAGAACTTATTGTATTCAAAGTAGAAAAAGTGTTGTATTTAAAAAAAGTTCATAGTTTTTTTTTTAATATTTTTAATTATGCAGCGAGTCTCAGGAAAGAATTAACACACAACCGGGTTTTCTTAATAGATTATTTGAATAGTTTTGAATTTCCGGAACGCAGAATCTCTTTACACCTTTACTGAAACTAGAAAGCAAAACTATCCTAGTATAATCTCTATAGCTGTGTAGTTGACGCCTTTACAAGAAAATCTTTGTGTCAACTTAGAAGCAGCAATACATATTTATTGTTCATATTTTACTCTTCACTACCTTTTGACTCCCGTCAACATATATTTAATTCATCATAATAAAATGTAATTAATAATTACACAAATAAATATGCTGCTTATAGAATTATTACTTCTCTAAGGAGTATGCCAGAAAGTTTTGCACGTGGTTTCTTCCTTGCATTATCATGATAGCAGTAGCTACAGAAATAGAAAACGACATTAATCCCAGAAAAGCCCCGGGATTCGATCTGATCACTGACGTTGTTTTAAAACAACTACCAAAAAAAGCTATATATTCGGGCCGACGGTGCACGAGTGGTGTCAGTGGATCACTCGTGTTCCAAGGGTCGTGGGTTCGAATCCCACTTGGGGCGACGGGATTTTTCTAATTGAAAAATTCCGCCACCTCAACTATGGGTGTGTGTATTTGTGTTGCATGTTAGATGGGGGACAGATGACCTTAGCTGTTGGTTCCCCCGTAGTGTAGGCGTGAAAAGAAGCTATTAAAGATAACACATCTGATGAATACCGTTTTAAGGTTGAGGTATGTATCAGGACTATGGGAAGCAGCAGATGTGATAATGATTACAAAAGCTGACAAATTCCCAAGTGAAGTGACTTTCTATCGGACAATTTCCTTACTCTGGATATTGCTCAAGCATTTTGAGAAGCTAGTAAGTACTCAAACACTTTTAAATCAATAATTGAAGAAAAATATTTAATGCCAACTCATCAATTTAGCTTCACAATAATCACGTAATCATAGATTAGATGCAAAAAATCACCTGTGTAATAAAAAACAATTGGAAGAAAGAAAATTTGCTTTACAAAATTTTAGGATGTAGCACAAGCATTCGATAAGTTATAACATATTTAATGCATTTTTTATAGCAGTTGTTATAGACAAGCTTTTTTACATACATATATGATGCTGATATATTATCATTTCGCAAAATATGTAAAACTTTACGGAGTGATATCATACAACTTGTTACAATCTTTGAGGCTTGCCTTTGGAGATCGAAGAATGATATATAAAATATTGTTGGTATACACATTTTCCATATTAACATCTTGCTAAAACAATAGAAAACGTCCAAAATAACGAAACGATACGGTCAGTTATATTGGTTATACTGAATGTACCGAATATAACGAGTAAACACGGCAACACATGTACGGCTACTTTTGTGTACAGTGTCAATATATTATTTATAAATTCCTAAATTTCTAAAAAGAGGGTATAATATTCTAATATTCCGACTGTTCGGAATGCAAATATTACATTTGAAAACTTATCGACAAGAATAAAATACCTAAAAGGTACATCAGCTTTACAACTACAATAAAATATCCAGATGTTTACAAAATCGGCAAATCCTAAAATATTTCTTTGTTAGAAAATACTAAAAAACGGTAAACAAAATAAATTATCTACTTTTGGCAAAAATGTATTTAAGTGCTTCCTGTAAAGCTTACTTAAGTTATATGGACGTCCCTACGATATATACAATCCCTACTATAGCAATCAATGAGAAGAGAATTCACGATTCCTCCTATTCTGAAAATATACCCCTTCACATTCTAAATTAATAATAATAACAACAAAAGATATTTTACATTTACATGCTAATATTTTCAGGTTTCTATTAAAAGTAGTCGCTATTAGCCAAGTACTTAACAAACTTATATACACAGAAGGTAATAGATATTTACACAAAAGTCAGGAAAATGCTTCATTACTGGCGAGGAGCCCTATTGAAATACGAGGAGCTTTGCTCCGAGTATTTTAAAGGCTCTGAGCCAAGTAATGGCATTTTACTGACGAGTAGTGTATAGAATTTTTTCTGAAAGCGAAAATTACGATAAAAGTAATTTATTAATTTAATTTTCTAAACAATTCTCGGAATTTATCAAGTGGTGCATTTCTCTCGTTTCTATGGTGACAGAAATAAATAGAAAAGTACAGTCAGCGTTAATTTTTGTGTGCGCCTAATTATGGTAGATACTTGTGACCAAACGCCGTTAGAAATACAAGAAGCGGCCGCTGCAGCCGTAGGGGACCTCCTACCTAAAAAGTCCAAGAGTAGGTACAACGCCGCTTATGAAGGTTTCGACATTTGGTGTAAGGCCAAAAATGTAAATGTTATCACCGAAGACGTCCTTTTGGCTTACTTTGCTGAGAAAACGAAACAAAATTATAAAGCTTCATCCCTTTGGAGTCACTATTCCATGGTTAAATCGACATTATTAATAAAGAAGAATGTGGATATTGGCAAATTCAGCAAGCTCATTGCGTATTTAAAAAGGCAAAATGATGAATACCAAGCCAAAAAATCAAGAATTTTGTCACGGATTGAGGTGAACAGATTTCTTCAAGAGGCTCCGGACAAAGAATTTTTAATGTCAAAGGTAGGAAATTATAGTCTTCTACTTCATTTTCAATAATTTTAAAAAATTCAGGTTGCATTAATCATCGGTATAGCAGGAGGTTGTCGGTGTGATGAGCTGGGAAAAATGCATACCTGATTCTAAGACACATAAGCCAAGGCGATTTATAGTTCTTGGAGATGATGGAAATGAGCTGAATCTCACACTATATAGGAAGTATACTAGCTTAAGACCACCTCAAACACCACACAGACGTCTCTTTTTGAATTACAAAAACGGAAAATGCTCAAGACAACCAGTGGGCGTACATACTTTTGGCAAAATACCCAGCAAAATAGCAACTTATCTTGGCTTAGAGAATCCCGCAGAATATACTGGACATTGTCTACGTCGCAGTTCTGCTACGTTGTTAGTTGACGCTGGCGCTGACGTTACAACTCTTAAAAGGCATGGCGGATGGAAATCCTCTAGCGTCGCAGAAGGATATATAGAAGAGTCATTAGAAAATAAAATTCAGACTGCTAAACGAATAATGTATGGAAAAGAAAACAATAATTGTGCCTTCACTTCCGTGAAAGGAGTTGGTGATGAAAAAACTGGTAGCAGTACGTCTGAGAGTGATAATTGTGCAATGGTAGTTAACAATGAAAATAATGTTTTTCTGAAAAATAAGAGTGCTTTGTCTGGTATTAACATATGTAATGTACAAAACACTACTATAAATATTAATATTAATTAAAAATTTAAATAAATATGACAATTGGTATTATCTGTATCTGTAACTACTTTACCTGCCTTGGCAGGGAAATTGAAATTTCCTGCGCCAAATGTGTCATGGAAACGTAACTATAGCTCCGCTTTCAGAAAAAAGTATATACCATTTTTATTTTGATTCTTCTATCACAATTTGGATTTAGAAAACAAGTGAACATTAAAATGGACCTGTATCCATGTCCACAATTATATTTCTAACTAATACATAATAGACAGTCATTATATTTGTTGATATTGATGTCAAAATAGACGCGTTCTATGAAAGACCGTTTTTAATGTAGTACTCAGCACTTATAGATAAAACGGTGAATAATTGTCTTAATTGTAACCTATTTGTACTAGATAAAAATAAATATATAAAGTAAATATGTTACGGATTCGAAATATCACAGTCCCCATTTGGACTTTCTTAGGCATTTAACCGACAGTCAACCGGAAGTCAAAAATTTTTAAAATTTACGAGTTACGTTTAGAGTTTTTTTAAGGAAGATGAATAATAATTATTATCAAAAATATGTAATTTACAGAAGAAACATCATACTAACGAACAAAGAAAAAATCGATTTAAAAAACATTTCGTGAAAATAATTTAGTTAATTTAAGTGAACCCACATTTTTGCTTCATAAAATCCGTTCACAAATAGTCAACTTCGATTGTTAGAAAGAGGGTGATAACGTAAATGTAAAGCAAACAAATTTATTCACAATCATATTGCAATATGTACATTACATATGTTGTAAAAACCTTGGAAAGTAAGCTATTGCTATAGCAACACCAAAGTGGTTAACAATTTCCTTTACATGTCTGTAAAACTGACATGTAAAGTTATGGCCAACTTTTTTTTCTGAATAATTTAAAACAGGACGTTTTATCCGATTTAAATTTAAGTTCTTATAAATATATTTAACGCTAAAAACATATTTTTTATTTAATATTAGTTTTATTTTTATTTTTCCGTATTTTATATTTAATAATTACAATGAAATTAATTAATTTCTAATTTTAAAATACTGAGCACATACATCGCCATCTAGCGACGAAGAATGTAACTTTACTTAAAATTTCTTTTGGTCGATAGATGGCTCTGATTGAAATTATGACAGTTTATAAAAAATTTATTTTAAAATTTAAAATTACTTTTTATTTTGATTATCTTAAGTTTAATTATTGTGAATAAAATAGTTACATGTTTCGTTGGTAAAGTTTCCACGCCTCGCGATATTGTTTGACCTCGACGTACCGTCTCGGTCAAACAATTATCGCTTGGCTTGTAAAGATATCCTTTACCAACTCAACATGTAATATACTATTACATTTTTATAATCTATATACAGTCTTTTAAACGTCTACATTAAAATCTCATTGATTTTAAACATTTGATCGTTTCGTCAAATATCCATGTTTTTCCCATTTCGATCCAGTGTGCGATTGGAAAGGAAACTAGGACGTTATTAAAAAGTTTACGACAATAGAGGTGTAGAAAAGGGATGGACATTAATTTTCTTTGATTTGCTTGTTTACCGACGGAAAAATAATTGATATTTGGCAGGTTGCAAACATTTTCCTATTTGCATGTGTATAGATCTAATATACAGGGTGTAATGTTGATAGGTAAAATTCCGCAGAGTGCAGTATACTATAACGAAAACAAATTTAAAAACACCCATGCGATTTTCTTCTCCGATGGCTCTGAGGTACAAGCCTCAGTTAAAGTGTTGACCAACATTGTGTTAAAATTTTTAAATTTATCGACTTTTAGTAACGGATGTTTGGATTTAACTTACATTATTAAACCGTACTACTGGACATAAACCTTTTAAGCAGTCTCTGAAGTATTAACTGCTTTAAATCACAAGAATTCAATGCGTAAGAATTCAAGTGATCATACTTTTTAAAATTATGGCAACAATATAATAATAATAATAGCATTTATTGCCAACAGGTTTCCCCAATTAACTACAGGCAATAAGAGTAAGCAGTTGAATTATATTATTAAAAGCTAGTATCTGTACCTTGATTATTTGATTTTATGTTTTATCATGGATGGTCAGTTGCAAATTAGTATCTATTCAAATATTGCATTGCAAATGATGGAAGCGCTCGAGATGAAAGGTATCCTTTTTGTTAATAAGAAATAATTTCTTAAAATTTAATCCTTGGAAATCTTAAAAGTTGGTTTACGTAAATAATACCTAAGTTATTTGGTTAACTGAGCAATAATACGTAACTTACTTGGTTAACTAAGCAAAAAGTACTACATGTGTAGAAATATTTGTAATTTTCCCATTAAGGCTGTTTTGGCGAGAAGAATAATAAAAATCTCCAATGTATTTAAATGGAAAAAACTTGATTCCGTGGATCACATCCAACCCGGTCATTTCTGTACCAATTGAGATGATGCGATAGCTTTGGTGCTTAACAGAATAGTCCACCAGGTACTTATGTTTGGAGATATTATGATCCAGCTATTCCAACTAGTCCCAAAACTCACTTAAAGTTTTTGCTCTTGCGGCCTCATGACGCAGGTAGCTTCAATGATCAGGTATAAGAACCTAATACGCTATTCTAGTATGCATGATAATTAATTGCAAAATTGGCACAGAATGGACTGAATTAGACGGGTTCCAATGAAAAATACTACAGCGTCACCACGTGTGATAGTTATATCATCATAATGAAACTAGTATTTCATTAGCTGCTGGGTATAGTGAGGAAATTTACATCATGATAAGGCTAATCCTGTTTCCTGTTATTTCTCTTTCTTTTGTTTTCCCATGCGTTGCAAATGTCATTTGAAAGATATCTCAACTAATGATAGTAGTAAGGATCTCAGCTCTCGATGGAAGTACAAACATTGCAGTCAACAGTTATTGTTGTGGCATTGGTTGATAATCATCCAGTTTATGCCCAGACTGTCATCCAGAGTCAGTACACGAGCATAAATGACATCACTTTGTCTCTCTCCTAATATTACTCTGCAGTTGTTACTCCAACTTTGTGAAGTAGCAAATTGTTCCAAGCATTTCGGTATTCTTCTTACTAATTTAGAGAAAATCATTGTACCTTATTAACTCACTACTATATTCTTCTTACTATTGTCGGGTAGATATATTTACAATCTGAATTGTCTAGTTAATTTATTAGTTCCGTAAAATGTACTTCATCTTTTAGCAGCACTCTTATTAGCACCCGTGATCAATGCCGGCAGATGATCAAAGAAACTTCGCATTATCGTCATCTTCTTTGTAGCAGTTATCATTATTGTTGCTATTAACTTTAGCTTCTCCTGAACTTCCATTATATCTCGTTCATCAAGCTGTCTACCGCATTGTATATAAACATCCTACACCAAGAGTCGGAAGATAATGTAAAGTAATTCAGAGAAAGTAAAATTTTTACGTTAAGGTAAGAGAAAAGAGAAAATTTCCCATAACTCCATCACAGTTTTCCAAAAATTCCTAATTCTACTAGTAATACTGATAATTGTAAATAATAATCTTTTTGCACTCCGTAGACTAAAAGTGCCATTTTAATCTTCCGTTTGAAAGACTAAAGTGTCACTTTTAGTCCCGGAGGGATTAGAATTACTTTTAATCCCGGAGGGATTAAAAGTAAAACAAATGTTAATTTAACGTCGAAGTTGGCCGCGAAGCAGTCATTGTGAACATACCACAAAACATGCTAACCTTACTTTTGTAATGTCAAAGCGTTATCATATGTCACACATTTACACAAAATTACAATAGTAAGGTTAGGTGTGTTTGCGGCATGTTCACAATTAACGTTTCTGGAGGGATTAAAAGTAAACAAACAAATTTATGTTACTATGCCAACTAGTTTATTCAAAATACTAGTTTAACCAAATTCAAAATACAATATGAGTTAATTATTGTGGTTTATATGTACAATGACATAGACATAAGCACAATTAACAAAACTAAATAGTCAATCTTCAGGTTTATGAAATAATGTGGAAGCTGTTAGATTATCAACCTTCACTTCTTCGAGTACAATCGGGGTGTCAGGTTGTTCGTAGATGTACGGATAGAGGAATTTGTACCAGATCAAATTTTATTTTAATATTGAATCGTCTGGCAATACTATACTTAGCATTTCCAATCGGTTTTGTAATTGTAATTGCATTTATTTAACAACTATACAATTAGATTGTACATTTTTAACTATTTTTTATATAATATAACTTTAACTCAATGTATTAGGCAAAACGGAGTGCAAAAAATAGCGTATATACCACGGAACTAAAGTGCCTTTTAATCCCTCAGGTGATTGTTGCCCTCGACTACGTCTCGGGCAACAAACTGCACCTTCGGGATTAAAAGAGGCACTTTAGTCCCTTGGTATATAATATACTATTTTGCACGTCCTATATATAAGGCTCCACTTTAGTCCCCCAAAAGAGGGAGTAAAGTAGCACTTTTACTCCCTGAGGGAGTAAAGTGTTTCCATGACGACAACAACAAGTAAACAACAAAAAAAAGTAATCGCGGTTCATGTTAGAATGTATTATCCTGAAACTATGTGATTGTGGAGTTTGCAGAGTTCAATTGTCAGAATGACATTAACGAAATATTCGGAAAACATTTTCGAAATTTTGAATTTTTGTGATTAAGTCCTTTAGGACGTGCAAAAAATAGCGTATATACCACTGGACTCAAGTGCCTTTTAATCCCTCGTGTGTTTAAACTCACATTCGGGATTAAAAGATGCACTTTAGTCCCTGGGTATATAATATACTATTGCTTGCCACTTGTCAATAAAGTCAGTTGTGTCAGTGTCAGCAAAATAGTAGCGACAACGATTGATCTCGTCGCTGGAGCAAAAGTACAGGGTGATCCAAATTGACTGAAGATGGTTTGAATTTGGCGCCTTGGGTTTTAGTGTATTTCACGTTGTTAGTGTAGCACTATTGAAATATGTAGCGTCAGATTACAGCGGCAACTCGTCACTTTCCCGTTTACAGCGTTGTGCTTTGCCACGTTGTTCTGGATTTTCATTGAATTTTTGCTTTATTTCGCTTGTTTTCTTATTTTACAAAACAGTTGTTTTCAGAACTACGGTTTGTTAGACGATTTTATTATCAAGTAAGCTTATTATTTAAAATCAATTAAGTTTATAAGCTATATTATTTTTCAGGCGCCACTGTAAAATAAAAGAAGAATAAAAATATCCGAAAAGTATTCATGTTGCCAACGTGACAATAATTTACCGCGACGTGAAATTCAAACAGTCCTCAGTCAATTTGGATCACCCTGTATGTTGGTGACGTTGAATTTACCAGATTTGACATTTCGTTTTACACTAAATCTTTGCTTTAATAATCATCATTCACAATTTAACATGAATTTGATAACGGACATTCATGTTATGTAAAAACGATGATATTAATGTAATATACAACTACGAAATTGTAATTTTTAAACAAGTTTTATTAAAATGACGAAACACTATGCATCTGGTGATTTTTTCTTTATTAAAGTTTGTGCCTGGTTTGCTCCACGATGTCGCTACTGTAAAAGAACTGTCTTTTTTGATTAATAATTTGTTCAAGAAATTTAAACAAACATAATATTAATTGTACAAAAGCGCTGGTTTCGGATTTTTTACCTTAAAAGATATAGTTATGTATTACGTCTATATTGCATATATTTCACAAAGCCTGTAAGATATAAAACTAAAGCTAAGAAAGCGAGTTACACATTAGATAGTTGTGAAAAAGTACGGTTGTATAAATTTCCGGTTGTGTTAAAATCCGGTTGTAGTAAATTATTTTTGTGGATTTTTACTGAATATAAAATCGATGGTTGTGAAAAAGTACGGTTGTATAAATTTCCGGTTGTGTTAAAATCCGGTTGTAGGAAATTATTTTTGTGGATTTTTACTGAATATAAAATCGATGGTTGTGAAAAAGTACGGTTGTATAAATTTCCGGTTGTGTAAAATTATTCCTTGTAACATTTATTTTTGGGTTAATTATTTTTGTCCTTTATAGGGTTAAAAGAATCTAAATAATATTTTTGTGGAATTTTCCGGAACGTGATATTTCGAGTTGTGGAAATATACGGTTGTGTATTTTTTCTGTTGTGGAAACGTACGCGCCCCCTAAAAAGGAGAGTGCGTATATATTAAATTTTTAAAATGTACGTGGTAGTTAATATTTAATATTTTTTGACTAATAATTTTTTACGTACTTTTCTTTACTAAATAACTAAATAATTACCAGATAAAGAAACGACCGTCCTTAAAACCATGTATATTTATGTCAATTGGAAATAAAACTTAAAAATATATAATTATAAATATTATATTTATAAAAAAAATGTTAGTTATAAGCATTAAACATTTATTTTAAAAAAATTACCTAAACTGTGATTAGAAGTTGGGTTTTGTAAATATAAGTCTAGCATGCCCTACATTTGGCTATGGTGGTGATACATGATTTGTAATTTTATTGTAGATTATATTTTGTGCAGTCATTTGTATACAAATCACTCCCATAGAAAAAATGTTTTAAAATTGAATTGAAAAAATTGTTTATTTCTAAAATATATTAAATATTTCATAATTTTATTTAAGAGAAATTACCGGAACCGCGTTACATCTACATACGTGCGAAACTATCGCGCGCATTGCCTCATTTCAGAACTACACACTCTCTTGTATCTTTTTTGAAATATGAAATCAAATCCATGACTACTGATTTATTGCGAAGACAATTTCTAGCGTCTTTGTGTTTGAAGGTTACGCGTGATAGGGTTCCTAATATTGCCGCCTGTGGTAGCTAGCAGTATTATATTGGTTATTAAGAAATCCCTCACCCAGAGCATAGCAACGTTGGCAATCGCTTTTAATCCTCATATGCCATAGAATCTCAATGAAACTTATTGGGTTATCTGGAAGCTCGAGTGTTTGTGAATAAACCTGAGAACTCTGGAAACATTAAAAGCGAACATACGAGAGGAAATAACCAACACACCGCCTGAGATGTTGGCGAAAGCCATGGAAAATGTTTTAAAAAGGACTCGTTATTGTGTGAACGCTAGAGGTATTTATTAGGTCGATATGGTTTTCTGCGCATGATGTACCAATTTTTCAAGGTTCAAATAAATATGATCGATAAATCCATAATAACATTAGGGTATAGTTTTGTCTGTATAAGTGTCATCATCATGGAAAAATTACTTAAAATCATTATCTAAGCGTTAATTAAAAGTTTTAGAACGTCACATGCCTCATATGACAGTCGTATATAGCAACTGTTACCCAGCGAGAAAATGGCGGCATTGCGACGATCTATATTTCAAAGCTTTCTTATACATTTACGGACCTTGGTTTGTATACGGTAACTTGCGCCATCTGTCTTTGAAATTATGAACTTCCACAACGATAAAAATGTCAAATGTCTTTTTAAAAATTTTATATCAATTTTTTTTAACATACTTCATTATTAATAGAAAAGATTGTGATCAGTAGTTTTCAGATTCAAAGTATGTCACTTGCTACAAAATTAATACAAAACTTGTCAACGGATGACGTTTATTACCGCATAGCAATCAAGGTCTGTGTAAATGTCTAAGCAAGCTTAGAAAGATATGTCGTGTCATACACTTCCACTATGCAGCTAGCGCAAAATGGCGGAACATGTTAACAGGAAGCAGGAATAATCGACAACTCGACTTGTTTGTAGTTATTTACTTTTGGTACTAAGCGTTAATATAACGTTTTAGAATGCCACGCGCCTCATATCACTGTCGGCTTCAATATCAGCCATATAGCAACTGTTACCTAGCGCGAAAATGGCTGCATTGCGACGACCTATATTTCTAAGCTTGCTTATACATTAACGGACTTATAGCAATTAGAAAGAAATAGAAAGAATGATTATTACGGCCCTATGTAGTCAAGACTACATTGATTTTAGTTGAACATGATAAAAGCTGAAAACAGCGTTTCCGTCGAGTGAACCCGCCATTAGAGGACTTCAATGTAGGTGGCTGTGATGATAACATATCATATCACTAAAAACACAGTAGACAATGACTAAATTTTTGTTGTTACGGATTAATTAAAAAACAGA
This sequence comes from Agrypnus murinus, assembly GCA_929113105.1. Classification (NCBI taxonomy): domain Eukaryota; kingdom Metazoa; phylum Arthropoda; class Insecta; order Coleoptera; family Elateridae; genus Agrypnus; species Agrypnus murinus. The sequence goes on along the minus strand of OV816029.1, from coordinate 23,992,802 downwards.
AAAATACAATGTAAGGATTAAAACACTCTTTGAAATATACAAAACTAAACTTGAACTTGACGTATAATAACAACGACGTATTTATAGGTTAATTGCTCTATTGTTTTAATTTTTAAAACATGTACCTAATATTCTTTTTTTAAATTCAGTAGTAAAAACAGGAACTGTCGCATCACATAATTATAGTATACTTATTTATTTGGCTTTTTTAACAGACGATTATATACAAATTGAGGAAGAACCGAATATCAAAGCGGTAGTTAGTATAAACATTGATTTAGGTTGTGTTTGGTGGTTGTATTGCAGCTTAAGTTTGAATTAAGCCAGGACAGGTCATCTTGTAGTTGCTTCTAGAAATTCCAAAATTCAACAAAATCACTTAGCTATTTTTGTAACTAGTATTACATAATGTAAAACTTTATTGGATGAGGTTTATGTTCTAGCGAGCTAGGCTAATAAAGAGTGTTATATAGGTATTAAAATTAATGGAATGTATAGCTTAGAGCGTGCTTTTGCTGTTGCTATTGGTTTCCCATATTAGTTAAAGTGTACTTCAATTTGCTTTGTCATTATAAGCTAGACAAATAAGATAGATTTAGGTTCCAACAAGATCGAGATCCGAAGTAAACATCAAAATTAGCAAGATATTGTTTTTAAAAAAATTAGAGTTAACGTTTTGGATTGGGTTCCTCAGTCTCTTGACCTGAACCCTAATAGGGTTCTTTCTTAGGGTTCTTATAGTCAAGACTTATAGTCAATTCTACAAATGAAAGTAGATAAGAGAAAACCAACTTTATACTTTTCAAAAAAAACGTTGTGCTAGATTTTCCGGATTTTCAAGTACAGTACAACCCGGATTATCCGAGGTAACGTGGGGGGACCCCTCCTCGGAAAACTGAAAACTCGGATAATCCGTAATAATTTTTTTGTATACAGTGATAAAAAAATATATTTATTTGAAACGATTTATTAACAAATTCAATTAAATATGTATTACAAAACAGGAAAGTAACTATCTATTCGCTCCTGCCTAAAATTTGATTTTCGTTTCCTTGCTGCCATGTCCTTCCAGCGTTTAAAATAAAGCAGATCTCCTGGTGTTGCTTCAGCTTGCTGTTCTACATATAGCAATGCTTTATCTAACGCAGCAAACCCTTCTTGGTGAGAAACACGCTGGTCATCGACCACACATTCATCCATATCTTCATCATCATCATCATCATAGTCCGGTTTTTGGGTATCCTGAAAAGCCGCTGATAATTCTTCAATACTGAATTCTTTTTCTAAATCATCTACTGCAACCCATTGTTCAACATCTTCTTCTGTGACGTTTTCACAACCCTCTAAGGTTTGCATTAACTCAAACAAACTTTTTTCATCTTCTTCTTCTTCTTCACTGACAGAACATGAAAGCATTTCTTTGCGGTTTTTTAATTTAGAAGCTAATTTATCTAATGGAATATCATCCTCACTGTCATCAAACTTTTCAAAGTCAATAACTTTTGACCAAGATTTCTGAATAGTGGAATCACGCACAGAATCCCAAGCTTGACTGACCCAATATATAACATCCTTTAATGTAATCTTCCGCAAACCACTTGTCAAATCTTCTTTTTCTGTATGTTGTAAGAGATGAACAAGGAACAAACGCCTATAATTTTTTTTTATATTCTCGAGGACGCCTTGATCCATTGGCTGCATTATACTTGTTACGTTCGGAGGGAAAAACTTGACAATAATTTCGCCCGCATGAAGTCCTTCTCCAGGGTGAGAGGGCGCATTATCCATTAACAAAATTGCTTTAATAGGAAGACCTTTTATTTTAAAAACTTGGTAACCGATGGCACAAACTCTTCTGTAAACCAGATCGTAAATAAGTTTGCATCCATCCACGCGCTTTTTTGACTCTTGTAGTAAACTGGTAGGGCTTTAGGTGAAATGTCTTTTAAAGCTCTCGGACGTTTAGACTTTCCAATTACCATCAGTGGGATTTTATGCCCAGATGCCAGATGCATTGGAACATGCCATTATGGTAACTCTTTCCTTACTTCGTTTATGCCCCGGAGCGGATTTTTCCTCTTGAGATGCCAAAGTTTTTGAAGGAAGCATCTTATAGTTGAGACCACTCTCGGCACAGTTATATATTTGATCACGTGTGTAACCACTGTCTTCGATTTGTTTTTTGAAATCCTGCCTAAATTTTTCAATTGACGATGTATCAGCGGACAGTTTTTCCCCGCATACCGTTAATTGTCGTACACCATACCGTTTTTTCCATCGTTCAAGCCATCCATAACTAGCAGTAAACTGATCTAAGTCTGGAAATTGCTTACTAATTAATATTGCCTTTTGCTGTAACATAGGTCCCGAAAGTGGCACCCCTTTCAGTCTTTGTTGATTGAACCACGTAAATAATATCTCGTTAACTTGTTCATATCCACCAAGTTTCATTGATTTTCTCCCTGTCGACGAAGAAGCTTGGTTAATACACCATTCCTCAATTTTGGCCCGATTTCTATTCCAGTCTCCCACAGTTACTTCACCTACTCCATAACTACGGGCTACGGATTTAATTGTTTCACCGGCGTCTAATCTTCTAATGGCTTTTAATCTGTCGTCTATTGTAACTACAACTCTTTTTCGTTTCTCCATAATAAAAATTTTAAATAGAATAAACGAGATTAACAACCACCAATAAAGGAAGACTAATTAAGACTGAACAGCAATTTAGAGATGCAAACAGAGTTTACAGGGAGTTCCCGATGCACGAGTGTGATTCCCCGAAAATTTTACGTGACAAATTTGTATAAACTTGGATAATGCGGAGCGCCGATCCCGGCACCTCGGATAATATAAATCTCTAGTCTGCTCGGTTATTGCGGACCTCGGATAATCGCGACTCGGATAATCCGGGTTGTACTGTACATTTAATCAAAAAATCTTACTAAAGTTTTATGTTTCTAATAAGTTGAGAAGCTTATCCTCAAAGTCCGATCATTGGAAATTGGATCACCAGGTATACATATAATAAAATTATTCAGTATCAGAAAGCATAATATTCGTAAAAAAAAACAGTTGAGAATGCGCATTGCCATGACGAACAAAAACAACTGTATACTTAATAAACTAATTTATTTTTGAAAACTAATGTTCACGTAACACATTAGTTGTCATAAAAACTAAAATTCTAAGTCCTAAAATTTTTCGTTTAAAAAAGAAGAAAAAAAAGTTGCTAAAATAGTTATTTAAGCATTAAGGGAGGTAAGTCCAATTTACCAGTCGAGGACGATTTTGCGCCCGAGCGCAGCGAGGGCTGGCAATTAAGTCCGAGACTGGTTAAAAGACTTACCTCCCGAATTGCTTATAACATTTTTCCCACTCCCCAGACAATAAAATCTTCAAGAATGTAATAATGTATGTGGATATTGATTGTACTTGGTGGTTTAAAATACCTCCTAGCATAGAGGGATCACCACTTTGATAATAAATAAATAAATACATAAATACATAAATAAATAAATAAATAAATAAATAAATAAATAAATAAATAAATAAATAAATAAATAAATAAAACAGGTGTTCCGATCCTTTTGTCCCCTAGGGAGGTAAGTAGATCACTTACCTCCCGCGGTCACATGGTGTTCTGATACTTTTGTCCCCTAGGGAGGTAAGTAGATCACTTACCTCCCGTTGCCACAACAAGCATTGTCATTTCGGTAAAACCAACTTACGTCCATAATAACAATGTATTAATGGCATGCTTACTATAAGGGGAGTGAGAAAATGTTTATTTTTTCGTAAATTTTTAAAAAATACAAAATTTTTCATTTTTTAAAAATTTTTCGTAATTTCGGTGGTCATTTTGACCACCTTCCCGAAGAGATACAAAAAAATGTTTCAACCAAAAGTTTCTTAGAATTTGATGTACTATAAGACTCTAAAACGAAAAATTCAAAAAAGTCAACAGGGAAAAAGGCGACAGACCGACTGACCGACAGACTTCACGAATTCAGAGACGAACTTTTTGTTCGTCGATTACCAAATTTTTCTGCATTTCTGGACGCTTCAGGATCCAAACAACACGAAAAACATATTTTGCAAAACAACTTCCTGTCCGCCTGTGAGTGTTTCTATTCCCCTGTGAAACCATCGATTTCAAAAGACCAAAAATCTAACTTGTGTATGTGGTGGGGTTTGTTTAGGGGCTTAAAGTATTAAAAAAAATTGTGGCACCTATAATTAAAAGTAAGGAATTAAATTTAATTGAAAATTATTACTTGCGTACATACTACATACAGATACAGTTTGTAAATAAGCAACATTCAACTTTTAGGAGATGTATAACTAAAGACATTCGTGTTACTTGCACTTTAAAAGTAAGAAACTAAAATTTAATAAAGAATCACTTGCGTTGAAATCAAGATACAACCAGCGGCGGTGCATTTTTAGGGGGTTAAAGTATTTTCAATGACTATTGAGAATTCAAATAATTAATTTTAGTGGTCGTCGGTAAAGTAGCTTCCGACGCGTTTTTGACGTCACAATCGTAATATAATTTGACAGTTTACATGTTTATATCGGCTCTTTCCATGTTGACATGCGTTAAATTGCGATTATTTCTTAAAATTTGTATGTAATAATAATAATCATTTTTAGGGGCCGAAGGTACCTACCTATATGTTTTTGTATGAGAAAGCAGTTTGCAATTGGAATTTATTTAATTAGTTATACCTAAATAAGGTTGTATACTAATCTTACACTACCGAATGGATTAGCTAATAGCAATTAGTATAATGCATTCATTTGTTCTTTGATATGTGGTAAAATACGCTTGACAAAGGTTACTATAGTAGAATTCAACTAAGAATAAAGCGAAGGAAGGTTTATACCTTCCTTCGCTTGACCTTCTTGTTGATTGGCTAAAATACGAGGCACGTTCACACAACTTAAAAAAGTTGTATAATTTTATGTATTTTTCAGTAAATATTTTGAAAACTAAACAATATTATATTTCAAATTTCCCGCTGTTGTAATTTTAGGTGTGTAAATGTAACTTGGATCGAAGCGCCATCTACTTTATTCTTATTTGGTTTTTACTATAGATGATAGAAAAGAACCGAAAGAACAACGGGAACAACAATTTCCTGGATAAAATAAATACTAAATTATTCTTTACAGCTGATTAAGTGATTACAATCAAATAAAAAATAATGTATGGGGCATTGACGAAAACATTTTCTTTCGGACTCGCGTTCGCTCGGTCATTTATCCATCCGAATTCATCCAAAAAATTCTTGTTTCCATCCTTGCCACAAATAACTATTTTGAAGATTAAACGACGGTACTCTGCTTTTTTAGTGGCTTTTGCTATAAGTACCTTACATACTTTCTGCCATACCTACTTCAGCCTTACGTCTTTATTACACACCAATTATGTCGAACAAGTTATGAATCAAAAACATCTTTATTTAAATTTTATTTCTTTTATTGCTCAATCGAATAAAACAAAAGTACAAAATCGTTTAACCTTCTTTTATTAGCTTGTGTAGGGTTGACGACGCTAAGAACACCCAGTTTAATATTGTCTAATTATCCCCGAGCAAATGGTGAATTCGCGTTTGTTTTTAAATAATACGTATTATCTTGAGGATTTGGTGGACAGTCTTCTCCCATTACAGCAGCAGATGGAAAGAGAACATCTTTGAAACAGAATAAGCCGTCATAAAGGCAGGTCCTACAACTTGTTGCTTTAAATCTAACCGAGTTCACACTTTCTGTATAGTAATCCATAGCACGAAGGTGGTTACAAACAGCTGGAAAAAATGTAATGTTATTAAATTTTCTTTTACTTTTGACCATGTCTTCTTACTTATTGTTAATGGGATACTTGATAACTGATCAATGGTAATGTCTGATGGAAAGGTTGTACATCCTGGCTGAGACGTTCCACAATTGACCAGAAAATCAACAGTTCCACAACGTCCACCGAATCCAAAGCCATGCATGTTGGTATGCGTTATATCGACCTCAACGCCATCTGCTGCATCTAACCGTTTAGAAGAATCAACCAATCGAAAAGATGAACCAGCAGGATCTAAACCACTAATTCTGCCAATCCGGCTATTGCAGAATTGTTTTGTCCTTTGTCCTGCCAAACCACTAATATGCGCTCCCATAGAATGACCAATCGCGTGTACTGTTTCCAGGAGCACACTAAACAGCTCGTTGATTTTACAAAGCAAGTCTCCTAACCTTTGTCCTACTATAGGAACACTGCAATATGCTCTTGATAAAATATCTACAGATAGGTCCGACCAATCGACACCAATTATATTACAATCGTAGCGTTGTAGTAATGCGGCTATCAGTTCAGGAAAACCACCATCGTTTATGCTGCATAACCATCCATGGACTAAAACTTTAATGGATTTGCTTGGATCTATTTGTATAGGATTATTGGGGTCTATAGGTACAAAGGAGGCAGTTCTGTTAAACAGGAAAAACTTTACGGAATCATTTGCTACTGTTATGTTTGAAGGACATCCAATCACAGTTGCTGGGATAACTCCTACTATGATATCGAAGACTCCTTTTTGTATTGTAAATGGAAGTGTTCCAAATGTTACGTTGGGATAACAATAACCTGAAAGAATCTGCTGTTACTCACTTTTAGCAGTAAGGTGTTAAAAATCGCTTAAATTACTTTTATCTAAGGTTAAAGTAGATGGCTCAGTTCAATGAAACACTACTAAACCGTTACAGTAATTGTTGAGGTAAGTATATTAATAGAAAATACAAATAGTTCGAAGTAAAGCATCGACATTCGTATAACAACTTTAAAATGATGAGTTGAGCCTTATCTAACCTAAGACTTAAGAACAAGCAACTAAATAACTTTTAAGAAAGAAAAGAAGTTAACAGTTAGTGTTACTTACCCTGTTTTGCTGCGGTGTAAGTTATTACACTGCACAAAAGCAAAAAACAAGTTAATTTATGCATAGCTAATAGAACTTTGTGTTGTTTTCCTGTGTATCTAGATTTATATATATATATATTTTTCTTCGTCTTATCAGTAGGTATACATGTCAAAATAAGTTGATCCCTTATAAGAAAAATAACGTATTATTTAGTATATATTGTTATTCAGCTAATATGACTTAAATTATAAATATAAAATATTTATAACGCTATTTGCTACAATAATGGGCTTGGATTAATTAAAAAACGTATTTAAAACAACATATGACGCCAATCGACAAAAAGATGAAATGTATGTAATTCACAAGTGATACTCCGAGACGGACCGTTTCGAGTTTGTTAACTCTCTTCAGCCGGAGCTAATCGCTTGAGAATTGCTCACACCATCCGGGCTTTATATAATAATTATACGGAAAATTTCTGAAACCGAATTTCTTTCCCAGTAGGGATTATGCCAAACATTTCTCACAATCTGCCTTACATGTGTGTTGTATGGGCTATATTTTACTTTTCGATTTGCAAGTTGGTGATAATTTAATACTTTAATATTCAGATTCTTCCAGACAGTGAGATTTATGACAGGTAGATATTATGCTTGAGTGTATATTAGCTTTTACAAAATAGTAAAATAAATAAATATTATTAAAAGTTTCACAGTTTTATTAAAACACAACCTGACAATATTGTTTCGACACACAGAGAGAAATACTTCATAAGAGCTTTAAACAATATTGTTCAAAACGGTGTTGGAAAAATTTATATTATAATTGTAGAATCGTATTGTCCAGCGTTGTGTAGGATTTCGTTACTGAATTGTCTAACAGGAACTTACGAAAATTATTTAACACAGTCAGATTTAGTTCTGCATTCTTTGGAACAATGTTGTAGAGGATAAGCTAGCATATTATGTTGAACTATAATTGTAAAAAATGTTTAGAAAAATACAATATTTTGTTTGAATGAAATCATAATCCAGTGTTCAAACTGCTTGCTACTAATTATTGTGTTTCGCAAAGTTTATGGATGACATCCTATAGATGTCACCACTTGTAATTGTCGCTATTAATGTAAATTCGAGATTTATATATAAACAGCCGACGGCAAAAGAAAATTTTAGTGTTATACGTGTATATACTACACGTTGTATAGTATGTAAATACTATACATTGCATAGCTATATACATATTAGTTACATATATTTTAATATATGTAAAAATATATATTTTATTTGTGATATCTAGCCTTCTGTATAGAATATTTGTGCCAGAGTATTGCACAATTTGTATAAATGTGAACAAGTAATTGTGTTAAATACTATTAAGCAATTGTGGCACACACTAGAGCAACAATTGTACAATTTTGTATAAAATTGTATGCAATAACATTACACATTCTGTTTTAATAAGTAACACAATTTGTTATGGAAACTTATACACAACTATTCATTTGATTCTACAAAATTACTATTGACTTCCACAAAATCTTGACAAACTAAATGACACAATCTTGTTTTATAATTGTACACAAATTGTCCCTGTCACTTTTTTAAGACCAATTTGTTTTACAATACCACACAATTATTGATGAAATTTAAATACATTTTTCTCTGTGCAGCTATGCTGTCATTATCAAAGGTAATATAATTATAAACAAACACGTCGCTAAGGTAGATACAAAATAGGTAACTAGATAAAATAATAATAATAATCAGAATTAAATATCTAATACTTCCAGTAACGGAGAATTACTGAGCTCAAGTTGTTCATTCATTAAAGGTACCCTGAGTTTGTGTTTAATGAATGAACTCAGTAATTCTCCGTTACTGGAAGTATTAGATATTTAATTCTGATTATTATTATTATTTTATCTAGTTACCTATTTTTGTATCTACCTTAGCGACGTGTTTGTTTATAATTATATTACCTTTGATAATGACAGCATAGCTGTCGAAACAATATTGTCAGGTTGTATTTTAATAAAACTGTGAAACTTTTAATAATCTTTATTTATTTTGTGATTATGGAGTTCCACAAAATAAGGCTGGAAACAATAAACAAGTTTACAAAATAGCACTGTCGGAACTTTATAGGAATTGAGGAATAATAAGAACTCACTCGTCATTTGACACAAGAATTCCAGTATGCCTCGAAAAAGACAAAAATTATTGTTAGTACCTAGCCGGCGGAATACTCTTTCGAGCAATTCTACTAATCCTCATTCTCTTGACATCATTTATAATCATTTACACTTTTATTTGTTCTTGTTGAGAGAAGAATACTGCATAACTTGAATTTATTTTATTCGAGCTGCTTTGTAATGAAACTGTGTTTCATTGTGTAGCAGATGTACTTTGATTGGAACCTTCTTACTGTTTGTAAAAACTAAAAAGAAAGATCAAACACCAACTAGCGCATGGCCAATTATCCCAAATTGTGTGTGTTATTTCTCTTGTTGGGCAATGTAATGTATTTGAATCGTTTCTTACTATTATTCCTCTAATCCCCTTGCTATAATGATATAATTTGAATCCCAGAAACATAATTCCCATGCTTTTTCCAGTTAGATCGATTTTCCTTGTTATTTTAATTGGTACTTAAATTAGTTGTTCTTGTCTTTTGTATTAATTAAACAGTTTTACTATTGGATTTTGTTTTAAAGTATTTATGGTGCTTAATGGGTACTGTGAATATCACTGGGTACCTGCAAATACCTCGCAGTAATAGTAGAATTTTGGTAAGTATTTGCCGTCTCTGAATATACTAAATATGGGAAACACTGTCATTTTTGATTACGATAGACCAGAATATAAATTGATGGACTTGACACGCATAACGTGGAATTGAAAGTTCCTGAATTGCGGAATGTACACAAGACATTATAGGAATGGAATTGCACAGAGGCCTATGCTTCGTGTGTATGTATCTGTCACCATTTTTAAGATTAGTATCTTTATGTAAGGATTACGATATTCTCTGAAATAAACAAAAATAAACTTGGTAATTATACCTTAATTGCTCTATTGTTTTAATTTTCAAAACATTCCATATTTATTTTTTTATATTTAATAGTTGAAAGATTGGTTGAAAGACCAGCTGTCATAATACATCATTACATATTTGACTATGACTTTTGAACAGACGATTATACAAAGGACTGTGTATCAAAGGAACAGAATAAAAATTGAATAAAGAGTCAAGTTGTCAAATAGGAAGTTGTTTTTGCTTGCTTGTCTTTTGATATATACCTGGTATACTGTAATGTTCCTCAGCATTTACGAATGACGGGCTTTTAACTTTAGGTTTTCTTTCAAAAATAAAGCTAAAGATTTATTTAAATTTCTTTTATCAAGAGCTAACATTTGTTTATCTGAGTGTTTGCTTTACAATAGCCCAGTATTGTTCAATCGGCTGCAGTTTGGGGCGATTCGGTGGGTTGCTATCTTTAGGTACAAAACTGGTCCCATTCTTGCATGCCAATCAGTGACTTGTTTGGCATAGTGACATGTGGCCAGATCTGGCCAAAACAGAATAGAAACATTATAACTTCTTATAAATTGTAGCTGGCACTTTTTTAAACCTTCTAAATAGATTTCAGTGTTGATGGTGCCTTTCCTTACAAAATTTGAACCTCTTTTTCGCCCGTAAATGCAAGAGTGTAAGTCGCTTACCAGCCTAAATAATTTCTAGAAGATTCCGAAATTTTCTTTTGTTTGTATTTGTCCTCAACTCCGCAAAGTTGTTTGCAAGTAAGAAATTATTCACCGGGAAGCTGTAGAAAGTCATTTTTGACGTATGGCTCATCGTCTATTGTTACACAATCTGCTTTCGTTAAAAAATTGGTGTACAGTTTTTTTGTGAAGGCCTTCGCCATGGAATTTTATTTTGCTTTCCGATCCGGAGCTTTCGGCACCTAGAATGTTTTCAGTCCATCCCTGTTTTTTACTTTTTGAACATGTAATGAAGATTTTCCAATCTTTTAAGCCACATCCCCCACTGATAAGTTCGGATTCTGCGTGAAAACTTGCATCACCTTCCTTTCCTTTTTTTTATATATTGCACCCGATTTCCTACAAGAACCTGGCTCCCTATCTATTGTTAAGCGTTCAGAGAAATTGTTTGAAACATTTGCTACGGTCGATGTTGATATATTTTGACATTTTCCGATTGCGCAATCTGACATTGCAGGATTTTCACAATGTTTGTGCAATATTTTTTGACGAACCTCGTATTCTTTTGAATTTATTTGAAAACTACACAACGAAAACACTTTGAAAATGTCATTTACAGTAAGATATCAATTCAAAGAAGCTATTGCTGCAATGCCACTTTAATACCTGCAGTGTAGGGGCGCCTGATATCATATTCATGTGGCCAGATTTTTTCGTGCACACCCTTTACAACCTACATACAGGATGCGAACTTCAATGTCGCGGCCGTTACTAAGGGTAACGGCCTTTAAAGACTTTAGTGGCCGTTACCCTTAGTAATAACGTGCTTTAAACTAAAAGAACTCTAATGTAGCGGCCGTTACTAAAGGTAACGACCTTTAAAGACTTGAATGGACGTTACCCTTAGTAATAACGTCCTTTAAACTGAAAGAACTCCAATGTAGCGGACATTACTAAGGGTAACGACCTTTAAAGACTTTAATGGACGCTACGCGTAGTAACGTATTTTAAGTTAAAAGTCATTTGATTATTTGACATTTGAAAGTTGACATGACAGACAATAATATGAGAATGACAAGGATAATAATAAATTCAACAAACATTGTAAAATGAATTAAACTGCGGTTTTTTAAAAGCAATGGAATTTGTAATTACCTATTTTTTACGGTTGCACATAAAATGTAGTGTATACCTTGTCCGCGAAATTCATTAGCGTCCTAGAGATTATCCTGCCTCGCCCTCTGCGACAATTACCCTCTCGGTACGTTAACAAGACATTTCTCGGCCTTGGTATACAAATAACTATTAATAGCTCATTCATTAATTGATATTGATTTCAACAAACAACTTCGGATTTGATTCGTAGTTTATAAATACGTTTAAACCCTGTCCTATACACAAATTTAATGTGAAACCACGTTCTCAAAATTAAAATTCATAATAAACAGATTAAGAAACTGTTTGTCCCAAGAACATCTCGAAAGCTTTTTATTAATGTCTGTCGAAAAGAGTATTTTAAATAATTTGGGAAATGAAGAAATAATTAACCGTGTCAGTAAAGCAACTCAAGTAGCACAACCATATTGTTCCAATATTAGGCAAATGTCGAAGATGTATTTGGGCCAATGGAAAATGTGGACATTCTGCACTATTGGCTCAGCAATATACGCCAATATTTGCCCAACAACATACGCCAATAGTAATGTGAACCCAATAACTTATATCAATATTGTCGTCCAAAATAAATAAGTGCTAGTTCAAGTACCTGTATAACTGACCTTACATTATACAAATTCTGTTTATCTACTATGCTGTTACTGTATTTTCTGTTAAAAATATTTAGTTTTAACTAAGAGGAAATTTAGAATTTTAGAACTTAACACATACATACTACCTAGAGTACATCACAGTAGTTTAGATTGGTAATGTAAGTAATGCCTAACGTCATTAATAAAGTTTAATACCAAATTATAAAAGTCGCAGTTCTCTTCTCAGAGCACAACTTGATAATTTAACAACAGCAATATCAAGAAAAAACAAAATTTGTCGTTTACGGACAGTTTCATTAAATCAATCGCCAGACACCAACCAGAAGAGTCAGTAGTAACTACAATACAAACGCTATGGTATCACATTATGCGTAGATGCCACGTTTTATTTTCTCCACATCCAACTGCCCCATCAAGTTATCCGAATTATTATTTTAATTCTGACATTGTCAGTCAAAAGGTTACTTTTGAGGTAAATTATGTCATAATTATAAGTAATGTCATTGTTGAAGTAATTATTTTTATGTCTCTGGATCAATATTGGATTCTTGGCATAAATAACGATTTAAATATTGGTCCTATATTGATATACTAGATTGGAACAATATTGCACACAACATTGAAAATCACATCTAGGGGCAACATTAATAAACCCAAGCGACTGAAGCTAGTAAATCAAACCTGTGGTAATATTGGCTTACTATTCCAAAACAATATTGCGTCAACATTGGCAGGATATTGTAATAACAATGATACTGAATCAGTACGAGGCCAATATGAACAAAATGTCTAGCCAATGTCATGTGCTACTTGGGAAGTGCTTGTCTTGAAAATTTGTTAAATTTTTAATTTCTAATTTTTTATAATGTTTAAAATATTTTCAATATAAAAAATATTGTATTATAGTATATAAAAGATATTTATTATAACATACATTTTTTTAAACATTTTTGTAGTATTTAGTATTTAACATTTACATTAAAAAAATCGAGAAACTTATGTAGTATATTATTATTAGTATCGTATGTTACGTGGGCCGGTCGAATGAAAAACTCGGGCCGAAATCTCACTACAATCCGGCCCTGATCACTAATAACTAAAACCACGGTTGCACGGCGCGTGATTTTCGAAAATTGCAGGTTCCAGCGACTGTCGGTAAAATTGCACAAGTCAAAGAAACTGATTACGTCGGCGTTGGCGTCGGCGTTTGCAAGGCTTGTATTCGTTTGTGTGGGCTCATATAGATTTGTTGTATTGCGATATAATCTTCAAGAATGTTGTGTTGCAGTATAACGCTGTCTATTATCAAAAAAATGTTAGTTTCAAGTTATATTTCGCAAGAACAATAACTGGTTAATAAGCAGAACTTCAAACTAACCTCTCAAAATGGTTGTCACATTTGCACTTTTTATTCCGATTAATGACGTTTTTAGAAATATTGATTCTTTATCTCATTAATTAAAACATCACATCAAGATATTTTAAATCATCCTATAAAAATATTTTTCAGTATTTGTAATAATTATAATGAAGCAGCTAATATTAGATGGGGCTAATATAAATATAATTGGTAAATATCAACAGTTTTTTCAGAAGAGATGGTAAAAATATCTATTTAACACAACAAAATAAACGTCAAGGGGCGCTGTTTTAACCTCACTGTTACTTACTGTAATTGTATCGGTACGGAATGTAAACAAACCGTATTTAAAATGTGGTGAGCAAAACAACCAGTAACCCCGACCGGTCTAACCATTAAATCTGCTGAATGCGCCCAATGTGAATTCGTTGAGCTGCGCGCCAGATTCGTGACTTCACGAACTACTACGTGTCGTGTAACTTCGGCTTGGCCCTATCCGTCAACTGGTCTTAGCAGTGGGAGCTGTTGTTGAGCGTATTGGGATGCGTCAAAGATCGATCTGTACTCTCGCGGAGTTTTGTTGAAAGTAATTATATGCGGTAGAATGTGGTGGTTATGTTGCAATATGTATAATCACCAATACAGTAGAAATATTATTTAGTTAGAGGAATCTATGAATGACAATTCCATTTTACTGACATATATGTAATTAGGAGATCAAGCGATACTTTAAATCCGAGAAGATGTATTGCATAAGTTGTTTTATTTTATTTCGTATTTCAATCCTAATTTCTTTCTTTTAAAATTCATCCGAATTTATTGTATAAAGAAGCAAGTTGCCTTATGTGTGTCATCATACGCGTAACCAAGGAGATAAAAAGCAGCATGTCACGTGTGGCTGTTATGCAACATCAAATGGTTTACGTTGCCAACAACAATGGATATCAGGAACGTTTTGAACTGCGGTGTCATTGACAACGGAGATCAAGATATACTTTATTTTATTAATTGTAGTATACAGGGTGATTCAGAAATAACTGATATCCTTTAAGTGGTAGGTAGAGGGGAGGCAGTAGAGCTAATTTTCCTTGACAAGTATAGGTCAAAAACGAATACTTTTCCAGAAAACGAATTTTAAAGTTTAATGAATTTTGGATCCAAAAGGATCCAAGGTCAGGAAAGGATCCAAAATTCATGAATTTGTATCCTTCTGTTTCTATCCTTCAGTATCCTTCATTAATTCTATACAGGGTGATTCATAAATAAAGGTAATCCTTTAAATGGTAGGTAGAGGGGAGGCAGTAGAGCTAATTTACATTGATCCAAAAGGATCCAAGGTCAGAACCGGATCCAAAATTCAATAAAACCTTAAAATTAATTTTCTGAAAAACTTTTTTGACCTATACTTGCCAAGGTAAATTAGCTCTACTGCCTCCCCTCTACCTACCATTTAAAGGATATCAGTTATTTCTGAATCACCTTGTATAAACAATTGTTTGAAATACGAAATAAATTGCTATCGAAATGCTAGTTGCGTTAGTAACAACTGAATCTTTGTTTCGGTTGTAAATCAAAACTGCATTTAACGATTCATTTTTAAAAAATTTAAGTTGCTTTTTAATAATTATAAAGAAAATGAAAAAAATTAAAAATGGAGTAATAGATTTTGGGACAACCCATCTACGAAAAAGCAATAAGCAAGCTTCGTGTTTCCCTTGTTGTATCATCTGTGTCTTATTCGTGTAATATAAATTGAACTAAGTTTGATGTCTTTTATTAAAAAATGTACAAGGTGACTCACTTAAGATGACCCTGTTCTTATCTTGTAAACTGCAAGAGTTACAAAAAAAGTTAAATACCAAAGTTGGTTGTTATAAAAAATTTTAAATTTTATATTTTTTGTACCTATACAGGGTGTGTCGTTTTGCTACGGCTACTTTTACAACTTTTTCATTTTAAACGAAATATCCTGTATATCTCCACATTTCTCGATTCTACACTTTATTCTAAGTATTCTTGATTAATAAAAATCCCCTTCTGGCATAATTTGTGTCTTAAAAACCCCTTAATCCCATGTATTCGTCAATTAGTTCAATGTTCCTTGTTATTTCATTTAAAATATTTTTGTGGTTTAATATTGACTCTGATTTTAACCATGGATATAAGTATAGTGAATTTATTTTAAGGAATTCTTATAATCTCCGTAAATAATTATGGCGTGTTGACATTTCTGGTTAAGATAGACCAGAATATAAATAGATGACTTCATACTCGATTTTGTTGCTGGGTTTTATCGAAAGGAGCAGCACTGGAGACTGTATCTTTATCCGGAGTAACTGGCCTCAAGTAGCTGGCGTCGGATTTGTTTGAGCTTGGCTTTTAAAATTAGTGAATTACCACCTTTTGAATTTTAAGTTAATATATCTACTAAAACTAGTCTGTCCTTGCTTTTAACTACATAATATATTTATTTATGTTTAAGTTTTTATTTATTTTTCATTAAATTAGATAAGGGAGTATTATCTTCAGGTTTTGTTTGAACAATCGTATTCTGATTTTAACCTATAAATTATTTCTTATCATTTATAACGTCACTGAGGCTTTCCAAATATAAAACATTCTCCAATCCTTCTAAATTTTCTGCAGAAAAAGTAGACAAAATACGTAAACTATAACTGACAGCTTCACAAAGGATCCCGTTCAAGATTTTTCAGAAAGGCAGTGAATGTAATAGACTTCCCTTAAAATCGTCCCTACCATAATGTAGCATTTTCTAACGGGTTGTCGACTTCGTCGATTTCTGTTCTTATAGTGTTGGAGTTGGAGTCAATCAGTTCCGGATCAAAGATTACACATTTTAGGGAATTTAAGTTCTGTTCTCTCAGACTCACCATTACGGCAGCAGACCTTCTTGGAGTCACAGCGCACGAGCTTGTGAAGTATTTGGACTGCTGGAGCTTGACTGGAAGCGACTTATCGATGGGAGACAATTCATTGCCTAATCTCTGCGGAACCAGTGATAGAAAGGATGTAAGTTGCACTAATTAAGCAGAAATTGATCGACTCAACGGTATTCATCCATACATCACAAATGACCCATATCTGAAGCTACACGAGGGGGAAATGTCCATCACGTGAGTGGAAGCACTTGAAAGTCGAAACAGCTTTTCTGCCTTCCGACTATGACCAGGAGTACACGACTATGCACACGAAGAGACACAGCTCGTCCGAGCACTTGGAGTTTATTTGTAGAGAAATAGGTGTCTTGAGTGGCCAGACTGGTTGAAGAGGCGATGAAACACAACGTCACTACTACGTACCTTCCGGTAAGTCTTTGTCCGTGTTGTGGAAACATCCAAGTTAATCGCCACAAATGAAGTTCACTGGTAACCGTTAACGCAGCTCTACTACCAAGTCTTGAAAACACTTGATGCGGCTATCAAACACAAGCGTTCATATATGGCTAATTTCATGCCAAATCGACTAGAGCTGTATTTCAAAGTCTCAGATTTTGTTCAAATTTTGTCCTTGCATACATACATACATATGAAATGTCATTAAATTATTTTTCCAGATTTTTTAGATTAAAAGTGGCCGAAGTAGAAGTTTTCGAAAATTTCGATTTTTGGCAAATTCTGCTACCCGTCACTCTACATCATCTAACTGAACTTGTCATAACTCTCTTATTTTTTGAGTTATCTGGCTCATCCAGGTGTCAGATTAAAGATAGTTCTTGGATCTTGCAGAGTATATCAAGAAACGTGCAAAACAGTAAAAATGTAGCAAGTTCAGTTGACAAGTTCAATTAGATGACGTAGAGTGACGGGTAGCAGAATTTGCCAAAATCGAAATGTTCAGAAACTTCTACTTCGGCCATTTTTAATCCAAAAAATCTGGAAAAAATAATTTAATGACGTTTCATATGTATCTATGGAAGGACAAAATTTGAACAAAATCTGAGACACTGAAATACGGCTCTAGTCGATTTGGCATGAAAATTAGCCATATGCATAATCAAGAAGTTCATTTTACTGCACGACAATGTCCGCCCTCATGCGATTAAGAAAATATCCAACTTAATGAAATGGGAGGTTTTAGAGCATCAACCCTACTGCCTGGATTTACTAAATACCCTTTCAAATAAACAAAAATGCACTTGATATGTTTTTTAATTTTTTTTATTTTTTTAAATTTAAAAATAACTTATGCAGTGAATATAGCATGCTATAAAACCCATGCCAATTGCGCCTGTGTTGCGTTCATTGTCGAATTACCCCCGAGCATATGGCGGCTCCGCGTTTGTTTTCAAATAATACGTATAGTCTTGAGAATTTGGTTGACAGTCTTCCCCCATTACAGCATAAGATGGATTAATGAAATCTCGGACACATAATACACCATTATAAAGACATGTTTTACAACTTGTTGCATTAAATCTATCAGAGTTTACACTTTCGATATAGTAATCCATGGCAAGAAAATGGTCACATGCAACTGAAAGATTAGAAATATTTATACGACTTATTTTGCTTTTATTTAATGAATGTCTTACCTTTTTTTAACGGCAAACTTGCTAACTCAGTAATTGTAGTGCCCGCTGGAAACACCGTACATCCTGGTTGAAACATTCCACAATTAGGAAGAAAATCAACAGTTCCACAACGTCCTGTATATCCAAGTACATTCATGTTAGTATGATCTATATCCACAAAATTTGCATCTCCTGCATCTAATCGTTTAGATCGACCAACAAGTTGATAAGATAGACCACCAGGATCTAAACCAGTTATTCTGCCAATCGTACTACTGCACATTTGCTTTGTCCTTTGTCCAGCAAAACCGCCAATATGTGCTCCCATAGAATGGCCAATTATATGTACTACTATTTCAAGAAGTACACCAAAGAGCTCCTTAATTTTACAAAGCAAATCTCCTAACTTCTGTCCGACTGTAGGAACACTACAATATGCTCCTGACCAAACATCTACAGACAAATCTGACCAATCGACACCAATTATATTACAATCGTAGCGTTGTAAATATGCGGTTATCAGTTCGGGAAATCCACTATCGTTCATACTACATAACCATCCATGTGCTAAGACTATAATTGGTTTGGTTGGATCTATTTGAATCGGATTATTAGTATCTATAAGTACAAAGGAAGTTGTTCTGTTGAACAGGAGGAATTTTATGGAATCATTTGCGACGGTTACGTTGGTAGGACATCCAAAAATAGTTACTGGGATACTTTTTATTATAACATCGTAAAGTTGTGCTTGTATTGTAAATGGGAGGTTTCCAAATGTTAAGTTGGAGTTGCAGTAGCCTAAAGAGATTCAGTATTTATTGGTCAATTTCTTATTACTTTTAGTAGTGATTTAAAGAATGAAAGTAGTATTACTTACTCGGCTTCGCTGCTGTGTAAGTTATTACACTGCACAAAAATAGAAAATAAACCAGTTTGTTCATCGCTAATGGAACTTGTACTATTTTTTTCTTGATAGTCGTCATTTATATCTTTCGTTTATCTTATCGGTAGTGGTGTTAAATAAACTGAATCTAATTCTGTTTAAGATAAAGTTAAAGACACATATGTAGCATTCATACATTCTCAAGGTAAATTCCCATAATAATCACAAATACTGCCAAAGAGAGTTGAATTTCATTCAGTCGATTCGGTGACAAAACTAAGCTTATTACGCACTAGTGGGGAAAAATCTTTCATCACTTGTAGTAGTAATGAAAGTAAAGTACTATCTGTATACTTAGGAGGGCCTTTTTCCAGTATTGCTTTTTTTATTTCAAATTTTGTCAACTTAAACCAATCAAGAAAACTAAAAATAATTTTGCAGAGCGCGATAATTTTCTATTTTTTCCTCGTTGAGACTCTCTAGCGGGTCGCTTCAATATGGCACTAAATAATTATATAGAACTAGGAACAATAGTAATAAGCAACAAATGCAAAACAATTCTTCTAATTTAAAATGACAGAAATTTATTAATAATTAAGAACACAAACAAAAATTTACAATAAAATAAAATTTTGGATACCATAAATTCTGAAAAATCAATCTCAAAATAGTATAATGCTTTTTATCTGAAAATTAATATTTCTGGAATCAACAGAATTCTTAATTACTAAAATTAATTATACTATTTTAAATACATCACTTTTAAATGTATTACTTTAAATATTGAATGCAATTGGTAAAGACTCAAAAAGTGATTCAATTCTTAAACATATTTATTGGAATACTAGAATACAAAAATATAGTTAACACATAATAAATTTAAAAATTATAATTAACCTCGTGCAAATGGAGATTTGCTATTTGTTCGAAGATAAAACTTATGATAAGGGGGATTTTTCGGTGCATCTTCTCCCATTATGGTTTTTGATGGAAAGAGAATGTCTTTTGTGCAAACACCAATGAACGGTAAGCTGGGACAAAGTGTACAACTAGTTGCAATAAATTTATTAGAATATATACTTTCAACCATATAATCTAACGAACGTAAGTGATTGCAACCAACTGAAACAAAACAAAAGATTTTAACCCTTTTCAATCTATATGAATCATTGCAAGTACCTACCGGCTGCTGCTGGTAAATTAATAATTGATTCAATTGGAGTGGATTTATCAATTTTTAAGCATCCAGGTTGAAATGTTCCACAGTTGGGATAATGGTCTACTGTACCACAATTACCATAATATCCAAGGTAATTCTGATTGGTATGAATTACATCCACGAAATCTGCATCTTGCCCACTTAAACGTCTACCTTCTGAAAGGCCTTGGTAAAGAGGGCCTGCTGGATCTGCTGCTGTTATCCTTCCTAAGCTTGCTTTACACTGTTTCTGGACCTCTTGACCTATAAAACCAGACATTTGTCCACCCATAGAATGTCCAACCACATGTACAGTATTAAGATCCACATTTAGATTAGTCTGCATATGGCAAAAAACTCTACCAATAACCTGCGCAATTAATGGTATGAAACAGAACGAATTAACGTAAAGGTCGATGGCATATTTTGACCAATCAACACCTATAACATTGCTATCATATCTTTCTAAATAGGCGTTTTTGAGTTCGGGAATTCTGTCATTGGATACATTACAAAGCCAGCCTGGTATTAGCATTTGGATCGGTTTACTTGGATCTATTTGCGTTGGATTGTTTTTGTCTAATAGAATTGGCGCATCTGTATTGTTTCGAGTCCATAACCACAAGTTAACACTATCTTCGTTGATTTCAGTATCATCGGGGCAACCGAAAAAATCGTTTATTGTACCTTTAGTTATTATGCTAAGGACTTCTTCTAATATTCCATTAGGAAATTCGCTGAGTGTGAAATTGTCTTGACAAAAATCTAGAAATTGAAAAGATATTTATTAAGGAGCTTTTGAAGAACTGAAAATTACTTACCAGCTCTGCTGAAATTTATAAAACTAAAGAGCACTGCGATGGCTACTAAAAGTTTCATTTTTTTCTATTTTCGATTCTGATAATTTACTAAATTGAATTTTTGATTTTTTCGATTATTTATAGCAAATCTGTAATCTTATCTGTAATCTTTTAATTACATTGTGTTACAAGCCAATTAATTTAAGTTTCTTGGGTATTATTACAATACATGCAATTGAGTACATACATGTATTTCGTGATCTTTTGATAACGATTGAAGGATGTGTATACACTCAAATAGGGTATACCTGTATGGAGCAGACATAAATGTACTTATATAATCTTAGCAACAATGATTAATAGATCTCAAAATTGAAACTTTGTATCTTCAAAAGTGCGATTTGAAAATGGAATTTACGAGCTATCATAACGAAAAGTTGAAGTATTTATCACTCAATTTCAAGACTTTCGAGGCTTCGTTAAATTGTACCAATATATTGAATTGCTAAACTTGATGAAATAAGTCATGGACCATTGAATGGGTTTCCATCAGTATACCGTGGGTTTTCTCAACAAGAATATGACGCTACGTCTATATAATACTGTCCGTATATTCATGTACACCGTCATACTTTTAATCTAACGAGTCCAGATATTAGACGCTCGCAAAAATCGCCAAATGAGTGTCACTACCTACTCTAAGAACTCAATATACAGGTTGCCTAGAATTTTGTGAAAGCGTGTTGGAACATAATATAAATGTCACTATATTTTTCCTGCCGAAATAGTACATTGGTATAAATTTCTTTTGGGGGGGGAATGGGGCATGGATAAAGTTAGAAAACATGATTTCACACTAACCAAAATTGTGTATCTTGTAAATTTTAGCACCGGAATCATTTGACACTGCAAACACGTGTGTCAGCCCTACCCTTTATTTACAATAGAAGCTATAATTTTTTGTTGATTTATTGTACAAGACGGCTCCACTAGTCTGGAAAAATTTTGAAAGATGACCCTTAACATATTTTTGTGAGGTTTATTTATACCGCATGTCAATATAATTTTATTTATTGTTTCCAGCCTTACTTTGTGGAACTCCATAATCATGAAATAAATAAAGATTATTAAAAGTTTCACAGTTTTATTAAAATACAACCTGACAATATTGTTTCGACAGCTATGCTGTCATTATCAAAGGTAATATAATTATAAACAAACACGTCGCTAAGGTAGTGTAACAAGAGAGAAAAAGAAAGAACCTCTTCTTCACACAACAAATGGAATATTCTACAGCATTCGAGAGAATGACGCATCGCACCAAGTATGTAAACCAGACGCGGTTTATCTAGCGCCTTCGAGAAATACATAGTAGGTTCTAGCGGCTTCTGGTACGATTATATGAGGGTATAAAATCGACTTCGCGGATAAAAGAGGATCAGTCAACAGCTAGTCATTAACTGTGTATTAGGAAATAAATAGTAAATGTGAAGATCAATGTTGTATTAGAAATTCATAGTCTGTAAATAATAGTTCTAATGGTTTATAATTATAGTGTATTCATTAGTGTTTGTAAATAAATATTAATTATTAATAGACGATTTAAACGGCACTTTTGTTATTATTTTAAAAAGAACGTTACAGTAGATACAAAAATAGGTAACTAGATAAAATAATTAAATATCTAATACTTCCAGTAACGGAGAATTACTGAGCTCAATTTGTTCATTCATTAAAGGTTGATCTCTGAGTTTGTGTTTGTATATCTCAAAGGCTTCTAAAATGTCTAATTTGCGTTTGTTATTACAAAAATGTAGGAATTTAATATTATTTTGAGGAGTCATTGTGTGATTTTGTTCTAAAAGGTGTTTGGCGTAATTAGATTTTTCAGGATGTTTATTTTTGTAATGACGTACGTGTTCTTTATATCTTATGTCAAAATTTCGAAGTGTTTGTCCAATATATACCGAACTACAAAAAGAACAATTTAAAGGGTAAATGACCGATTTCATGATATCATGTGTTCTGTCTTTAGCATTAAATAAAAATGAAAAAGTGTTAGTGTTGGTTTTAAATGTTATTTTATAATTGTTGGTTTTTCTTAGTATATGTGCAATTTTTTCTGATATTTTGCCAAAATATGGTATAGATATGCAATAGGTGTCTTCTGTTTGATTGTCAATGGGATATATTCTTTTGATAGCTAACCTATAATCTTTTTGTTTAATAAAGTGTCAATCATGTTCGGATTATAATGATTTGCATGTGCTAGTTGTTTAAAATCAGATTTTAGCAAAGAGATATCAACCATTAAACAACTAGCACATGCAAATCATTACAATCCGAACATGATTGACACTTTAACTAAACAAAAAGATTATAGGTTAACTATCAAAAGAATATATCCCATTGACAATCAAACAGAAGACACAAATTACATATCTATACCATATTTTGGCAAAATATCAGAAAAAATTGCACATATACTAAGAAAAACCAACAATTATAAAATAACATTTAAAACCAACACTAACACTTTTTCATTTTTATTTAATGCTAAAGACAGAACACATGATATCATGAAATCGGTCATTTACCCTTTAAATTGTTCTTTTTGTAGTTCGGTATATATTGGACAAACACTTCGAAATTTTGACATAAGATATAAAGAACACGTACGTCATTACAAAAATAAACATCCTGAAAAATCTAATTACGCCAAACACCTTTTAGAACAAAATCACACAATGACTCCTCAAAATAATGTTAAATTCCTACATTTTTGTAATAACAAACGCAAATTAGACATTTTAGAAGCCTTTGAGATATACAAACACAAACTCAGGGTACCTTTAATGAATGAACAACTTGAGCTCAGTAATTCTCCGTTACTGGAAGTATTAGATATTTAATTCTGATTATTATTATTATTTTACCTAGTTACCTATTTTTGAATCTACCTTAGCGACGTGTTTGTTTATAATTATATTACCTTTGATAATGACAGCATAGCTGTCGAAACAATATTGTCACGTTGTATTTTAATAAAACTGTGAAACTTTTAATAATCTTTATTTATTTCATTATATAATTTTAAATTACAAGAAGAACACAAATTTACAGGACCGCATTTACGATTTTCTTAGTAACTATGCCACAAAATTTCATTATTTCGAAGCTAGTAAAAACATACCGTTACAATTAATTACAGTAAAAATGTGACGCCTATATTGTAATTATCGTAAGTATTATAAAAACAGGTTTTGAAAAATAATAATAATAGTAATACTGCCTTTACTAAAATCTATCAAATGTGTATTATAACAATGGTGTAGTGGCATTAGTGATAGTTATAACAAGAGTACTTTACAATGAATTGTTAATATGTAGTAAAGGTATATATATTGAAACAAGCGAAGTTCAACTTCAAAAATTGACAACTGCTCTGCCACTTAACCTTCATCAGACGATCAAGAAATTCACAGATTTATGCTCATCTAGATATGCTACAGATAATATGCATAATTATGTGAGGGATGAGAACTTAATTAAAAATTTCTATAACACATTTTTTTGCATTAATTATTATACATTAAGATTGTAATACAAACACATAAGTAATCTAAATTATAGATCACTGGTTAGAATATATTGCAATGCGCAAACATAACACATGTTCTAATACCAATGAGTAACAGAATAAATTTTCAATTAATAACTCTAACACGATATAATAAATATGTCTTTGACAAAAAAGAAAATTTATATCTACATAGTTAATTCGATAATAATTAATCGAGCAGCCTTCTTTAGTAATATTCGGTCTCAAATCTTTTAACAGGCAATTTCTTTAGTTTCGGGGGAATATTGTATTATACAAATGGGATCCCTATACAAATAGGTATTTATAAAAGTGTCATTTGCATGTACGAATTGTTTGTATGAAATAATAGAAAAGACAAAAAGGTCAAAGGTGTTAATGCTTTTTATTTAAGATGTCTGAGAATTATGTTACCGTAATGGTTTTATAGCTAGCTCTTTCAATGGTATAGCATAATATGAATTTTTTGGTTTTAAGTTATAATTACTATGAAATCACATACATCGTTCATTTTTATAATAGCAGACAAATTACTAAACCCGTACTGATAAAATTACTAATTTTGCTACCATTTCTCCACACTAATTATTGATCACATTTTTCGCAGTCACTCAAGAACTCCATCTAGATGATAATTTATAGCATGCTAACTAAGTAGTTGCCCTTTGTACCTTCAGGAGTGTTCTGACCCATTACTACTTTTGAGTTTAGACCAAATGGTACACAAACACCTGCCATTACGTACATACATGGAATTCCATTAGGTATCGTATTATTAATACTCAACGCCATATAATACCAACTAATAATACTATTGCACATAACTGAAACAAAAAATAAAATTATTGTAAACAGATTATTTATGTAGTACACGGTTTATCTTACCTGCTGATACGGTCGACGTTACAACACACGGAAGACTCAATGTCATGCAACAAGGTTGAACAAAACCTCCGTTGACGAAGAAATTCACGTGTCCCAATGCATCCCCAATATATCCAAAAGTCAACTGTGATGTAAGGATCACTTGAACGTTATATGCACAGCCAGGATGCAAGCGTTCTGATTTCGGACAGTTCTGAAAGAGTGGACCGAACGGATCTAGACCGGTTATTTTTCCGGCAGTAGTCGAACATTGTTCTTGAACCAAACTTCCAGCAATTCCAGCGACATGGGCTCCCATTCCTTTCCCAACCAAATGCACGTATCTTAGATCAATGAGATTATTTCGGTACAAACAGCACAAAAAGCTTGCCAATTTTTGAGCAGCTTGTTTGACATTGCATCTCGCCTTAGCGAAAGTTGTATTGGATAACGGTGACCAATCCATTACTATTACGTTATAGTCTGAATTTGCTATATATTCATCTTTGAGCTTCATCACACCAGCTGAAGTGCCAGTTTCCATAACATCGTGTACCAGTATTGTTATTTTATTCTTCTGACTCCATATTAATATCGTATTACAATCTATTTTTATAGGATTTTTAGGATTTTGCCTGTTGTATAATGAAAAGGTTATATTATCCGTATTATTAACAGGTGGGCAAGCAGTTTCAGGACTTAATATTTTTAGTACACCATATTGCACTATATCCCGAACTTCTGTTATAAGTTCGCTTGGTAAACTACTTATATCAACTGATTTCTCTTTTATGACATTTATTGAACAAAGGATTCCTACTTGTACACCGCATGTTTGTGGTGGTGGAGTTGTAGTGTTTGTTCCATTGTTTGACGTACCGGATACAGTTACTGTCACTGGACCTAAAAGTGACGTGACGAAGATAATTGACTGCAATGCATTAACAGTGAGCGTGGCAGATGTAGTAGTATTTGCACAGGTTATGGTTATAGTCACCGGTAGTGCCGAAACATTCAAAAGGTTTATTGGAGAAATGGTGATATTAAGTGGTAGAGACGTATTAAAATTATTAGATGGTGTAGTTGCATTATAAGTAAATGTTGGTGTAGGTAGATTGACTACAAGGACAAGAGATGCAAGTTGCTGGGAACCATCTTGTGACCGAAACATCAAAGTAAGCGGTATCGATAAATCCACACTAGCGGATAAAGTCACAGGGTTTGTAGCCGATAAGGTTATATTGATTGGTAACGAGATTGCCCTTAATAAAATTGGCAACGGATTGGTTATAGTTGGTATCAGTGGACTCAAAGATATCGTAGTATTGTTTGGTAGAAGTCTCACATCTGCTATTATTTGTGGAGGAGCGGATTGTGCATTATTGTTCTGTCGAAAATGTTTTGACTTTATTAAGATATATTTTATATTTAAAAAAAAATAACTTACCGTTTGAGATGAAGTTTCTGGTGAAAATACATTTAGAACAGTACCTACAACATCTGCAGTTGATTGAACAAGATTTGAAGCTGTTTGTACAAAGCTGCCAAAAAGGCCTAGTGCATGGGATTCTGAAATTATTTAATAAATAGCGAATTGTAAAATTGACTACGGAAGAGAATTGCTTACCTGGTTTCATCAGAAACACTAGAAATATTAACCGCATTATCTTCATCGTTAGTTCTTCTTTATCGCTGCTTCTAAAAATGCACTCACTAACTAGTCTGAGACTAATTGCTTTTATATATATAAGGATTTAAAAAAATAAATATTTTAACAGTCTCTACGTAATCATATATCCAACAGTAAATTGTTTTTGTTTACTGAAATAAACAAATACTAAAAAGAAAGTTTATCATTTTGTGTTATTTTTGGACTAAATAAAAAATATTGTGGAAAGTAATGTAAAAGACTGTTTGATAACTCCATTGTGCTCTATTTGTATTTCAAAGTGTTTAATAAATATTATTTACAGGTAATGTTGTTGCCCTACACTTAAAAACATGGTTTACGCAGATGCACAGTTTTATTTTTTTGTAATTTTGTTTTTTACGAATGCAGAATTAACCATCATAATCTTTAATCATGAAATAAATAAAGATTATTAAAAAATATAAATATAAATAAACAAAATATATTTTGTATCTACCTTAGCGACGTGTTTGTTTATAATTATATTACCTTTGATAATGACAGCATAGCTGTCGAAACAATATTGTCAGGTATATTTTAATAAAACTGTGAAACTTTTAATAATCTTTATTTATTTCATGATTATGGAGTTCCACAAAATAAGGCTGGAAACAATAAAAAAGTTCATAATCTTTGATCAATAATTTGTTACAGTGGTGATATGATATCCTAAATTTGAAATCAGAATGGTAAAATGATGTAAAACTATTTTTTTACTATCATAACAGAAAGTAAGCCCTTTTTCCATATTTTACAACAGAAAGTTGTACTTTTTCTATTAAGGATTTTTTCTCTAGTTGTTTACTACAATGTTATGTTAGTTACGATTAAGCATTGTTTTATTGTATCTGTCAAAAAACATAATTAAAAGAGTCCAATAGAATTTTGATTTAGTTACATATTGTTATATCTTTGGTAGCCGAAAAAATTACATACAGCACTGTCTGTTGGCTTGGCACGGCAGGGAAATGTCTACTACAAATAAACAGTCGCCGTTCAACTTGGCGTAAGAGAAAAAATAAATAGCAGAAATAAAACACAATTGCTCAGAAAAGAAACTGAACGTTAGAGTTTTATTTATGTATGTATATGAACTGACATGTAATGTAAAAAAAGATACATCAATCAATCAGTAAATCAAGTCAATCAAATTTCAGTTTGCACATAATCATCAAATGTTTTCAAATTCTTAATAATAATAAATCATAAGCAATAATTATTCAGTTGATAAATTACTAAAAAGGAAGTTTTATCGTATTTTTTTAAAAAACGAAATACTTTTTCTGCGGAAAAGCTAGCATTAAATCAAATCGTGCAACAATGTAAATATTCTATTAAACTGTATTGCAAAAATTTTGTTAATTAATCACATAACCTAAAAAGTAAGAGAAAATTCTTAACAGATTTATAATTTTTAAGTCTTTCCTTAACCACTTCAGGTTAACAATCCTGAACTGGTTAAAGATAACTGTGTTCTAGATGTTCCAGTTCGTTGTTTATGACGCTAAAATAAATGAAAGAATTGGAAAAAGGGAAAAGCCTAAAGAAAATTCTATAATTATCTAATGAATAAGCCTTTACAATGAAACAAGGCATACCAAATAGTTGATCTTCGATTTATTATAGTGAATGACGATTTAGTATAGTGAATGATTTTATCTCATGTATTTAGTAAACTATAGAATTCTACAAAAGCATGGAATGGATTGAACTAAATCTTATGAATAATAATTTCTAGTTTAGAAAGATACCTTGAAATTAGTGATGAATAATATACAGTGAGGATTTTATTTCGCTGAACATCAGCACTATAAGTATTAACCCTATGTTCAGTTTTTAAAAAACCATGTCAATGCATTACAAGCAATTACAACATAGCCAAGCAACCTCTGATAAAACAATTGCCATTAATGTCCTTAAAAAGTGTCAAAACTGATTTTTTTTTAAGTTTTTGCACTTGCGGTTTACACGAGGGTTTACGGCATGTATTTAAAAGATGAAAAAACTGCTATTGTACGCTGGTACAATTGCAATAATGATAGTATGCAACAAGTTTGCGATTTGTTTGACACTTTTTAATGGCATTAATGGCAATTGTTTTATTAAAGGTTGCTTGGATATATTGTACTCGTAATTGCTTTTAATGTATTGACATGTTTTTTTTTAAACTGAACATAGGGTTAATAGTGCTGATGTTCAGCGAAATAAAATCCTCACTGTATATAATGATACAATGTAATAAATAAATAAATAAACTTTATAATAAATTGTAA
This sequence comes from Agrypnus murinus, assembly GCA_929113105.1. Classification (NCBI taxonomy): domain Eukaryota; kingdom Metazoa; phylum Arthropoda; class Insecta; order Coleoptera; family Elateridae; genus Agrypnus; species Agrypnus murinus. The sequence continues at coordinate 23,963,188 of OV816029.1, read as the reverse complement.
TAAATTTTTTATATTCAAATAAAACAATTTATTTAATTTCACACAAAAAAGAAAGCAATTAAATTAAAATTGGAAACAAAACTCTTAAAATTAAATAAACAAACAAAAAAATTTGGATACTATTAAATAATAAAAGAAATTTTAATTATAAGACAGTATAATTCCTTTTGCCTTGTTACTTAATATTTCTTTCATTAATTGAACTACTTTACAAACTAAACGATTACCTTTAAATTTAAAATTCCTAATTTTGGCACCTTAAAAGATTTATCGACTTGAATTGGTAGTAAACTGTAAATGCTATTGCGATCATCTGATTGAATGTCAACATGGTTGTAATGTTACAAAACTTCATCTTCCATTAAAAAAAAATGTAATATAGGATAAATTTTAAATTATAAACAACTGCTGTATTTCTTCTATAAGGTAAATCCATTTAACTTTATTCATAATTAAATTTCCAACTTCCATGCCAACTCTAATGACATGAATCCAAAATCAAACAAAAAAAGATTTCTTCATCAAAAGAAAATTCAATCACTATTAAATTCACTGCACTTTTATTTAATGAAAATAAAATTATTATTAACGGCACTACTACTTAAAATTTAAAAACTTGATCATTCTAAACATTTTGACGTAACATTGTAACATTAATCATAACCTTTAATTTTTGGCTGGAGGTTGAATTTTGACGTTTGATAATACAACATAACCTCAAAATTTTTTAAACTTTGCTCCCCTCGAGAACGCGTGTTCTGTACAATTGAAATTTATTTTCTAGTGACAACTAAACCTGTGGTGGGAAACAAGTGAATTAATTTATTACTAAAATTACTTAACCATATTGTTAATAAATATTAAACTAATTGTTTATAATAATATTATAAAAAGGTAAATGAAAATTTCCTCTTTTTATTGATATCGAACACTTATATTGAAATGCAAATATAAACTTAGGATTTATTGGCAACCAACTTGATTTTCTCCTAGAACATTATTAAAATTTGAAATAAATGTTAGTTACTTCCTTTTCTTTTTATAAACTTATTCCTAACGAATGTTGTTTTATAGAATTATAAAACAATTATTACATAAATTTTTGTCCCCAAATTCTAAATAAAGGCTATTTTCATACTTTCAGAAAACTATGACAAATCGCAACAATATTTGTTTTTTAAATGCCCAAATCTTCTACAACAAAAGACCCCCCACATTGGCATTAATGTATCAAATATACTCAAGAACTTATTTGATAACAATACATTAAAATATTTAAGTTCAAAGACTTCTCAACAATGGAAACTACAAATTCATTATAAAAATACCCCTATCGTTGGGTCTTTCCTAATTTCCATACAGTAAAAACAATAGGTAAAGTGATAAATACCTGTATACATCTTCACAATCATACCCTTAATTTGTTTCGGGTGAAAACAAGCCTTGAAATGGCTTTAATATCTATTTATATGCAAATTTCAAACAACGACAGTAAATTGTCAACCATTCAAGACAAATTATTAAATTTTAAGGGAAAAAATCATTTAAAGATTTATCCTTTTTCCAAGTGTATTATTGCGTGTTTCGAAACCATAATTGAAACATATTTATTTAAATTTCTAAATAAAATTTTTTTTCTTGAATCTCCTTACAAATTAGGCAACCCAAAAAACATAGATGTATTCATCGATGCCTGAAGCATGTCCTGTCATGACAATATGTATTGAAGAGAGAGTTTATTTATGTTTTTTAAGTAACTTTTAATATTTTACCATGGAGTGGGGTATCAAAAATATTTTTATTCTTTGCCACTACGTGGCTTCATGGTCCATTTTTGAGAATAAAATTTAGGAAAAAGTTTACTTTTCAATGCAAAATCTTTAAAAGTCTGTTAACTGAATTGTATTTATTAGTTTTAAGCAAGAAATTTCCATGCAAATTTGAAATATTGGGTCACATAAGTGCTCGAAAAGTTGATAGTTGAAAGTTTAGAGAATTTGGGTATTTCTTCTGAAGGCGTCTGCCATCTAAGGTGAGATTCTTTTGCTAATGCATGTTTCGATATTCAAGCTACATACTCTTTTCTTTTCTTTCAGCCTTTTTTGTGCATTTACATATATGCTGCATTGAAGACTTTTCTTTTGCAAGTTCGGTTTAAAGTCAGGCCTTCCACAAATTTCAAAGTCTGGCCCAGAAATTTCTATCTTCTAACAACGACCATTTTTTGTCCATAATCATACTCTTAAAAGGGACAATTAGAATCTATTGTATTGTTAACATTTTAAATTATTGCTAAGGTTGACAATGTTTAAAGCAACAACTTATTTAATCTTCAGCGTAGCTGGCATTTCTATTATATTTAAGATGTAACATTATTTATGAAATGGTTGAGAAAGCACTTTAAAATTTATCTATTTGTTCTTTATTCAACTAATTTGATTAATTTTATTAATCAGTTCACATAATTAAAATATTGTGTTATCTATTTTGTTATTGGTTAGAAATACAATAATTACTGAAAAGTCAATTTGTTAGAGTTGTTTTACCTTTATTATCTGCTAGGAGTGCCGCAATGAGTCTTTAAATTAAACAAATCTAAATTTATCATCCTTATTAAACGTTTATCTTTATTATCTACTCTATTTTTATAAACTGGTTGTAGTTTTACTATTTCTAAGTGACGTCGATGTTTAGTATTTACTTTGAAAATTTTCACTGATTTTTTGAATTTTCACTGATGGGATTTTAATAGCTTTTTAATGATATTATTTTAAACTAGAAATTAGTAGTAAGTAATATTTATGAATAAAATCCTATATACATTTTGGAAATGAGAATTAAAAGCTAACGTGCTTATTGTTAATAAATGTGACCGGTTTGAAAAAAGTTTGTGAATCCATTACCACTCGGCTACCTATTTATCTGCTTAGAACTGTTGTCGTCCATTGTAATCTTTACCGCCTACTAAAAAATCACTTTACAATTTCTAGTAGGTATGACTTTTATCCAAATCCCTTAAGTTATTAACATCAAAATAATTTACTAACTAAACCTTAATTAAGATGGACCCTCTGGATCTTTAGCATACGGAGGCTCTCCATTTGTGTACACCAAATATTTTGATTCTTTAGTTGCTGTCCTGCAGCTTTCACCCATGTAGACATTCGTCGGTGACACAACATTTTGCGGTCTGGGAAAACATACAGGTTGTCCGCAGCCAGTACAGAGATCTGCATGAAAACTGTTGCTTGTGATGCTTTCAGCAAACAAGTAACAACTACGTTGATGATGGCAGAACGCTTAAGCAAAATTAAATTTTAACTATTGAGAATCAAAATAATTTTATCTGACTTACTCGACTCGTTAAAAAGACATCCTGGTTGAAAATAACCACAATTAACATAAAAGTCTACAGTGCCGCAGTCACGATTAAACCCATACATCTTATGATTCGTATGCATTACATCAACGAATGCTGCATCTTTTCTATCTAATCGTAGAGATTCAGCAACATCTTTAAATATAGGCCCAGATGGATCTAATCCAGTTATTCTTCCAATAGTCTTCTGGCACTTGACTTTTGTTTGGTGTCCTGCAATTCCGGAAACTTGTGCCCCAACGGAGTGTCCGATAACATGTAGCGATTGAGAGCTCACTTTAGAAGTTATTTTACAAATAAATTCTGCTATTGCTTCTCCAACAGTTTGAACGAAGCTGAATGCATTGAAATAGGAGCCTTTAGCATATTCCGTGTAATTCACTGAAATCACGTTGCAGTCGTATCTTTCAAGGTATGCATCTTTAATGACTCTAATATAACCGATATTGGAATTACCTCGCCATCCATGGATTAGAATTTTTATTCGTTTTTCGAAATTGAGTCGTTTGACTGAATTTATAACTATGGCGTTATTTGGATTTTGTCTTGTAAACAAGCAAAACTGCACCATTGTTGCTTTTTGTAGCGACTGCTCTGGTAGATTGTCAAACGATCTTTCATTCATTGTAGTTCGCGTATTGACTATTGTGGGAGATGAAGGGTCGCCTAATATTTCATCTTCTGATGATCCAGATATACAGCATTCTACTCGCAGATTGTGCGCTACTGTGGAAACAAAATATCGAAACCGCATTAGAAAAGATAAGAGCAATCTTTGTTATTTTGACTTACCAGAAAATATGAATGCGGCCATGATACAATTTTTTTTTAATTCAATCATAATTAGCTAGAGGAAATTAGAACTAATGCAGGTATATGCGTAATGCGTGTATGTGTGTATTACGATCTGAGTGTACTTAGGTTTTGGATAAGCGGGTGTAAGTATTTTTTTAATTTCAGAAAATAGTACGTATAATTGGCTGTTGTACTTTGTTATCGGATTACAATAATTAGAATTTCCGTTTATTTGTTATCTTTAACTACGCAGGGTGTTTTCAGTTAGTATTAATAAACGGTCATTTATCAAGTCACCACTGAAAACAGAAATTTAACATTAATGACACCACCCATTACATCTCGCCTGATTCATGTTTTGTCAATGATATAATGTGTTTTTGGGATGGCACGTACACGGGACAAACATATTGACAAATTAATTTACCACGCCCACTAACATGAAACCACGCCTACCAGATCCATCTATTACACTTTGATCCCTGCACCAGCAGCAAATTGGTTTGGATGTGAGAATTGCAGAGGTCGAGTCTATAAAAGGATATACATACCGACAAAAAAACTTACCACGCTATGTAACATAAAGCGATGCCCACCACATCCTCCCAGCGCATCCCCTTGTCCCTGCTGAGTCCAGCCATATAGGTGGTTTTGGATGGGAATCACAGGGGATGAATCTATAAAGGAACAAACATAGTGACAACGTTTAGATATAATAATAATAATAATAATAATAATAATAATAATAATTGCTACAACCCATAGCCTGGAAACCAGGCCCCAGAAGCTATAAGCTTGTGCGGGAGGGAGGGGGCGATTATTATTATTACGTAGGCCCTAAGTGCGGCTGCAGCCAACTTACAGATGGAACAGCGCAAATCCCACATTTGTGTCACAGCTACGGAAAACTGCAGAAAACCTTAACCAGATCTGCCGGCACCGAGAATCAACCGCGGGCCGCTTGGGTGAAAGTCCAGCACTCTAGACATTACACTACCAAGGCTGTTTATATATTATTATTATTATTATTATTATTACATATATTAGTATCATTATATAATAATAATAATCGCCTGTTCCTGCCGCATAAGATTTATAGTTTCTGGGGGCTGGTTCGCCAGGTAATGGGTAGTAGTAATTATATTATTATTTATTGTATGATTAGGTGAATTGCTTTCAAGAGATAAGTTGGTTCCGTAGAATTGTAACATGCCACCTATTTGTGTAAATCCTTCACACCCACAAACTTGGAGCATGAGTGTAATGATGACGCTAAATATGAATACTACAACATGGGCTAATAATTTATTTCTTATAATCAAAACTTTATTATTTGATATAACTGGTATGGGCCCAGACAAAGCAATGGTAGCATTTATGTGATTTATGCATATTTTAGCAATGTCGTTTCCGTAGCAACAACGAAACTGTCCACTTTGCACTGAAATAAAAATTTTCTTGTGTTATTTTTTGATTTTTTTTTACTTTTTCGAATATTTCAATAACGCTGTAGAAAAAACATTGTGTGCAGTTCGTGCTCGAAATGACTGATGGTGTCGAATGAGATTTTCATTTTCATTTCAGAAAGACTTTCATTCTTGACCGCGAATGTAGCATTTACCGCACTTAATTCACAAATAATTATTTCCCGAGAATATGTATAAGTAGAAAATTAGTTTTAATTTATAATTGTTGACGTTGCCAAGGACGTTGTTTATTAATTTAAAAACTAGGAGTGTTTATGTTTGTCGGTTAGGAACAGCTTTTACCAAATTTACGAAAGTCAAACAGATAAATGGCAATTTAGATTCAAATGTTTTTTGTTGTCGTTACCAGCATAAAATCAAAAAAGATCCTAATAGCACTAATGTCATCTAAAAAATAAGTTCATTTTAGCTAAGAAATTTTTGTCTGCGTTAAGGTCGGCACAAAAGAATTCGTGGACCACGCGCCCGAAAACTACGTGTAAATACTCGTTATTTGTTTTGTTGCAATATATAGTTTCTGACCTAATGATCCAAAGTACTATTGAACGTAACGCCGGCTGTGATTGTAAAGTAAACCATGAGCGGGCTTTATGAATTATAACGCCCGCTTATAATGCCCTGGTTGTTATGGATTTGTTATGGAGTTATTTATGTATAGTATGAGCAAAAAGTAACTCCATCAAAGGTGCCTTTGGAATTTTGAACTCTTGTGTATTATAACACCAGCAAATTATACAAAATAATCAGAGTCCTTTGACAGTGATAGTTGTGATTAATTTGTTATAATTTTCTGGTGTTATAATACACATGAGTTCAAAATTCCAAAGGTAAATTTGATGGAGTTACTTTTTGTTCATACCATAAGTTCGTATCACAGGTATAAACAACAAATAATATGCAAGTGAAGCATAAATATATTAAAACCCGTCATTTTCTAGCTAACAAATTTTAAAACTGATACAGTCGATAAAACCCAGAAAATAAGATAGGTTATGTGAACTCTCATAGGTTATGTGAACTAGCTCAAATGAAAATTCATTATTCATATCTGCGCATCAAGATTTTGTCCATGCTTACGAAGGCTCGTGCAGGAGACTTTTATCCCCACCATAGTTTTCTACTATGTATGATGATGCACTGCAAATTAAATATTTGAAAACTTCAGTAATTTCGAAAATGTGAATGTTTCTCAAATCTTAAAAGTCTCGAAAGTTTCCTAGTCACAAACTTGATAAATGTTACCTTTAGAGGTCACCAAAGGTCGAGATTGCATCTTCAACGTAAATAGTCAGATGTTGCTGTCATTCTTATCATCTAATAATAGGTCATCCATTAACCAACGTTCCAGTGACTCAACAAAGATCCAAAACTCCAACTTCGACGAACATAAGTGTACCATTTAAACGTTCTCGGTACACTGCTGAAGGCTACGTAATGGACATTTTTTAAAAATCGTTCAAAAAACCCTCTAAAGGTCATCGTCGACGTAAGCAAGTAAGGGGTTATTGGAAACCTCTTGACTTAGCTACAAGGATTTGGTGAGAAGACTTTACATGTTTTCCGACCGAAGCTGATGCAAGAACTTCAAACATACACACTAGGATGTTAAAGATGTTATTCATCTGTTCTTGAAAATCAAACATATCATGCGATGTACATAGGTCACTACATATTAGCATAAAAAGAGTAAAGACAGGCTGCACATGAAGCTCTGAAGAGATCTTCCCCTAAGAGGACGGGAGTGAGGGTGGCATGCATCCCTCACAGGATATGATAACACTTTATTGCATTCTCAGGCCTTGACCCGCCCTGAACACAGCTGTTAATTTTTACATCACTTTAGTAAGCTTTTGGCGCTTATTTTAAGTTATAGTCATAGCGCAACTTATATGTATGTTGCTTATATGTATGCAGTCGGCTTTTTGCTATTCGTGGCCCCCGGAGGTCACACATATGGCTTCTATATTGTTTCCGTTGCATCGGTAGTAGTAAGTACATCAACAGCTTTGAATGACATCAAAGTCTCTTATTTACAGTAAAATTATAACAACTGGAGATCACTGGCATGATTTATATTGGACGGTAGATTCATAGCTTTCGCATGACGTCGCAGTTTTGATCTTGGACTTTTGACTTTTGGTGACCTCTGGAGGTCCCTGGAATGAATTTTACTGGATGCTCCTTGCATCGCTCGTCTTTCGAATTGGATTAATAGCTTTAAAATAGTACTGCATATGATTATTTTTCTGGATTTCGGACTTTTGGTCTTTGGTGATCTTTGGAGGTCAAAGACTCATCGCCTAGGTTGTAACAATAGAACTTTTTATTTGTCTTTTGTCTAAGAATTCGCATGCGAAAGATTTCATTAGAATTTAACGTATGAGAAAATTATATAAATACGTACGTATTTTGTTTTACAGAGTTTCAAGGTTTCATCTTTTCAAAAGATCAGATTCTCGAAGTTTTAAAATTTAAAAATATCAGAACTTTGGTGTTGAAAATTCCTAATCTTTCTAATATTTTATTTAAGATTTCCAGTGTAAAGTTACTAAGTTAAAGTGCCTCAAGATTTGGAGTTTTATAATGCATACTCAAAATGTCGGGAGATATTAGCTTATTAGTTTCAAATTAAGGAAGTTGTATAGATGTAGAGTTCCATAGTTCTGTGGTTTCAAGATTTTGGAGATTCAATATTTGTAACTTTAAAATTTTGAGTTTCGTGACTCAGAATGTTAGAGGATATTCGTTTATTAGCTGAAGATTAAAGAAGCTTTACAGATGTCGTGTTTCAAAGTTGTATAGTGTCAAGATTTAGGAGATTCAATATTTGGAACATTAAAATTCTGAGATTCACGATTCAAAATCCTAGACTCAAAATGTCGGGGGATTTTAGTTTATTCATTTAAAATTATGGAAGATTTATAGACGTAGGGTTTCAAAGTTCTATCGTTTCGAGAATTCAATATTTGGAACTTTAAAATTTTCAAAATGCTATCATGCTGTCATCATTCAAGATCCTAGACTCAATGTGTCAGGGGATTTTAGTTTATTAGTTTAGAATTAGGGAAGCTTTATGTAGAATTTCGAGGTAATACAGGTTCAAAACTTTGTAGATTTAATATTTGGAACTTTAAGCGTTTGAGTTTCCTGATTCAGAATTCCGATCTCAGAATGTCAGAGAATTTTAGTTTATTAGCTCAAAATTAAGAAAGTTTTGTAGATTTAGAATTAGAAGTTATTTGGTTTCAAGATGTTGAAGATTCAATATTTGGAACTTTAAGATTTATGATTCAGAATTCCAGATTGAAAATGTCAGAGATTTTAGTTTATTAGTTTAAAATTAATGAAGTTGTATAGGCGTAGAGTTTCAAAGCTCTAGGGTTCAAGTTTTTCAAAGTTTTTAGGGTCTAAAATTAGTTTTAAGCTAGGGGCAGTTAAACTGACCTGGGTATCGGTTTATTAAATGATTTAATCATAACTCCCATAAAGGTGATTACTACCCCTCTTTCCATCTAAGACGAAGCTCAACTACCAAAGCAATTGTTAGATTTATTGAACTTCCAATCTACACATTGACTGTCTACTGACTGTCTGTGATTGACAATCTACTTGAATTTTAGTAAAAATAGAAGATTTGGAAATGCAGTAATTTTGGTTAAGCATTGCTATAACCTCGGTTGGTTGCGTGCGGGACTACCGACGCTTCAAATCCCGACCAATAAATTACGAGATATTTAAAAATTCTGCTTGTCTCTATGCAATCGCAAACCGCCGAGGCATACTTTACTCAGGAAATCTCACTGAAATTAATAAAATTCCAAATACTGCGTACTTGGAGTGGTTTGGGTTCTGTTGTAGATATACTTGTAATTAATGGCTATGCACAACACAAGTATAGGAGGAAAACGGCAACGCTCTGCAACAGAGTACGCCACTCGAAGAAGAATTGCTATCACCGTAGGATAGCAATGGAGGGTTACTTAATGGCAATATCTAACCTAATAACGCCACCACTACTACAGATTTGGATGTTTATGCTGCAATAATCGACTTTTATATTGGCAACATCTACATATACAGGGTGCCCATTATGTATGGAATATAGTATATATCTCGGTAAATATCGACTTTATAAAAAAATTTGATATAGAAGTTGTTTAACATTTTATTTTCCATAATAAGACTTTAATTTTTTATATAGCAATGTACCCTTTCATTAGGCTCATTTGATAGAGATTTTTTTTCTCTTTTCGATGACCTAAAATCTAAGTATCCTTATATCAGAAAATTTTTGAAAAAAACGTAAAAAATGTTTATTAAGTTAATTTCACCAATAACATGAATCTAGATATCCGAGATCTCTTTCATTTGTCTTAACAATTGATTGTAGGCTTTTATTGCGACAGAAGTTTGTTTATTTAATTAAGTTGTTGGTACATGGAAAAATAAAAATGGTTCATTTAACAGAAACTGAACGTATAAAAATTTTAATTATGGTCGGTTATTGGGATCGCAAACGAACACAATTAGAAGTATGTGAAATTTTTAATGAGCTTTATCCACATCGGAACCGATCACCCAGTCAATAGTTAGCAAAACCTTGAAACGGTTTAGGGAAACTGGCAATGTTAAAGATCTGGTGAAGACTGGTCCGCAGAGGTCTGCGACAAATGAAGATAAAAAGCTCGATGTTCTAATAGAAATCGAAGCAAATCCAAACATTTCAACTCGTCAGTTAAGTTTAAACCATACCGTAAGTAAAGGTTCAATACAGAAAATATTACATTCAGAAAAATTATATCCGTACAAACCGACATTATTGCAAGAATTATCCGAAGATGACTACGATCGACGTGTTGAATTTTGTGAATTTATGATGGAGCGAATCAACAACAATCCAAATTTTCTTAATAATATTGTTTTTTCTGACGAGGCTACGTTTTGTTTAAATGGAAATGTAAATAGGCATAATTGTCGATATTGGGCCGCTGAAAATCCCCATTGGATGATCCAAAATCATACCCAAACACCACAAAAATTAAACGTATGGGTGGGAATTTGTGCAGATCACATAATTGGACCTTTCTTTATTCGTGGTACTCTAACTGGTGACCGTTATTTGCAATTATTGCAACAGCAAATTATTCCAGCTTGCCAAGCAAATCTTGATGATCTTTGGTTTCAACAAGATGGAGCACCGCCCCACTATCATTTAGATGTACGCCGATATTTAAATGTGGTATTTCCGGTCCGTTGGATAGGCAGAAGAGGGTATGTGGAGTGGCCTCCCCGATCTTCGGATCTTACACCTTGCGATTTCTTCTTCTGGTGATATTTAAAATCAAAAGTGTATACAAACCGACCCCAGAATCTGGCCGAATTAGAGCAACGGATACAAAATGAAGCTGCAGCAATTTCTCCCAGATCGCTCAGAAATTCTTTTCAAACTTATCGTGATAGATTGGGCCACTGCCTTGCAGTTAATGGTGAACATTTTGAACACTTATTGCCATGAAAACCATTTTATTGCTAATTTCGTTTTGTCTTAAAGCTTTATAAGAGACGTACATAATTTTCTGTTCATTTGTTTTGTTTTGTACATTATGTAGATGCACATCTGTTTATTTTAGGGTAATAATTTGAGATACTTTACGATCTCGGATATCTAGATTCATGTTATTGGTGAAATTAACTTAATAAACATTTTTTACATTTTTTTCAAATATTTTCTGATATAAGGGTACTAAGATTTTAGGTCATCGAAAAGAGAAAAAGAATCTCTATCAAATGAGCATAATGAAAGGGTACATTGCTATTTAAAAAAATTACAGTGTTATTCATTACTCATTTGTTTTCTGAAATAAAAACAATTGAATGCTATCTTATTATGGAAAATAAAATGTTAAACAACTTTTATAAAACAATTTTTTTTATAAAGTCGATATTTACCGAGATATATACTATATTCCATACATAATAGGCACCCTGTATATTTTCCATCACAGTTTGTTTAAGAAACAACTCAATACTTTTTGTTCTTTTTTCTAGCCTCTTAAGATGATAGTTGACCGTTCTTTGAGATGTAGTAGACCATCTATTGCGCGCTGTTTACTAGTCAAGACAGTATTGATCACTTAACCCAATTTATTGCTAAATTTAGCCCTACTAATTTATTTAGTGTTGAATATTTATAGAACATTATGAATTAGGTTTTATTTCTACTTTTACTTCAATACCTGAATTCATGAAATTTAAACAGTAAATGTTAAAATCACTTTATTCATTTATTCTGATACATTTCAGTAATTTCAAATAATTGATACTAAAAGATGGATGCAGATCATTTGAATACAACAAACCGATTGACAGGACCTTCAGGACCTTTAGCATAAGGTGATTCTCCATTTGTATACATCAAATATTCTTGTTCATCAGGAGCTGACCTGCAACTTTCTCCCATGTAGACATCTGTAGGTGTTGTACTTATAAGATTTCCTTCCTTCGGTAGGCAAATAGGCAGTCCACAACCAAAACAGCTCTTTGCGTGGAAACTATTACTCTTGATGCTTTCAGCAAATAAGTAACAACTTCGTTGATGACTACAGATTACTGAAATAAAATTAATAGTCAGGTTTTAGATCAAAAAATTATATGATGTATAACTCACCAAGCGATATAGGAAGTTTTACAATATCATCAATTTTGGTAACATCACCCACAGTGTCGCTAAGACAGTTTGGTTGCTGATGACCACAATTAGGATAAAAATCCACGGTACCACAATTACCAACATATCCGTACTGTCCTTGATTGGTGTGTATTACATCAACGAGTGCTGCATCTTGACTATCTAACCTTGAAGTTTTTTTAATATTCTGAAACAAAGGTCCAGCTGGATCTAACCCGGTTATCCTTCCAATTGTTTTTTGACATTTTTGTTTCGTTTGGTAACCTGTAATTCCAGCAACTTGTGCTCCTAAAGAGTGCCCAACTACATGTAGTACTTCTGGGCAAACTTTAGTAGATAAACTGCACACAAATTCTGCTATGGCTTCACCAACAGCTGGAACGTAGCGGTATGCGATTGTATAAGGCTTTGCAGCATAAACTGAATAATCCACTGATATCACATTGCAATCGTATGTTTCAAGGTAGGCATTTTTGATGACATTGATGTAATCGACATCCGCGTTACCACCCCATCCATGGATTAGCATCTTTATTGGTTTAGTGACGTTGAGTATGTCTATCGAGTTTAAAACTATTGGATTGTTGCGATTCTGTCTTGTAAATAACCAAAAGCGGACCAGTGTAACTTGTTGAACAAAAGGTTCTAGTTCATCCTGGAAAGTTTGGATTGTTAATATGGTAAGCATATCTTTGGATATGGATGGGTCCAGGTCGGCAATCGTTGCATTTTCCGGCAGGCCGAAATAAGAACATTCTACGTTAGACAGCACTAAAATAGAAAATTAAGGTGATCAAAACAAAATTATATTTGTTAATTGGAGACTTACCATAACAAATTAAAATAAGTAAGGCATAATTTCTTTCAAGTTTAGCCATGATTTAGAAAAATTATTTTTAAGACCACCCTTTCTGATCAAAGACTTAATGCTATTTGAAATATAAAATCGATTCACTCTTTTCTTATGTTCGTTGATTTATCTAATCATTTTGTGCAGGCTTTTTAAAAATGCTTGAAATCGGTTTGTAAAGTTTAATATTTACCTAATAGATTTTTGGTCAGTTAAATTTCTAATAAACGAAATTTTGAAAATTCTGTATAAAATAGAAAGGATAAACAAACTTCAAATTATCAGTTATTTACTAATTGAAGAATGGGGTTTTTAAACTTACAAACATTAACCTAACCTAGATGAGAAAAATAATGGAAGTAATATTTGTCAAAAGAAGTTAGTGTACTACCTGTGCACAGCATGTAAATGATTTTTGAAAGTATTAAACTATCACCAACGGAAGTAGCCAATTTCCACGTAAAATGTAAGATAAAGAATCAAAATGTTTTTAATTCTAATAGTAGAGTGCTCGGCGGAACTTCATGAAATCAATACCGTGGAAAAGGGCACTAAACTCGAAATTTGAAATATGTACGTGGTCGCAAAATAGAGAAAAATTGTATAAAATTCAAAAATAATTTTGTAGCGTATACATTTTTATAATGATTTGAAATTCTAAAATAACATTATGGGGCCAAATACTACAAACAAACAAGTGGCATATCTGGGTTCGAACTGCCTCGAAATACGTTTCATATTTAATAAATCTGTAGTTTACATCGCCCTATCTTTCTGACCTATCTATGTAGAAGACAGTGAAGAGTGAATCATATTTTTACGAGAAAATATTCAATTAAATGTAAATAAAATTACTTTTCGAAAAACACGGTAACGCTTGGCCAGTTCGCGTTCGACTATCAAGTATCTCACTTTCTACGCAGCTCTATCTCACTCGATCACATCGTTTTAAATGGACATGTTCAATTTGCATTCTTTTGATTTGTTTTCAGTTTCAAATTTTCAGTGTTCATTATTTTTATTATACTGAATTTGCCCCAAAAAACTAAAAGTACATGGTTTTGATTTAAAAAATTGCTATTGCCCTAACTCATAAACAAAAGACAATATACAAGTAACAATTACACTAACATGTGTCTCATTGAAGATAAAAATTGACGTGTTCGAGGATTTTTGCAACATCTAATGAAAGATTTATTTCGATAATTCCAGACTTGACACTCTCGCTGTAGATTTCCATGCACGTTCCGAAACGTTACGAAGGCCCAGTAATCGCCTCCGCTCAACTACAAGACCACTTAAATCTAATCCACAGTTGGACCAGGAAATGGAAAATACACATAAATAAATGAAACCAAATCCATGCAAACAACATGTACCCTTAGAAAGTTTCTGTAAACAATACAACACTACCTGAATCTCCATCCGTCCGTTATCTCGGTATGCATCTTGACAAAAAACTTACTAAAAAACCCACGTACTGAAATAGAGAAAACAGATAGATTTAAAATTTAAAGAACTGCACTCGTTGCTTGGAAGGAAGTCCCATTTATCCTAAGAAAACAAAACCGTAATATACAAAGCTGTATTCGTACCAATCTGGTCTACGAAATTGAGCTTTGGAGCCGTGCCAGTAAGACCAGTACTACCATCCTTCGAAGAATGCAGTCGAAAATGCTTCGCGCAATGCCGATACACTCTGGTATGTGACAAACGACACTCTTCATGATGACCTCAAAGTCCCTTACATCAGAGAAGTGATACAAACAAGAAGTAACAAACACCACGAAAGACTGGAACGACATACCAAACCCTTCCTTCAACCACTCCTGGCGATTGAGCCTAAAAAATTTAAAAAATGCCTCCCATCGACCTCAGACAATACTTGGGAGTCCCCTTCAGTGGAAGGGTTCTCATCATGCCATTAGTCTTATTTTAATCTTATGATATGTATTCAGATTTCTGATTTCTGTAATAATAAAAAAAATGATATTTTAACCTTTTTTGTCAGATTAAATCGGTATCTCGGAAACCATTTGACCCGAAACGACGTGCTAACCGTTTATAGAAAGATGTGGAATCTCGAAAAGTTGGAGAGCTTTTCGGATGACGGCACCCACAAATCACAAGTTGCACTAAATAACCCAAAATCTTTGATCTGATGTAACCGAAACAGTAAAATAGCTTCGTCAACTTAATTAGTTGCGGAACTCGAAAATGCTTCAGGAGGTCTTGTATGCCTCGTTACTTCCTTGGTTTCTGACCACCGCGCTATTTTTAAAATCCCTCGCGTGTATTTTTGGGCATACTAACGCCTCCGGTGGAAATATTTTGTTTGAGTTTTCGATATTGGACTGCCCTACGTATCTGGGAATCGATCGCTTTTTGACTTCGTACCGCCACCCAGTCTCCCACCACTACCTCTGCGACTATTTCTTGTGGGTAGAAATTGCACTCCGACGTTTATTTGGCAAAAGGAGAACAAAACTACGCCTGTCTTCTGCCTCGTCTGCCGTAATAGAGGCTTTATATGAAAGTATAGTGTTATTTGGATATAAAGTCGCCTTTCGCACACAAAACTTATTTGAATTGTAACTTTAGAAGCTTTATCATTAACGGTACTATCTAAGGTACTATCTGACCAGACATTAGACAGTTTTTATTCATCAGATTATTACAATTAACGGAAAATCTCGTTTTCTAAAACTTTTAATTATTGCAAAAATATACCTATTTTTATTACCTTACATTTTGGCCTTCATTTATATACTTGAAGCTTCTAGGTTGCCCTTATAGAAAAGATAAATAAAATAAATAGAAAAAGAACTATCTAGCCTAATTTGTCAGGTCAGGGAAGGAAGCATTTGTAAAATAACGCGTACAGGAGTTCGTCTGATAATGCGAGGTGTAGCATTTTCAACTCATAGGCGCCCGCAGAGATTTGCCCAGGGGGGGGGAAAGCCTAGAATGAACGGCATGATAGGGAGGGGGGGCAAGTCTCAAATAAACGGCATTCTAAGGGGGGAGGCAAGCCTAGAAAGAAACGGCATACAAAATTTATACAAAATTCTCAATAAAATTCAAATTGTTCAACTTTCAGGGGGGGCAAGTGCCCCTCCTTGCCCCCCCTTCCGGGCGCCTATGTTTCAACTGGTTTAATTTTTTCCCGCTATGAAAAATTAACAACTCGGTGGGAGATCGAATCTCAAGCTCTTGAATTATAAGCTAAACATTCAAACCACTAATCCACCTAGCTTTTATTCTTTTATATTTATTATTATATTTATCGTATTATATTTATTCTTTTTTTTTTCTTTTCAGGTAATCTGGCATGAATCCCATAACTAGCTTTATTCAAATGACCTTTCACACTTGATATCAGCTGGTAAGTAACCATAATGACCTTATGCCAAATATCAGCAAAAATAAATTTTTCTGTAATATCTATTACTGCTATTCTGCAACTGAAATCATATATCCCCCAACACATATCGTTGAGGTGGTCAAATTCTAGAATTTGGAAAAACACTGCCGCACTAAGTGATATTTGAACCCACGACCGGGTTTGCCAGTCATGCACCCACACCACTGATCTACGGCCGTTCGTATCTATGAATTAAAAAACTGGCAGTGCCTAATTCAATTAACAATCGTAACCAATCGCAAGCTTCTTTAGATTCTTTAGATGATAGAAAGATGTTCTTCAGATTTCGTCAGTAGTGGCACGTGTTCCAGGGAAGAGTCGCTCGGTGGACATTTTATTTTACATTATCAAGGTTGCCAATCACCTCTCCGTGTATTACTTAGGGTTTCCATGAGAAAGTTCATAAATATTACAATTAATTCGTTTGAAATTGTAATTTTTTTTATTTAAAAATCAGTAACATGGTTGTTGCGAGACCTGGTCGGAAATTTATTAGGAAAAGGGATATTGCAGGGCAGTCATCTAAAATAATGTTTAAAAGAAAGCTAAATGAAATTGTAAACATCAAAAATCGTAAGATCAAAAGTATGTAATACGCAAGAATAAGAATAATGTTCTGACCCATAAGACTCATAGTGTATTAAACAGTGCTGTTGTAGTCGTTTAGCATTAGAACTGGATTTGATGAATGCACATCCGTGTTGATCTTTGTAAACTTCTTTTGACTTTTCTAGGTTCTAGAATTTTTTTCTGTTTGTGTAAAATTAAAATAGCGATATAAAAGCCATTCTGCTGTAAACCTGTGTAGTGTTTTCGTTGTTGACAAAATCAGTGATTTTGAAATTAATGGCGATTTTGTCTTAACTAATTGAAGGCTGAATTTGAAGACCTATAATTCTGAGATTCTATTGGTTGATGTAGGGAAATTATTATTTCAGCCCCTTTTCCTTTTTACGTTTTTTCCGTCCTTTTTATCATCTACCGGAGAACAATGGAGCAGTATAAAAATTTATTGATAACTATATTTTATGTTGCATAAACATTATGGTAAATGTAATTAAAGCGAACGATTTTTAATCATTTATCGAGTAATTAAGTATAATAAGTATTTTAATCATGTTTCTTACGCAATAGGGTTAATTGAATATAATGGTGTTTTGTTTTGTGATCAGAGTATTATCTATTTATATTCATCACGTTTGTGAAACTTTGGACGTCCACTGCTCCTACGAAATACTTTTTTTGTTCTTGCATGAAATATGATTTTATTAAATAACTAAAAGTTATTAAACACCGAGTATTTTTGTTAATCTCTTTGATTATTTTTTACATTTATTTACTTATTTAATTATTGATCTGTTTGTTTTACGCCTTTATTTAGGCAAATTAACCTTATTTCAAAGGTAAGACATGAGTTAAGGTGAACGTACTTCTTTGAATGAGTGGCTAGCTGCTTGAATCTGTCTACCACTTGTGGCAGCACCTTTATATGATCACTTTAATCTAGCGGTCGGATCAGTGCCACTATTATCTTTTATTAGAGTTACATATAATCTCGGATTTCTATAATATCCTAAAACCCCACGGCCGTTTACTATCACTGAGGTGACTAACATCTTCGTAGGAACCCTCCAGTCATTCTACAGTAGTTCTTTAATTGATATCTAATTTTCCATCTTTTCCCAAGCCGGAGGTTACAGTTTTTTAAATAAAATTAACGTATTCGTTTTCATATATTCATTCAGAATTACAGAACACCGTAGATTGTTTGGCGGATGAGTAGTGCGATACCCTAACTCGAACTTTTGTACAGGTCTAAGGTGGGACATGTCCATTGTAACCTCACTCTCCCGGGTGATCCCGTAGTTCAGAATAACTTAGAAGGGCATTCAACCCAATATGCCCCAAGAAAAAGATATAATCTATTACAGTCCTTGCATAAGGATGTATAATAGATTCTAGCTACAAAAAACTTTAGGGTGGATTGATGTTTGTTTTCATTGAGTTTGTACAAGAGTATTTAAATTACCTTTAACAATATAATTAATTACTACTAATTAAAAATAACTTTAGGACGGCACAGTTTAACTAATTCTAATAATCAATAATAATTAAAAACAAGTTTAAGATGATACAATTTAACAAATCTTAATGAAGACTGTAGTAGCCGGCACACGTATCTCTTGAAGGATTTTCTTGCCCGAACGAAGAGAGAATGCGAATGAAAAAACTTATTTAAAATAAGCAGACTTAAGTCTGTCTATTGATATGGGTTGATATAAACCGTCCAGCATAAAATATTTAGCAGTTCTTGTCAACACTTTATAGGGACCGGTATAGGTATTTTTAATTCTCAAATCATGTGTATCGTTTCTTATAAAAACGTGTGTAGTTCTTTGGGAACGAAATAATTCGATTTATAAAAAACTTCTGATTGTGCATACGATGTTTCAATTGGCGACGAAATTGAGGGATGCAGAAATCCTCATTGGGTTTTTTCCTCAAAAAAATTTCCGGCTAAACAAAGCGTAGTTTATGTGTGATGGAGTAGTAAAAAATTTAAAGAATTAATGTGAACTGCCATTAAAAAAATAATTTAAGTTTATTACCTAAGTAATTTATTTAAGTGATTTAGGGCCGGTATTATAAAACTTTATAAAATTTTGGGAGTTTGTTGATTTCTGTAGAAAATTCTAGGATGTAACGCTACTCACTCTTCCAAAATAATTGGTCATATGTGTTTTTTATTCCATAAATACGAAATTAAGAGTATCTACAATAAACAAAATATTTTTTAAACGAAATACCTAGCAGTAATAATTAAGGAATAAAAAAGGATAATTCTTCGACCTTGCAATTAAAAATGTTTAGAATAATTACTATTGCGCACGTAGTGATACAAATGATACATGCTGGTGATAAGAATAGTAATGATGATGATGACAATAATAATGAAGCAACTAACTATACGATTGGCATAATTATTTTGATAATTTCGAACGTAAAATCGTTCAAAACATTTTCTATAACTGTACTAGAAAAATTAACAATTTTCCACCTTGTTGCTTTCGTGTCATCTTGCTAGTCAGTCAGTTAGAACCACTCGTCTCTGTAAGTATTATCTGTAAGGCGGGTAATGAGAGTGCCAAAGAAAAAAATTAATTCGTGAAAATTCTAGCATGATATACATCCGAAGCTTCACGTCATCGTCGTCGTTACGATTGAAATACTGCATCATTACACGATTAAATTGACGTCAACCAATTTGATGATCTCCTTACTCTGGGGCAGAGTAAATACAGGTTGGCCCGTTTATTGTAAGCCTATCCCTTATTTCGGAAACTATACATAAGTGTAAATGTCAAAAGAAATTGTAGATATAAAACGTTAGTAACTTCAAGACAGACCGTCATTGTTATGATATTGTTGGTTTTGTCTTCAAGACTACTTTTTACAGATTAAATAATATACAGGGTAAATAATATAATAATTTGAAGAACTGAGAAAATCTATGATTTCCGAAGTTTGGCAACACTGTATAACAATCTTTAAATTTTATATTGGATACTTAAATCAGAAAATATATAAAATTAGAATCTTTTGGTACAAATAAGAGCTCAAAAAGTTGATTAGCAATTGTTCTAGCTCAATTGGGATTTTGGCCGTTTAGTGAAGAAACTTGCTAGAAATAAAAAGCTTCCGACCGGACCAAATGGGTTAGATTATTTATAAGATTAGGTATAAAAGTTACCTGCTTCTAATTATCATACCAAAGAAGAATCTTAGCCGTTCAAGAATTAACACACCTCAGAAAATGTGGAGGCGGCCCTACAGTACAGCCCACAATGTTCTGCTAAACACGTTCTAGGTCTGCCAGACGGAAGTATTTTAGGGATATTACACATGAATTTGTACTTTTTACCCATTCAAGATTTAAAGAGTCCAATGATTACTACCTAGCGATGTTTAGATTTTGCACTAAGCTCCTGGAAATTATTGATACATAATTTCTTCTAAATTTTATAACATCAAAAGTGGCTCATTTTCATGAAAATGAGCATGTTAATAACTGGATTTTCTGGAAGTTCTATACAAAATTACCCGTGCCTACTGCATAGCCAAAAGTGTGGGGTCGCAGTTCATCTTGGGTAATAACTTATTGAACATGGCAACAGCCATACAGCACAGTTTCTAAGTATTATGTAATGCTGAATGATTTGTTTTTTTACCGAAGTTACAACAACACCACGTTGATATGAATTTGCCTATATGTGTAGTTTCAACCAGATGATGCAATATCTCACTCGGCCCTAAGTGTATTCTAAACGTAAAACGTATGAACATAAAATCTCTCAGAATTAAAAATAATTTTAAGTTGTATTTCACTTCTACACTTGAATGGTGTACAGGGTTATTCATTATATTTTGACCACCCCTTTATCTTTAACTTTATCTTTAAAATGTCAAAAAAGCAATTACATGTATGACTCAAGTATTACGGAATATCCATATATTTTTTAAATCAAATACCCTGTATATTATTGAATTTTCGAATAACCCTTTTCCCTGATTCTAAATATGTAATATTAGATACACGTCTATCGTTAATACTTTCACATATTTGACTTTAAGAATGTAAGAAAGCCTCTATTGGAAGAACAGTGGACTACTTTTGCTTGTTAAAATGCGATTAAACTAAAAATATCAAGGTAGGCTACGAAAACAATTAGTTTATTTTTTATTGACACTCCTTTAATCAAAATGAGTTATAGTTAGTCATTTTGACCCTGAAGATGACAGGGCCAACGATAATCTGTGTAGGCTTTTACGAAGTTTATGCTATGGACTATCTATTGGCATAAAACGGTTCACGATGTCTTGTTCTTTCCAGAACAAGATACGATGTCGATTTAAGCGGCTGACTATGCAGGAAGTTGGTTTCTCAGGTATATTCGACTTCCCCACCACCCAAGTTTGGGACTAACAGCATGATCTCGTTTCCTTCGGAAGGTATAACTATTTAGGAGAGTTTGTAGGGGCAGGTCGAGATAATCGTACCTGGCCTGAACTAAACCGTTCAGAAGAATGTCACCTCTTAGTATTTGAAGTAGTTAAAGTTTCCTTCGTATGAATTTTTAGGCATTAACAGTTTTCGATTTTTCAAGAAAATCGGCGGTCTCTCCTTCTGGCGTTTTTGCCCGGGCTTCTTGTATAATACTTGATATAATGCTTGTATAGCACTTCTGGTCGTCTATCTAATGCCGAAAACCGCAGTCTCCTATATATTAGAGTTACTTGTCCTTTAAAAAGTTCCCCGCTACGCAGGTCGTTTTCTAAATTTGTACGAGCGCGCTAAATTTGTGTCTTATGTAACTAATACTTTAACAGATTAGTTCGGATAAAATGATTTCATGGTGGCATCACGGACTTGATAAGCAAGATGCTGAATTTCGACCCACAAGGGCATAATTATTGCTTTTTCGCATTTTCCTCCTTTTTCTATTCGCTCCCCTTTCCCGGGGAGGAGGGCAAATTTATCTGGTGCTTTTCGGGATTATACTTCCAAGAACTATCAAAATCAGTCAGGTAGTTTTTGAAATACAAACCATTTAAATTTTAAAATACCCCTTTCCGGCTTTGAACTCCTCTCCCCTCAAAGGTATTGGGCACTTGATGAAAACCTTCTGGCGAAGCCCAGCCCAAGCCCAATTTTAATGCCGTTTTCACCATGCAATAGCTTGTTTCTTGGAGAATGTTTAGTTATATAGAGATTTTTCAAAAGGTCATTATAATAATGATTGTTTTGCCAATAAAATTGGCAAAACAAACACAAAATGCGAACTTGCGCTGCGAAAATGGTAACAGATAAAGGTAAACTGTAAGCGAATGAATTGTAGCTCTCGACAAGATTTATAAAAAAGCCCGGGATGGCATATACGAGCCCTGTCTCATTGAAGTTCACACACTTCTATTTCTGTTAAACGGTGCCTCTTTCACACTGGATTTTTTGGTATTTCGAAGTAGCTATTTTTTGTTGCTAGAGTAAAGTACTGACCTCCTACATAATAAGTGAAGTTGTTTTATTGTTAGATTTCGTTGTTTATTTATCTTTTATATTTTAAAACAAGGTTCATTCCACAATATTGTTCCCAAAGTTTCCTTTGGTCTTCAAGGTGACAGTTCCTTGTTGCTAGAATAAAGTATTGCTTCTGCACCTACTTCGTGGCACGTTTTATAAAATTTTACTGGGGCGGTAATCCCTCTTACCGCCTCTTTGCGTCTGCAGATTGATTACAGTTGAAGGGGCAGTGTGAGGAAACCATTCGATAGAATTTCATGAAACTTAACATGGTATAAGTCCCCAGACAATACTGCATTCTAACAACAAGAAACAGCTCATTCGTATATCAAAGAAAAAATGCGGGGAGTTCTTTAAATAACAAAAACAGAGTATGCGAACTTCAGTGAGACAGGGCTCGTATGTATCTCTTACATATTACTCACAATCAAGGTTTCTTTAATAATTATTTTTTCGGAACTGTATTCCTCCTGGATAAAACGCCGGTAATTTATTTACCTGTATTTATTTACCTTTATAATTGCTTATCGTATAATCCGTGAAGATTTAAAGATTGTAGCTTACGTCATTCAAGAGTTATATAGCCGTAATGATTTTTTAAGAAATGCCCACCTGCCTGTAAATTTTCAGCTTACTAAAAGTTTTCCAGTTTTCGAGATATCTTTCAGTGGACATCGAACACCGGACATTGGACACTGGCTATTATTATATGCTTGATGACTTGTGAATAAAAATAGAAAATATCAAGTATTTATAAATTCTTTAATATATTTGATATAATTATGGATGGAATTTAATGAAATTAGGCTAACAACAAGGTTAAATTGTTACCAATTAAATTAATCCTATCATTTCTTTTTTATGTGTAGTTATTTTTTATTGTGTATGTATGTTGTATATATGTTTCATTAAAATAAAACATATTTTGAACATGATCCATTACCTCTGCCATTCCATTCTTTCCTATCTTTAAGAAGATCTTTTCCTAGTTTACTGTGCTTTTTTTCTTTTTTTTAATAACAATTAAATATTTATTGAAGCTGCTAAACGTTCAAAGCATTATTATAAAATTTGTAAATTCGAGATTAACAGATATAAATATATACAGTCCGCCAAAACTCGAGTTGTTATCAACACCAAATGAATGTCCGAGAGTGAGAGATATTAGGAATGTTTCATATAAAACAAAGAAGGGCGCGCTACTTACTCCTACATCATTTTTTACACTCGCGTTGACCGCTACATGATTTAGTGACAGTAAATGCTTTATGACATCGGAGTGCATATCGCTCTGTTAGTTTCTTCCGCCACCTTAACTATGGATGTGTGTATTCGTAGATGGGGGACATGGCCATATGATATTAGCTGTTGGCCCCCCCGTAGTGTAGGCGTGAAAAAATAGATAAACAAAGAAATGTAAAACGTGTTTATATTTGTTTTTAAATTTTTGCTGGGCTATAAACGCAGTTGACTATATAATAAATTATAAAAATTATATTATGATTATTATAAAATTGATTGTTAAATTATAAAATAATATATAGAATAGAATATAGAATAACTAATCTTGTTTTAATTTAGTAAATATTAATTTTTTTAAATTTATTCACAAACACATATTATACTTAGGGCCGGTATTTCCACCTCAGTATAAAGTTCAGTATAAACTTATCCTGGAGATAACCTTACGTATAAGTTAATAACGGGTATTTTGATCTCAGTATAATATTTATCCTTAGGATAAGTTTCAGTTAAATTTATACGGTACTTTTTCTCTGGATAATGTGCTAACTGGCAGATAAGTTTTTAGAATATTTTGTCGGAGCCGCCAATATTTTTGTTATTGTTGATTTTCTTTTTACATTTTCTTGTGAGTCTAAAAACCCAACAACAACCAAAAACTCTGACACTCAACAAACTCAAAACTCTGACAAAGATTTTCTTGTTTTATTTATTAAACGATATGACGAAGATTACTCCCTATTGTATATAGTTTCAATGTTGTTAGACAAGCACTGATGGAAAAATGGAGTAGCAGTTGTAAACCTTTTGGTGCAAATTGATCATTGTTTGCAGCAAAAGACAACTAAGCATTGTTGTTTTTGCATTTGTATATAGATATGGTTAATAAGTTTATATTAATTATAGAAATAGTGCTGTAACACCCTTGAAGTAATTGCTAATTACTTTAAGGTTTTTTTCAACGAGTTCTTACTTTATTACTATAGAAAATTTTTGTGGTATTCACAAAACAACAATTGTAAAAATTATAGAACACGTTTGTGATGCATTAATGTATTTAAGAGAAAAAAATAATACATATATACCTACCACAAACTCAGAACCAGATTCCTACAATTCAACAGAAATTTTATCAGATTGCAAGATAGCCAAGAGTTAGAGCTGCAGTTGAGGGCACACTGGTAAGGATGCAATCACCCGGAGGTTATACAGCAGAAAATCCTCAATGCCGAAAAGGCTACTTTTCTCTGAATATAAGCAACTTATGATGCTTCTTTACGTTTCACAGAAATTGTAGTACATTGGTCTGGTGCTACACATGACAACACCATATTTGTCAATTGTCTTTTATTCGGAGAGTTCAAAAATGTGAATTTTTAATAGGAGATAGTGATTATGCTCTCAAGAATTATCTAATAACACCACTAGCTGAACGACAAAATAAAGCTCAAAGACTTTTTAATGAATAACACATTAGATCCAGGAACGTCATTGAAAGAGCTTTTGGCATATGGAATAGACAATTTCCTATTCTATCCATATGCAGACTAACGCTTATACAAAAAATAATAGTTGCAATAGCAATCTTACACAACATTGTTAATATACGCAACAAAATAGAGCTTTCTGACGAAACACTCGTGTTTTTCTACACAAAAATACAATTTACAAAATGGCCCCGCGTTGAAGCCAGTGAAACAATCGTTTATCTGCACGAGAACAGAACTATAAAATGGCCCCGCGATTGTGCGCCGATGAAACAAAGCTTTTTTCTCCCGAAAAAATAACTATAAAAATGCTATAAAAAGTTATGAAAATACATCATACTTACTGTAACGGAAAACTCAAAAAATATCTGCCACAGCTTGAGATTTAAACTCTCTCTTTACAAATTAATTAATCAAGTCGTAGGTATTGGTTCCACAGCTGTATAAATTGTGAAAAGGAATAGATAAGGGTTCAAACACAAATAAAAACTTAAAAGGGCGCCATCTGGTTCTGAGCTTAGTTAATTACAAATTAACCATTCAAAGATGTTAATTGAATAAGCATTAAAATTTATTAAATTCATTAACCAGAAAATGAATAGAATATTTAGTTAAAACAAAATTTTGTTTACTTAAAATTGTTGAAGAGATGAACTTAAGCATTCATAACCACTATGGTTCCGTTTTTCAGATCATTCAGTTTAGAATTAATAACATTTATTAACAGGAAAATAACAATAACACAACTTTGCATAAATAAAAGTAAAACACACATCGTATATTTATTACAAGTCCACCCTAAATTTATTAGGTTATAATTGTACCAAAATTAATCAATAAAAATTCATTCAAAACTTTTCATTAAATAATAAAAGTAGCTCAAAAAAATTGATTAGATCAACCACAAATATTGTCCAAAAAGCATTAACACAAATATTACTGACTCATCTTATTCTGGACAAAAAAATAAACGAATATCTAAATAAGGTTAGACAAATTAAATCAGTTCGAAAGTATCAATATAAATGAATTGGGATTAAATTAAAGTTTAAAGATTTTTAACTAACAAGGAGAGTTTTCCCTAAAGAAAATTCTTAACTATGACATTCTTCAATACTTGAATTACAAACAACTACTTAATATTACAGTACCTTGCATTTTTGTTATTCATTAAACTCATGGAATACCATACACATAGTTCGGTAGAAATTGGAAATTCGCCTTTCATGCGGGGAACTTGCGGTTGAAGTCAGCGCAGCATCGAAGTGTAGATTCTCCATACAAAACGCGATCCAAATTAATTATTATCAACAACCCATATGATTACATAAACCGATAGAGTCAGGCACAAAAACACCCAACATTTTAATTTGTTATTACGTATTATCGTAATTATTTCCCTCGGAAAATTAGCGAAAATGTTTCTTGAGCTTTAAATTGTTTTAATTCTCTTATAGCACTAAATGCTTTCAACTTCTTTAAGCCGAATTTTAGTGTACAAACGCACATAAATTGATCACTAATTTAGGATTGCTTCAAGAGATTCTTCTCTCATTAATAAACGGCACTTAACTGTAGGTCGGATGAAATGAAATAATGGCTATTACACATTCTTCCAAAAAAAATAAACCACTATGATTTATACGCAATACGAAATTACCAGTCTTTCAAACACAACTTAGTGCATGTAAACCCTTTTCAAAAGGATTAGCACTTAACGAAATAACTATAACGGTAATGCACTTTAACTAGAATGTCTTTCAATTCTAAGGGATTAATGAACAGTAATCCGTAAACACTACTTCAAAATCGATCAATCATTATTGATCGAAACTCGAACGATAAAACCGCACACCCCATAATATCGACCATTCGCAGCAAGCGTGCTTTTTCAAGTCTGCTAAGTGAAGCCACGCTACAACAACCCTGATCTCCGCGGTCTTATTTCCGTGTAGAAATACATTCTTATTTCCGTGTAGGAATATCAGCCAATCGCGAGGTCTCACTCACAACTAAATATCGATCGATTTTTAAGTAACCAATCACAACGAGTCGCATGTTTTTACTTAACCAATTATCGCACGGCATCTAAAAAAGCTAATCTCGATCTTTTCTCTAAAACTGCATAAACTTCGGCCCACATTTTTGTTAAACACTTATATATTAAAAAGAATGGAAATTTGCAGAGCCGAACTTAGGATTTTTAATAAGAATAAATGCTAAATTTTATATACTAAATGCCGGTGGAAAATGTACCCGTTACACTGAAGAATATAATAACATTGAGATTGCTGAAAATAATAACGAATAGTAGTAGTTTTTCACTCATTTTCGCAGTAACAAAATTTTTATTTTCTCTGTTATTAGAGTTAGCAATAATTATTGATAGTAAAATATGCCTTCGTTATAACAAATGAAGCAGTAAGAAATCAAAACTTTAATGATTTTTAGCTGTTAAATATTAAAAATAAAAACAAAATTGTAAATGTGCAAACTTCAGGTAGGAGATATCTTAACTAAAAGATACTCGATTTTATACTCGACCTACATTGAAATACCCGTTTGTAATTATACTTCGAATTATCTGTAGGATAAACATATCTGCTGGATAGCTATACTACAGTTTATACAGAAGATGGAAATACCGGCCCTTTAATGTAATAATGCATCGTCAGATTAATTGAGTGGCCCTACAGGTCCTTGACCATACGGCGGATTTGCATTTGTAGTACAAACATATTCTCTGTCTGGTGGCGGTGGTGGTGATCTACAGCTTTCCCCCATGTAAGTGTACGTTGGAGAACTAAAAGGAACTAGCGATTCGCCTACGCACAAAGGTGATCCACACCCAATGCAACTGGTTGAATAATAACTATTGGTGTTTATTGAGTCGGCAAATAAATAACAACTACGCTGATGACTACAAGAAACTGTAACAAATATCTTGCTGTAGTGAACAGTACTATTTTTCAGATTTATATGCGTGACAACTTACCAAGTCTTAAGGGTGAACTAACAATATTTTCATTTGTAATGGAGCCCAGGACTTGTTCAAGACAACCTGGTTGGTAATAACCACAGTTAGGGAAAAAGTCAGTTTTACCACAGTCTCCAATATACCCATATTGCCCTTGGTTTGTATGAATTACATCAACAAGCGTTCCATCACTGCTGTCCAACCTTTGAGATTTCACCATACCTTGAAATAGAGGTCCTGCTGGATCCAGACCGGTGATCCTTCCAATTGTTGCGGCGCATTCTAACTGTACTTGATAGCCTGCGACTCCCGCAATTTGGCCTCCCAATGAATGGCCAACTACATGTAGAGCACTAATTAATGTATGCATGGTTAATTCACAAATAAATGTAGCAACGACCGCTGCAATTGCTGGCACGTAACAATATGCAGTTTGATAGTTACTTCCAGCATAAACTGAATAGTCAACTGATATTACGTTACAATCGTATTGAAGGAGATAAGCTTCTTTAATAACATGTATGTAACCGATATCTGCATAACCACCCCATCCATGAATAAGCATTTTAATAGGCTTAGTGTAATCAATTTCGTCTGTTGAATTTAAAATGATGGCGTTTTCTGGATTTTGCCTGGTGTACAGCCGGAATTGTACTTGTGATGCATTGTTGCTATCCGTGCAATTTCCTATTAATTGGACGGTTCCATTTATTAGTATAGTTAGGATGTCGTTGACTATGGTGTCTGGAAGATCGCCAACGACTGCTGCGGGCGACAAGCCAAATAGTTGACTTTGTCCAGTAGGAAAAACTGTTAATCATAGAAGTGAGGTTAATTGTTACCATGTATAGTTGTTAGCACCCGTAAAGTCATCAAACAAATATGTAAAATTTTTGCTGATCATTTGACCATCAATATATTCACTCAAATATACGAAGTTGAAAGAATCCTCATCATGTAATGAGTTTAGAGACTTTGTTTTTAATTTCCAAGGCACAACTTTTATAAAATTTAAATTAATACAGCGCATACCCATTAATTGCACTGGCGTTCGCTTATTTTGAAACTGTTGAAACAAATATGTGAATGCAAAAACTTTAGGGGGCTTTAATAACACATCTTTAAAATCCCTAAAACAATAAGAATAATATTGTCTTAAATTTAAGAAGTTACTTACCTGCAATCACCAGCCAAACAGAAACGAGAACAATTTTTCTTATGTTCGACATGATTTTCAGAAGTGGGTGTTCCATCTCAAGTACAATTTTCATCGAAGGGCCTTTTATAACGGATACATTTGCGTACAAAATATTTTGTATTAGTTATATAAATAAAAAATATTTATAATAACATAAAGCAATCATAAATTACGTTCGTTATCAACAAACGTAAAATATAGTATAAATCGTATCAAAAGCTGTTAAAATAATAAAAATTTAAATCTTTTGTTTTTATTTTGACGAGACTGATTTTTGCGTAGGTTGATGATTAAACAATTTTTTAAGGAACATTCTAATAAATAGTTATACGGTCGCTATAGTGTTTACTTTATAATAATATTACACATAATAAATATTACACAGTACGCAAAAAGTCTTTTGAAAATGTTAAGATATAACCACTATTTAGTACATCTTTTTCTAATTGTAGATGTTGTCGTATGATGAACATATGACGAAGTAGCTTGGCTAAAGTCCAATTTAACATTACAATAAACTGAATTAATACAAAAATACTAGAAGAGCACAATAACTGAGCATCTTAATAATGCCAGAGATCAAACCCGTCCATAGGTTAAAGTAAGTCGCTTGTGACATCTTTTCTTTGACTGCATCCGGCAGCTGTTTGTTTGCTATAGATTTTGTTCATTCTATTAAGTCAATTTTATTCGTAACAAGATATCGGCGCCTATAAACCTTTCATCTTTATTTGGTATGCATAGTTACAGTACGGTGATAAAATATGAAATACATTAATTATTTCATAAACAAGCACATTTTGAGCAAAATCCTAAGACACGTGGATTTCAATTTTTACCCATATTTTGACATATCCTCCAGATTTATGAAGTCATCTGTGTCGAAGTTGTGACGTCGTCGTTGTATTTTTATAGAAACATGACTGACGTGATGCCTCTTTTGAAAGGTCTTTTGATTCCCTAGCTAACCGTACCGATTAAATTAAAACGTACAGGTTGCCTAAAAAATAAAATTTTGAATTTTTTATCATAATATTTATCAATTTACATAATTTTAGCCACTCTCTACGTTTTAATTAATTGGAAATTTGACATTTTAAGCGAGGTATCACATTACCCATGTTTCCATTTAGGAAAACATGACGTCAAGGAGAGACGACGACACGACCTTGATACTGATGACGTCATAAATTAGGCAGATATGGGTAATTCTTCAGAAATATTAAATTTACTGTCCCTGCTTAATTATTATTATATTACGAACACCTTTTTACCTGTTCTTTCAGTACAGTGAAGAGGTAATAGCAGTCTATCTACCCAGGTATATATTAACAACTAAACTATTTTTTTAACAATAAAAAGTAAACTTTGTTATGTCATATGTCATTCACATGTCCCTAGTATGTATTCTCAAAGTAAAAAGCAATTTTCTAAGGAATCAGTTAATGATTATTGTTCTAATTAAGGAAAATTGTAAAACAAGTATAGGGCTCTCATCCAGAGTCAATTAATATATAAAATATTAAGCATCGACTACTACACAATCGATAAAATGTTGTCCCTGATATTTTTGTCATTCGCGTGGATCTAACTAAGAGAGAAGAACATTATTTTTCACGTATAGTATCAGTATTTCTACAATATCAGCAATACACATGTATTGCTCGCATATGTAACTTTAATGAAATCAACATGTAGTGTCTTGTTCAGTTGATCTATAAACTTTATAGGGAAGTTTATATGGTTTGATGTAAGAGTACATTTATTTCGTGTCATTCACGTGGTTATGATAATTTCTTACTGGTGTTGAATTAGAAAAAAGAAATTCGTAAGTAAATACGCTACTTGTGTTGTTTCATTATAGCTAGTATGAAGCCTCCAAAGAAAATAGTCTAGGCGCTATGTTATATTAATGCTCTAATAGTCATTCACGTGGCATTTTCATTGTGTCAGTTGCGTGGATTTATAAAAAAAATTAGTAATTTTTATTTTACTTGTTAACCATTAATAAGCCATTATTAAGCATTATCGTATTAGAAACATCTTTTTATTATAAGATTAAAGTTCAGTTTTTTTATTCAATATAATCTTTTCTGTCATTTGCATGTTCTTTAGATCATTTACGTGGATTTAAACACTGTAAAGGTCGAAAATGTACAGATTAAGCTCTACTAATCAGCAGTATGTGTTCTATACAATCAATTAATCATACTCTTTCTTAGAAAACAGATTTCAACATTTTCTTTTCCGAGAATTTTTCACATCCCAATTGTGGATTTCGGAAGAAACACCCATATGTCAAAAGATGCATATTTAAAAATAGAAATCGACTTCTGAGGATTTAGCTCAAAAACTGTCTGTTTACGAAATAATTAATTTATTTCATACTTTATCACCATACTGTATGTTAGACAGTGTTTCAGTTAACAGTTTGACATCCCTCTGTCTTTGTTATTTGTAATCGAATCAATTCGAAATTCGTATTCAGTATAGAACTCCTTAAAAGAGATTTGCATGTAATTAAATCCCACGATTAAAAATAAATGCATATAATCGAAAAACAATAGTAGGCTTTATTTAATTGTAAAAGTCTGCACCACTTGGAAACCCCAAAACCAAATTAGAAAATCTTGAATAATAATAATTGGTTTACGTGCATTATTAGAATTGAATTAAAAAAATTTGTTTTTGTTTAAAAGAGTGCCATGAAAATTGTACTTTATTTAATAAAATGGCCGAAATTCTTATTGGTCATTAAAAAGGGAGAAACAGTTTGGTTGGGGAGAAACTGTTTCAAGAATAAACAAAATTTTCTTTATCAATTTCCATGGCACTGTTTTAAACCAAAATAGAATAATTTTAATTCAATTCTAGTAATTCATTTAAAACGATTATTATTCAATATATGGTTTTATGTCGGAACAACTTTTCTGACTAAACAAGGCATACTATGTTTCTTGATTATTTGCATCTATCTTCGATCTGTCAAATGTCAAAAAATGTAAGTAACTATATCTAAATAAAAAAATGAAGAAACTAAACCGGAGTGAATCTAGCAGCCGCAGACTAGCAGTCGGAGTTGATTGTGAACGAGCCTTACTCCCAAATTGTCAAATTTAGACAGTTTGAAATAACAAAATAGACATTGCAATCTGTCAAAGTTTTAAAAGGTTTTTCACAACTCCAATTGTTAATTATTAGACTACTATTAGTTAATTAAGGGCCGGTATTATAAAACTTTTTACTTCCTAGATAAAATTTACTTTTAGTAAATTATTTGTTCTGTCAATTTGCATATGAAATTGACAGAACAAATGAATTTACTCTCAAAGTAAATTTTATCTAGGAAGTAAAAAGTTTTATAATACCGGCCCTAAAACTAATAATAATAATAATAATTACTACTAGCCATGAAACTTCTGCGTGCGTATGTGCGGTAGGGAGGGACTCGCCCGGTTGCATCCGACTTACAGATGGTATAGCACAAATCCCAAATTTGTGTTACAGCTAAGAAAAATTGCAGAAAAACAAACCAGATCTGCCGGCACCAGGATTCGATCCCGGTCCGCTTGGGTGGGAGACCGGTACGCTAGTCGCCACAATACCAAGGCGATATGATATGAATAATTTAAGATTTTGTATTTTTCAAATGTAGTATAATTGTGAAATAAATAAAGATTATTAAAAGTTTCACAGTTTTATTAAAATATACCTGACAATATTGTTTCGACAGCTATGCTGTCATTATCAAAGGTAATATAATTATAAACAAACACGTCGCTAAGGTAGATACAAAATAGGTAACTAGATAAAATAATAATACTAATAAAAATTAATAATAAAAATCATAATTAAACATCTAATACTTCCAGTAACGGAGAATTACTGAGCTCAAGTTGTTCATTCATTAAAGGTACCCTGAGTTTGTGTTTGTATATCTCAAAGGCTTCTAAAATGTCTAATTTGCGTTTGTTATTACAAAAATGTAGGAATTTAATATTATTTTGAGGAGTCATTGTGTGATTTTGTTCTAAAAGGTGTTTGGCGTAATTCGATTTTTCAGGATGTTTATTTTTGTAATGACGTACGTGTTCTTTATATCTTATGTCAAAATTTCGAAGTGTTTGTCCAATATATACCGAACTACAAAAAGAACAATTTAAACGGTAAATGCCCGATTTCATGATATCATGTGTTCTGTCTTTAGCATTAAATAAAAATGAAAAAGTGTTAGTGTTGGTTTTAAATGTTATTTTATAATTGTTGGTTTTTCTTAGTATATGTGCAATTTTTTCTGATATTTTGCCAAAATATGGTATAGATATGTAATTTGTGTCTTCTGTTTTATTGTCAATGGGATATATTCTTTTGATAGCTAACCTATAATCTTTTTGTTTAATTAAAGTGTCAATCATGTTCGGATTATAATGATTTGCATGTGCTAGTTGTTTAATGGTTGATATCTCTTTGCTAAAATCTGATTTTGTTAGTGGAATAGTTAAAGCTCTGTGTACTAATGATCTGTATGCTGCTATTTTATGTGTATTGTGGTGACAAGATTCATTTGGTATTGTTATGTCTGTTTGTGTTGGTTTTCTGTATATGGAAAATTCAAAAAGATTGTCTGCGTTAATCTTGATATTTAAGTCTAGAAAGTTTATAGCCCTGTTTTGTTCTGTTTCTAGTGTAAATTTTATATTAGGATGGATATTGTTTATAAGAATTAAAAATTCATTGATAACCTCAAAAGAACTGTCAAAACAAGCTAAAATGTCATCAACATAACGAAACCAGAAGATAATGTGTTTAGAGAGGTTTAATTCAAATATTCGATCTTCAAACTTGTCCATAAATATGTTAGCTAATAGAGGACTTAGAGAATTACCCATAGGTAAACCATCCTTTTGTAAATAAATTATGTTATTAAAAGTGAAATAATTTTGACTTATACAAAGGTCAAATAATTGAATTAACTCTAACCTTTTAACTAATTCTATATTACTATTGATCAAGAAACTATCTAATAAAGGAATACATTCTTGTGGTGGTATTCTGGAGAACATGTTGCAAATATCAAAACTAACAAGTTTTGCATGTGGTGGAAGATGTATGTTTTGCAGCTTATCTACTAATTCTAATGAATTTCTAACAGAGTATTTCGATTTGTAACCTATCGTGTTAATAATCTGGTTCAGTTTTTTGGATAAAATGTGATTAGGTGCATTGATGTATGATACAACTGGTCTTATTGGCATATTCTGTTTGTGTGTCTTCACTAATCCATACAGTTTAGGTATTTGTGGGTTTTTATTAATGATTTGTTGCTTTTCTAATTCTGAAAAGTAGATATTGCAGTTTTCTAAACCTTGTTTTATTTCTTTTTGGAATTTTGTGGTTGGGTTTTTGTTTAACGTTTCAAAATTTTCTTTATTAATAAATTCATTAACTAGTATAATTGTGTTTAAAGCTACTGATTCTTTTTGTACTTTTAATTAATAATAATTAAATCGAATTTATCTGGCAACCATAATAAGATAATTGATACATATTGCATATAAAATTGATCCAGTACTAAAAAATAAGTATGTCGTGGTTGTTAAAAAAGTAAATAAGTTTTTTTAATAAAAAATAATTCAATTTCGCTGTACCCTGAAAAAATGGAAATTAGTAAATGTTTTATTTGAGAATTTAAAGTTTAATTATTTTTGAAAGTATGTAAACAAGCATACTATGGAAATTATACAGGGTGTTCAAATTGAAGTCGGCGCTATTGCTAACTTTGTTACTACTAAAGATACGATGTTGGTTAAATTACCAAAGTAGTAGCGTTTTTTCTTCCGATTACGATGGTAAAATTTTAAAAACAATTGAACTTCGCGTTTTCGAGATATTAAAAAAACAACATTTTTTTAAATAGAATACCCTGTATATTTTTGCACATTTTAAACGATAATTTAATTTTAACCAAAATTTATTAAAACGACCATTTTTCTTTACTTGTAGAATAATCTACTATTCTTTTACTTTCTAATAATCGGCCATTCAGTGGCTACATGACATTCATTTCAACTTGAGCTGGTACATTTAAATGCTTGTAGTTCGTTTATTTGTAAGTTTAGGATATTTATGTATTAATAAATTTTAAATTAAATTATCGTTTAAAATGTGCAGAAATATACAGGGTATTCCATTTAAAAAAATGTTGTTTTTTTAATATTTCGAAAACGCGAAGTTCAATTGTTTTTAAAATTTTACCATCGTAATCGGAAGAAAAACGCTACTACTTTGGTAATTTAATCAACATCGTATCTTTAGTAGTAACAAAGTTGGCAATAGTGCCGCCTTCAATTTGAACATTCGGTATAGTTAGAATCATTGGCATTTTTTAATACTAAAACAATTTGGAATAATGTGCACTGAAATAAATATTTTGCTGAAAAACGGCACATTTCTAGAGGTTCTTTTTTCCACTTAGCTCTTGAGTTGCAAAGACTTGATGAATTACACATTACAAATAGTCTCTGCAATAGATAAGCTGGTGAACTACATTCGAGGCAATAAAGCTTATTGCAACTAAACAAGAGATTTTCTTATAAATTTTGTTACTTTAAAAGCACTTTTTGTATGTAACCCTACTTTTTCAAACAAAATAAATAAATATTTTTTATAAATTTTAAATAATCCCCAACTCAATAGAATCGATAAAATCGGAGAAAAGTTAGGGGCAACTCAGTGAACCAGGAAGACTTTAGTAGTTATCAACTGTCTGGTGCGTATACCGAAAGCTGCTTCGGAATTTCAGGCAGATAAGAAAGTGAACAAGAAGTTAGCAAGGGCGGGCACTTTGGGGAACATACATAAATCCCTCCACTGATATTTGCATGCCCTATCTTGCGGATTCAGGACGTCCGGCCTCATCCATCTAGATTTACTTTAAGACTTGCGCTGACGTCTCCTTCCAGTAGTCTTGGATACACATCTTCAAAAAAAACATTTTTAACCTAAACTCGAATCAATTTCTTTGATACTGTACTCTGTAGAAGTTTCGGACGGAAACGAAACCAATTTTTATTCGAAACTTGAGATTGACCTGTTTTTCCTTGCATACTAGAGGGAATTTTAAATATTTGATATGGTGCGTAAGTAATTCTTGAATTGAATCCTGGATTTCGTATCGGCTAACCTAGAATTCAATTTGAAAAAAAAAGTAAATAAATAAATCGCAACTCTTTTGTTTCCGTATTTAGTACGACAGTCGAAATCAAGTTGAAAACGAATAGCCTTTTCACTGGCGTTTAGAGGTTGCTCGTCCGGAAATTTACTTCTTGCAAATAGGAGCTTGTCGCATTCCTCATTACTATACAGTTGTTAAGCACTAATTATAGAAGGACATTGTTTATTATCAAGATTAGTGACAGGAACATCGTTCGAAACAATTTAGATGTGTTCTAAAGTGCCTCTTTAGATAATAAGGTTGTGCAAATGGGCCTCTTTAATGTTAGAAATGCCATTCAATTAAAACTTGCTAACATTTAGTAACCCAACGTGGACTGCATTTGTTCATCTTCCAGAACTTATTATTTATTATTTTAGTTTCGCTTTGCGTTATTCCCAACGCTTATTATATTTTCTATTAAAATAAACGGTGCACCTACGGTTACAGGTTCACCGATTCGACATTCCAGTAAACTGTGTAAGTTTTTCATAAACAATGTTACAAACAACCTAGACAGTTCTTACATTCTTATACCTTGTAACACGCTAATTCTCATAAATCAAAATCCCACGTTTGGATATCAGTGGTAACACGCTAAAATTTCTTCAACCAAATAAACAAATAAGTCAAAGTTTTGTTGTCATAGTTTGAAATCAAGGTGGGAATCCACATTTTGGGAAGAAACTCCCATTTAAATTACCTTAAATTCTTAATGTCATTATTTTATTTCAAAGTTACTGATCATCTGAAACCTATGAATTTCTGCATTTTACCTTAATTTGGGATCCCATTCTAAATACATTAACATTAAATTTTTTTTATTAAAACTAATGTATATTTTTTGTTGTCAAAAAATAAAATCTCAGACAATATAGTAATCCGTAAATTGTTTAAAGATTTTGTTTTACTAAGTTTGATTGTTATTGGGCGACGATCGAGCTTAATATCAAAACCAAATCAACTTCTAGCTATTAATGACTCCTATTACATGAACTATGGAATTTAATTCGTAACTAAACCCAGAGTTTGTTAAAACTTTTTATTTATTAAGTACAGTAGTTATAAAAAACACTTTATTAAGGCATTATTTGTACAGAGTGAAATCATAAAATAGATTACGTTTCTGTTAAGCTCGATTTTATCGCTGCGAGATAGCATTTTGTATAATTTTAAGCAAAATTGGAGAGGTTACGTGACTAAAAACACAACACCATACCGTAGGAAATAGATTTTGTTTACACAAGTTTTAACTTTTTAATTTCTTGATTCTTTAATTTAATGTCCCAATCCACGTTTGAGGGATGGGGATATGAAACAACTTTTGAAACTAATTCCAGAAGAAAAATTGCGGTTTAATGGTTCATAATCCGCATTAGACTGGAGGTCCCTTTTGAATATTATTGTTATTTATGTATGACAAAATGGTCAGTAAATTATAAAGTGTAAGTATTAATACCTTAAAATATTAAAACTGTAAAAATGATTAACATTGTATAAAATTTGTAGTATATAAGAATAAATCACAAATTTAGTAGACAACTTTTTTTATATTCTATATACATAGTTTCATCTTTCTGTCAAACAATAATTATTACTATTGTTACTGTCAATTGCATGGAAGACCAGGCACTAGAAGCGGAAGGGAGAGGCGATCATTACTATTACGCACTATACGCATATTAACACAAATGCCACATTTGTGTTTAGAGCTAAGGAAGACTGCAGAAAACCTTAGCTAGATCTGTCGACACTGTAATTTGTTCCTTGTCCACTTGGATGAAAGACCAGGCTAGTCGCTACACTACCAAGGCCAAAAAGATATAAACAATGATTTGTTTACAATAAACAACAATTTGTTTACAATTTATCTGTCATTTACTTGTAGGCATATGTTCAGGAACTGCATCTAGTATTACTTGGTGTGTTCAGTAAATTGAATTGGTTATAAATCTTGTAATCAAATAAGTAATAACAAGGAATTTTGAATGAGTTGTACTATTCGATTTACGCCAAGGCCTTAACGAATCTGATTTTTTATCTGATGAATCTGAGTTATCTTTATAGCGCGATATATAATACATGTTGTTTATGTGTATATACATTATTATTGATCTACCTTTCTAGGTCTGATAATAGCTATTTGTTCTTGATAATTTTTGACGTTGATGCACATTCGATAATTTTTTAACATTTTATTTCATATGTATATTGATGATTGATAGTATTATTTTGACTATTGTAGGCTATTTTTGTGTATGTGTAATCTGAGTATAATTTTTACTTTTTATTTGGGGTACATTAAACCGTATGTATATATTTTAGCTTTACAGGCCTATTGGCCCAGGGCTTCTATCTGCTTTCACTTTTTCCGGATCGTGTATACTATATATTACTTCCCTAGACGTTCTCTTTAGGTAGTCGAGCCATTTAGGTCGTTGCTTCTTAGCTATAGTGGTGACTTTATCTCTTCTATACAACCCTACTAGTTCTTCGTTTGCCCTCCGCCACGAATCTCCTTGTTTTACACTGCCGTATATTTTAGCAGATTCGTGATCTTCATACCAAAAAGCTGTAGAAAAACTATATGAAATCCTGGAAATTTTTTTCGTGTTATACCGTGTTATTAAACTATATTTTTTACTGTTCTTTCTATCCTTCCTATCTGGCGCGAGAGATATTCCACAGGTCTACCGGTCTTCGATGTAAGATGTGTTGCCTATCCTTTTGCCCGCGAGTTAGAGACCACTTGGTAAAGCGTATGTACTTGAGCAATTTTTGTCTGTGGTTTTGTTTTCGCTAAGCAAGAACAAAAACAGGAGACTCCCTAACTGTAACTGTGGTAAGTGTCTTGTTTGTAGTTATTTTGAGAAGAATTATCTTAGAACCAGCGATATACACTGTAAATACTTTTGAATTTGTTAGGTTATTGGCGCCCAAGATAAGTCAATTAAAACGAAAGCTGGATTGTATCCACCCTTTGGAGCTAGTCGAAACACTTCTTCTAATGCCTTCAAAGAAGTCAGCTCCATATTAAGTATCTTATACTTTCTAAGTATACTTCTACGGCTACCGTCAAACTAAGCGTGAAGTCTTCAAACTTTCCCTGATTCGCCAGCTGTGGACAATGTAGACTAGGGCTGTAAACATCCGGATATTTTAAAAATCCGGTTAATCCGGATTTAACGAATCCGACATCTCAAGTTCGGATATCCGAATACTTCGGATTTGAAATCCGGATTTGGAGTCCGGATTTAAAATCCGGATTTGAAGTCCGGATTTGAAAACCGGATTTGAAGTCCGGATTTGAAAACCGGATTTGAACTTGGTATATACAATAACAGTTTTCATTTTTAAATTAAAATAGTTTGTCTCTAGTGAAATTAGCTGCCATTTATGGTAACAATAAATAATTGACAAATAGTCATTGCAGTTGACTAAGTCCTACTAAAAACCAAAAATCAAAAGAAACATATAGTTGTTCCAATAAAATCTTAAAAAGCCTTATGTTGCATCAACGTTTTTAAAAATCGATTAGTTTAAGTCTAGATTAGTGGCGGTTTTTTTATTTCTAACATGCACAAAAATTATTATTATGTACTATAAAATCTAAGTATCAAGATAAAAATAATTAATCCGCATAGACGTTGCGGGTTATCCATATAATACGTCACATTGAGAAAGTAAGATAGTCACTAGGGTGCCCGTAAAAAAATTAGTCGGCAAAATAAAAACCTCCGCTGATATTCCCGCACTGACGCTCTTGCATTTTCGTCACAGTATCCGTAAATAAAGTGAATATCGGTATATTCTTGATTTGAAAACGTCGTCATATTCAATTACTCTGAAAATTACAACGTCAAAGAATAAACAATGTCACTATAACAATATGACACAACAAGTACACGGCCTACCAGATTGATTTCCTGTTCAATGTTACATTGCCCATAACTCCTTAACGATTAAGTTTTGGATAAAAGTGTGTAAGGCACTTTCGACTTAAAATTGTCTAAAGAATACGCTCTTAAGCTATGGTCATCGAGTCACGGGACACCCTGTATATATAGAATAGTGTTTGATTATCCAACATCGGCTATCGGCTCGACATCACCTTAATGTATATCTGAACTTGAAATACATCTTTCACTATTAGATATGCATTGCACCCGGATTCCACTTGGAATCCGGATTCCATTTGAAATCCGGATTTCATTTGAATACCGGATTCCATTTAGAATCCGGATAGCCGAACTTGAAATGTCATATTATCCACGAATCCGGATTTCGGATATCCGAATTTCTGGAAATCCGGATTTAACTTGCAACCCTAATCTAGACCGGTATGTGCTGTTTTCTACCTGTCTGTTCCAACCGGATCTTCCGATTTAAACCTAAAAAATTGATCAGTCAATTATTGTAGTGCTTAGCGCTTGTGTTTGAATCCCATTTGA
Source organism: Agrypnus murinus (assembly GCA_929113105.1). Lineage (NCBI taxonomy): Eukaryota > Metazoa > Arthropoda > Insecta > Coleoptera > Elateridae > Agrypnus > Agrypnus murinus. Next base: position 23,921,918 of record OV816029.1, on the reverse strand, counting down.
GTCTTATTGTAACATTTGTAATTTTGAGGAAACTAACTAAGTTCAGAAAACTAGAGGTGAGGAGAGGTACAAGACGTAGCCTAATTTCTCCGTTATTTAAAAGATGACTTCAATATTTGATGGGAAAGCAGCAGAGTTACCCAGGTAACAGTTTAGGTTCCACTCACAGGTCAAACTTCAAATAACTTCTAGCTTCTCGTGTAACCCCAAACGTGGCTAAATTGTGTATGTTAATAAGATCTGGGTATCCCTTTTAACGTTGTTTACAACTGTAGGCCTTTGGAAGTTTCAACTAAATACGCTCACGTTACACTTGATAACTTAGCTATAGATTTATCGTGAATTAGATCTTTTAGAACATTCTCATTTTTCTCCAAATAAGACTGTCCATGATATATTAATTAATTTCATAAATTCGTACGCCTTCTTATTCATTTCCCAGCATTCGTTTCAATTGCAATCAACAATTTCAAAATAAGAAATTCCCCAAATGTAAGATCATCTTACAGACGCATTCATATATAAAAAGAACCTTCTTGTAAATCCAGTGACCCATTTATGTTATCACACATTTATTTTCGCGTTGCGGTCCGGCAGCAGTAGGTAATCCCGAAAGAAAACCGAAGACTTTATTTTTCGTATTGCCTTTCATAAAAGGAAACGTGAGAAAACGACCTAGAAAAACAGTGTATTGTACAATAAAAATTCCCATCACAAGAAATGTAGTAAATAAAATCAGTGGAACAGGTACACGAGCGCAATACACAATAAGATACGATAGGGGGAACTAACCAGCAGCAGTAGCAGCAGCAATAGGGTGTAGAGGTCACAGACTGACCCTAGAAATAGCTCGAACGGAATAAACGTGACCATGGAGATGAATTCCGAAATTGCTTTTTCGCGTGGACAATCAAATTTCGTTGCGGCCTGAATATTAACGGTTTTATCTTCAAACAAAACATATGGGGTGTTTGTAGTGTATTACAGCAGAGTCGAAAATACATTTATTTGCAAGATGGTCAGGCAATTTGAATTTGAAACAAAAGAAAATCTCAGTTGACTTGGATCCAATCAACATTAATGTTTGCTGTATTAGCAGTATCGATTGGAGTTAGATGCCAATAAATTTAATATATATTATATGGAGCTGCGTATAGGAAATGGTGGGTTTTTGTATCTAAAGATATACATACACATAGTATATAGCCCTGTTTGCGTCACAATTGTTTTTATTTTCAATTTTCAGACTTTATAGACACTGTGTTCATAAATTATGGAGTAAATTCGTTATCTCGAAAACTACTATAATTAGATTGCTACAAAAGATCTGCGCAATGGCGTTTTGAGCTTATAACAGAAATTCGAATTTGATGTTGGGGTTGTTGCCAAACTTGCCATTGTTTTAATACCGCTATATAGCAACTTTTTTACTATAAATGAAATTCTGATTTCAAAAATATGTAAACAGGTGAATTCCAAACAACACTTAAATAAAGAGAAATATAAACAAACAATAATAACATAACTAAATGAAATGTTCGAGCTAGCATTGTTCTTGTGCCTGACAATATCGCAAACGTTCTCGTTGAACTTTGTTTGTTGAGGAACAACAACGTTACGTTTACGTTTACGTTACGTATCCACCTATTTGGAAATACCTCATTTAAATATCTCTTAACAGGTTCTGCAAAAAGATGGAACATTTTGCTAATACCTCAAAAGTAGGGATAAGATAATTTTGTAAAAATTGAAGATATGTTGGTCTGTTTTTATATTACCATCAAAATAGTAAGGTCCATCTATTCTATTTCTAAAGAGTAATTATTGGTAATTCAATACTGGAACGACAAAAAGTTGCTAAGATATGTTAAGAAATTTGAGCACCTGCACCAGCTCACTATATAAAAAAACAGATTTTAAATGAAAAATAAAAAAAATCCTTAACATTAGCGAAAAATTAAAATTAAGTTAAAAAGTTATTCGTTTGCAGTTATGCACTGTGTAACGTTACGTTTTTTTAATTATACTGTGTACGCCAAGTTTTGATTAGTTTATTTTGTAAAAGGAAATATTTGTTTGGTTTTATTTTCTCCATAAATGTTTTCAAAATTTATCATTATTATGATATTCAACGACGTTAGCGTCGGCGCATATGTTAAATAGTGGGAATGTAATCTTTGTATAGTTTTAAAAGTAAAAATTAATTGTGTGTTAGTTGAATAAAAGACGCAAAAATAGCCCGACTTAACGGCAAAGTGTTATTAGTTAATTTAAAATAACAAGTTTGCATAGGGGATTAGATTCCCATTTAATAGTTAATTATAGCGGCAATGTCCCTAAATCTCTTCCTTCTACCTACTTCATTTTTTCCTTGCCATAATGTTATAGTAATGGTTAAATCTCTTCAATGAAGCAAGATCAGAAGCAACACTTGTCGGTAAGTCTTTTTTACATACAGTCCATTACTATTATTATTAGCATTTGAAATATTTTGATAAAGTATAATAGCATTCGTTAGCTTTTTTTGAGCGACCAGTTTTCATACAAAACAGTTGGTCCTTCGAGCCGGATATTCGATAGTATATTTAAACATTTTTATTAAAATTTAAACTTTAATAGACAAATTCATTTAAAAATTCAATTCGTTGTAGATTACATTGCCACATAAAAAAAATTATTGTTTGAATTATAGTTAGTCTTTACTTAGTTCATCTTTTTAAAAAGATACGCTTTTAAAATATTTCCAAGGAAATAAATCTCAACAAATATCGTGGATTAGTATTGATACACACTTACTAGTACGCCCTGTACTAGTAAGTGTGGGATATCTTTAAGACTTCTTAAATTGTTTTTAATTAGTTTATCCTATTCCAGACTTATTTACATTAGATTTTAGTAGGCTTTATTAATAATCAAGATGTCTGACATCAAAAAACAAAGACTTAAAATATTAACTGCTAAAAAACAGCAGTATTTTGTAAGAATACAACAGATATATGATGCTAGTAAATCAGTGCAGGATGAGAAGCAAAAATATTTTTTCAGAGTTAGATATCAAGGTTTGGAGGCTGCTAAGGAATTATTTTTAAGCACTTTAGATGAAATAACTAGGATAATGGGCCCTACGGGCCTAAGCACTTAAGTATGATAGAAATAGCATTTATCGATTTTTTTTAAAGTAGGTCGGTATTTACATGACCTGCATAAATCTCCAATCGATTCTCTATCGATAGAGCACATATTAGTACCAAATAACACTCAATAGCACTAAATAGTACGATAGAATCAGCATTTATCGATTTTTTAAAACATGACCTACTAATTTTCGGTCGTGCATTATCCTCGACAAATTACGCGTCGAATGAGCCCAAGCCCATCTCTCCAGCCCTTATAGAACGCGAGAATGGGGCTCGGACACACATACAAATCAACTTTATTAATATTGGAGTCGAATGAGCCCAACCCATCTCTAACATGACCTACTTTAAAAAATTTTCGGTCGTGCATTATCCTCGGCAAATTACGCGTTGAATGAGCCCTAGCCCATCTCTCCAGCCCTCTTATAGAACGCGAGAATGGGGCTCGGACACACATACAAATCAACTTTAGTAGTATTGGATTGCTCTGTCATTAGAACTGGAGGATGATTATGTTCCTGATTATTCTTCTTTAAATACGGTAGAAGAAATCTACTGGTCAATAGTTGATTGAAATTTAATGAAATTTATATTTTAATGTACTTGGCTTTTGATGGCCTCTGGAGGTCGAGAGGTTTATCAGATTGTTTTGAGGGTAATTTAAACATAGTCTAAGCACTTATATGAAATTTTATATATCAATGAATGTACTTGCTCTTTGATGGGCTCTAGATGTCAAATGGTCCATCTGATCGCTTTGAAGATAATTCGGAGGTAAAGTAATTTTATGAATTTTATATTTGAATGCACTTAGCCTTTGATGGCCTTTGGAAGTCGAGAGATTTATCAGATTGCTTTGAGGGTAATTTCAACATTGTTTAGGAGGGCATTGTCAGAAGCAATTTTATATTATATATTTTAATGCACTTGATCTTTGATGACCTCTCAAGATCAAACGGTTCATCAATTGAGGGTAATTTAAATACTGTTCAGAGAATTAAGTTTTAAAGGCCAGCATATTGTAAAACAATTTTATAAGATTTATATTTTTATGTACTTGGTCTTTGATGACCTCTGAAATTTCAAGCGGTCCATCGGATCGCTTTGAGGATAATTCAGGAGGTCGCGTTCCATTCGTCCGTATAGTCTGGAACAATTTTATGAATTTTATATTTGGATGTACTTAACCTTTGATGACCACTGGAGGTCGAGAGGTTTATCACATTGCTTTGAGGGTAATTTAAACATTGTTTAGGAGTATGAAATATTAATATAAATACAAAGAACAAAATAAAATAAAGAACAAGCCAAGCTATATAAGAAAAAACGCTATTGTTTAGGAGGTCTGATTTTATTAGTCGGTATAGCCTGAAGCAATTTTATCAGTTTTTATATTTTAATAAGTGTTTTGAGGGTAATTTAAACACTGATCAGGTGGTCAAGTGTTATAGGCCTGCATATGTGAAACAGTTTCATGAGATTTTATATTTTAATATACTTGACCTTTGAGTTTTTAAAACACTAAGAGTTAAGCAATTTGAAAGTTGCCTTTTTAATTTTTAAAACCTTGATATTCAATAGTTTTTAGAACATTTTTAAAATTTAAAATTGCGAAATTCAAAAACCTGAAGCCATGTAATTTTAAATTTCATATATTTACTAGTTGGCCTGGTTTAATGTTCGAAATTTTGAAACTGCAAATTTCTAAAATTTCTATAATTGATATCCTATAGGTCTGACTCGATGAAAGATTTTAATTTTAAAACTGGAAAACTTCTGTTACTTATACCCGGTATCAAAAGTGATGCTGACATCAACAAAGCTCAGCTATGGAACTTGAATTTCTAAAACATCGACTATCGAACTTTCAAACCTGAAAAAGAAAGATTTTTTAAACATAAAGATCGCTAATCTATAGTACTACCTACGAAGTTTTGACTAACGAGAATAGAATATCTAGTCCTTGGGCTTATGATGTTCCAAGGCTGCGTAACTTTTGAGCGTTGCACTTGTAAACACTGTCGAAACTGTGCATCTCTGAAACTGTACATATGAAACTATTATCGAAAATCTTCACCCATTAAACTTTGCAACTGAAGACGGATGGTATTTGGAAGACAAACTTTTAATTTTTCAGTAAGTTCGTAACTTTGAAACTAAAAATTAAGTCGCTTGGAACTGAAAGTTTTTGTAGGAAGTTTGGTTTTATTTTTGGTTAAACAATTTTGATGCGGGTTTAATAATGTAATCAAGTGAAAAAATGGGAATACATGTTTGGAAAGAGAGTGTGTTACCCACAAAATGAGGATCACTAATTGGGAAACTGTAACAACCTTTAACCGCAGTTAAATCTGTCGGCTGCCAGCTAACTAGTGTGAGGTTGTGGGTCTCACTAAAGGTCTTGTGTAATGGGAGCCAAGAATCGTCTAAAATAGCTCTAGTATTTGCCGACAAAATCTGAAAAGAACTAACACATTTGCGACTACTACCAATGTGGTCGACTTTTCCCAATACTGGCTCCTCGATAGCTGAAAATATAAACCCCTAATACCACACATATAAATAATAAGTATTCAAGTGAGATATACCGTGCTTTATCAACAAATAAACAAATTAGCAAATCAGGTAAATCAATCAGGTGTGATATTTTCACTCAAGGTGAAATAGCCTTGGCAAAAACTAAAAGTAAGTTATTATTATTGATTTTTATATACAAATTTGAACGGATGGAGAATTCATGCGAGCGTCCACTATTTACTCTAAATCAATATAATAATAATTATTATAGATAAAAATATAGACTAACAGTTCAAGTCTCAAAAATGTTACTGGCACGGTAAATTAACGCGAATACCTGTGATATAGAGATTTCGCAATCACTAATCGTCAGATTTTAATTGTTTAACATATACGGAGCAAAGGTTGTACGTATACACACTCGCAAATATTCCTAACAAGGTAAACTGATCATATAATATAGGTATATGCAATAGATATAATACATATCAGTGTTACACGCACACTGGGGAAAACCATTTAACACAGAAAAATTATAATATTCAGCTATACAGAAATGCTTTATATTTACAATAAAGGATGTCAAACGTTATTTCTGCTACGAATAGTTGCTATAATATAAGAGATTCACGATACAGGTGTTCTTCAAATCTGGATAGGAACGCCACCAACCAGGTAACTGTACAAGAGCAAACTTAGCCTAGTGGTGTTTTAACAACCCAAATATACGACAAAGTGTATAGAGGTAAACAATAAAAAGAATAAGATAAACCAGAAAGATAAAAAAACAACAAAGAAACTGTAATGTGTATGTGTACTGTCTGTAACAAATAAAATTAATTACCAGAATGCACCAAGCAAACATGGAATAAACACCTTAGATAAAAGGTGACCTTCTGAAAGAGTTATACCGCTCCCAAATGCGTCTAACGTCGATTATATATCAAGTGCTGTTAAAAGAATTACAGTAATAAGAGACTGAATGTAAAGAAAAGCTAATCTACAAACTTACGAGAACGTGCTTCTAAGCTCCAAAAAAGAATTAGCTGTAATGCACCCCCCCCCCCCAAATGCAATTCCCATTTCCCAACAATAAAGGGAAAATTAATTTAACGGCGATGCCACTAAAATCTTCTTATTAAAGAAGTTGCTTAACGAACGAACAAAACCAAGTGAAGTCTCGTATCAACAAGGAAGTTAGTTCCAAACAAAATGGCATCTAAAAGGAGAGAGAATGCGAAAATCCCTAACGCTATACAATATAACACAAAAGCATAGCTATACAGGGTGCTACGAAATTAGCACGTAACAAGTGACACCGTTGTCGAACAAGAAAACGGAGAAAAAGTCTTATTTGTCTGAAACTCTGAGCTGTACAAATACACCGTAAAGGTCATTACACCACTATTTAGAAAAATACTTGCTCGAATGCTATCTTTAATAAAAACAGTCAGTCAATATAAGCAGGCCTCGGGGGTGACGACACGTTTGATCGGGATACTTGCGCATCTGGCCGACTGTACGTAGGGGACGAGCGAAAAGTTTTGCAGATTTATAACTAGATTGATTAATTGCAATTTCGCTCAATTTAACTTGAAGTTACATCTAAACATAATTCATTATAGTATTTAATTAATTTAACACTAATAGATTTTCAAAACTTACTGCAGTTCCCTGTTGTATACATCTGGCAGTGCCAGACGTGTTGTTATCAATGCGAACTGAATATATGTAAACGTAAGTTATTATCGATGAACCAACCGCTTTATTCTATTTCAACTTTGAACAGAAACGTAACTATTTCCCAACGTAGACTCAATACGGGGAGATGTACAAATGTTTATAAAAGACTTCGGCGATGACAAATCTTATCAAGGCGCGTATCGAAAAGGAAAAACGGTTATGGGCTGAAGAATCTATTACTAGAATCTGCTCCCATTAGGATAACGTAAGCGGGTCTCCAGCTATACGATTTCCTCTGCTATTTCCTTTTTGCCCAACGGCAATGAGAGAATGAAAAATTTACCTGACAGAATTTTCCGATTTAAAAAATCTGTTTGAGTAGGAGAAGGAAACTAGTTTCCTTTTATAGTATAAAAATTTTGCAAGCGAAAGACATTCTCAAAAGAATCTCATTAAGGACTCTTCCCCATTTTTTTTTACTTTGCTTAATATAAAAGGCGTTTTCTCTCTCTTTCTTTTTAATGATTGATTGTTATATTAAACATCATCTACTTGATATAATTATGTATACGAATATTTTTTTAAGGCGGGGACTGTGATGATGGAAATTCAGCAGCGAGTGTCGAAAATTTTTAACGGTAAAATAAATGAGGGATTAATATTGCGAGGAGGGTGCGAATATAAATTGAGCAAAATTATTGCTCGTCACTGACTAGGAACATTTTCGCATGAGTGGTTAAAATGGGATACGGCTGACCTGTTACGTAACCCGCAGCACTGATATGTCATTACTGATTGCGTTATTCTGCTGCAAATAATTTCATCAGGATCGTAAATATTAGTGCCCTAAAGCCCATTACTAACTGATCAATTTAGGGGCAAATGGAGAAAATTTATAAATAGAAAATGTAATATATTGCTAGATTGCAAAATAATCAACATTTATTTATTATCTAGGTATTTTGTAATTTTCTGCATTACTATTACTATCTAAACTCTTAACATATGTTTTAAGGATTTTCGGGAAAATTTCAGTGAGAATTCATAATTCAGTTGATAATAAGTCATTCATAGTCATATAGCAAGACACCATTTATATTAAACCTAAAGCCTAAATAGCATGAAAGTATTTTTTGGAAGTTTTGTAACGGTATATTTTTATCAGCTCTGAATAAATGTAATTTTGTCGACATATTAACAAAAATCTTAAGTCCGGTTCTGCAAATTTGAATTCTTTTCATAATGTAAACTTGCGTTAGCATTCGATATAAACAACCCCATAAAACTTATTTTAAAAAAGGTTGGTTTCAAATCTTAGAATTATAAAAATCTCTTTGGTTACTCATATAAGCGTTTAAAAAAAATAATAACTTGAAGCGTTTGCAGTTTTAGAGAAAAAATCAATACTTGCTTTTGAGTTGCTGTGCTCTGATTCGTTAAGCCAAAACACGCGACCCGCTGATTGGTGTACACGATTTGTATAATGCAACCTTCAGCTTTTAAGAAAAAATCAATACTTGTTCTTGAAGTGAGACCCCGCTATTGGCTGATTTCAATTTGCATCTGGTAATGTATTCCTACGCGAAAAAAAGAACCCTGAGTTTTTAAGAAGTCAGGACACTTCCGTTCAGTTGCTGGTCCGAGATACTTGCTTCTGAGTTGCGGTAAAGAGAACACACTTGCCTTTAGTTGCTGGTCCCAGATGCACTTCAGTTTTAAGTTTCGATATAGTACAATTGCCGGTATCGGATGCCTTGCATTGTTATTTAAGAAAATTTACAGTTAATAATCATACCGTTTAATTAAGTTTCCGGATATTAATTAAGAGTTCGCGGTTAATAGAAGTACCGTTATACAGTTAAATATTTTTCCGGGTGTTTGTGTTTTTGAAGAATGAGAAATCTAGTTTTTCCTATTAAAAGTGTAACAGCTTTAATACAGTTTTACCGTATCGTACCTTCGTTTAAACAATTCTCGTACCGAAATATCGAAAACAAATTAATAATTACAGACTTTCTCTTCAGTGATCGAAATCTCGATTAATAATAAAATTTGAGTTATGTGCCTTATAAATCCAGTTCATATTAAAATAATAAGTAGGTTGTTTTAATGAAAACAACGAATATTTGCCGATGGTTATCAAAACCAAATTAATAACCAAATCTCATGAAAGTTTATGGTTGTATTCAGTTATTTTATTTTGGGTGAATTCGTAAATAATGGTTCACCACAAACAGACATTACGAGGATTAATTCATTGCATCTTTGAATAATGGAAAGAAAAATCTACGAACATTCCAGTTTCCGTCTGCAGTGACTGTTTGATGTATGCAGGAGTCATATTTGTGCAGTTTAGCGTTAATTTGGTTTGCGAATTATTGACAACTACAGGTACAGTGATTTATGTATTTTTTTGAGTCTTAAATATTTATGTAAATTCTCTTTGAATCTTTGAAATATTTTTACAGTTTGTTTTTCATTTATATGTAATTTAGTATACAACTTTTATTCATTAAAATTTCATTAGTCAAGAGCTCTTAGGTAGGGAATTATTATTTGAATTCTTGAGTTTAAAATTTGTAATCTTTTCATATTTTTTCTTGTGTTTTCTCAAATAAATATGATTTTAAAGTTAATTAAAACGAGAAAGACTGAACCATATAATTATGAAAGTTTTTATTCATACCTTCATTAAACTAAATTTTTAACTTTGTTGAGATTAACTAATATTTTCCACTAAATTTATATCGGTCTGATTTCATTTTCTGATTAGTGATTTCAGACAGATTTATTAAATTTATTTAATCTATTCGATCTATTTAATTATCGTTATTAAGCTTCATAATCAGATGGCGCCCTTCTTGTGTATGTTTTTGCGTTTTCGAAACCTTTATCCATTTCTTTATAAATTAGACAACTGCAGAACCAATACCTACCATCTGAAATTAAGATTTGTAAGATAGAGCTAAATCTCAAGCCTTGGTAATCTTGAGCATCTTTTAACGTAAGTATAATTTTTATGTTTTTGTTGTTTACGATATTTAGTCCGGCAGAAAAAACCTTCGTTTTAATTGGCGCCCAACGTGGGACATTTTATTGTTTATTTAGTCCGGCAGAAAATACCTTCGTTTCAGTTTCTATTTAAACCACTGACTTTAACAAATTAAGTATATACCTAGCTTATTAGGCAATAAGGGCTTAATCTTTAAATATGCAATTTGACGCGCTGGTCTAGCCGAAATTGTGCTAGAAATCTTATGGTAGCTACACTGCCCTGTTAAGGATAAAGGTCGTATCTGCATAACTGGAAGTTTTGAGAAATCAATAAAAAACTAATTGTTATTGTGCCATCCAAAGCGTTTTTGCTTTGTATTAAAGTTGCCATTAACAACTTTAATATAAAACAAAAAATATAACAATTTATTAGTTATAACTAAGTACCCTAACTTTGTTACTTTGCATCCTACAGAATACAAAAATAAATAATTTTCAAATAATTAATAATAAAGTAAATATGCAAACAAAAAACATAATTACTTTAAACTCGCTTTAAGAATTCATGGTCAGTGGCTTTATCAAATTCGGCACTTCATTTAAATTCTTTAAATTTAACATAATTTAGTCTTAATCTTCAAAATCTAAAAGATCACAACGAAATTAATTCATACGCCTCAGATGATACGACCGAATTTTAGTTAACTTTTAATAATCAGTTAGTTTTAGTTTTAGCCTGCACTATTATTGTGTGCACGTACTACACACGGAAAAACTGCAAGATCTCTCATTTAACTTTAGATTGTTTGGATTTCACCACCATTAGTTGAAATTCAAACGTATTTTAAATAACCGAACTGCATAAATTATTTCATTCAGATGATATAGTAAGAAATTATTAACTTAACAAAATATCTTGTCTGTACAAATTTTTAATCGACTTAGTAGAATTGACTTAAAGCACCTCACAGTTTATGCGGGGTACATACATGCCCGTCCCTATCGAAAGGTTTTCTTCAGGCCGATTGTATTACTCTCGTTGTCGACTCGACTAACTTCCACGTCATAATTTATTAAGAGGAAAAACAGATTGAACAAAGAAAGATATTAATCAAAAATTCTGAAACAATTGGCTTATGTCACGATAAACTAATGATCAAAAGGCAAATATCACCGAGTATTTGATGTTTTACGAGACTAACCTACAATTTAAAATGTTTTTCTCTGGCTGTTAATTTTTTATAGCATTGATAAGTGAGGCAGAATTTTAGAAAATAAATTTTATAAAGATTTTGACATCGTTTACGATTTGTAAAGAATTAACTTTTAAGACGGTCGTGCAAACAATTGTTTTGAGATTTGAGTTCTATAGCCTCCAGTTTTGAGGATTTTGGCTCCAGATCTTTTTCCCTGCGAATATTATTACTGTTTTGCTATTTTGAGAGACCTTACTTTTTACGAAGTTAAGTATTTTTCCGTGTGGCAATCTTATCAAACCCTTTAATTTTTGTAAATATTTATCAAACCTTTTCTTTGACAAACCTCTTTTCTTATCAGTGTTTTTTATATTAGTGCATAATTGTATTATTTGAATCTTTTGGATATAATCGCTAATATCTGACGCTGACTTAGGAGGTTGCTCTATTAGAGAACTTGTCTGATGGAACTCTAGCCCTGCCATTTTGAAAAATTTTAGTTCAGTGTTTATTTATCTTATTTCTTTCTGCTTAAGATTTTTGAGTGATTTTTTTTGTTTTAGTTTGTTATAATTATTTTAATTCATATTTGATATTTAATAATAAATTTAGTTTTATTATTTGATTATTGATGTTTGATATACATGTGTTATAAAAATACAAATAAAATAAATATTTAACAGTGTTTAACAAGTGTTTAAAACGGCCTACATTATTTATAAATAAAAATAGAGACGAAAATGAGTAAAGAAAATAATAATTTAAAATTACTTAAGGAGGTGTCCAGTACGTTCAACTAAAGAAGACTATAATAACATCTGTAAGTCGGCTGCAGCCGCACTTAGGACCTACGTAATAATAATAATCGCCCCCTCCCTCCCGCACAAGCTTATAGCTTCTGGGGCTTGGTTTCCAGGCTATGGGTTGTAGCAATTATTATATTATAATATTATTATTATAATAAATTAAAATTTTCCCATTATTATTATCCCAAGCGTAAGAAGCAAAAGGTAAAATAAATAAGTACAGAAGGAAAACATCATTAGTTCAAGACACCAAGTTTGTGCAAAATCGGTGTGTAAATAATAGCAGAGCTTGTGTTTTGTTTTACAAAAAGTGAAATCATTTTCTTTTACAAGAAGTGATATCATTTCTCCAAGACTGGATAAATTTAAGGTTAAACAATTCACCTTGAGTTTACAAGGTAGTTCATTGTAAAGTTGCAAGTACAGACATCACATAATCTAAAATAATTAAAGTCAATAATAATAATCTTCCAATTTAATCAAAGATCAAAACTTACTTGAATTGTATCAGCTCTGCTGCATAAATTATGGGGTATTTGTAAATTTTCAAAAAAGAACCTAATTGGAAGTTTAGTAGATTTCTTTTACGCGTAAGACTATAAGGAAGGTGAGACTATAAACAAGAGGTTATAACACAACCGACGGTTCATATTTGGCCCGAGATATATTTTTCTTGTCATATGTGCAGTTATTAAAAAAATAATTTGCATTAAAAAAATAAAATGCGACACTACAAGTTGTAGTGACAAACTTCAGTAAGCCGTTTGATTGCATTAGTATAGAAAATAATCACCATTCCTGTACAGGAGTATGGGTGGATTCAACTACTGTGCATACTCAGCTGGGTATAGGTAATTTATATGCTCATGTTTATTATATTTTAACTTTTTATCGATTTGCTTTTGATGTACTTGCACTTACCGATCGTAATAATTTATTAATAAATTTATTAGGAATGGCTATATTTGTAAAACACGTTTTCAATTTTATTTTCTGAAATCAATAAAATACTTTATCCTTAACTCTTTAGAGTTATATGGGAGTTTTAAAGCTATATAAACTACTCTAGAGTTTTGACATGTTGAATTATTCCAATTAAAAGTTAATTTACCAGCATAACTAACCAGCATTTTGATATTTCATGTACGTGGAGAATGTTCCAAACAGGTATTCGTAGGTACTTCACAGGAAATGGAAATTTTGTAGTGCAGACTGGCTGTACACTAATAATAAAGTACTCGTAAAAATTATAAAACACGAATATATAGCACGTATCCTCGTTTTGAGAGCGTACTTCGTGGACTTAACATTTTATGGGAGTTAGCCGAGGAGTGTATACTACATTCGAGTCCTCTTTGGCATATAGGAATACACGCTCCAATTTTTGCACAAACTAATTACGAACAAAATCGTTTCGACAGACTATGGTCACTCTATTGAGAGATTTCATTACTGAAGTGAAATTTACAATGATGATCGTGTGGTGTAATGGCTACTTTTTCAATTATTGTTTAAACGAAATAAGAAGACTTTACGGAAAAGTTGATCCTTTTTGATTCACTGGAATCCACTTAAAAAGTTTTCTAATAAACAGACGTTATATTTTAATTGGTTTTAAAGAGCAAGGTCGTCCGAAACCCGAATCAATAATTAAAAATCCTAGTAAAAGTCGCTTAAGAAATTATAAAAAGCTAGCATGTATTTTAGAAACAATTTGATTTGTGGATGTAATCGGAAGAATGCTTTGGTTGGTTTCCCATATGTATTATTTTCTGGCGAACATGGGGAGAAAGAAATTTGGAGGGAAACGAGAGTAAGAGATCTGATACATTTAAGTGAAAAAAAATCAGAACACATTCATTTTGTACTTTTGGTAAAGGGCATAAATGTGCTTCGAGCACTAGAAAATTTTTTGAACGCGTGACTAGTTTGGTACTCTAAAGCATCACAGCTTCTAGGCATTTTACTTACTAATTTTTCTTTTCTGTACTAATTCATGTATAGGAATAAAATGCAAATATGTAGGGGTCCCCATATGTAGTATAGAAGAGCAATATATACAGGGTTGCTGTTAAATATATAACTTAGGCGCTGTTGCCAAAACGGTTTTAGATATAGGTTGTTGAAAATTGTAAAATTTGAATTTGCACATTTACGTACATATAAGAAAATTATGTATAGTTTTTGAGCGCAACAGCCATCTTGATTTTTTTAAATGGTAACATGGATAATATACCATTCCTTTACAAGCACCGTGCTATGTTGCAGAACGTTGGCATTTCCCTCCTACACTTGTGTTATCAGTGGCCAGTCAGCACAAGTATAGGGAATATACAGCTTAAGTCAGACTTCGAACCATCCCAAGTGCATAGTACTTGGGTTTTTTATTAATTTTAAGGAGATTTCCTGGGAAGAATTTACTTTTATCATTGCCTTCTGAGGAAGAAGCAATTTTTAAAAATCCGGTGTTATATTGACCGGGTTACGAACCGGATCCCTTGGTTGGTAGTCCCGCACGCAACTATCCGAATCACAATCGCTCTCATATTTTTTATATTTAATAACAAATCATTATAATTACAAAATAAAATTATATAGACAAACCCACTAAAAGAATGAGTGTGTAAAATCCACGAACGGCACTTCAAGACTCGAGTTTCTGAGAACTGTTTGGCTCTCGCACACTCAACAGAGCTTTAATATTTGCTCTAAAAGTTTTAGCAAGATGGTGTGCCTCCCTCCTACTCATTATGGGCTTGAAGTTAAATTAAAAGATGAATTGGGAGAAGAGAATCGTGCAGTGCTCCGCTAGATCTCTCCGCCTGATTTGCCCTTTTTGGATTTTCTTTGTAAGATAATTTAAAACTTCTATGCGAATAGACAAGAAGATATAATATATCTAGTTGAATTAAAAAATACCATTTGCACTGAAACAACAGCTGTTACAGCAGATTGGTTACAGAATTCTGTAGAAAATTTTAGAAAGCGAATAGAATTAACGGGAACAGTTTGAACATCTTTCTTAAACGGACATTTCATCATTTCCATTAATGATTTTCACAATTAAAAGTTGTTAGAAATTGTATAAAAATAATTTTAAAAAATTATAATTTTCACTTGTGTTATGAATTGACTACTGTATGTTTCTGTAATTAATATTTATAATTCAACAAATAATAACCAGTGAGTAAACGATTATGTTTTTGATTGTGTGTGATATTGGTAAAAATAGATCATTTTAATTCGATATGAAATATAAAATCGCAAATACAAATTAAAAATTTATTGCTTGGTCTAATTTATGTGAGACAGAGCTCGTATATCTAAAACCTTTTTCCCGTGGTTTCATATTATTAAATATGGGCTACTTTAGTGCTCTAAATATAGGCTAGACCATTTTATATGAACATTTTCGAATTGAATTACAAAAAAAAAGTATTTTTTAGAAATCATCGTATGGAAAAAATAACTAAAGAAAAAAAGAAAAGAAAGTACATAAAAAGGACGAACACCAAATTTACAATTTCAGAGTTCCTACATGTTTCAGGTATTTAAACTTAACCCTTCATCAGTCCTACGAGATTTAAGATATAAAGATATGAAATCCCATTCCGGATAGAAGGGACTTCACTTCGACAGAGTATTTTACATGTAAAGGAAACATTAGAACAACTGGAGCTCCGTGGCCGAGTAGTAGAGACTCAGGGGACAGGGGTTCAAATTTTGAATACGATTAACTTAAAAAAATTTAGTAGTGTAGTGATTTTGCTGTATAAACGCTCACCATGTATATCACTATATTCCTAACTCCCATCGGAAGGCATGGAATCATATTGAACACCAGCAATACCTTATAGCGACCCCCGACTGAAAACAGAAAATTCAACATTTTTTTAATGGATGACCGTCGACCGGCCCTTCACCCTGGAAATTTCTTGAGGTTTCGTCCGTTACTAACAACGAACAGTCGCTAGATTTTCATTTAATAAACGCTGACGATTGCTGCATTCTTCCCTGCATTACTAATCGCCCCTCAAGAGTACCCTTTTTATCAAAAACAAGTTACGGTGCAATATGGCAGTAGCATTCCGGACATTTAATACTTCGAATGTCGAATTATCATTCAAATTAATTGATAACTATAGCAGTTTAAAAATACACGACAAACGTAAAAATATAATATATTAACCTTAAGTCTACCTTATAACATTTTACTTAACCATCAAGATCTAGTCATAAATGATCATAGTAAAACGCCGTATTCTACATTAAAAAACGCAGTTTTGAACTATTATTTACCTTTAGAACAGAATGTTACTCATTGAAAACAAACATCAATCGACCTTGAATTTTTTTGCAGCTAGAATTTATTATACATCCATATGCAAGGACAGTAATAGATTCTATCTTTTTCTTGGGTAATACGTTGAATGCCCTTCTAAGTTATTTTGAATTACCGTTTAAAATATATGTTTCAGTCTTTTTTTCTTACGGAAAGTGTTAATGTAGTGTCCCGGTACCGGCAGATCGGTTAAGGTTTTTCACAGTTTTCCTTAGCTGTAACACAAATGTGGGATTTGTGCTAATACCATCTGATAAGTCGGATGCAGCCGCACGTTGCACCTGCGTAATAGTAATAATCGCTCCTCCCTCTCGCACAAGCTTCATAGCTGCTGGGGTCTGGTTCACCAGGTAATGGATAGTAGAAATTATTGTGTGTGAAAAAATGTGGGATTTGTGCTAATACCATCTGATAAGTCGGATGCAGCCGCACGTTGGACCTGCGTAATAGTAATAATCGCTCCTCTCTCACGCACAAGCTTCATAGTTGCTGGGGTCTGGTTCACCAGGTAATGGATAGTAGAAATTAATGTGTGTGAAAAATATTTGATTTGTGCTAATACGATCTGATAAGTCGGCTGCAGCCCCACGTTGGACCTGCGTAATAGTAATAATTGCTCCTCTCTCACGCACAAGCTTCATAGCTGCTGGGGTCTGGTTCACCAGGTAATGGATAGTAGAAATTATTGTGTGTGAAAAAATGTGGGATTTGTGCTAATACCATCTGATAAGTCGGATGCAGCCGCACGTTGGACCTGCGTAATAGTAATAATCGCTCCTCTCTCACGCACAAGCTTCATAGCTGCTGGGGTCTGGTTCACCAGGTAATGGATAGTAGAAATTATTGTGTGTGAAAAATGTGGGATTTGTGCTAATACCATCTGATAAGTCGGCTGCAGCCCCAGGTTGGACCTGCGTAATAGTAATAATCGCTCCTCTCTCACGCACAAGCTTCATAGCTGCTGGGGTCTGGTTCACCAGGTAATGGATAGTAGAAATTATTGTGTGTGAAAAATGTGGGATTTGTGCTAATACCATCTGATAAGTCGGCTGCAGCCCCAGGTTGGACCTGCTTAATAGTAATAATCGCTCCTCCCTCACGCACAAGCTTCATAGCTTCTGGGGCCTAAATTATTATTATTATGATTATAGTGAGATAAATCAGTTTATTTAATATAGCATTTATGTGTTTAATAATTACAAAATGATTGGTATCAAAAAGAAATTTACTAAATTAAGAAAAAGTACGTGACACGTTAAACGAATTTTCTTTCTTTATATTTATCCTCTCCCATAGAAAATTCTAGTTTATTTACTACGCTCTTTAATATGAAACCACGCCTACCAAATCAACTCAAAACACCACTCCGGTTCTTGCTGAGTTCAACCAGATATATTTGGATTTTATAAAGAGACAAACACGGCGACAAATAATTATGCTACGTCCACTATGAAGACACACTCACCAGACGAACCCATTGCACCTCGTTGGTCCTTGCTTATTCCACACACACACTCGCGGCGCGTGATGATGCCACGCCTACTACACCGTCCCATTCTACCTCTCGCGTCTTTGCTTAGTTTAGCCATATGTATGTGGGTTCGTGTAAAGGAACAGACACACTGACAAAAACATTTACCACGCCTATCATCGCCTCCCTCTGCCCTGTGTTAAGCCCAACCATATAGGTGGTTTGGAAATAAATTTTACAAGGGTCAAATCTATAAAGGGATATACATAGACAGACAATTTGGATTTTAGTATATAGAAGACAATTAAACATCAGCGATATATATATATATATATATATATATATATATATATATATATATATATATATAAACGTTTTCTGAATCTTATTTCTACCTTTTCGTGCTCGCTAATCTCTTGAAGAGGATCTGCAGCCAACCACAGTCCCCGGCTACTTTGATGTAAGTTACCTTATATCGATAATTTCTAAATGTATTATTCTGGGAAATAAGATTTCTTATTTTCTTAGTTCTTTCTAGTTGAAGTAATAATCTCCCGACGTCATCAACCAAACCGTTTATTGTTTCCAATTGCCTGTTTGTCTATAGCCATAAACCCTCACTGAGAGGTAAGTGGTATTGGTTAAAGGTATTGACTTTATGTTAAATTCATTTTTCTCTTTTTAGGGTTCTTGGTTTTGGGTTTCTCTTTAAGTTTCCCTTTATTGCGTTACCTATTGTTGTTATTGGTACCATTGAAGTACTCCTCCAATTCCCCTTCTTTACCGCTACTTTGCTCGAGAACAGCTGTAAGGTTACTTTAGTGGAGACAGCGCGACCTGCATGGTGTGTTCGATTCTTTCCAGATAAGTGCCGAGAAAGATACATTTATGATGAAGAACTATACGGACTACCCTTTTTTTTGGTGTTTGGCATATCTTATTCAACTCTATGATTAAGACATAACTGGTAATATTGAAAACTGGGTAAACCCTAAGTAATCCAGAAAAACCATATCCTTTTCATTGCGGAATAATTAATCCATTGCTATTCTATATGTAAAGCCGAATGATATCATAACGCTACTCAAGAAATCATGAATTTCCGTATATCCATGAGAGTCTTAACCTAGAATGTTACATAACCTTTAAGTCAAGTTTGACATTTGCCTACTTTTAAATTGACAACCTAAATTAATCATTCTTGAACTAAGCCTACTATCGGTCTGCCAAACTAATCAGCCACACAAAAATCACACAATGACTCCTCAAAATAATATTAAATTCCTACATCTTTGTAATAACAAACGCAAATTAGACATTTTCGAAGCCTTTGAGATATACAAACACAAACTCAGGGTACCTTTAATGAATGAACAACTTGAGCTCAGTAATTCTCCGTTACTGGAAGTATTAGATATTTAGTTCTGAATATTATTATTATTTTATCTAGTTACCTATTTTTGTATCTACCTTAGCGACGTGTTTGTTTATAATTATATTACCTTTGATAATGACAGCATAGCTGTCGAAACAATATTGTCAGGTTACATTTTAATAAAACTGTGAAACTTTTAATAATCTTTATTTATTTCATGATTATGGAGTTCCACAAAGTAAGGCTGGAAACAATAAACAAAATTTATTTAATGTTTAAACAAACTTCCTCTGCTTTATGAGGGCCCCCTATGATCCCCGGCTGCCCCGGTGGTAGCTACGGTCCTGAAAACTGTAAACAGTTATAGGTATCTCGAAATGAATTGTTCACCATCGTTAAAAATCTCAAAAATATCTTTCTCTCCCAAATAAGCTCAAGTAGCCAGAGACTCTTCCGTATATAAAAGAAATCGAATCCTTTTCATCTACTTTTCGGTAACGTTTTGAAAATTAAAGCTCACTACCCGATGTACTTTTGAGAGCACTTTCACATTGTGCACTTAACTGAATACCGTCCAATTTCGTATCATTATATACGAAGAGAAATACTTTTCGCTAAATAAAAATTTCATATTTGTACATAAATATATTTTGAGACCTTATACAAAGTCTGAGAATACAAACAACTTTACATTCTTAATACTAAACTTATATGCTATTAAACTTTCATTATAACAATAAGTTTGTTAACAGATCTGCAAACGTTGATAAATTTACAAAAAGATATGTTTTAAAGAACGATTAGATTAAAAGTGGACTTCAAATTTTAAATGCGAAGTATAGTGCTTTACACGCCTACCCACCCCATCTAATATCCTATTCTTCTTTTTCTTTCAGTCCAACTCCTTTACAGTTCACAATTTATTGTTAATTAAAAAGTATTTTAATTTAAATCCAAAATAAACAGTTTATCAATCCAATGTCAAACTCGAAGTACTACAACTGTTTCCGACGCCAATAGCAGGGGTCGATATCGTATATCTGTCACTTTGAAAAGCCTCTGGTTATTCGATGGACGTTTATCTCGAAAATCTGCACACGACAAGCTCGTCCTATAGCCGGCTATCTATTCAGATGATTTTACTCTCTCCTCCTGTCAATGTCAGCAACTAAATCCTACTGTTTTATTAGCGTTAGATAAGAACCAACCATATTTATCTAAAATCTGCACAGTAGTCTAGTTGTCAGTCCCTTAATAATAAAAGTGTCAACTCCTTTTTACAGCTAGGGGGATTGTTGCCAGGAAGCTCTTTCGGAAATAGAAATGTAAGTAGAAGGTAGGGAAAAGTTATTTATGTGAAAAACTGGTAAATGACATGTAGCATCTTGTGAAATATTGAGATAAATTTACATGTGGGCGTTTTATGGGTAGGCTAACATAAAAATCATGTAAATGGAACGTAAAGGTATCCTATAAAATATAAAGTTTTCGTGAAGACACATTTTGTGTTCTATATGTCTAGAGATTTTCCTAAAAGAAAATAGAGGACGTCGTTACATATCTACCCTTTTTCAAATGAAACCTTTGCTGAAGCTTCTGGGAAAATTAATAATCTTCCCGCAAAATAAAAAAAAATAAAAAGACGGTATTTCAATGGAAGAGGATTAAAATTGAATTTCTAAGTATATTTTCAAAAAATGTCAAAGACTCGAAGGTATACTTCAGAAGTTTATTTGACAAACGTTTCCTTTTTGATGGATCTGAGCAATAAGTTTTACAATACAACGGGCTGACATTAAATTTAAACTATGAAATTCCTATTCTTCAACTGTTTTTTTTACTTCCATTAGAAATGTATAACTTTCCATAACGTAAAAAAATTGTTGATCGAAATTGAATGAAGGTAAACCCATAAATACAGAGCATATAATAGTATATTATGTATTAAGGGCTTAATTGAGTGTGTTAGAGTTCGCGGAGTCACTGGCTTTCGGCTCAGGCGCTAAGACAATAAAGGGCTCTAAAACACTAATTAAGCCTGAAATGCATACGTTAGTTTTATGTCCGGCCTAAGTTTAAATTAATATTTAATTTTAAAATAAAAATAATTTAAAAAGTGCAAAACTTCAAGTAGGTAGGTGCAGTGACGAAACTTCAAGTAGGTAGGTACAATGGTATATAATTACTGTTGTTACTATGGAGACGGCATAAACAAGGGCAACTATTTTTCTAGCGGGCTTTAAAAAGTTTTAGAGCCCTAGAGCTCTAATTTAGCAACTTATGCTCTAAAAACAGGCCACTAAATAGGTCATAATCGCCCGACCGGACAAATGATTTTTACTTAGTACAGTAAAACCTTGGATTGCGAGTAACTTGTTTGTGAGTGTTTTGCAAGATGAGCAAAAATTTTTAATAAACTTTAACTTGATAAACGAGCGATGTCTTTCAATACGAGTAAAATTGAAGAATCTGGGTAAACGCGTCATCAACATCTGTGTAAACATATATACGATAAAAGTGTAAACAGCATCTGATGTTACCTCAACTGTTAAAAATTCAGCATATTTTACATTTTAACATTTTATTTGCCATCGATGAATACATACACCTTAATAACGGGTTATAATTAAAAATTTAATTATGTTTTAAGTGTCATAGTGTAATGACGCCATGTAAAGAAAAGTAATTATGCAGATTTTTAGTTATATCCTGTTAAAAGTACAAAATAGGGAAAATGAAATCAGTTTAATCGAATACACGTTAAGCATCATGTTAGCTCTTCTTAAATATATAAAATCAGTTTGTGACTACTTAATCTTTCAAGCTCATCTACTGTTTATTTTATCAGTTAAATTACAGAGGCGAGTGCGTGATCCGGGATGCATTTTCGCCCTCGTGATTTCTGTGACACAGCATCATTCTTCATTTAATTGTTGAACTCTCTATGTTTGAACTGTTCACTATAGCATTATGACCACGTGTGGGTGATAGCGAAAGTGGTCCTACACGATAACGCTACTTCACATTTTTATCAAAGTGCGGGTTAGTGTTTGTTTTATTTTTACGTATACGTATGCATGTATTTTTGTATCATTTTTATATGAATAGTAAATAGTTGTGGAACGAATCATCCGAGTTTAAATTATTTTTTATGGGAAGATTTGCTTGTATATCAAACGAGTGCTTTGAATTATTATGAGCACATATCGGGAACGAATTATGCTCACAAACCAAGTGTATGTATTTAACTTTTAATTTATTCAATTAGAGACTAGATGGGTCCAGTTAATAATATACAAGTTGTAAGCGACTATCGCTTTTCAATAATAGTGAAATTTTCTATGTATTACAACATTTTAATTAAATACAAGACTATTGTTGGTAATTTGGTCAGCTACTAACCAGCAACAATCAGACGTCTAATAAGATAATGAGACAGAATACAAACTTTGATAATGTGCTATGAATGCTGCGCTTTGTAATTTAATAATACGATTTGAATTTTCTGATTGAGAGCAATTAAAATTTTAAACTTTGTAATATCTGTGTAATAATTAAAAAAGGGAAATTAATCAGTCAACGAATTAAAATATTATTTAATAGAACATGCTATAATCACTGATTGTTTTTTTTTCTACTTTTAAGATGCCTATAGTTTTCTATTAAATGTAAAAAGCTTTTTTTATACACACTTTAAGGTTAATTTTAGTTTATTATGACATTTATCACTCAGAAGAAAAACGTACCAAACAAGTTTTCACATTACTTCCAATTTCATGGCATACTTACTGCATTTTTTTATAATACTCTCTCCCAATCTTAGAAGTTAAAGAAAAAACAAAAAATCTTTATTTTTATTCATACCTTTAATATTTTAAAGCGAATACTTTTTATAGTTCTATTGTTTAGAAAAGTCTAGATTCCAAAGCTTTGCCATTTTCTTAAGAAATCCAGCTGCTGAGTTCCAAAGGTTTAAGGCTTCTGAACACGTTCTAAACACTCTTGTAGTTCTGAATGATAGATTCGGATTCTAATAATTTTCCGCAATTTACAACTGACGAACTTGTGTTTTGGCTGCTTTTTCTAGTATCTTTACATTTAGTCATAGAATGATTTTTTTACACTGTATGTTAACTATGATTGTTAATTGCTTCTTTTTGTTTCAGGTAAGAGTTTGTACAAGAAAAAGGCCAAACAGGTGTTGGTGAGACAAGTAGAATTATGTACCATAGAAAAAACAAAAAAGTAAAAAAAATAACTTTGATTAAAAAATAACGGATTAACCAGAAAAGATAAGCTACTGAAAGGTTTACATAAAAAGAAATATACAAACAGCTATCATGCAATTAAGCTAAGGTATAATTACAATTTAAGGAACAGCATCAGTAATCTCGTTAAATAATACTATCAAATAATCATCAGTATAAACCCATCCCAAGTTACTCCAGCAAAGACGTTTTTAAGCTAGTGGCTGCAAAGATTTACTCGGTCTGACGTTACTGCATGAACGCGTGCAGTGTGACTTTTGTAAGATGACTCTGTAGTTTATCTTGGAAGCTGTAACAGTTACGAAAAAAAGTTAAATACCAAAGTTGGTTGGTATAAAACCAGTTTAAGTGTTATAATATTTTTTCATATATATACAGAATGAGTCATTTTGCTTGGGCTGGTATTAACTATTTTAAATGGAACCACCATGTGAGCCATGACAGATTCTGGACTTATTCTAAGTATACTACAAGCAAAGTAAAAATAAAGTCACTTATCGAGGCAGGCTCTAAGATGATGGTCGGTGAGCTACCGAACGAAACAGCTCTCTTAGAGCAAAGCTCTTATTATATAGAAACCCTTTTCTAACTAAGATCAGCACTAGATCCGACTAGCAAAGGCGCAGGAGAAATTGTAATGTAGGCGGTTTCGTGGCTCTCTCTTCTAGCAGGCAGGGTGCAAGTGTTCAGATTTCGATTTCCAAATGTTGAAATCAAATTGAAACCCGAAAATGCAAATGAGTCGAATTTTAGTCATTATGGCGGACATACTGGATCCGCCATTTTTAATTTCCAAATGTTGAAATCAACTTCGCAGTCAGCAAACCCAAAAATCCGCAGATGCCAAGTTTTATGCAACTAAGTTGAATTTTGGTCATTTGGATCGCCATATTGAATCCGCCATTTTAAATTTTTAAATGCTGTGCATAGTGCATAGTGCATAGTGATATTTTAAATCACATCGGAAAAAGAATAAAACTAAGATGATCTTAAACACTGAGCAGATGTGCTAGACTATTTTTAGCAATGGGCTTGCATTCCATACTGCATACCTTGATGAATAGTTGCGATTGTTGAAAGCATCTCCTGGTAGAAAACAATTTTAACAGTATGGATATTAACAAAAAAGTAAACATTTTTACAAAGTACCGACTTTGAATCGTGAATAATCCAGAAATATCAACAACAAATCAGGCAGACGGAACACGTTCCATTTTATAATTTTATATTTGTAATAATTTTTTTCATCAAATTCAAAATCAGCCAAAAACCCAATAACCCTCAGATGCCAAGTTTTCTGCAAATAAGTCGGATTTTAATCGCTATGACCTCCATATTGAAGCCGCCATTTTTATTGATTTTAAATTCGAAATCAACAACCTCAGAAATCACCAGATTCCAGGTTTTATGCAAATAAGTCGAATCTTAGTCATTTTGGTTGACATATTGGATCCGCCATTTTTAATTTCCAAATGTTGCCATCAAATTCGAAATCAGCAAACCCAAAAACCCGCAGATGCCAAGTTTTGTGTAAATAAGTTGTATCTTAGTCATTTGGGCCGCCATATTGGATTCGCAATTTTCAATTTCTAAATGTTGAAATCAAATTCGAAATCAGCAAACTCGAAAATCCGCAGATGCCAAGTTTTATGCAACTAAGTTGAAGTTTGGCCATTCGAGCCACCAATGAATTTCAAAATGTTGAAATCAAGTTCGAAATCAGCAAATCTGAAAATACAAATTAATCGAATATTAGTCATTTGGGTCGCCATATTAGATCCGTCATTTTTAGTTTCCAAATGCTGACATCACATTCAAAATCATCAAGGTTTATGCAACTAAGTTGGATTTTGGTCATTTGGGTCTCCATATTGGATCCGCCATTTTCGATATTCAAATACTGAAATCAAATTTGAAATCAGCAAACCCAAAAATGCAAATAGTCGAATTTTAGTCATTATGGCTGACATATTGGATAAGCCATTTTTAATTTCCAAATGTGGAAATCTAATTTGTAATCAGCAAACCCGAAATTGCAAATGAGTAGAATTTTTGTCATTGTTGCCGACATGTTGGATCCGCCATTTTTAATTTCCAAATGTTGACATCAAATTCGGAATCAGCAAACCCGAAAATTCGCAGATGCCAAGTTTTATGCAACTAAGTTGAATTTTGGTCATTTAGGCCGCCATATTGAATCCGACATTTTCGGTTTCCAAATGTTGAAATCAAATTCATAATCAGCAAACCCGAAAATGCAAATGAGTCGGACTTTAATCATTATGACGGAGATACTGAATCCGCCATTTTTAATTTCCAAATGTTGAAATCAAATTCGCAATCATCAAACCCAAAAATCTACAGATGCCAAGTCTTATGCAACTAAGTTGAATTTTGGTGATTCGGGTCGTCATATTGAATCCACAATTTTAGAAACCCGAAAATGCAAATTCGAATTGTAGTCATTATGGTCGACATATTGGACCCGCCATTTTTAATTTCCAAATGTTGAAATCAAATTCGCAATCACCAAACCTAAAAATCTACAGATGCCAAGTTTTATGCAACTAAGTTGAATTTTGGTGATTTGGGTTGCCATATTGAATCCGCCATTTTAGAAAACCCGAAAATGCAAATTTGAATTTTAGTCATTATGGTCGACATATTGGATCCGCCATTTTTAATTTCCAAATGTTGACATTTAATTCGGAATCAGCAAACCCGAAAATGCAAATGAGTCGAATTTTACTCATTTCGGCCGACATATTGTATCCGCCATTATGGATTTTTAAATTTTTAAGTCGAATTCGAAGTCAGTGATCTAAAAATCAGTATGAACATTGAAAGATCATTCCCTCTCTTGAAAACTCTGCAAGATCAGTAATCTACTTAACACCCCATTGTTGAAATGTATAAGAAAAGTTTTTTAATTGGACAAAAATGGAGATAAATTTGAGTACAGCTTCAATCTTATGACGTCATAGATTTTATTATTTAATTTGTAATTTGGTTATTTAACAACTTCATTTTGGATTTTGCTGGTTATGTAGTTCGCATCATTTATGATTTTAACTACTTCCCACGTGTTTGCATTACTACTATATATTTACAAACACCATTGTTTTGCTATCAAGGAATTATTTTTAAGGTCTTCCTTTTAATTACCTTAATTACTTCTTTAACTAAAACAAAAGTGTCACTGAGCTTTATTTCTAATCCCTTGTCAAGAAAAATAAAACGATATAAAATAAAAATTTACAGACCTGAAATTTTTTCTTGTTAAAATTTTGCATGGTAAGCTTTTCCGTTTGTTAAAGTTCAACTTTCACGCTAAGGCTTTTTCATGCAACTCGGCAAAAACTAAATTTCAATAATAAAAGATATACTTCTTACCACTATTTTAATAGACTCGTAAAGATAAATTGTGTAATTTAGGGCACCATTCAAAATTCTGTCTTCATTCATTTATTATGGAGACTGTGGCCTGTAAAAGATGTGGGTTTATACTTTTATTTCTACGGTTGCCAAAAAGCTGATACCCACATGTAACCCACGTGTATCAACTAGATGTAAAAAATGCTAAGTCAGTAGGGGTTCACTACAAGAAACTAAGATCAAATACTTGGGAATCATCCATTCGCCTTAAACCCGCACCGCATTGCAAACTCAATCTCGAAAACAAACTGCTGATCTTTCAGGATGTTATACATGGCGGCGATTTGGGGGATATGCGAATAATAATAAGATAACACTAACATATGAGAATGTTAGGAAATCCAAGTATTTGAGTATTGAGAAAATCTTATTATGCCATTACCAAACGGCTGAAAAGAAAAAAGTTTCACATTTTGTACATCAGTGTGCAAGGATGTAAAAATACAGAACTGATAAGTCTCTTATTGCCTTTCAGGTTTTAATGGTAGTGATATTTTAAATCTCATCGGAAAAAGAAGAAAACTAAGATGATTTTAAAGAATGGCGTTAATGGATAATAAATAAATACAGATGGCGTTATACAGCATCAAAATAACATCGATATGCGGTAGGCGATTAAGCATGTAACCAATGAGACGCGTGCTTTAGTTGTAACATAACCTTCAAAACTTTCCAATATAACAATTAACCTACCGCTTAATTAGTTTTAATAAATTCCGCTAAAATGCAGCTCAATCTATGCCGCGCTCTAATGACGGAACTATATGATATAGAGAATATCAAATCTATTATTGCTGCTCCATTTTGTATAATTTTGATTGTGACACGGTTGAATGAATATTCAATTAGGACGGTTTCATTAACATAAATGTGATATTACATTGATGCTTCATTAAACACATCAACTGTGTTCAATCCTGCATCTAGATAACAATAACAAAGTCGTTCGTTCAGAATAAATATTTAGTTTACATTTAGAAACGTGTTGCTATTAATTTTTCCCTTAAGAGGCGCTAAACTGATTCAAACTTATAAAACTTAGTTTTGTTGTTTCCGCAGTTATAGAGCTTGTATGGGTGGCAGTGACAGAAGCCGTACTCGTGTGGGCAGGACGTTTCTAAAGACTTTAGTCTAATAAAACAAAAAATCGATACTGAAACGGACGGTTGGATCGTGAAAGCAGTAAATATGTTTAACTACACAAAAGAATTGAAGCCCCGCGATGGGCGCTATTTTGTAACCTCTCAAATTTCTCTGTATTAACAAATAAGCAGATTATACATAAAAATGTTATACTTGAGCAAAATATAGCTCCTGGCAGACTTCTTGTTCAATTTACAGTACTAAGGCATACTAATTTCAGATTGGATGCAGGAATAAATGATCAATATAAAGGGCGCCACTCAAATTTTCTGTTGTTAATTTTAAAAATCAGCGACGGGAATCTACAATTCGGGAAAATATTTCCATTTAATTTACATTTAGATTTTTTGCTTTTTTATGTTGAATGGACCAAAAACAATTTGTCGCGCCAAGATAAAACAGATTACACGTACTTAGGGATTCCCTTTTAAAAAACAATGTTGCTATTATCTAAATACAGAACCCAATTCGCATTTTAATATTCTGGTTGAAATTCGACAATAATCAAATATAAAATGACTTACTTTTACTTTACACATAAATTCACATTAGCACTTTCACTAAACACAATTAATGGTCATCATTCCAAAATATCACAAAAACTTCTCTTTAAAGATGCTGGAAACTAAATAGCAGTTATTGAACTCTGAACCTTTTACATAAAATGAAACTCCAAACGTTGCAATCACTTGATCTTATTGATTTTTTTTATTATTTACGACTTCATGATTATCGGTACTGATCTTAAAACAATTATGAATCTACATTTATTAGTACTTTTTTTAAGAAGATTATGATAGTTATTTCGTCGTCAATAAAACACAAGACTCTCTAATGCTTGTCATTAATTTGACCAATGCTTATATTGTCTTTTGCGCTTAAGCGTGTTTTTACGTGTTCTTTCATTTCTAAATTGTGGTCAAAGATGACCGCTAGGTATTTTATTGCCTTTTTTGATGCAACCACAGTATTTCCCACTGGTATCGTAATTTCTTTAAATTTGATTCTCCGTACATTATTACTATGTCGGTCTTCTCTTCTGCTATATCTACTGCTTGTAGTAAGACCATACTATCGCTTGTAGTAAGACCATACTATCGCTTGTTAGCGACCATACTGTACCATATTATTGTTGTTGCTGGAGAGGTATTCATCTCAAGTATTTTGTTATAGTAGTATATGTTCCAGAAAATCGGTCCAAACACCGATTTTTGGGGCACGTCGCATATGATTTTTATTTATTCCCTTTCTCTTTTCAGTAACTTAAAATTAATCTTTCCAATCTGGACTATCATTTCTTTTATAGCTTTTTTATACCCTCCCAGGGTACTCTATTAAACGCATTTGAATGCAATATTTTCCTCTTTTTATTGCGGCCTTTTTTGCCGTTTTTGTCTCCTTTATTATTCTTTCCATTGTGTCAGTGGCGGATTTTCCTTTTATAAATCCGTATTTTGTTGTTGTCCGTATCTTATCATTATTTTCACTTGTGCGAGTAACCTTTATTTACTATCAATTGTTCTTCATACAGTTTCCCCATGATCTTTAGTAGGCAGATTGGCCTATATGGCTGCCATACATGTATCCGGAAATTGCCCTTTTGTATTCCTTGTTTAGCTGTCTTACAGTGGCGGATTTAGGCACAAGCGCTTGAAGCGGCCGCTTCAGGCCCCGCAAGTCAGGGGGCCCCGCCGAGGCCTCCTGCCAAGGACCGCACAAAAACGGATTATATCATTCATATCGGTTGACACATTATAGTTTTCTACGAAAAGGCAAGCATAAGTAAAATATTGTAACGGAGTATACTGTTTCACAACAGACTTGCGAGGAATGTATTATCTCTGTCGCTCCGAACACTTGCTTTCTCGCACAATCAGCATCAGCGCGGTCATCAGACTACTATGATGACTATAATTTCTTGAATTAATGGTTTCTGATAAGACGTTCGGTGAAGGGGAATTTTACAACGCTTTTCAACGGGTAAAATTCCTGAATGACTTTTGTCAATTGTTTTTGGTATAGTAAAAGTAGAAAAGTTCCATTGTAAAATAACTGATTGTAAAATAAATGTATTTATCCACAATCACTATATAATAAGGTAATAATTGAACTCCTTGCCAACGTATAATGTGGTTTATAAAACTCTAGGGTTTCTATACATAAAACACATGGAATTATAATGATTGTTGAACACACTAGCAACCAGTAAAGCAAAAGGTACTACGACAAATGGAACACGAATAATGATTTTCAAGGTAACATCCGCCGTCGCAGTAAAATGTCAAATAATTTTTTGATAAAATTCGGCAATTCTGATTCTAAATGAGTGTGATTGTGGATAAAACATTGTATTGCATACGGGTTTTAGATGCATTTTATTCACGCAAGAATGTTTAAACGCGAGAGCTTGCTCGAGCGTTTAATTTACTTTTTACTAATTTACTTATACAATAAATTACTATTATGTCCGATTGCATTATAAAGTACTGTTTATTGTATTGTATTGCGCCAGTAAACTGGCTTATTATTGTACTCGTAAAATAAAGTGGTAGTAGTAAAATAAAGTGGTAGTAGTAAAATAAAGTGGTAGTAGTAAAATAAAGTATATAGTAGTAAAATAAAGTATGACAACTGTATATTACATGTCAAATTTTCTTCTGTCAAGAATAGATGTCAAATTTATAAACTGATTTTTTTTGATAATTAGCCAATTTTAGGAATCGAACATAAAGCTTTGTATGCAACTCTTACATAATCGGACCTTATAGACGCGCCCTTTTTATAGGCTTTGCTGGCTTCGCTCGCTCGGCCATCAACGAGGCTTGTCTATAAAGTCCTACATTATGTACTTGTTACATAAATAGCTATTATGTCCTATTGCATTATAAAGTACTGTTTATTGTATTGTTTTGCGGCAGTAAACTGGCTTATTATTGTACTCGTAAAATAAAGTGGTAGTTGTAAAATAAAGTGTAGTATATTCAATTTTCCAATGGCAACTGTATATTACATATCAAATTTTCTTCTGTCAAGAATAGATGTCAAATTTATAAACTGATTTTTTTAATAATAAGCCAGTTTTAGGAGTCGGACATAAAGCTTTGTAGGCAACTCTTACATAATCGAACTTTATAGACTCGCCCTTTTTATAAGCCTCGTTCGCTTCACTCGCTCGGCCATAAACTGAGCTCATCTATAAAGTTCTACATTATGTACTTGTTACATAAATAGCTATTATTTAATATTTATTAGTGCGTATAATGTTAATTAACGAATAATAAATCAGTTATACCAAAAACCTAAACTTATACGATTAAGTACTATGCCGGCAGAAAAATTTCACTCGATTTTCTTCACTTTGTAAACGGTCTTACATCCAGTGGCAAGTTTTACTTATGTCAAATTGTTATTTTTCTTTTAATGACATATGTCATAAAGTACAATTTAATAAAATACGTAGTTTCTAAATCAAAATGATGTGTCTTGATATAAATTCTTTTTTATATTAATAATAAAATCAGCCAATATTATTTTATTTCTATTGAAATAGTTATTTTTGACTCGCCTATGATATTGTGTCATGTCATGAAAAGTCTTTGTTACTCGTCTAAAGTTTAAGAAAAATCAGCCTACTTGATAAAAATCGTGCGAGATTTTCCTGTCAGAACAGTACATATGTCGCAGGAAGATAGTCAAATCCGGAAAACTATCTACCTAGTCATTTACTAAGTGACGGGGCAGATAGTAAACCGAACATAAATCTATATGCCTTTTGATTTTGTTATATGCCTAGGTATTTACTAAATTAAACTAAATTTACTAAATTAGAACAGGCAGTTAGTAAATGGCTTAATGTGCTGTCGGCAAATTAGGTAATAACATGCACATTTCTTCGTAGAACATTTTTTTAGATGAACACTTGGAAAATCTTTACCCTTGCCTAAAGAATGTTCTGCAAAAAAATGTGCATGTTATTACCTTATTTGCCCACAGCACATGAAGTCATTTACTAACTGCCTGTTCTAAACAACGGCGTTTAGTAACCTTCATTCAATGAACCCTCTTCATGCCTAGGCATGAAGCAAAATCGTATAGATTTATTCTCGTTTTACTGTCTGTCCCGTCACTTAGTAAATGACTAGGCAGATAATTATTTGCCGGATTTGACCACAGATTATACTTTACAGATGCGAAGCTCGCCTGGTCCCGCCAATCCAAATTTATATAAGCATGCGTGAATCCACCATTGTTTTAGTAGTATTTTAATCAACCTCACTTCTCTGCTTGTTTATATTTTGCGCGTGTGTTTTTGTTGCGTTCAGATATTTTGAATTATTTTGTTAGTACTTTATATATTTTTGCATTAATATTTGATTTGACATTGATATTATGGACATAATGTTACCTTTCTGCAGTTACCGATTGATTTGTACAATACAGTATCCATATAAGTATAATTTATTATAATGTTAATAAAAAGTTTTCGATTTTGGTAAATTGTTTATTTTTTATAGTTTATTATTTTTTGTTTTATAGACCTTAATTTATGTTGATCCTTGGGGGCCCCAAAAACTTGTAGCGCTTCAGGCCCCTCAAATGTTAAATCCGCCACTGCTGTCTTAACTATCATTCCGGGGAAGGCTGTGATTTTATTTTCCATTCCTTATTTCGGCTGCTGAATTTCTTGAATTCCTGAATAGTACGCATATATTATTATATCTTGCCATTTTACCCCGACCTATTTTTTCTGGCCAGCTCCGCGTTGATAAGCTTTTATATTTTTATTGTAAATTCTAATAGCTACTTTATCTTTAGCTTTAGCTACTATCTTTATCGTTCTCCATGAGTTGGTTGCTTATTTGGATCTGAATATATCTAACTCCTTCCTTTATTGCTGTTAGGTGTATAGGAGGTTCAGTGCAGCCTTCCCTTTGGCAAAATGAACTTGTAGTAGTTTCATTTTGTGGTATAACCTTTGGTCTCCTGTCTTGCTCCATTGCTGTCTTAGACTCCGGGCGTTTCATTTCATCCGCCTGGTGTCCTGTGATTTTACATCGCTAACACTTTTTTTTCGTTCTCGCAGGTTTTATTGTATGTCCGGTTTGTCCGAATTTGTAGCAGATTTTACCTTTTTCTTCTTCTTTGGCTAGATACCCAAAATTATCGCACTTATAGTATCTCATTAAACCGAGAAATTCTCTGGTTCTACATATCACCCTGTTTTACTTAATACACTTATGTTTCTATTTAATATTGTCAAACCGCTCATTCTTAGTTCATCTGTGCCTTTCTCCACCGGGGTTGGTTACCCGATCTTGGCATATATCAGCAGGCCACCCAGGGGACAATAACAATCAGTAGAGAATTGGTGTCAAACCATTCTTACAGAGCCTTATAGCCTATTACCTGTAATATAAAATAGGCCGTATTTGAACTTTTGATATTGTGATTCAATTTTATCCATGAACGTCCAGGTGTTCCGTCCCGTCTTATCTCTAAGATATGAATTGAGATACGCTCAATTAGCGCGCATCGCCTGCACTTCACGATGCTACCAGCATCTCACTGGTTGGAGCGAGGTTACTATCTATCCTCTACTGCTCTCCAGGCGATAAACGTGCTCACCGGCCGGCACCCTCTCCTAGGAGATTGTACCTCGTTCAGCTTCGAACTTTCCCCCAACTTATTATTAAGTTGGGAACCACTACCCGATCGAATCCAACCTCAGTTGTGGCAGGACTTGGTTTTTTAATGGTTTTGCCACCCCGATCTCCCAGTTACAGGCCTGGTATGCCCTCGACAGCGCTCCGTTTTCAAGTCTACACGTTAATAGACCCCCGGTATGTACCCTTTCAGGTGAAGTTGTCTTGAGAGTGAGAGGCTATGAAACCCCTTTTTGCGTCGCTCCCTTTAAGAGTAAGGTTCTGGCGCTCCTTCAGATTACAGTACCCGAACCAGTATCGGGTCATAGGGTGAAATGAATAACTGCCAGAACAGTACCTGGAGGGATGCAGTTTTCCATTGGCTGAGATTTACCCCTCTGAGCCGGGATAAACCTCACTTCAATTATCCTCCTTAGGATTCAGCCAAACAGGGAACACCGCGAGAGTCGGGGGGATGGGAGAGGCTGTGTCGTTATAACAGCAACATGAGCAACATATATTGCGCATCACCACCATTGACTACCAACCTAACCTGACATAACCTAGGCTAACCTAATCTAACAAAATCAAACCAAAGGATACAAAATATCGATATGCCAACATCAACCAAACGTTTTAACACAATCTGAGTAGGTGCTTATACTTGCAGCAGGGCGGCAAAGCACTTGCTTGACGATGAGTAAGATAATCCTACTCTCTGTCCTCATTCGCGGTGGAGTACTTGATTACAATTTCGGTTGGTCGTCGATGAAAATTTCACATGCCAGTCTTTTGTGTCTTTAGATCGTTGAATAACATTATTCTAACTATTGACAACACACAAGGTTAAGGTGGTAATTTTTGTAAAAACTTGAGAGATACGTTTGGAAATGAAGAATGATCCAAATTCTTATTTTTCATAATCACCAAGCCTACAACATATTAAAAAATATTCTTAAGGAGTAAGAATACTGCTCTTGTGGCAATTGACTATGGGTATCTTGTTACATACAGGAAGTATGGCAAGCAGTAAAATGTCAATTGTAATTACAAATAAACCAAATAATTGCACAACTAGTTAATCACAAACAACTAATGAGAAAGAAACCACCAGATACGTACATCCTTGCGTATGTTTATATACACACGCCGCAACAAACATGTAATGCAGTCCAATTAATCAACAACATCAAAGTCAAAAGCCATCATTATCACCTGGTTACATATGTACATACATGCCAGCACAAATTACTCAAAGGAATTTCGGCTACCATTTATTCAGTAGGGACATTTATGTGCTTCCTATGGATTATAACCCCACTACCATTACTGCATGTCTATAAAACATCCCATCTTGAAAATATTAAAAATTCTTCACACATAGCACCAACATAATCAATATATCCCTCATAAAGCACAGCGGAACAAAAAAAACACTAACTGCATGTTCTCCTAGGGGAAATTCGCAGACCTGCCAAGTTACATTAATTTTGGCCAAAGTGCGGTTGCCCTGACCGCAATAGGGAATAATTTATCACAGGAAAATTCATGAATATGTCTTGAGGTCATCTTAAATGTAACCTACAAACTTATCACTGCTTTTGCGCATATTAAAATTGGTTAAACTCAAATTATATCTACCCTATCCTATAAAAGTCATTTGAATATTGCAGAAAAAAAACAGAAAACGCAAGACAAAAAGAGCAGCTGTTGGAATTCATCCAAATTCGCATTGAACATCAATAAGTTAAAGATAAATCGACCAGAAGAGTTCGTGAGGTGCTTTGAAAGTCGAAAATAAAGCTCAAAGGTACGCATCTCGATCTCCTCCTTCACGTAATAAATCAATATCAAGCAATATCGGAAAATTCGAAAGACACTAGTGGAATTGCCAGAAATAGTTAACAGTTCAAGGGTTAGTAGGGTCCAAGACCCTACAACGCTCTTATTATAATTCTGAGAATATAATTCACGTGTCACATGGTACATTTTTTATTAATTTTATTGGTGGAAGTACAAAAACAAACTCGCAGAATAGGCTATCAAATCGATGATAATTCTATCACCGCATGTTGACTGTCACCTGTTTTTAATAAATAAAATTGTTTACTGTCAAAGTGACAGAAAGTTTCAGTGTTTATTTTCTTTCAACGTTCATTATATTCTCTCACCAAATATAACACGTGTTATGATTAATCAACGATGATACCACTCGTTAAAACCTTTAGAAAATTGAACTCGTGCTTCGCACTCGGTCAATTTTCGTCGGTTTTAACTCGGGCTATCACCGATGATAATCATAACACTAGTTATATTATCCCCGAGAATATAATTCACGTGTCACATGGTACATTTTTTATTAATTTCATTGGTGGAAGTACAAAAACAAACTCGCAGAATAGGCTATCAAATCGATGATAATTCTATCACCGCATGTTGACTGTCACCTGTTTTTAATAAATAAAATTGTTTACTGTCAAAGTGACAGAAAGTTTCAGTGTTTATTTTCTTTCAACGTTCATTATATTCTCTCACCAAATATAACACGTGTTATGATTAATCAACGATGATACCACTCGTTAAAACCTTTAGAAAATTGAACTCGTGCTTCGCACTCGGTCAATTTTCGTCGGTTTTAACTCGGGCTATCACCGATGATAATCATAACACTAGTTATATTATCCCCGAGAATATAATTCACGTGTCACATGGTACATTTTTTATTAATTTCATTGGTGGAAGTACAAAAACAAACTCGCAGAATAGGCTATCAAATCGATGATAATTCTATCACCGCATGTTGACTGTCACCTGTTTCTAATAAATAAAATTGTTTACTGTCAAAGTGACAGAAAGTTTCAGTGTTTATTTTCTTTCAACGTTCATTATATTCTCTCACCAAATATAACACGTGTTATGATTAATCAACGATGATACCACTCGTTAAAACCTTTAGAAAATTGAACTCGTGCTTCGCACTCGGTCAATTTTCGTCGGTTTTAACTCGGGCTATCACCGATGATAATCATAACACTAGTTATATTATCCCCGAATATACAACTTCGTAATAAAAGTTTTAGTTTCATTTATAACGTGACGTTGCAGAAACGGGTGGGGGTTCTACATCCAGGCTCGTAATATCGTTTATGGGCCCGGTAGGGTCAAGCAGGAAGTGGGGAGAAAACAAAAACAGCCATGATCGTCAATTTGTTGCAAAAAAACAAAACGCATATGGCACAGAACGGAAACAGAACTACCTTTAAAAAAAGTCCGATACGAGGCATCCGGCAGCCTCCAGGGTCTAAGTGGCTCCATTAATACCGGAGCACGTGCTGAACCCGTACAAACACAAGCCAACTCAATTGATTCGAGGGCGACGTGAAACGCGCTCTGCTTATCAGAGCGCTGATTATTGAACTAACTGAGGGGCGTAATTGATACCTCACAGAGGAAAAAAGTGAAGTTAGAATTGATGTTCTCAACTTTGATTTGAATTGTACAGTTAGAAGAATTGATCGAGAAGAGATTATTTGAAACGGGAGGATGAATAAAGAAAAAATTTTAATCTGTAAATTAATTCCTTTATCAGCTCAATTTACATTTCTAATCGGAGCAATTCGAAATAAATTAAAAAAGGGAGAGTTGACAAGCTAAAGGTCGTTGAGTTAATGAGAAAAAAAATAAACGAACGAGACCAATCCGTACAAAATAAAATTAATAGGAAAAATCAAACGTATACCTCAACAAACTGGGAAATTAAAATATGAATATCGCGTATCTTTTACAATATCAGCATGCTAATTATGGTTCCGTCACTCTTGTTATGTACTGACAAAATGAATATTTAATAAACATTACAGATTTAGAATAACTTCTTTTCTATATATTCTTTCAAATGGGTCATTCCATGCGAGATCGATCACTAAAATGGGTCGATCTCACGGATTTCAATGAAAATCACTTATGAGGTAGCAATCAACTAAAGAGCATAACTTTCATTCATCAATTTTCTAAATTACGCAGCACTTCGGAAATATTCAAACTGAAAAAATTATCAAAACTGCTTGCACGCCTTTAAAGAAATATAAATATCTCGAAAAGTATTTACCCTAGAAAATATTTTTTTTGTATATTGCTCACTAGAAGACGGGCTTTTTGGACAGCCTAATAATTTTTTGTTATCAAACGTATTTTTATTTTTTTCTAAACGAAATATTTTAAAAATGCACAAAAATCGGCGTGGTCACATTCTTAAAAATTGTACAGATTCTTTGAACATTTCTGTATTTAAATGCCAAATGGCAAGCAGGACGTTTTAATAGTTTTGGCAGGGCAAATTTTTAAAGATCGCGTTGCAGACAGCCGGCGCACCATAGATCACGGTTAACCGGCGCAACCCGCATTCGCTACCTTCTAGTTAGTAATAATACCGTCTATATTTCCAATGGTCGGTCTTAACTAATGTACATAAGATAAATGTATATATGTGTGGATATGATTATACCTCCTGATTAGTTAATTACTTATGTACATATTTAAATCGATTTCTTTGGGTGTGTTACATAAAGCATTTTTCTTGCTGCCATCAAAGACCCTAAAATATTATAATGCAATAGCTTAGATACCATTTTTGTTTATAGAAGATGAGTTGTTTTTGATCCTAAATTTAAAAAATAGATGTTCACTGGGTTAGACTGGGTGCTATTGTAGGTAGCAACCAATCACCAGCTTACGTTGTATTATATTATTAAAATCGAGTCATCGAGCTAGAGTGTCAAATTTATTAACGTTAAAAACGATAGACTGAGCTATAGGATAATTGCAAATTCAATATTTGAACTTGTAGCACAGGTGAGTTAATGATATTATCCACTGCAAAAATTATCATAATAACTTACTTAACTCACTTGTACCATAAATAACTATTACCATCTCTATTGTAGGTTCTGATGTTTAATAAGGTCAGCTGCGGTAATTGGAGCGATGGG
Source organism: Agrypnus murinus (assembly GCA_929113105.1). Lineage (NCBI taxonomy): Eukaryota > Metazoa > Arthropoda > Insecta > Coleoptera > Elateridae > Agrypnus > Agrypnus murinus. The sequence goes on along the minus strand of OV816029.1, from coordinate 23,882,921 downwards.
GTAACTGAAACTTTGCTTAATAAAAACTAAAACTATCGTTAAACGTCTATGAGAATTACGTGAATTTTTAGTTTTATCGACTTTACCCTATACACTCTTCCGACTGCGATAATTCCTGAACTATTTCTGCTGCAGCCCTAATTTTTTGGATACATTTTAATTAATATCCTTAGGGCGTCCCAGTTACCCAGAACATATTATAAAGTAATGTGGATATAAAATATAGACGATGATTTCATTTACCCCAATCTATTGGGTGACTGGAACCACCGGACAACCGGACATGTTTTTAAAAAAATATTTTTAAATGCAATAGTTGGCATTAGAGCTGCTTTATTTTTACATTTTCTTTTGGAAATATATTAAAGTTACTATAAAACAAGGTCCTGAACTTATACTTCACGATAAAATATGAGATAAAGAGTTTGAAGCAAAATAATTGTATATCTATGGACCAATTACCGCAACTGACCTTAAAACTTAAATTAAAAAAGCTGTTGCATTATATTTTATGGTCTTGGACAGCCGCAAGAATAGTTATTTATTTAACAAGAACGAAAAGTGAATCTTTAAAGTATGAATAAGTTGTTTTCGGCCGAGGCGTTTAGCCGAGGCTTAAATTACTTGTGAATACTTTAAAGACACTTTTCGTTCGAATTAAATACAAAACTTTATTTCATACTGGGCTGTTACCGTATTCAATTAATACGAATCAAAAATTTGAGATTTCTAAGTAATCTGTAATAATTAAAGTGCGCGTTGAGTAATTTCTATATAATAAATTAAATTCGTTACCATAGAAACAATTGACGTAAAATTTTAACGTACTAGGACTTTAATATTTTACTTTAAAGTACTAGTACTTTAAAGTAAAATAGGACTTTAATATTTTACTTTAAAGTACTAGGACTTTAATATTTTACTTTAAAGTCCTAGTACTTTAAAGATGCATTTTTCGTACTATAAATGATCCGAAAAACGTCAAATTATGAACGGGTATGAAATAAAAGTACTTTATGTAACACACCCAAAGTAATCAATTTAAATACATAACTAATTAACTAATTAGTAGGTATAATCATATCCACACATATATACATTTATCTTATGTACATTAGTTGAGAGGTTAAGGTTAAGACTTAAGCTGGTAATATGGACCGTATTATTACTAACTAGAAGGTAGCGAATGCGTTTTGTGCCGGCTGACCGTGATCTATGGTGCGCCGGCTGTCTGCAACGCGATCTTTAAAAATTTGCCCTGCCAAAACTATTAAAACGTCCAGCTTGCCATTTTGCATTTAAATACAGAAATGTTCAAAGAATCTGTACAATTTTTTTCAGAATTTTAAAAATGTGACCACACCGATTTTTTGTATTTTTAAAATATTTCGTTTAGACAAAAATAAAAATACGTTTGATAACAAAAAATTATTAGGCTGTCCAAAAAGCCCATCTTCTAGTGAGCAATATACAAAAAATATATTTGTTCTAGGGTAAATACTTTTCGAGATATTTATATTTCTTTAAAGGCGTGCAAACAGTTTTGATAATTTTTTCAGTTTGAATATTTCCGAAGTTCTGCGTAATTTAGAAAATTGATGAATGAAAGTTATGGTCTTTAGTTGATTACTACCTCATAAGTGATTTTCATTGGAATACGTTAGAGCGGCCCATTTTAGTGATCGATTTCGCATGGAATGACCCAAAGTTATTATCTATCTATTGTTATCCTTATTCCCACCTTAACAAAGCCCTTTTAATTCGAGTAACGGTACCGGAAGAAGCGAAATATAAACCAAGACGAATTCATTAAGCGAGTTTTTAAATACGCAGCGCGCCAACTATCCTACGCATCCTACATAGCAAGATCGCCTAGTTACACTGGTACCCTTAACCTTGTAATGAAGGAAAACTAAAAACAAGGCCTACGTTGGACCGTCAGTGAAACGCTTGTTATTTTTCCGGAACAAAACAAAGCAGATTACTTAACTTCAAAAAATCTTACGCAAACTGTACAACACAAAATATTTAATACTTACTGTACAACTCAAGATTGCCTCGGTTTGAGATATCTTTCTGCAAATTTAAATTCAGGTCGCAGATATTGTTTCCACAGCTTACGAATTATAAAAGACATGAGTTATAGGTTTAAAGACACAAGAAAATGCATATTTTGGGCGCCATTTGATTAGGAAAATCCAATAGTTTTTTATAAAGATATTGACTCGATACCAGTTACCAGAAACTGGGATCAGATAAATTTAAATCTAAATCTAATAAATTTAATTTTGTTTAGTCATAATCGTTTATGTCAAAGTTAGGTTGAATAAAATATTTAAAGACTTTCATAAATATATGGTTCTGTATTATTCAGTTTAATTAAATTTAAGTATAGATTTATTGATAAATGAAAATAAAAAAATAATAAATTTCCAAATAAAACCTCGTTACAAATTTAAATATATAAAAAAATGATACCCAACGTAAGAATTCTTAACGACAGAAACGATACACATCAAGAATTGGTCTTGGTCAAAAGTAATCAATACACAAAAATAATGGTTCAACTTACATCAATAATAAAATAAAATCCATTAAGTCACAATACCTTATTCAAATAGTTCAATCTGACTTCACCTTACAAAGCAATTGAAACAATATTGCTTTTCCATCAAAACAAACACTTATCACCAAACTCGATCGCTCGATGAAATTGAAGAATCTGGAAATCACCTTACTGACCCCGCTACTGAATGTGATCCAAGGAAATAAAGTTCACAATAACGGTCTCTCTTTAGAACTAATGCATAATAAAGTTGTCCTTTTCTTATAAAAACATAGCCGAAATAACCATAAGAGTTCAATTATTAAATGTTTTTTAAAAACACTCTTCTTCAATGGAGGTAACGCCACACTTAAATGTATTATTTAAATACTATTTAGTTTAAAACTTCCGATTTTAAATTATTTTAAAACGGAAACCGATAAGAACTTGATTTACGATAAATTAACTTTGGTAAATATAATTATTAAGTATAGTAACTGTATCTTGATCAAGCAAGATCATTCAACAAAACTGAAACGTAGCCAAACTAACTAACCCTCATACAATTCTCTGAGATCACGGGGAAGGCACGAGGCCTCCTGCGTGACAAACGCCACTTCGCTCGGCTGTGTATTCAACCAGCCCCTATCTTGAACTATCTTCGACTGACTGTCAACTAAAAACTATCTCGCGTTGAAGAAATGATCTCCTGAGGGGGACGAAATTTTAAACAATCCAATAGAAAAATAGCGGGATATTCATCAGCCAATGGGGTGTACTTACATTATTTTGTTCGAGAACAATCCCAACGAAAACTTAAGGGGATCTCTGTACGCAACGGAAAGCAAATAACCTTTGCAGGTGCAGTCTAGACAGCCTGTTCCAGAAAATTCCTTTGGTCGGTATTTTATTTACTAGTGGAATTTTAACGCAATATGTTTTAAAACTATAGATTCAAGGTTCAAGGGATAAGGAAGCTTTTATTAAGGCTGGTATTATATTTTAGACCTTAAAGACACAAAATTTAAAAACAAATTTGTTCTAGAATAATCAATTTTCTCCAAGAAGAAACATTTGGTCGACGTGGGAACGCCTTAAAATAAATACTCGCATCATTAAGAAATCTGCTGAAATATAAAATACTGCTTACGGATATGTTTCGAGGTGACTCTTTTGTACTTGGGGAAATATTATTTAGATTAATTTAATATCTGCAGTTCCGACATAATTGAATTTTACTAAACTGCCAGGACCGTACTGAAATTCCTTTAGTATTTATTGGTTTCAAAAAAACGTGACGTTACACGTGTGTGTATGTTGTTAAATAGAGACAATAAAGAAGAATGATATGAACATGTTAACAGATCTAATACTGATAAACTAATTTATAACTATTTGACATATTACACTTTACAAATTAAAGGTTTCTTGACATCTTCTAGTAACAAGATGTTACCCAAGAGAGGATCGTTAATTAGAAGATTGCTAAACAACTATTAACCGCAGTTAATTATGTTGGCTTCCGGTCAACTAGCTGTGAGGCCAGGGTTATCGCGTGGTTGCCTTAATAGGCATACCAAGAGTCGACATTAAATACACTAGAATCCAACGCCAACGCTACAAAGTTCAAAACACATCTTCGACTACTACACAATGTAGTGTGCTATTTTCGAATAAAACTTACTTACGTAATAAAAGATAATGACAGACAAAATTGCGCCTTGAAGCATGCTAAATCTTATTTATTGATAAGAACAAATATTAAGCGACAAATTGTATTGTATATACTACATAACATAGTCCAACCTAATAAAATGAATAATTTTAAATATATCGGGTGTCTAAAAATACATGGAGGTGGGATTGCCTAAGGTACGTGTAAATCCTAGTAGTAAATCCTTATAAATCAAGTGTTATGTGGTACAAGGAATGTTTAACCATCGTAATTTTTCATCCAACAATAGACAAGCTAATATAGAGGTCAATTAGCTTATTATTATTTGTACGGGGCGTCGTGTATTATTATAACTAATTAGTTGCAGTGGTAAATTTATTTTTTAAAGTTTGGAAAACTGAATTTACTAAAAAACTGTGCAGCAGTTTGGGATATACGTATTAACCAAAAATACTTAAAATAAAATGTAGAATCGAAAAATGTAATCGATAGATATAATACAGGATGTTCTGTTCAAAATAAAAAAAAAATAAAAGTAGTCGTAACAAAATGACCGACTCTGTATATACAAAGATATTAAAAAATTAAGTTTGTTTTATACGAACCTACTTTGGTATTTAGCTTTCTTTCATAACTCTTACAGTTTCCAAAATAAGGTACAGGGTCATTTTACGTGAACCACCCACACCCTGTACAATAAAGTAACCGTGAATGTACACAGCATCTATTTGGCGACAGGGCACCATCTTGTTAAAAAAAGATATTACAAGGTTTTTCGAGTTCACATTTGAAAGGAGAATACAACTGCCACGTTTAAAAAAACTTATTTTGCCAAAACAAAATGGCGTGCTGTCAAAGTATTTAACTTTAGGGCTTGCTACATAGTAGTGTTGCATCTCTTTACATATTTTACATATTTTTGGAAAGAACAAAGCTATAATAAAATAAATTTAAAAAATAGAGATTTTATTTTTAACAATACCTAATTATTTAAAAACTAAACACAATAATAATGAAAGCATAAAAATAAACATAATATTATTAAGTTACCGATAGTAAAAATCATTATATAGCATTTCACGATTTTCACAAACACCTACAGACGTTAAAATTCCCTTTTACGGAAATATAACTTCACACTGTGGTATCCACACAGGGACCATTGTTCAACAGTCACTGAATAGACGATTGCGCTTTTTTGCATGCCGTCACCACCTAGTTACTCGAGATCTGTGCAGCTGCGGTGTTCCGCACATCAAAGGACCAATCGCATCCGAGAAAATCTGGCTTAGATCTCGTCGAGCTGTTGTCACACACAACATGCAAGAGCACCTCGAAAGTGTTCAACCTCGTCAGTAATTACCGAGAGTTTGCACAACTCACACTTATGATACTGAGAGAAAAGGTCGATACGGATACCAGATTTTGTGCTCCTGGGGCCTATTATAGAACAAGGCCAATGGGATCTATTGCTTGAAAATATTTGAATTTCGTCACCGGTTAGTGCTCAGGAACCACTTGATGAGTTTCCTACAGCATATCTGTCTGTTAGTACCATCTAAGCAACCTTCTGGTTTGTTGCACCACTATTAACAACTGCCCATACGACCTGTTGCTTCAGCTGATTGAGAGATCCTTATCTGTTGACAAGAAGATTGCTGACATGACTAAAAAAAGTGGGACTACACTTGTGGCACTTCATGAAGATCTAGCAGCTCTGCCTTTCTTTGGCGACGCTGTCAATGACAAGAGAAGGTAGCTAGTGTCAGTGCTCTGCGGAAAGAACCACACGAAAAAGTTCTTCTCCGCTTAGCTCCAAATCAAATACCCCAGTTCAAGAACCAGTTCATCACAAACCGCACTCAACCTCTTTGAATCACTTCCCCTGCCAAGAAATTCCGGACTGCTCCTGTACACACATGAACCGAGCGTTCTGACTACAATGCTGCACATAAGATTTTCATGTACTGAAGGTAGTCAACGACTGTACCGAACGTGCAATCAGATTGGCAATTGACTTCAATGAAGTCCTAACCAAGAGTGATGAACAGCTCCAGCTTCTCTACCAGGTTGTCGAGCACCTTGGACGCTTTATAGCAGCAATTTATTGTGTCTACTGTCTGATATTAATACTGAACAATACTGTCAATTATCTACATATATAAACAACTTCGATCCGAATCCGATCATTTATTCTTATATTAAGTTGCTTTGGGCGCTAAGTTGCAGGAAGGCCACTCCCTGCTATATTTTTAATACTGTTCTTACATTTTTACTGTAACATTTCATTTTGTATCAAATGCAAGGCACTTTTTGTGACTGATACCAGTGAACATATTAAATTTTAATTAAAAAGAATGAGGTACAAAATTTACCAAACCTTGTCATTTCTTGTTAATTTAAGATGCTGTGGGAGACCACTTCCTGCTGTCTAATTGTTTTTCCACTTTTACTGAGTCATTTGCACCTCAAACCTCAGCAAATGAAAGGTTGTGCAATTTAAAAAGTTAAAAAAAGACTTTCTGGCCAGACTATTAGACATCCGTTAATTCTTTTTCATCATTGGTGCGCGTTTTAGGGCAGCCACTCGTCGGGATATCGTTAACGGTTCCATGCTCAATTTTTTTAATAATTCTAATTCTAGACATCTGCAAATTTTATTTTCTATTTAATACTAAAATTTTGATTGACTGGTTGGCGTTCAAGTTAACGTTCATTAAATAAATTTATTACTTTATTTTCAGTCCGTGTACGATCTACGTATCACTTTAAGGTTGGAATTTTAATTCTTTGTTTTTCAGGTAACCGATCCATTTTAAAACAGTAAATTAAGATATTTCAATAGCAGACTTTTAATGTTAATAATGATACTTTAGTTAACAAGAAGGTATGCTACTTTGCTGCGAGTGGTTAAAGGTTCTGTCAGTTCAAGAGTTCTGGACGGCTCAAATTTTTGTACGCGTCCCTGTCCGAATCATCGATTCTTGCTGTCCGAATCATTTCGGCTTAGATTAATCCGAGTTTATATAGTGTGTGCCGTAAAGTTGGATCTATATGGGTAAATATTTTAATATTTTGATAGAAAAGAAATTTTGCTATCTCTGCTTCCAAAAATACTTAAAATACGCCATGTCGAAATTGCTAAGTTAAATACCTTATTTGCTAAAATATGGAATCAAACCATTAATAAAAAATGTTTCTAATGGCATTTTACATTCAGATACCAAGTTTGAACGAAATATCCCGACATAAAGAAAATTTTGTTTTTCAACATTTTTTTAATACACCCCTGCAACAGACTTAAAGGAGCGTAAAATCAACAATTGCATATCATATTTTGCTAATAATATTTGGTGTAGGTATTTTTGACAAATATTAAAATTATCAAAAAACCAAAATGAAACTTTCTGGCCGATTTTCCAATTCAGAGAAAATAACGCCTATTGTTATTAATCCTTTGTTTTATTAGGTTATGTTTGAATAATACCAGAATTGTTGTAATCATAATTTAAGCTATTTAACACGAAACTACTACTTAAAAAATAGTCAGTTACAGAGGTATATTAAAAAATGTTTAAAAAAATTTCTTGACATGAACTTTGACACGGCGTATTTCAAGTATTTTTGGAAACAGAGATGATTACCCCAAAAAGTGTTTCGAGTTTTATATGTCTCTAAGGCAATTTAGGGTGGTTTTAATAATTTGTTTTTTATGTCACATATGATGTATCAGATACGTAATTTTTATGGGGACGGCTTGCAAATTAGAATGTGAATATGAACACAGTTAGGATTACTAAATAAAGTGAAAGGTGGCGGGGGCCCGAGATAAATTCAGTAATGAACTAGAGTCATAGTCGCCCCTGCCACCAGGCGTAGTACAGTGGTCTCTGGTACTCATTTAAAGCGTAGTTAAGTAATTGTGGTTCATCAGCCTTAAAGCTGTTAAAAGGCTTAAAATAGACGTTTTAATCTATGGGTTTTTATTCTGATCTTCACATGTCAAATGCAGGGTATAACAGATGTTCCTAAAGCAGGGCCGGACTGGCTTAAAAAGGCGGGGGCGACATAGCCCCATAGCGGCGTTAAATTGTAAATGATGTAAAAATATTCTGTGTGCGAAACCTATTTGAAGGATTACCAGCCTTGGTAGTGTAATGTCTAGCGTGCTGGACTTTTACCTAAGCGGCCCAAGATCGACTCCCGGTGCCGGCAGATCTGGTTAAGGTTTTCTGCAGTTTTCCTTAGCTGTGACAAATGTGGGATTTGCGTTGTTCCATCTGTAAGTCGGCTGCAGCCGCACGTAGGGCCTACGTATTAATAATAATCGCCCCCTCCCTCCCGCACAAGCTTATAGCTTCTGGGGCCTGGTTTCAATGTTATGGGTTGTAGCAACTATTAATATTATTATTATTATTCAATATATACTCTTCAAAAAATCGAAGATCGCTATCGGCGGCAACTATTTCATGCCAGGTGCAAGGTGCAGTGAGGCGCTGCGGTGCGGGGTAAGCACGTGAAACGAATTAGACTGGGTAGGAGGGCTAGAATTATTGTAAATGGAGTCCGATGGGGCTCTGTCGGGACGAACTAAGCTATTAGTATGGTAGGAGAGGGTGGCTAAATCCCAGGATATCCTAGGCAGACCTAGAATTTAAGTCCCAGCTACACTTGAAATTGCACTCGTTCGGGCAGTGAAGAAAGTCTGAACGCTGGACTAGGGTGATGGGACTCCCACGAAGACGGACCCCGACGGGTGAGCACGTTAATAACTCTAATACTAGCCTGGAGAGCTAGTAGAGGGTGGATAGGCAACCTCGCTCCCACCAGTTTGAACTGGTTACTTTTACAAAAGTAAGTGACGCGCTACTTAAGCGTAGGGCAATTCGTTGACCCCTAAGTGGGCCGTGGTCATTAAATATATGAAGGTGGGCCACGTTAAAACAAAATTTTGGACACTACACCGACCGTGGACACTACACCAACAGTGGGTTCTGGACACTACACCAACAGTGGATTCTGGGCACTACACCAACAGTGGATTCTGGACACTACGCCGGCCGTGGATTCTACGACGACTGGCCGTTTTGGACATTTTTTCGACCGTGGACACTACGCCGACCCGCAAAATAAATTTTGGTAATTGGTTAGTATTTTTATGAAGCCCGTAGGCACTAAAAGCTGGTCCAATCCGGGCCTGTCCTAAAGTACTAACTTCTTGAATAAAAAATGCATTTTGTAATGTTCTACCTTAATATCATTGATTCTACCTCGATTGTTGACACGCTAAAGATATTAAGTAGACTGGCTTTATTAAAATTTAATCTTACCTGAAATTTGAGATATCTTACAAAAAGATTAAAAGCATTAAGCCTTTAAGTTTGCACCGAGCTATATTCAGTAAAGTTTCAATCTTGTTTCACTTTAATCCTCATAATAATCCACTTAAAGCTAACACACTTACTTCTAGATGATACCAACCTAAAGTAAATATTAAAGCTTCATCGCGTCGTCGGTTGGCTGCAGTTTATATTAAAATGTTAAGCAAACCAGGAATGTTGTTATTAAGTCCTGTGAACTATCCACACGGGTTTCAGTCGATAGGGTATTTTTATACCACACACTACCGTATAAATATTGACTGGAAAAATAATGGCTAAAAATGGCGAGGGATTCGCATGGATATAGAAGGATAAAAAAGCAGAAAATACTTTTTGCTTCTGTTGAATCTTTTGATTGTGTATTTATTAAATTTTTAAAAATGAAAAAATATTGAGGGGATAGAGGAGTGTTTTTATTATGAATAGTTGAAGCTACAGTGTTTGTAACTAAATAAAAGCTTTAATTTGTGTTTATTTTGTATTTTTCAGTCAAATATAAATGCTAATGAGTATAGTTCTGTTATTATTGTATTTATATAACATAAAATATATCGCTGACACAATTTCCAATGTAAACAGAATTGTTGTAAATTTTTATTTCTCCCTTTTCTTCTCAACCGAATAATTATAATTTTTTATGAGTTGATGGAAACTCGACCATCTGGTGGTTAGAGGCACTTAGTGAAGCTTATGAAATCAACATAGATTGTGTGACAGACTCTATAGATGTTGATAAGTAACGTAGTTGTCGGCATGATGGTGGGGATTAGTGACAGTCGTGAAAGTATGGGTACAGAAGCAGTGGTGATGCAATCGCTAGCAAGTAGTTGGCTGATCGCAGTTAAACAAAAATTCAGATTTTTTTTCCTTACCCTGATTTTGTAAGGTGGGAAATACCGCAAACATACCGATGCCTAGGATGCGAAACTTAATTGACTTGGTGCAAACTCTTGCAAAGCATGCTGACTTAAGTGGTCCGCCGCAATACATTTTATCAGACAAGATGCAAACATCTAGTAAATGTGGACACAGCATTCAATCTTGGATTAAAAAGAACATCTAGAAAACATTACTGCACTGCAATATAGTATATGAAGTATGAGGTTTGGAATGGGGACACAACATCCAATTTTGACTTGATTTGATCGCAATATACCCAGCGATCAAGAAACGCAAAGCAACACGATCCTAGATTAACGAACCCTACAAAACATTTTATACAAGCGTGGAAGAGGCACACTAGCTGATAAAATGAGAACGCCGTACTAGAAGGTTGATCGCAGTTAAACGAAAATTCAGATTTTTTCCTTACCATGATTTTGGGTTAATAAGGTGGGAAACATGCCGATGCCTAGGATGCTAAACTTAATTGACTCAGTGCAAACTCTTGCAAAGGATACTGACTTAAGTGGTTCGCCTCAATACATTTTATCAGACAAGATGCAAACTTCTAGTGAAGGTGGACACAGCATTCGATCTGATTTTGGGTTAATAAGGTGGGAAACACCGCAAACATGCCGATGCCTAGAATGCTCAACTTAATTGACTCAGTGCAAACTCTTGCAAAGGATACTGACTTAAGTGGTTCGCCTCAATACATTTTATCAGACAAGATGCAAACTTCTAGTAAAGGTGGACACAGCATTCGATCTTGGATTAAAAAGAACATCTAGAAAACATTACTGCGCTGCAATATAGTATATGAAGTATGATATTTGGAATGGAGACACAGCATCCAATTTTAAATGACTGAGGTATTGCAATATACCCAGCGCTCAATAAACGCAAAACAACACGAATTAAATTAACGAACCCTACAAAACATTTTATACAAGCGTGGAAGAGGGGCACTAGGTGATAGAATGAGAATGCAGTACTAAATCCTATATTAATAGCGCGTCTACAGAAAATTTATTATAGAGGAGGATGAAGCATCTGATGTTAGAATTTAAAAAAAACAATTTTAATCAAGCTTAATTTCAACACTATGTTCGGGTGTATGCTCTGCTGTGATCTTTATTTTTCGAACCATGGAGCGTCTACTATTCGCATACGTTCACTCGACGGACAACACAATCGAGTTGGGTAAGTCTCTAATAAATGAAGATAAAGATGTTGGAATAGGTACTGTATCTACTAAAATCATCTGAATTTAATCTGGGCGTTTAGATTATGGAATGAAATATAAAAATAAAAAATAAATCAAATGGTGGAGTATATTAGTGGAAATTTCTTTCTAGATTTATCTCAATTCAATATTTTGATTAAATAAACGATTTTTTTATAAAAAACATGACGGTTAAATTGTTTCTTATAAGAAACTTCAAATCCACCTGCTCATAGTTTGTATTTGGGAGGCAACGGAACACAACAAAAACAAATTTAAAACAGATTCCATTAACTAAACGTATTAAAAGTTATCTTCCAATCCATAAACTGGATTAAGCTGTGCTGTTATAATAAAGTCTGTGTTCTAACAATGTACAAACTCTCAGGGGCCCCAGACCTGAATAATTCAAGCCTAATTACTTGGGTCCAGTAGTCGGATCATGGAAAATGTTACCAAAATACCGGGGCACATGATAATTAAATTGTTAACTCTTATGAAATTAGTATTATCGTAATGCGCGGATTAATTGTATTAATTGGGTGTATAATTGGATTGAAATTTGTCTTATATCCATGATATAAGCGATATGTTAGGGCTTTTTATTGTACTAAACAATCCAACCCAGATTGAGAACTGTTTATTAAGGGTTGTTTATATATTTTGGTAGGTGTATTTGCTTCTCATTACAGTCGATAATTCTACACGTTATTTGGCCAAAGAAAATTGTTTGTTCATGTAACGTTAACATGTATTAGTAGATGCCTTAATTAAGGATAACGTAGTTTCAACTCAAAACTTAATCAGCGCCGGATAAATAGGTAATGACGTGCGATGGGAGTTAGCATTGCTGATCGTAAATTAATTTCATTTGCTTGAACCGTCATCGGGGTTGAGCTTTGGTCAGCCATTTATTCTCACCAGAACATTTGCTTAATGGTCAATAAATTCCCAGAGATGTATATGATGAACTATAAATCTAAATCGGTTCACTTGTGATTTTCTTTTCTTTACTTGAAAAATCAATTCTTCATAAATAGAGGGATATTGAATCATTCCGATTCTCTTTATAAAAGTTTTCAACATTTATAAAACACATTTAATAGTAAAGTTCACAACAAATGTTTGACAATACCTGGATAGCCTAGTGATGAAGAGTGATTGAGTATACTGCGTTTACTGAACAAGGTTTTTCTGAGCCGATGTCAGTTCGAAACTCGATTCGGAATACTATTGGATTATGCACGTTCCTAGTTCATGCAAGTGTGCAACACATTTAATTTTTTTCGAAACTTATTATTTGATTTAGAAATTAGTATTTTTGGATTTTGTGCAATTATCGTGCAAAAATGTACATCTTTCTGCATTAAGCATTTCTATACCTCTAGGACTAGAGCCTCATTACGACCCGCAAGTTCCGACGTGCAAAGCGAAGTAGCGGAGCCCGGATGTCGGTACTGCTTATATCTGTCTCAAAGCCATAATTCTTTATTAAACGAACCAGCAGATTAAGTAAATTTTCTGAAATCCAGACTTACGACGTGTAGTGAGCTCTAAATATTCCTTTGAAGGAAGAGAGATTCATAGCGTGACGACTCTCCTCTAAAGAGCCCTTTACATGCTATGTCGTATGTCGCCGCGTATATCGTGTTGTGTTCTTCGTGTTTAGTGTTAGCAGATACATCTTTTAAAATAAAGTCCATATTGAACAATCATGGAGAACATTCAAAATTAAATTAGAAGAGATAACAGCACTGCCTTGTGACTACCCTTCTGCTGCTGTTTGAATGATATCGCATGCGCATAATGGAAAGAGTAAGCTTTAATATGGCTCGCTCATTATTTCATGTGTTTTAATCTTCCATAATTTAATTTTTCTATAGATAAGGTTTTTAAATTATGAAAAGTAATTAAATGACGAATTAAAGAATAATTAAGGAAAGGAAATATTATGCCCCATTTTCAATATTGAAGCAATTAAAAAAGTGTGTAGAAGGGATTGACTTTTAATTTTCTCAAATACGAAAAGCCCAAGATAAACGAGAAAGATTTGTATAAATTAATATCGGGGCTTCAATCAGTACCGAATAAATTAATTAAAAAAACGGAAAAGAAATTCATTTAACCTCCCAATCAAAAGGAGTATTTTTAAATTTGACATAATCCATATTTCCTATATAAAATTAAAACAGAATAAGAAGAAAAAAAAAGATCTTAACTTTAATCAAGTCGCTCCAACGTAAAGATAATGAATAAGGATAATTTGGCCTTCACAGAAAAGTAATTTTCTTAAACACAATGGAAAGTTATGAAAAGTTTTTCATCGCCGGAATGATTGAAATAAAAATAAAATTTTTGTAGTAAAAGCGGAAAGTTTTATAAGCACTGAAGTGTGTGAACTTTTGCTTGTACATGAGGAATTGGTTATGATATTATTACGTAATTTTGTGTTTCGAGCACCTGTTTACGATGTTATTATTGGTATAAGAATTTTCTCTGGTATAATAATGTATATAGGCATTAACTGTTTGAAGAGCTTTGTTGGCGATATATGCTGTATTTTCGATATTGCTTTTTCAAGGGACGAATTTAATTAAGAGGATGGTTTATAAAATTGCCAGAGGATGACTTTGTTTTATTAAATGATTTTTTCTTGGAAATGAACTTGTGCCAAACAAATCAGTTTCTATAAATAAATACTTTAGAAAGTATATATTTAGATTTTCTTATTTTCTTTCATCTTCTTTGCGGCATATTTTTATTTGCGGCATAGTCCCGACTTTTTTTATTTCCAACTTATATTTAAAGATTTCTTACTATTTTTTATTTACGTACAACTGCATACTCAGAAAATAAAAAAGAAATGATATCGTTTATTATTTTAAGATTTAGGTGTTCATCCATTTGGAATTATGATATTACAAGCAACTTCTGATGATAGCGTAATATCGTACTCTATCAGTAGTATTCGCACGAAAAGTTGTGTAAGTACAGACTTAAGATAAAAAAATGAAAAATTTAATGAATAACCTTGTATGTAAGATAAATCTGAAAAACTTTTTAAAAAATTAAGAAAAATTAAGATATGTCATTGTATTAGAATGTTCTCAGCTAATAAAATACTAACTAGGATTATTGCTTTGAATTATATTAGTATACTCATACTTGTATTGGAATTGCATGAAAATGCATTCATCAGTGATTTCTATTTTTGCAGCTCTTGGCACGTTAGGAACATTGGGCGGTGGAGCGACTAGCATTGTACAGGGTGTTTTACTAAAATTTCGTATCCTCTGAACAAGTAATAGTACACATAAAACGCAACAAAAAAGCTTGATATCATTAGTGCCTATCTTTCATAATAACCAAGAAAAAAATTGTTTTTGAACAGTAGGTTGGTGGTCACTAGTTTAAGAATCGCAGTTGCAGCTGGATGTGCCTAACTACATTCTCAACGTGATATTTGATACATTGATGCTAAGTGATGTCCCAGCTCGCTTTGACTATTATTTTCAGCAGTTTCCAAAAGTTGACCAGTTTTTCGATGTGCTTAAAATAAAAAATGGCATAAGGATTTTTTGTTCCTATCAACGAGTATTATCACCTGTTCAGAGGATACGAATGTTAAGTGAGAAACCTGCATAAGCGACGTCAATAACTCAACCAGAATAATTATTGCACTTAGTTTTTTTTATTCCGATTTATACTAATCTGACTTAATGTTCCAGATTTAATATTACATTGTAGCAATTATTTTTCACCCTTTTTAATTCGATTACTACCCTTACCATCATAATAATAAAACACATATCTTCTACAAGCACGATTTATCCGTCCACAGCAATAAACCCTGTAATATTCGCAAAATTTAATTTTGTGGAAATGGTTCATCATACAAGCATATTACATATGCAACCACCGCTATAAAATTTATCCCCAGTGCGGCACGTACTTGTAACCGGATTACACGGTGCAACGCAATAACAATAATATTGTATAGACAGTTAGCTATATTCTCATGCATGTAAATATACGTAGGCGCCAACATGATGTGAATTGAAGTACATTTACTGTGTCCGGAATATGTGTAGGCAGTAGTAGTTCGCAGGTGTGCGATTTGGCTATTCCACAATTAATGACCGGTTGTAAAGGTCTCTAATAATGAGAACGAGACCACATGTGGCTTGCATGCCATTTATATCCCTTTACCGTTTCGTTCTAAATGGATATATTGACTTGATTAGCCAACTGGCGTATTAGAAATCTGCTTGGGAATGTTATTTTTGAATTTACGTGGAGATAAAACACAAAATAAGAATACTACAACTACAGTACATCGTATTAGCAAATGAATACTGTTGCGTTTTTATGTCAGATCGATAGGTATTCTTTATGCTTGTGTAGGTACTTACTCTTTAATTGTCATACTTAATCAATATTTCTGATTATTTTGTATTTTTCTTAACTAAATGCGATTCAAGTTGACGGGAATGATCGATACCCTAGTCTGAAATTCCATAGCACATACTAAGCAACATCAAAGAGAAAGTGGACTTTTGACTGAAGTGGGTCATTGAATTATTTAGGAATGGCTTGTTTGAAATCCTGCACAACAACGCAACCGAAGTTGTCAGACTCACTCAGATTTACCAATTCAGAAGACATAGAAATTGGAAAACTTGAGAAATGTCGTTCGAAGCACTTCGAAAACATCATATTTACCATGCTTTACTCATCCTTACTTGTAAGAAATTTTTCGGAATATTATTTTGCCTTTTATCGGCCCTACATTTAATACAAATAATTTCAGTCTTCGTTGCTTATCGTATATTATGTTACCAGCCGTACTTTATTGACTTTTAATAACATAAGTCTATTCGTTCTATAAGTTCTATCTTGCGATATACTTTTAATAGAAAGTAGTCTGTTAGAATCTGGATAGAGGACAGTTTGTTGCTAATATAACATCCATTTGTTACCGGCTTAAGTTCTGAAGAACGTGTTTAAACGCAAACCGTCCATGGTTTACCATCTGTCAACAAGCCTCAAAAAAAGTAAAAATATAATGACTGATAAAGCAATAAATACACAATTGCAGATTATCCGGCACCATTCTGTTCACCACTGAAGCATGGAGTTAAAGCATATTATTTGTTGCCTTGTAATTGCGTAAGGAAAATGCCGTAAGGAAAAGTATGAATAAAATAATCTATGCACAGTTAATACACAATTGCGGATTATCCGGCACTATTATTGCGTTCACCACCGAGGAACGTAGTCGCATATTATTTGTTGCCTTGCGATTAGAGCAGCGAAATACTGCAAGGAAAACATTGTGAAAATTATCCATTAAAGCAAATACACAGTTACGGATTATCCGTTGCTATTCTATTCACCTCTGTAGCATGGAGGTGAAGCATATTATTTGATGGCTTGTAATTTAGAGCAACAAAATGATGCAAGGAAAAGATTATTAAAATTATATGTTCGCAGTAAATACTCAATTGCGGATTATCCGGCACCATTTTGTACGCCACTAAAGCATGGAGTTAAAGCATACTATTGGTACCTTGCAATTAGAACAACGAGGTGATGTAAGGAAAGAACAGTGAAATGTATTTATTATAAGTAAATATTGAATTTCGCATTATCCGGTTTAATACTGAAGCATGGTGTTGAACCATGCTATTAGTGCTTTGTAGTTCGAGCAGCGAAACGCCATAAGGAACAAATGATTAAATGATAATTAAATTTATCTATACACATTAAATATACAATTGCGGATTATCCGGCACTATTTCGTTTACCACTGAAGCATGAGCATATTATTTGTTGCCTTGCAACTAGAACAGTGGAATGCTAGAAGAAAAAGGCATTTAGTCGAAGCATATTACTGATTGCCTTGCGATTAGAGCAACGAAATGTTGCAAGGAGAAAATGGTGAAAATTATCTATGCAAAGCAAATACACAATTGCGAATTACTTAACACATTTCATTCGCCACTGAAGCCTGCTCAATGCTCACGTTGATGCATATATTTTGCTACCTTGCAATAAGAGTAATGCAAAGATATATTTTTTTATCTTCAATATATAAAAGGTTTTCTCCATTGATTGGTTGATTGATTAAAGCTATACATTTCCGTGAAAATAAAAGCTGTTCGTGAGAACTCATGGATCCATTTGTCGTTGTGGATCAATCCACATTAATGTGTTTATTTCTAGAACGCTAATTCCAATAAAAAATTACTACATTTTTCTTTTATATTAGAAAATATGAATTGTTCAAGAATTTGTTGTAAATTGGTGGTTCATGAAAGCAAATACGAATATGGCCAGCTTAGAGAAGATGGGTTGGCTTTATTAACTAGAAGCAATGTTTCCAGGCACTTTTTTTGTGTTTTCTAAATTTTCTGGTGGACTTATTTCTTAAGAGATTGAGGCTAAAACTTTTGCATCATAGTGGACTTGAAAGAAACAGTACCAACGACCATAGTAAAAGTGTCCACGGTCAGAAAAATAGACATTTAACTCATTTTGTGGACCTCTATAAGCTCTTTCAAAGAATTTGATATTGCCCTTGATATTGTAACGAATGGGGAAAAACCCCTTTACACGGGTGACGCACATTTCCAGAAGAATCTACAATGTTCGAACCAGGTCGCGTGTATGACGTAACGTCACCGATCTTTCTAGTGCATTCTACACACTTCTGCGTGGGTATACATCAGCCGCGATGGGCCCGTCAATTATTAGTGTTCGACTGGTGATTTGAAATGTGCTGTGTGTAATTGGTAATCAATTGTATGAGTAATCAAATAAATGTTTAATAATTGTTGTAAAATGCTTAAGTTCGTGCTCGTTTTACACTCGGTCAACGTCTACTATAACTCCTAATGTAGTCCAGTGAAGTTACGGTTTTACCCTGAATAAATTCGTTACTCATGCATTTTTATTGAGCTGTATAGAGGGTAATTTGTTGTATAAAATCCCATAAGTTCCAGAAAATCACTCCACGGCTTTTCCCAGAAAAGCGGGAAAACTGGTTATTTTTTAAAGACGCCTAATTCCAACCGCTTGTCTTAGAAAGTTCATTTTAGTTTAGTATTGCCACAAATTTTATCGTCTTTAACTTTGTTCGGAATCATTCTACCAATATTTCGAATAGTTTTTTACTCATTTTCGAATATATGAAGACTATTAATTTTTCTTACTAAAAAATGACCTTCAGGAAGTCATATTTAAGAAAATAATGATTAACTCAAGGTTTTGTTCAAATAAAAGTTGTGCCTTGTCTTATTAAATTTCATAAAATATGATGGTTGTTGGGGGGTTAAGTCAATGAGGTGCTGAGTAATTAGAGATAAACCCAAGATGGCGGGTGCTCCCGCGTGACTCACCACCCTCCATGAGGATCGGCTCGGCAGTACAGTAAGAATTCCCCCCCCATTTACTAGAGATGATCTAATCTGTTTTGTGATCGCTTTGACAAAGACATTTTATGAAAGGGAATCAAATCAGCCCTCCAGGAAGTCTTTCAGAGTTCTGAAGCACTGAATGTCAATGTTTGCCTCCTAGTCCATTATGTAATAGATGGAGGTCTATATGTTTATGGTGTGGTATGCTATGGTTCAGTTCCACGAGTTGTATAAAACATATTTGACGTTTTTGCAGAAACACTTCCCAAGCACAAAAAGTGTGGTTTTTGATGGTTACGAATGTGTCCCAACTCCGAAGAATCAGAAGCATGTCCGAAGAGTAAAAGTTAAAGACGATAGAATTTGTGACAAAACTGAACTAAAATGAGCTTTCTATGACATGCGGTTGGCATGTTACGCGTCTTTAAAAAATGACCAGTTTTCGGCAGTTTTTCGCTTTTTCGAGAAAAGCCGTGGAGCGATTTTCTGGAATTTTACGCTCTATACAAGTTACGCTCTATACAGCCCAATAAAAATGCGTGAGTAACCAATTTGTTCAGGATAGCCCATGTAATTTGTCATAACTTGACTGGACTAATGGTAGGGGAAATAGTAAAGAGACTAATATTGTTTTGCTATCCCACTACCACTTATGAACGAATATGTTTAGAAAATGCGTCAAAAAATCAATTTTATTTCGCTATTTAATGCTTTGACAATACAGTTTGATATGTTAAATATAGGAGTTTTTTGTAGATGGTATCGGCAGACTATTCTATTGAAACTTAAGATAAAAACTACAGGTTATTGCTTTGTTCTGTTGATTGAACACCTCTATTTGATAAAAATATCACACGACAAGCAAACCGTATGCAACTTAGAAAATTCTCATCTACTAAGAGTCTTTTGCTCAGTCTTATTATATGTCATTTAGGATTCACTCTGTATCGTTAATCAGTATTAAATATTAGTAGTAAATAGTGTAGTGTGATAGTGATATACGTTGTTTATTTGCAAATAAAATAAAATTAGTGAATTATGTAAAATTTGCTTATTTCAAATAATAAGCACTCCAGGAAATTAGCTACTCCGAATAACTCTGAAGCTGATTTCCTGATGTTAATATTCTTGATAATACTTGGAAAAGTTAGGTAAAATTAAAAAATTACGTTAACGGTGTAATAAAAGAAATCACAATATTTAATTAATTAAGTTAATTCCAGATTTTCGCCTTCAAGCTATTTAAAAATTAGTTCAATGGTCGAGTCCGGAATTTATTTTATACCTCCTGCGCTCCAGCCGGATGCACTTTTCCAATAATTAGAGCAGGCTTTCAGCAACTTTTAATTTAACCTTCGAAAAGAGGTGCTTTAGTAAAGGCACGTAATTAAATAAATGACGTGCTATTCAATTAAACGAATTTTCCTACCTCCCCTTATTCTCTTACTACTCGGTACC
This sequence comes from Agrypnus murinus, assembly GCA_929113105.1. Classification (NCBI taxonomy): domain Eukaryota; kingdom Metazoa; phylum Arthropoda; class Insecta; order Coleoptera; family Elateridae; genus Agrypnus; species Agrypnus murinus. The sequence goes on along the minus strand of OV816029.1, from coordinate 23,862,337 downwards.
TCTCCCGGCTATCCACTTTTTGAAATAATAACCCGTAACAATAGTAACGTGTTCATGTGGCAAGCACTAAGAGCGTCTCTAATGCGTTACAATTATTTCCGTTTAACGTTATAGTAGGTACCTACCTCTCTTATACTACTACGCATTCGTTACCTTGTTTCGTTTTATTGTTACCGCTCCATTGTCCTGCATGCAATTATCCTTTTGCTGTTGTCCACAGCCATGTAACGATTATTACAGGTCTCCACTTTCAGACCAGCGAGCGTAGTTTAATTTTAGTATTCGCACATGGTGCTTGCTACCGCGTTCCAAAATGGATTCTAAATGGTACTCGTGTGCGAGAGGAACAAGGATGCACTTGCCCTAGTTTTCATTAAGCGTAATGTTTTAAATGTTCATTGTTATAATTTTCGTTAAGCGAGGTGGGCGATGTATGTATGTACTATAATTTGGCTTTGTTAATGTAAACATCGTTACTAAATTTGCTTTTTTCCATTTTGTTGGATTCCTTGGGGGCCTGTAAAATAAAAACAAACAGCAAAATATGATATAATATAAACAAATATATTGAGGTGTTATCTAGATAAATAAAATTATATTTATTATTTAATATGACCTACGTTCTAGGCAAGCCAAGAAACTATGAAATGAAATTTATCATAATGATAATAATGTAAAATTTTGATTTGAATCAAAATGGCTAGCTTTAATAAAAATGTAACAGCTCAAATAGTTTTTCCTTCTCCCAATAGACTAACTCAGGTTTAAGATTTGATAGAGCATGAGATAAACAAACTCTAAAAATCTTTTTGATTCTTGCACCTGGAAGGAAAGAAACTTACTACCATTGCACTTGAAATTCTGCAGCTGGACAAACAGCAATCTTAAATTCTGCATGTGAAGAAAATAAATGTATGCTTGCATAAACACCAACACAAATAAACACAGATAAATTGAAACACAGATATTTTATTTTTATTAACAATATATAAAATATTTGTCAAAAAAGAAAAATAAAACAATTGTTTAAATTAAAAAAATAGAAATAGGAAGAAAATCTTCCTTGAGCTTGCTCAAATGTTTTTGTTATGATTGCCACCTGACATGGGGGTTGCAACCGATCTCCATTTGAACAAACTGACATCAAATAAATTAATCAGATAAGAAAAATATTTACAAGTACTAAATCAATTTATCTAACGGAAATTAATTATTCTTGTGAATAAACAAGTTGAAATTGTCTAAATGTTACGACCTTGTTCGACGACGAAAACTTTTCAAACAAGAAAAAATAAATTCCGAATTTGAATAAATTTATTTATAAATTTATGCTTTTGTTGTTCTAAAGTGAACTAAATTCTTTTAATTTTAATTTATATAAACGTCAACGAATCCATTTCAAATCTTTTACAATTGGTACTACAGCATTGATCCAAACAGCTGACTTTAAAAAAATTCATACGAGTCGATTATCCAAATCAATAATGGAAACAAAAAAGTCTTCTTGATTGAATTTAGATAAATCGTCCACAATTCCATATAATTGTTGAAGAAGGAAAATAAATCTTCTTTACATTTATGTCCCGGGTAACAATTCATTAACATTAACACTTTGTTAAAATTTGACGTTTGACTTCCAACGCAAATATCATATGGTTTACAATAACCTTACTTTTATTTCAGAAAATTCTTATACGAGCCGACGTAGATCTTTCAAATACGTTTTGTCGACTGAAATTGTTAATTTTTCGAAGCCTTTTGATATGTTTCCTCCAAAACAGTTGAAGAAACAGCGAAATTTCACCAACAACGGCACATCACAAACATCATGACGTCACTAACAGAAGACGTGTTTAAAAATAACACTAAACTAAATTCTAAATGTAACTGGCAAAATAACGATTAAAACAACATCAGACACTTATAGTCTAAAATCAACATTAACTGAGAAAATTAACAAAAACGACCAAAGGTTAAAAAATCTCATTAAAACTTAACTACAAAGAAAATTCATTAACTCCAGCTATACCTGTACAAGAAATGATTACATGGCTACCCAAGGTAACTTACAGTTTACATAGAAAAATATTTACAATAAAAGAAAAACTTAAATAAAAATCCGTTTACACGTTTTTAAAAGTCAAACGATGCTTTGTAAGACTACATACAAATAACAACATAAATAAAATCAAACTATACTCCAACTTGTCCAGAATACAGTCCTCCAAGTGCCTGCATCCAATCAATCGTGCAAAATATCAAAATAAAACCAATATTTGAAAAATTCAATAGATATCTACAAAGCTGATACCTTCATTTCTATGAACTCAAACCTTCTAAATGCAAGACTCAGTAAGCAAAATGTAACATTATAAATATCAAATTACTTATCTAATATAACTATTTCCAGTGAAATATGTACCCGAAACTGATTAAGTTTCATGGGATAAACAAAATTCTGGTTTACGTTGGAGACTCATAAAGCTCAAATCTAACAAGGAGATAAAACCTTTCAGAAAAACGGAAAAACGATCCTAACATGTGACCTGGGTTGCATAAAACATGTATTACTACAAAACAACCTAAATATTTTCTATCCTTTTTAAAAATTCAAACTTTTTATGTAAAACTTGAGGTTACGTCTGCATGAAACTCATCCTTCTATAATTTCTATTTAAAATTGATAAATCTTTCTGTAACCTAACATGTAGCTTTTAGATTAAATAAACCTAATATTCTAGCATGTCTATCTTTTTATTTAATGCATGAAATAATTATATTTGTGTTTACGATCAAATCGAGTCTTAAAATACTACGAAATTTCAAATCGTCAAGTAAATTTTCAATCTGATCATTCTATATCATCTCAATATTTACACTTATTGTGTCAAATTTAACATTTTCTTTAATCAATAGTTAACAGGAATATACATTCTGATACACAATACCGAAAGCTTTACTGAAATTTTATTAAATAATTAAAAACACCACATCCCTTAGGATTACGTAAAGTATACTTAATAAGGCATAATTATATACATCAATCTTCAAAATAATACGGAAATGTTTTAGTTTTTACCAATATTTATTTTATATACATTCCTTATTGTAACAGCTTGTAACCATAAGTGAAATTAAAGTAAATATTCGATTTTGTAAGTATACTTCGTACTTTTGTAAGTATAAATATCACCAAAAGTATTAACATTTTTATTAAATTAGATAACAATCAGTTAGTCATTTAGAACACGTCAGCTTTGTATCCTTTGTACTAAAAACTAACAATTCTCTAAATGTTTTCCAGGAAGATCATTGAAGATCCATTCTAACAATAAGTATAGAAGAGAACAGACAATCAAGTTGAAAATTGAAAAGAAAAACAGTCTTAACTAAAATTGTTTTGAGGTGTTTAAAGTGGATAGCTTTACCATTCTAAATTTCAGTAAAAATAACGTCCAATTATGTTTGGCATGCTGGTAATTAAATTAATATTCGTATTTAATGTTTTTCTGAAAACTTTATACATACACATACAGACATAATACATGACATATCATCAAACGAACCTATATTCCATTAGTATTTATCACTAACATAAGCAGTACATAAATGTTGATTGCAGTGACAACGAAGTAAATACATGACATGATTTGTGGCAATTACAGGAACAAATTATCCGATAAAAATGAGTAATATTGTAATAACCACTCTGCTACCGCCGCTTATACATCATCGTCGCCATTTATAAAATTTCGACACCACTCAATCTTTATTATAGACGAAATTCCTACTTCGCATTCTGCGTAATTTAATTTTTGGATTTCATCAGAAGTATTTCACATGACGTAGGAGGGTTCATTTTGAATCCCGGTATGTGTGTCCATTGAGAATTATAAATGGATGTCACGAATCGAAAGCTACAGACTGCGTTTGACATGATGAAGCCCCATTTGTACACACGCGACACCTGTGTGAAATCTGACAGGGGCCAGGCATGGTATGACAAATGTTCAAAATGTTATAGCACCCTTCAATGACCTAGCAACGTGCCAGAAAATTTATAAACCGCGACACCAAATCAATTTATATATTATTGGCATTTTGCCCAGTTATTAGACCTGAAGCGTTAATATAAAATTTATGCCTGTTTGGAATTTCAGTCTCTTTTTTATTATGAATGTAGTTAAAATCGATTTCATGGTCCATCTCGTTAACTTTATATTCTTTTATTTTATTTTTCTTTCCTTAAAAATAGCCGCTTTGAATGACATCACCTTTAGATTTGCATTTAAAGTATCTGTCTGTTGGAAAGATTATATTAAAAGATGAAGTTGACTATTTTTGCTGGGAAATCCCCGAGAATTTGATCAAAAATGTCATTCAGTCAGATCTTTTAAGAATTTACGATAAATTTTTCAGTATACCTCGCTGAACTTCTGATAGTGTGATATGAATATTTTATATTTTTAAATTCGAAAACGATAAAAAGTAAAAAAGTTTAAATGATGGTACTATTTTATTCATAGAGATGAATTCCTAACAGTACAGTACTTTTACAGCTAGTTACTGTTACAGTAATGTGTTTAGATTTAATCTAAGAAAAAGAATAATTTCATTAACTCGATTGTGAGAGAAAGTATAAATCAAGTTATCCGTGAAATTACACCTAAAACAGAGTTCTAAGTCGACTCTAGATTTGGAACAGTCAGCGGTGATACAGTGGTGCAGACAAAAAGGTAAATAATATAAGGTAAAAATCGAGTAAGGTTAAGTCATACGAGGCTGATGAAGGCTATAGCCTTCATATAGGTCGTATCTCTATTACAATAGAGATTCCTTTAAGTACGAGGCGCAGCATTTTGATATAATCTTTGATACTTTAAGCAAGCCTTGAAATTCAAATATACAGAAATGTACAGAGTGTTCCACTTAAGATTCGAAATTTAAGGTAATTTTCGGCGAAACCGGAAGTCGACCATTTTGAGGTTGTATGTTAAAAAATAGGAATTTACGTCTAATATATCCATACCAAATCTCATCAAAATCCATATATAAACAATAATATAAGGTTGGCCCTACTCTCTCTGTCACCGGGTATAATATTAAAATATTGGATGACGTGCACAAGTGGTCTAGCTACAGTTATGCTAAAAACTTTACTACAGCTACAGCAAATCTTAAAAATTAATTAAAACGAGGAGTTTGGTTCAAAGCGCATTGTCTCAAATCTCGCCAGAGAGCAAATAGTTATTAAGCATATTAACTTTCTTACTTTGCATCTTAAAAACTACTAAAATACCGTAACTATTCTTTTTCGCCTGCGCGTTGTTTGCAATCTAACGCAAAATACAAAATCTGAATACCAGCTAACGATCGGAAACTATTACCAGGATAATATTTTGGCAACATTTCCTTCGATTAGGGTTATAAATACTGCACAAAAGATGCTACCATGTAATTACCCAAACCGGTGGTTTACTACTACTAAATTAAAACGGAAGTGACCATGGCCTACAAAATAGATACGTACTTCCTCACGGGATAAAATAAAGTGCCAGAAACCTCTAAAGCGAACTATCGTGCAGCAAAATACCTACGAAAATGTCTTTTTGAAGCCTTTTAAAGGTACCGTATTAAGCAAATTGTTGAATTGTAGTAGGTATATGGAATACTTGTTAATATCGTTGCTACAATTACTTGAAGTATAGGTTTAGAAGTTCGATTAATTTTAATATGATATGTAAATAAGGTAGATGACATTAAAGATGAGACACGAGTTAGTTAGATTGGACTAAATAGTGTTACGACATGTTAGATTAAAGATAAAGTTAAATTAGATTAGGTTCAAGATCAGATCAGGTTAGATTAGAGGTTAGAAATCATTTTGAAACTTTGCTTATTCAGTCTTTCTATATTCGACGTTCATTCTACCAAGGGTTTTCAGAACATCTGCAATTCAAGATAAGTAATATCTTCAAAAATAAACTAACATGTGTTTCTACATTATTTGGGACAAAAATCGCCTTTTCGAAGAAACTAATTCATTTCAGAATAATCTTCACCAAGAGTCGACTAAAATAGAGTCTGCCGGCAATATCTATACAGAACTACACATCTGCGACTGGTCCCAATGTGATAGACTTTCCAATAAAACGACCTAAATAGCTGAAAGCTTTCTTAGCAAGAAACAAACTACAAATGATACACATAAATAATAAATCTTTAAATATAATATAAAATTCTTTATTACAATGCTAGATAACGGACAAAATAAACTTTAACTGAAGGTCAAATAACCTTTGCACAGTATTTCATTAATAATTACATACAAACCAATAATAATTAAGTTTAGAAATTCATGCGAGCGGTATAATTACTCTAAACTTGTTTAAGTACACTTATTACAGCCTTTACAGCCTTGGTAGTGTAATGTCTGGCGTGCCGGACTTTCACCCAAGCGGCCCGGGTTCGACTCCCGGCGCTGGCAGATCTGGTTAAGGTTTTCTGCAGTTTCCCTTAGCTGTAACACAAATGTGGGATTTGCGCTGTTCCATCTATAAGTCGGCTGCAGCCGCACATTGGGCCTACATAATAATAATAATCGCCCCCTCCCTCCCGCACAAGCTTATAGCTTCTGGGGCCTTGGTTAAGGTTATGGGTTGTAGTAATTATTATATTAATTATTATTATTAAATCAGGGTCGCAAAAGTTTACGGAATGCTAACGCGCCTACAGGTTCACCTAATTGTACAATCAGACATGCCCGAAGTAGTTAGTAATTAGTTAATACTCTTAACGAATAAAGTTAAACGGGCACACTCGCAGGAATAAATTCTAACAAAGTTGATATGTACAGGAACAAATTCTAACAAAGTTTATATATCAATTTCTACTGTGTAACACACTGGGGAAAACATTTAAATCAGAAAAAACTATATATTATATTAACTAATTAAGTACATTAATACAGTGGTTGCAAGATGATGTAATTAGACAGACACAAAAGGTTGTTGACATTCAACTCACGATACCTCTACGTTCTTCGGTTATTACAGGTTGTAGAAATCCTCCAGGTATCGAATCGGTAGGAATGCCAGTTATTCGTTACGGTGCTCAAAGGCAACAACAGCAATCAACCGGATAATTAAAAAGAGAGAAACGAAAGATTAAAAAAGGAAAAAGGAAAGAAAGAGAGAGACCTGCAATAAACAAACCAATTGCCAAATATGCGCTTCGCAGCATTCAAATAGTACCTTAGATGGAGGGCGGTCTCGAAGAATTGCTAAATCACTTCCAGGGACGAAAGTGCGGCGATTAATGAATTATTCCTGCATAAAGTAATAGAACTATAAGAAATGAACGTAGTAAAATACAATAATTACAAACAATGAGAGAACGTCTTCATAACTTCAAATTTATCATAGTATCAAAATCCCTAACGGCTTCCAAAATAAATGGAAATACACCACACAAAATCACGTTAAAACCGCAAAAATGCTTTCCCAATTAATACAACGGAAAGAAAACGTAATTCACTTAGGCGATGCCACTAATAGAACATCCTTCACTGGTTAACGAAAACACATCACTTAGTAAGAAGTCTTATCAAAACCGGAAATTGACTTTCGGAAAGTTCAGAACGGCAACTAAAGTAGGGAGAATGCTAAAATCCCCAAAAAACTATACATAATGGTATAAAAGCCAAGCAATACAGGGTGTGTCACTAAAACCGTAACAAGCGGCTAAAGAAATTCGTAAGTGAAATATTCAACTTAGATTTTTAGTCTGCATTTAGAAACAGTATAAAATTTTAAGTACTGTAGCGATGGTTACACTGCGTGTAGTGTTAGTGCTACATACATCTCTTGTAGGAGTAATAAAACACAAGTTTACTTCTATGAGATATTTATTTTACTATTTTTATATGACTTGTTTATTATTCTTGTTGCCTAGTACCATTCCGTATCTACGCAATGAATGCAAGTTGTGAGCTATTCACAAAATTACCCCGCCCGGTCTGAAACGATGGTAATACATGAAAAGGAAAAAATACGGAATAGTATTTTGGAGAAAAAATGGAGTATTTTAAAAGAACTTGAATAAAGTTGTAAAATGCTCCAGCTACAAAAACTCCACTATAATAATAATAATAATTGCTACAACCCATAACCTGGAAACCAGGCCACAGAAGCTATAAGCTTGTACGGGAGGGAGGGGCGATTATTATTACGTAGGCCCTATGTGCGGCTGCAGCCGACTTACAGATGGAACAGCGCAAATCCCACATTTGTGTCACAGCTAAGGAAAACTGCAGAAAACCTTAACCAGATCTGCCGGCACCGGGAATCGACCCCAGGCCGACTAGGTAGTATACAATAAAAAACTTAAGTTAACTAACAATACGGAACTTGCGACGGCAACTCTTCGAACCTGTAAACAGAAAGAAAAAAACAGAAAAGTGTTCAAATTTTCAGTCAACAGGTAAAAGGTTTTCAAAAGATGCCTTAACGTAGCATTTGAAATCAGTTCATTGTTGGCTTAACATTATAAAGTAACTAATCTAAAAAATATGCAGGCTTTAGCCTATCTAAAGAGATAGGGCCAGTGTGATTTTCTAAGGTGGCGTATTTAACTGTCCGTTCTAACACTTTATAGGGGCCTAAGTAACTGTCTTTCATGCCCAGAGTGTGCGTGTCATTACGAACGTATACGTGTGTGCAGTTGGTCAAGTCGCTGGGGACGAAGGACTGACCGGAATACGTTTTTGTAAAAAAATGCTTCTGCTTCCTCATACGACTTTTGATATTAGCTATGAAATTAGGGAGGTTCATGTCGTTCCAGTTGTTCTTCTTCAAAGAAATCTCCAGGTAGTTGTAAAGGGGTAGCATACAGGATTTCTGCAGGAGAAACATTAACTTGCGATTTCAGTGTTGCACGTAAGCTCAAGAGAATCCAAGGAAGATTCGTTAACCAGGAGGAAGTTCCTGTGGTTTGAATGGATTGCTTGAGTGTCCGATTAAAACGTTCGATAACGCCCTGACTAATCGGATGGAAGGTCGTGCATTTGACGTGTTTAATTCCTAACATGGCCATGAAGTTGATCCATGCATGAGAAAGGAATATTCTTGCATTGTCCGTGGTGAGATACTTGGGAATTCCAAAGCGGGACACCCACGTGTCGACAAATGCAGTGATTACTGACTCCACGGAAGAATCCTTGAGAGGAATTGCTTCCGGCCACCGGCTGTAGCGGTCAATAATAGTAAGGAGGAATTTATAACCTCCCGAAGAAGGAAGGTGTACTAGATCGAGATGGACCTTAGTAAAACGTTCATCTGGTTCTATAATAGATTGTAGAGGGGTTTTCGTATGACGCCGAACTTTATGTTTCTGACATTCAGCACAAGATATGACCCACTTCTGAATATCGTGGTGCATAGATGGCCACAGATATCGCTGAGTAATCAATCTTTTAGTAGCACGGATGCCAGGATGGGCGATGTTGTGTAGTTGTTGGAATAAGGGATACCTGAATTTGAGAGGGATATAGGGTCGTGGTTGGCCTATACTAACATCCACCCAGAGGTTTGATTTGTTGGCAGTTTGAAGGGAAATGAATTGAAAATTACTACGAGATCGGAGCTGGTTTAATTCTGGATCTTGTTCTTGAGATAGAGCGACTTCGTCATAATTAAGATCAGTTCCAGGGACGTTAATAAGATTAACTCTTGTCAGAGCGTCCGCCGGAATATTCTCTTGACCTTTGATATATTGGAGGTCAGTTGTGAATTGAGAAATAAACTCTAGTTGTCGAAACTCACGTGGTAAATATTGATCACCATTATTTTTGATCGCTGTACACAAAGGTTTGTGATCCGTAAAGATTTGAAAGTCTCTGCACTCAACGTAGTAACGAAACTTCTTTAAAGCAAAGTATATTGCAAGAAGTTCCCGAGAAAAAATACTGTACTTTTGCTCTGTGGTGGTTAACTTCCGGGAACAGAAAGCTAGTGGTTTCCACATGCCATCTTCAAACTGTTGTAACACTCCAGCTATAGTGGAAGACGAACTGTCTGCAGCTATACTAAGAGGGTTATTAATTCGCGGATGTACCAATAAAGTAGCGGTAATCAAAGCATTCTTCGCGTGCCTAAAGGCTTCTATTTGTTCATGATTTAACTGGACAGGCTTTAGCGAAGCTTTACCAGGAATAACTATAGAGGTTAACGGTGCCAAAATTTTCGCACAGTTTGGTACAAATTTATGGTAATACGAAATTAAGCCAATAAAATTGCGGAGTGCTTTCTGACTTGAAGGCAATGGGTAATCAATTATAGCCTGGACTTTGGAAGCCATAGGTTTGATACCGCGTGTATTAACGTGATGTCCTAAAAAATCGAGCTCATTGACTCCAAAGAGACACTTTGGTAGGTTTTTTATAATTAGGCCATTGTCTTTTAATCGGGAAAACAGTTGGTGTAAATGTTCAATATGATGCTGCGAATCAGCACTAAAGACTAGGATATCGTCTAGGTATGAAAAACAAAATGGGAGCCCTGATAATACAGTGTCCATGAAACAACTCCAGGTGCTGGCTGCATTCCGTAGTCCGAAACACATCCGTTTGAACTCAAAGAGCCCCAGAGGTGTGATAATAGCAGTCTTGTGAATGTCCTCTGCTGCGATTGGTATTGCGAAGTAGGCCTTTTGGAGGTCTAGCTTCGAGAATATAGTTGCGCCAGCAAGTTTTCTTGTAAAGTCCGTTAAAAAAGGAATCGGGTAACGATCTGGTACTGTCACTGAATTGAGTTTTCTATAATCGCCAACCAAGCGATATCTGTCTGTTGGGGCGATGGGGGCTGTGATGTCTTGGTCGTCACCAGGAAGTAGCGTCTCTGCTGTGCCTACTGCTCGCTTCCCGACGATGTGAATTGGCGTAGCGTAGCTAGATGATGACCGCTGTACTACGTCAGCGTCCAAAAGCTCATTAAGATGATCTTCTAGAAAAGAAAGATGATTAGGGTTCAGTTTGCTACAGCGTGCTTTAACCGGAGGGCCGGTCGTGTCAATGTGATGGACTATAGTATGTTTTACGGGTTGATGGTAGTCGAACTTACGCAAAGGCTCCGGGAAGTGTGTGTTTAGCATCTTGCTATAAACATTAAGATCGCTAGACATGTTGTTAACAGTACCTGAAGAGGGTACGTTAATGGGTGAAGGTAAGGGAAGAAATCACAGGAATAACGATTGACTCGGAAGGAGGAGTCAAAACATTAGCCTGAGCAGAACATAGTTTGCGTTTAGTGCCAGTCTCAACTGGTGGGGTTATGGAACCTCGACTGCGAGTTCGGGCGGGCTGGACATCTGCCGTGCAAATGACCCGCTGAGAAGAGCAGTCAGTGAGAGGATTCACTGTTGGAGCTGGAAATTGCCAATCCTGGCTGCGGTTTCGGGCGAGCTTGACATCTGTCTTGCAAATGACTCGTCGAGAAAAGCAGTCAATGGTTAGGTTGTGCTGCTGTAAAATATTCAAGCCAAGAATGGCTGTAGATATGTCAGCGACATAAAATTTCCAGGGGCATGGCTGTAGGCCAGGAATCGGGAAATGTAACCTCAAAGTTACAATACCTGTCACAGGAATTGACGTGTTGTTCACTGCCATAAATGAAAGGTTGACAGGCGTGATTGTTTGGTTACAGGAAACTGCAACATGGGTGGGTAAAATGGAATAATCCGCACCAGTGTCAACCACAAAACTAATTTTGTAGGTTAGGTCCTGTAAAAAGATTGAAGGATAAGTGATTGGTAAAGGAGAAGTTGGGGGGATTGAATTAACCCTGCATGGCCCTCCCTGGAGGCCAGGAGAGTGCGAAGTTAGTTTTTTCTTTGGTATGAACAATTTCCCGTACAATTACGTGCATTATTTTAAGTGCAAGATTTTGGGAGTTATAGGGGATTGTTGCTTGTGCATGGTAGAAAGCTTATTGGAAATGGTTGTAAGATTGGTCGTCAAATTGTCTAGCTTAGCTTCTAATGCAGGAGTAGTTAAAGGTTGTGGTGCTTTTTGCATAGAATAAATTAAATCTAATTTTTCTACAAAGGATATTAACGGTAAGTCATTGAGATTTAAGGACTGAATCTTAAGTTCTGGTGGTAGTTTAGCTATTAAAAAGTCTTTGGTTAATTCTTCAGTTAGATCGAGATCGATTGCTAACTTTTGAATGTTAAAAAGTAATTCTTTGACACTACCAGAGAATTGAAGAGTTTCCAAAAGATTATTAATTCGAGATTCTCGTGGTCCTAGGATAGATTTTATTACTGCCCGTTTTAAGGTAGTATATGGTCGTTGCCTCGGTGGATTAATGGTCAGATCGCGATGAGTTCCTAAAACGTCGAAAGGTAAGTTTAGGGTTAATAAGTTATATTTGGCGAGCTCATCGTTGATCAGCATACGAGTAAAGTATCTTTCCACTAAAATAAAATACAGTCGATATCGTTACTCGTAAAAACTGGAAATGGAACTTTGACAGTCGCCATTTGAAATATTAAATAAGTAAATAAAAATTTGAAACTTATCGGATCAGAAGGAGCACTAGTTCTGGTTCCAACGGTCACCTCCAACCAGCTACGACAAGTCACGTAAGCGAAGCAGGTAGCAGTATCTCACAATGACAGGAGTCGAGTAGTAGTTGTTGACAGATGATGAAGGTAGAACTAGTAGTTGTTCACCTGGAGAATTCAGTTCAGCAGGCAAAGACCACTAATGTTAAATTCTTCTTCAGGAACGTCGTAGGGTCACCAAATGTAGCGATGGTTAACACTGAGGTAATGTTAGTGCTACATATATCTCTGTAGGAGTAATAAAACACAAGTTTACTTCTATGAGATATTTATTTTACTATTTTTATATGACTTGTTTATTATTCTTGTTGCCTAGTACCATTCCGTATCTACGCAATGAATGCAAGTTGTGAGCTACTCACAACAGTACATAGTAGCCAAAACCTAAAGAACTAATATCGTTAATGGTCTAACACATATAACATTAACTTTATTAACAAACACATTAATTTTATAATTACGCGTGCGAAACCATTTATCGCTAGGTCCAAAAGTTTATAACACTATACCTTTAACACAAAAATAAATAAATGTCGCACACTTGGGCACCAATTATAACATAATTAAACGACAAGGCCCCGCGATTGGACACTAATTAAAACAAAATATTTCTTTACACACAAAATATTCGATACTTACTGTACAACTCATAAATGCTCCGACTGCTCGAGACATTCTTTAATAAATGTAAGTTCAGGACGCGGGTATTGTTTCCATAGCTCACAGATATAAAAAAAGGAATAAGGCTGGTTATGGTCAAAAATAAGTATATTTAGGGGCCATCTGTTTAGGAAACTCCGGGAGTTATGTAAAAAAATAATAATAATAGGATACTCGTAAACAGAAACCGGTATCAGATCTATTAAATTTAATTCAATTATTAGTCATGTTCAGTTAAGTCAAAAAACAAATTAATTGAAGACTTTCATAAACATCTGGGCCATTATCATTTAGTATGGTTAAGTTCAAAAATAGATTTATTTATAAATGAAATAAAAATTAAAGTCAAAGATAAAAAGTTTTCATTTAAGACATAATTGTAGATTTAAAAAAAAATAAATACCCAACGTAAGAATTCTTAACGACGGGAAAGTAATATGCACATACAGGTAGAAATCAAAATTAATACATGAATAATTATACAACATACTCAATCTTTAACAAAATAGTATCCTTCAGTTCACAGTACCTTGAGCGAATTATTTGATTCGATAACACCTCACAAAATAATTAACACTTAGTGCCTTTCTGTTCACATTTAAACACTAAATACCGAAATTAATAGCTTGATGAAGCTGCAAAACTTGGAAAACACCTCAATTACTGACACCGCTTCTTACTTGCAGACCAAAGAATTAAAGTTCGCAATAATTGTTTTGTTTTAAAACTATTTCCATTAAAATTCCTTTTTTTTAAGTAACCGGGACAACCATATAAATTCAATTGTTAGTTTTTTTTTCAATTAGTAAAAGTTTTTAAAAGGTTTTTCTAAAACCACCACTGGTTAATATGATTGATTATTAAAATGAAAAATTGTGCTACCTCTATGAAAAAGGTAGCACAACACTTAAATATGTTGTTTTAGAAGTTAATTTTAAGATTTCCATTTTTTTAATTTCTTTAAAAACACAAGATCCCAAATAAACTTAATTCACGTTACGTTTAAATCGATATTTATAATTTTTCATTAATAATAACAGTATTATTAATCTCTGAAAATTATTGAAAGAACTGGAATGCGGTAACAAAACACTTATTACACTTTAGTTATAACTCTTTAAATTATACGTAACTAATTATTAAATTTCGGTACGGTATTCGGTAAGTCAATGAGGGATAATTACGCCACATTGTTCCAGAACATTTCCAACGAAAACTTTCGGAGATTCTCCTTAAAATCTACTTATTAAAGAGAACCCAATATTATTTACAGGTGGCCGTCTAGACGATTTTATTCTAGAAGATTCGACGTTCAATGCATTTTAACCATAAGAAAACTTTTGTTAACGCTAATATTATATTTTAGCCCTAAATAAATACAATATTGAAAACAATTTTGTTCTAGAACATTCTATTCCACAAGAACAATTCCTGTTGTCCATCAGAACGTGAAATAATAAACATGAACACTTGCAAAATTGCAGATTTTTCTAGAAGCAAATTTTATTTGACTGGGAATATTTTTTGAAAGTGACCTGTGATATTTAGTAGGACTCATATTTATACAGAATACAACTGTAATTTTAAATCAAGAAAAAAATACAATAATATTCACTAAGAGTTTTTTGTCTATTATACATACAAAATTCCATTTTTCGGAAGTTGAAAAAAACGAACCGTTACAAGTTCATAGGAGCATATTGCTTTACTTTTACTATGAATAAGATGACTCTGTTACAAGAAATGATTCTTATTTTTTTAAAAACCTTGCATTCAGAGTAATACTCGTGAGGTAGTCATGCAACGGACGTATTTGTGACACCGAAGTCATCCTATTTCATTCTTAGATTTCATACTACCAGCTAGTTAGTAAAAAAATATATATATACCTACGTAGTTTAAATGCATTTTTTAACAAATTAACAAATTCTAACAGTCCGTAAGAAACAAAAAAAAAATACTTTTTTAACACCTAAATCATGTAGATTGTACGCCTTTAAATGGACCTACATCAAATTCTTATGTTAGTCGACTTCTGCCGACTTTGTTCCCCATTTTTCAACTTTTAATATTTTAGGTAAACATATCAGGGCATTTATAATAAAGCAGAATTCGCATTTACATTTTGACAGTCTTATTTTTCAGCAGTCATGGCCAGATATTTTATGAAGATTGCAAATAACACTACCGTTTTTCACTTGTTTATATAGTTCACTATTTCATCGCTTTTTTTTAATAATATGTAATATTAATAATGACTCATCAGTTTTCTTTTTTCTGTTACAGGCGGAGATATGGAGCGTGTTCATTGCTATCTTACGGAAAAGCGTCCGCAATTTGCAGGCTTGTACGGACGTCGGCCTCATAGAGCACGTCCTCAAAAGGCTTCGAAATGCTGATACTGTTGTAGCTGGTAGGTATTTTTCTTTCTATTATACTTTTTTAATATCACCGCACCCATATAAAAAGGAAACACTTCTGCAGCGGAAAAATTGTAACTACCTTCGTTAAATCTAGGTTCCTTTTTAATAAGCCCGTTTTGTGTTATTTTGCGAACGTTTTCTTCTTCCAATAAATACAAAACCTGTTGGTATAATTCGCTTTCCCGAAAGTAATTTAAAATGTTGTCACTTTTCTCACGTGCTACCCCCTCATATATTTTCACACAATTGCCTTTAAATTGCCGGAATGTGTTCGCATCTATCACAAGCTTATGGTTTATTCTCAGGCGGAATTGTTCCTGGTGCCCGCAAGCTACACACAGCTGTGCATTCATAAATAATTTTGGTAAAGAAAAGTTAAAATCTGTATTACAATTTAGCAATTAGCTCTTTGGCAATATCCACCTATAATAAATTTATTTTTTTGGTACTTCAGAAGTTCGCTCATAAATCTCTAGATACGGCAGCCGCCGAGTTTGCCGCAATATTATTATTGTACAGCTTTTTGAAAAAGTGATAGCGCTAGTTGAAATAGTATTTAATAAATAGAAAACACATCATGCAAATACAATTTGTATGAAGAATAACTGTAACCTTAATATTACCGAGAGTTTTAAGCCGTAATTAAAAAACTTTTCACCTGTACTATTACTGTGTTACATCTGAAAGAGAAAGAACTATTAACTGCAGTTAATTCAGCTAGTCATGAGGTTACGATTTTTAATCTTAATAGGTGACGCCAAGAGTTGACTGAATAAACAACGATTAGCGCCAACAGTTTCAAATAGCTCGTCGCATAATTGCGACTACTATCAATATCATATGATATCTAAATTAAGCTTGCCTGTAAACTTGAAAACTTTATAACGAGTGATTATAAACTGTCGACATCTCGGTTGCTGTGAAAAATAGACCGTAGGTACTTTATATAGTATGCTAGCACACTATACTGACATTGATAATAATTAATGTAATTTATTTGACATTCAGAAAATTATTATCATGGAGTAATAAAACACATACGTTTTAAGTTTCACAGCAACTGAGATGTCGAGGGTTTATAATCATTCGTTAGAAAAAGAGAAAAACGCACAACTATAAAAAGACATCAATAGATAAGACCATAACAAACTATGGTGCAAAATATTTTTTCTATTTTGCATCTATAATAAAGCGGTTAAAGCACCCAAAACAGTGCGTTAATAGCTCATTTGAGTGCTTTAATAGCCCAACTTTTTCAAAGTTGGTAGATTTGAAAAAATAATTGAAAAAAACAGAAAATTGACAAAAACTTCACTCAATTTTCTGTGTCAATCAATGAATTTTCAAATGTCACATCAGTGTTGTCGAGTACCACAAAAAATTCCTAAATTTTGAAATTGCGATTTTTTTATTTAAAAATGGTATAAAAGACGGAAAATAGAAAGAAATAGCATAAAAAAAAACTCGTTTCATAAGTCGTTATTGCACTCGTCCTTTAGAAAACGAGTTTTCTAAATTTAGACTCGTACAATAAATCTTGCCTTATGAAACTCGTTCTTTAATATACTATTATTTCATAATAAATAATAAATCGGTGTTGAGCAGAAGCTTTAAGAGGTGCTTTAATGAATAGAATTCAAATTCTATTAAAGTACACGGTGGTACGGCTACCAATTTTGCCCAGACGATCCGTTGATAGCTTGTAGGTTTACTCAAATACTCCCTACGATATTCAAAATAAATCCATTTCGCATGACAGAAACAGTTTTTACTGCCAAATGAACTACTTGAGTTAATCTAAATATGTAAGCCAAAACTAGCAAAATACACAGTGGTGAAAAGCCTTTTGAAATTGGAATATACGTATTAATCTAATTGATCTATTCATTTGAAGGTAGTTGTGTATATGCTCTGCTAATCACAAATAAAGCTTTTAATAAAAATTATGTACACCACTTTAGCTCTGAATGGATAGTAGCGTACATACAAATTAACATGATATACAAAGTTCACACACTGGCGAAAAACCTTTTTAATCATTAATTAGTCTAAACAAGAATAACACAGGAGTGTTCTGACACAAAGCTGACGTTGCGCAGGGTAATCTAAAGAATTGTTGATCATATCGAGTGTAGATAAAATCATCAGTACTTCTTCGTAAGGAGTGGTGTCAAGTGTGTTAAAATGAAAAGGCACGCCAAGAGGGAAAACAAACCAAGTAAGATCTAGAAGGGAAATTATAATTCCACAAGATAAATTACAGTCGAAATAGTATGCAAAGATTAATGATAGATTACCTTAAGGTGTTTATCGGCCCAGAGAAATAAATTGATAATGGAATTAATCTGTATTAGTCCTGTAATAATCCTGTACAAAAGGAATATGTGAATAGACATGACAACGATATATTGAAAGAGATTATATATCGATTTATTTTCTATATCTATAAGAATATCGATATGTCGTTTGTCTACATCGAATCAAAGGTGCACCACGTGGTCGACGAGCATTCAGCTCCACTAATATGCAAAAGAGGTAAACAGGCGGGTGCGGAGGGGCAATATTAGAAGCAGATTATAAAAACCTTTAATTAATTGACCTAATTAGCTTTAGAAAGCATTTACAAAAATATATTACAAAAGCGAGAAAAATTATTAATCACTCGCAACAACAAGAATAAAGTTGACTTACGCAAAATATAAATAAAGTGAACTAAGTAATAGGGCCTTTCGTAGCAACGAGTGCGCATGCTCAGTTGTTGAAACTGCATAGTTACCTAAACGGTTCATAGAGCGCGTTTGAGTCAAAAAAATGATCTGGCAACATTGTCCAGCAGGACATCGTCAACTGCCATTTGAAACAAACACAACAACAAAAAGATGGCTACTTCCTTGCCTTTTTATAGTGTTACTTTAAATGAAAATGACGTGCCTGGTGCTTCATTGGGAAATAAGAGACCATCAGAACTGACAAAATTGCAGCTTCAACGGTTTTTAAAGTGTAGAAATGTTTGTACAAGGGGAAATAAAAACGAACTGATTGTGAGGTTAGTATTAATTTTTTAAACCACTTTTCTTTAAAATTTGTTTAACACTTAAAATATTATTAATTTCATATAAAATCAGTCTCATGCTTGTTCTTGTGTCACAAAATTTTTAAGTTACGTTGTTATGTTACTAATAATTGAATGAATTAAACTAATTCTTAATAATTTAAAATTTTCGTATTGATTTGTTTTCTCCATCAAAGTTATTTCATACAAGTATTAATAAGCTATATTACAGTATTAAATATTAGGTTGGTCTCATACTCAAAGGTAAGTAATAACCCGGGGCTTCCGTTGGATTCCGAACCTATATCACTGATTGTCAGCCTTGATACCATATTAATATTAAGAGTGGCCCAATATTGGTTCTTTACCTTGCGCCAAGACTCAGTATTAGCGTCGGCACTGTATTGGTTTTCACTATTGGGCCAAGATGTATCACCAATCTAGGGCCATCACTGATTACCAAGCTTGGCACGAAGTTATCATCCCGATTTTAAACCAGTCATGGGCCAGTCTTGGATTTCAGGCTTGTACCAGAGTTGATAAGCATCGTCCCAAGCCTGCGCCAACCGCGGGCCCTTTGTTATTTCCTATATGGGACATCGTGTCGAATGGATGCTCTCTCTCTTACTCTTGCAACTTAACAAATCTTCTATCATTTTCTATATTAATGCTGCGATAGTGTCACAAAATGGATTAGTATTTTATTTGTAATACATACTTAATAATACAAAGGCGATGAAATGTTTGATTATTTTCTCATTCCAGTATACCAAAATTATAAACCATTGCAACTTTTCTGTTAAATGTGATGATGCTAGATCGAAAAATAATAGCGCGCCTACTTTTAATATATTTTTAATAAAAAATGTCTTTAATAAAAAATAATTATAAGTTGATACACATGATAGAAACCCTTTTTATATTATTCCTAAGGCACAATTTGGCATCAATTTGTTATTTTGTTAAAGGTTATATAGTAAGATATCTAATAACAGTCATAACAAATTGCAATTGATTAATGGCCTTCAACATTTTACAAGTAAATATGGAAATGGAGTGATTCTCCTGGGTAGCAAAGACGTAAGTGTTACTTTCATTACTACTGTAAGGTTCCGTTACGTTAAAGGGTTAAGCAAAGGTTTCAGACAGGTGGCAGAAACTTTCAGTGTTACTTTAAAGTTTTAAAAACTTTAAATTAAAAAAAATAAACTTAAACCGAAGCTAATTAACTTCGGGCAAGTTACTGCTACAATCATAATACCACTTTGAAGTTGCAACGACTTTAAAGTGGCAATACCGTTCCACACACTTTAAAAACTACTCAGAAGTAATCGAACTATATAATTCCAATAAATGGTAGAAACAACTACATAATTACTAAAATATTCCGAACTGAAGTAATTAAACCTATAAAGTGATAAATTTAGTTGTAGTAACAACTACTCGAAGTTCCGATCTCAGTTACTGCTACTTAGATGCTGCTTGGTGCCTATACAAAACTTATATACAATCAGGAATTAAGGCAGATAAAAGTTAAAGAAATCAACATTGATAACGTGGGAACTATGTATTGAAAGAGATTATACAGTGCGAGTGTAAAGTTTGGAACTATGGAAATAATTATTTTATTAAACGTTTTTGAAAAAATCCTCAACACGTCAATATCTGAAATGAGACATTGCCAAGCGCCAAGTCAATTGTTACGTGGCTACTTGATTTTCTATCAAAAGATTGGAACTCTTGATTGTTATTCACAAATCGAATAATCAACAGAGAAAACCAAATTCATTAACTGCTTTGAAAGAAATTACAACAAGAGAGTGGCGGCTTTGACTCATATTAATTAAAAAAATTAATAAATCTATATTCTGCGATAATTGTAGAAAATGGTGGCCATATTGATTATTATTATTATTATTGTTTTTCTTCAATTTTTTGTTCAATATAAAAACTAAATTTAATTTTTTGTATAATGTTTATGAGTTAATTAAACACCATATTTGGATTGTTTCATGTTTAATTTATCGCTTAATATTTTGTTGCTTGATGTTTATGTATTTTTATATCAAGGGCGTTTAACTTTTTTTTATACAAACCCTATTAACAGTAGAACTGTTGACGTTTGTTGTCAGAGTTGAAAATGAAAAGGAAGGAAAACTTTAAGGAATTAGGATTCCTTTTAATTTAAAAAAAAATCGATGTAGGCATCGAATTTTACAAAATCTTGTGTGCAACTCGCCAAGAATTTTTTTTCTGTCCTCGCGTCTAAAATGGAAAAAACTCACTTTTCCTATCTTGTTGCACAAATAAGCTATTTTCTTTGTTTATTTAAAAGATTATATTAAAAAAATTTTTCAAAATTTTTTTTCTCAAGGCTTTTTACTTATTATTTTTAGTGTTGCCAAAGATCATCGTTTAATGATTAAAAAATAACGTAAATATAAAAATATCGTAAAGTATTCGGATCATAAGACATCTTCCTCGAAATCATGTTTATAAACACAAAAACTTATTTGGTCTTTGAATAGTGAGCTGAGACAAACCGGGGGTCACTTTCCAGATATTCACTCATATCTCACTTTTTTCTTACTTTTATAACCTGCATTTCTGCACGGTCTGTAGACACAGCACGTAATAATAATTTATGATATAAGTGTTCAAAGTAAATGTTTATTTAGCGAGACGAGAAGTTTGGCACACAACGCGCCAGCGTATATCATACATTATTTTTTCTATAAACCCTATTAAAGGGTTTAAAACAATGATAAAATACAAAATTGTAATGCATACAGCGGCGGCGATAGGTGTGTAGCTCGCATACTCGAGCAACATTCAGGGCGAAAACATGTGTTGCCGAGCAACACACAAAGAAATACGAAGATGCAGTCCATCAAACGAGAACATTCGCGTGGTTTGCACAGACGTGAAAGAAGGACGGCATTCGGAGTAAAAAAGATGCATCATCGCTTGCACTTATACCTTCCATCGCTCCATCTGACTGTGCCCAAGGTGCACCGCAAGACGTTCAAGTAAGAAATGTGCTACCGCACTGATAAGGCAGTTGTGCCACTGCGCTTCATGAAGTCACACGATAGTTTTCGTTTGATGGGTTGTACACAATGCGATCGATCTACGCTTATTACTTTTGATTTACCGTGACTCATTAGCATAATTCTAGTTTTTATATAAGTTGAATTGTTTAAAGTTTAATTTAAAAGATCTCTAGAATTAAATATAAAATTATTGTAACAAGAGAGAAAAAGAAAGAACCTCTTTTCGAACAACAAATGGAATATTCTACAGCATTCGAGAGAATGACGCATCGCACCAAGCATGTAAACCAGACGCGGTTTATCTAACGCCTTCTAGAAAAACATGGTATGTTCGAGCGACTTCTAGAACATTTATAGGAGGATATAAAATCGACGTCGCGGATAAAAGAGTCAAGTCAACAGCGAGTAATAAAACGTGTATCACGAAATAAATAGTAAAGATAAATGTTGTATTAGAAATTCATAGTCTGTAAATAGTAGTTTTAGTTTGTAAACAGTTTATAATCGTAGTGTTAATTTATAACGTTTTCATTAGTGTATGTAAATAAATATTTCTTTGTGAATAGACGATTTAAACAGCACTTGTCTTATTATTTTAAAAAGAACGTTACAGTGTTGTCAGGTGTGGTGTTTTAAAATAAATAAAATCGCGTAATAATTAAATAAAGTGCTGTGAGAATAAATTTTTAGTGTTAAAATTAATTTCAACAAACAATTAAAATGGTGATGAAACTATTAAAAGATCTCTTAGTGATAGATTTAAAACGGGAATTGGACGAGAGGGACTTGGATAGTAATGGAAAGAAAGAAGTTTTAATAAAACGGCTAAGAGAATGGCTTTTAGAACAGAAGGAAGATCCTGAAAATTACCGCTTCGAGAAACCTGGACCCGCAATTGATACTAATTTGTTATTAAGTAAAATGGAACAGAATTCTAGAATGTTAAAAGAGGAATTATTGGAAAAGTCGGAAGAGAATTCTAGAATGTTAAAAGAGGAATTATTGGAAAAGTCGGAAGATAATTCTAGAATGTTAAAAGAGGAATTATTGGAAAAGTCGGAAGAGAATTCTAGAATGTTAAAAGAGGAATTACTGGAAAAGTCCGAAGAGAATGCTAGAAAACTAATGGAAAATACTAAAGCACTGGAAGAAAAAGTTTTGGAAAATTCTAGACAGTCCGAAGAAAATATTAAAATGCTTAAAGAAGATTTACTGGAAAACGCTAGAACGCTTAAAGAAGAATTACTAGAAAAATCCGAAGAAAGTTCTAGAAGGCTTAAAGGAGAATTGTTGGAAAATGTCAAAGCGTTAGAAGATAAAGTTTTCGAAGAATTTTTGGAGAATGCCAGCGCGTTAGGACTGTTGGAAGGTAGATTGACGGAACAAGATAGGGTAATAAAGATGGTAGAAGAGAAAATAGCCCAAATGCAATTACCATCAACAGCTAAGAAAGACGACATAACCGATATGTTGGAAGATAGATGCCGGGTTGCAGAAACGCTCGTCAAATCTCTTATTAGTTAACGGTTTGTTAAAAGTTGACGGACCGTCAGATAAAAATTGGGTTGCACAAAGCTATTTAATCTCTTGTTAAACTCTCATCATGTAATTGACTGTTAACTAATTGTATACGTGGCAACATTGCAAAAAGTGGTGTTTTATTTGTCAAATTTGCATAACCTAACATTTGTAAGCAGGTAAGTGTATTTGTATTGATTAATATGATAAAACTTCTAAATAATTTTAATATTTTAGCTTCAAAATAGACAAAAGGAATTATTCCAAGGTGGAAAAAACCTACATCAATTATGGCCAAGTAAATCAATTTTCATAAGTACGATTACATACCAATAAAATCATCTCCTTATAAAAGTAAGGTAAAAAGAGCCTTTTAAAAGTTTTAATTACTCAACTACATAAAAAACATTTTTTTTAAATTATTTTAGTTCAGGCTTATTAGTTGAATATTTTCCATAATTGTGATGTGCATTATGAATGCGCATTAAGTCAATGTATTCATTCATATCAATTTAATTTCTATCATTCTATAATCCCAATGTTTTTATTACAGATATTATGCAGTACACCACAATCAACAATAACTGCTGAAATTGATTCCAATTTTAATCGTAGGCCTAAGGAAACCTTTTAAACACCCAAAAGACTGTTCAATTGTGTTACGAGTGAGAATGTGTGTCTTCCTCAGCTTTACCTATAGAATATACAAAAGGTGTTTATAAATAGGCCTTGCCAGGATATCTATCCACCACCGTCAAAAGCAAGAAGCCATTCCTATAAATCCTCAACGTGCATTAAGCCAGAACGGGTGAATCATTAAAGATGGTACTATCATATCTACCATCTACCGATACAATCAAATGAAGCAGTTGGAGATTTGTATCGGTGCAATGGTGCAATTTGTTCAGTGACCCGTTTAATTATTTTACAGTGTTGATTTGTGCATGTGTATGTGATCACCAATAAGCTATTGAAAAGTGCCTCTGGCATAAAACCGCAAGCAAACTAGAATTTGGTTTAAAGGTGATATCGATTTATTTCTTTAAGTAACTGGCTGTAATGTAGGACCTATAATTTGCAATAAATCCAGTACTGTATTTTTAATCAGTCAAAATCGCTCCTTGAATTCAACTGCATCTAAACTTTAAAACAGATTGTTCCGCCTCGAAGATGCAGTTCATACCATCACTTCACCTTCCAAATCGTAGGGATGTGATAAATCTGAATCAATTTTTCTTTTTCTGTTTAACTAAAATTTTGTAATGACTGAAATAAATCTGTATTATTATTATTAGGTACTTATCAAGATTTAATTAAAACAATGCTAAGAAAGTTTTATTAATATTTTACAAAAATATTCATATTTAACAAAATGTATGTATTTTGAATATTAATAATTTATTTGATAATCAATTCCAAATATTTTTAACACTATGTAATAATTTTTTGTATTAACTGATTATTTAAAAATTTAAAAAATAAAGCAAATTTGGAGGTTAATCAGACTTTAATTGGCCATTTGTCTATGATTAAAATAATCATTCGTTAACGGACCATTAACAAGCCATTAACTGTCAACTAAGGTTTGTGCAACCCAAATATGTGTTGACGGTCCGTTAACTGTTTGTTATCCTTGACAGTCGTCAAAAACTTGACGGGCCGTCAACGAACCGTTAACGGTTCGTTATAGTTCTAACGGCTTGTTAACGGATCGTTAACGGATGATTAACTTTGACAAGTGTTTGTGCAACCGGGCAAGAATGAATCAACTACGGTTTCCCTCAACTTGTGAGTGGCCGTTTAATAAAGTAAAGAAGCAATTTAAAGAAGAAGAGGGTCCTGCCGTAGGGATAAAAGTAAAACCACCCACGTTCGATGGAAAGATACCTTGGTCCACCTACTACAAACAATTTGAGGCGGCCGCTGGGGCCAACGGATGGACACGCAAGGAAAAGGCCGTTTCATTAACTGTGGGTTTGCGTGGAGACGCGCTGAACGTCCTGCAAACAATCCCAGCAGGACAGGAAAATGATTACCAATTGTTAGTGTCTAGATTGGAGATGAGATATGGAGACGCGCATCTTCAACAACTTTATCACGCGCAAGTGAAGAATCGTATCACAAAATGGAGTGGCAGCCGACCCCGATAAGATTCGTGCAGTTCAAGAGTGGGCAACACCGAAAGATAAACACCAAGTTCGTAGTTTTCTTGGGTTATGTACCTACTACAGGCGTTTCGTTCCTGGGTTTGCCAATATAGCGAAACCTCTGACAAGGTTAACTGAAGATGGGCGCGAGTATGTTTGGAGCGGAGAGTGTGAAACAGCTTTCCAACAGTTGAAGCGTGCCCTGACAACAGCACCAATATTGAGCTATCCACGGACAGAAGGGAAATTCATACTTGACACAGATGCAAGTAATCTGGCCATTGCGGGTGTACTTTCTCAGATACAGGATGGACAAGAAAAGGTCATCGGCTATTTTAGTAAGATTTTGTCGAAAGCCGAAAGGAATTATTGTGTGACCAGAAAAGAACTATTGGCCGTCGTGAAGTCCGTTGAGCACTTCTATAAATACTTGTACGGACGGAAGTTTTTATTGAGGACGGACCATGCAGCGTTGAAATGGCTTCTACAATTCCGTAATCCTGAAGGCCAGGTCGCAAGGTGGATCGAGCGATTACAAGGATACGACTTTGACACAGAACATCGAGCGGGCACTAGTCATCGAAACGCCGATGCTCTTTCAAGAAGACCCTGTCCAACGGATTGCCGTCATTGCTCTCGCTTGGAAGAGAGGGTTTGCCAAGTATTAAGGACTACCATCGTCAACGACAATTGGTTGCCGGAAGAATTGCAACGACAGCAGAAGGCTGATCCCGAACTAAAAATGGTACTGGAATGGAAGCGTGTGGGAGAGAGGCCTGCCTGGGAGGCCGTCAGCCCTTTCAACAGAACGCTCAAAGCATATTGGGCCCAATGGGAGTCCTTGAAGGTGGAAGACGATCTCCTGAAGCGAGTACTGGAGAGTGAAGATGGCACCACCATTAGGTCTCAGTTCGTGGTCCCAAGAAGCCGAGTGGCTACAGTATTGCGGCATCTCCATGACGGTGCCTCAGGAGGACACTTCGGTGTGAAAAAGACTTTGGAGAAAGTTAGGGAGCGTTTTTATTGGGTCAACTGTAAAGAAGACGTGAAGGAGTGGTGCCGGAAATGTGAACTATGTGCCACTGGTAACGGACCCTTGGGGAAACGAAGAGCACCTATGAGGCAGTACAATGTGGGTAGTCCTCTGGAAAGAATAGCTATAGATATTGCCGGACCATTTCCCGAAACCGACGATGGGAATAAATACATATTAGTGGCAATGGACTATTTTACCAAATGGCCAGAAGCATATGCCCTACCAAACCAGGAAGCGGCGACTGTTGCTGACGTACTAGTCAAAGAGTTTTTCAGTCGCTTCGGAGTGCCCATGGAGCTGCATTCGGATCAAGGCCGCAACTTTGAGTCTGTCGATTGTTGGGCATTCGCAAGACTCGGACCACACCGTTACATCCGCAGTCCGATGGAATGGTAGAACGCATGAATCGGACAATGGGCAAATATTTGGCCAAGGTCGTCTCCGATCATCAACGAGACTGGGACCAATACCTGCATTTGTTCCTAATTGCTTATCGTGCATCGGTCCACGAAACAACCGGTCAGTCACCAGGGTCTGTGATGTTTGGACGCGAGTTACGGTTACCATGTGATCTGGAATTTGGGTCTCCACCTATAGAGCAGGAGGTAGCCGGGAATGATTATGTCATCAACTTAAAGAAGAAGTTGGAGGATATTCACGACCGAACCCGAAACACTAGCCGAATCGCGAGTGACCGGATGAAAGCTACGTACGATGTGAGAGCCCAAGAAGGAGGGTTTCAACCTGGAGAGCTTGTCTAGTTATACAACCCGCAAAGACGTCGGGGCTACTCGCCAAAGTTACAGCGAAATTGGGAGGGTCCATACCAGGTGAAGAAACGAATAAATGATCTAATCTATCGCGTCCAGAAATTGCCGAGAGGGAAACCAAAGGTGGTACACTCCAATCGTCTGGCGCACTATGAGGGAAATAATGACGCAGTCCCGGATCGGGAAGATGAAGCTGAGGTGGCTATCAATACCGTAAGGCCTGGAGATGATCAGCCAACCTTCAGAGAATTTATGGCTGCGTTTTCTGGAACTAGAAAAGCGCGATTCGGAGTCACGACTGAGATGCAACAAGATCTCTTCCGGGTCCCTGGTGATTATTCCATTGCCCACTGTGTCTCCGAGGATCTCCGTATGTCCAGGGGGATCGCAGTAGTGTTTAGAAATAAATTTGGACGGCTGAATGAACTTCGAGAACAGAATCCCTCTGTTGGTAAATCCTTACGCTTGCCTGATCATGACCGATCCATTTACTACTTGGTAACCAAGCAGTTTTACTACCAGAAACCGAGTTACGTCGACTTGTGGAGGGCATTATGGAATTTGAGGATCGAATTGCTTACCAGGGGTATTAACAAATTGGCAGTTCCCAAACTCGGCTGTGGGAAGGACCAGCTGGATTGGAGAATCGTTAGAAACATGCTGGAAGTTGTCTTTAGAGGTACGGACGTCAAGATCTTCGTCTGCAGTTTTGACCCATAGCCCACATTAAGGCCAACGAAGAGTGTAGACTGTTATTTCTACCGTAATGGAACGTGTAGTCGAGGTGAAGACTGTCGATATCGTCATGACCCGTTCTACAGGAACCAGAGCATAAAACCTGTTCTGGGACAGAACAGACTTGAAGGCAGTGTAACAAGAGAGAAAAAGAAAGAACCTCTTTTCGAACAACAAATGGAATATTCTACAGCATTCGAGAGAATGACGCATCGCACCAAGCATGTAAACCAGACGCGGTTTATCTAACGCCTTCTAGAAAAACATGGTATGTTCGAGCGACTTCTAGAACATTTATAGGAGGATATAAAATCGACGTCGCGGATAAAAGAGTCAAGTCAACAGCGAGTAATAAAACGTGTATCACGAAATAAATAGTAAAGATAAATGTTGTATTAGAAATTCATAGTCTGTAAATAGTAGTTTTAGTTTGTAAACAGTTTATAATCGTAGTGTTAATTTATAACGTTTTCATTAGTGTATGTAAATAAATATTTCTTTGTGAATAGACGATTTAAACAACACTTGTCTTATTATTTTAAAAAGAACGTTACATTATAAATCATTATTTAAATCTCTGGAAAGAAAAGTCGAACTAAAATGAGCAGGTGCACGAGCTAGTAATTCTAAACTCGAATTCAAAAAATGCTGCTTTTCTGCCGTAGTTGAAAATACAAATTTAAATGAAAGCTACTCAAAATTGTACAATCAAACTCACAAAAAGCCTATAGCCAAAAACCATACGTCCACGAAAATTGTTAATTTTGCTCCGTACATCTTGATCATTATTTTTTTATAATTAGCATTTTAGAAGTCGAAAATGTACATCAAACAATTAGTGGGCCTACTTTTCAAACGTTCGCGTTTGTGGAAAAAGGATTTAATGTATGGATTTGTGCATTAAATGCGTTTAGAAATCACGAAAGTTCGAAGTTTCATCGTGATACAGTGAGGGGACTTAAAAAGTTACAGAAAGTAAGTGTTTTGGAGCCACTTTCTGCAGATATAAGCAGCAAATAATTAAATAGGCTAAAGTCGAGTTAGGGCAAATCTTTGGTACAATGAATTTTATTGGTCAAGAAGTTTACTCTTTAGAGGTGAAAGTAATGATGAACACTCCAAATAGTTCAGATTTATTTGAATTTTAAAATTGCTGACAATGTTCCTAAGTTTAATAATGATTATTATTATTGTTACTATTATATTTAGTGGTATTTTCTTAAAGCAACACATGGTAAAACCAAAAGTCGCCGGCTCTGAATGCAAAGATCGCGTGGCGCTTATAATTTATAAACGAACGACTACCATCCATAACAACCATTGCTGTTATTACCACAACAACAATTGTTGTTATGGTAATTTATTTATTGAATTTACTTTGTACACTGGCGTCTAAACTGTTATTTTAGATTTCGCTTTAGACACTGGTGGCATAAAATGACATTTATTTCATACTGTGTCACATTTGTCAGTTTTACGTCAAACTTTTCAGTCCAGAAGATGCGATTTAACAGTCTAGTATGACTGTAAAAATTTTTACAGTCTAGTATGACTGTAAAAAATTTTATTCACAATCGATACATAATGTGTTCATTACTGACGTTTAAAAAGTTAGAAAGTAGTTTATTATACATCAGAGTCAATAATAAGTTCTCTTGGTTAGTAATGAGTTCTCTTGGTTAGTAATATCCATTACTTACCTTTTGCTCGTTCTAAATATTCTCAACAGATGGCAGAAGTTTTCGTATGTATCTTTACTTTTAGCAGGTAACAAAAAGTCAGTCACTGTTTTAGCAACTTCTCGCTATTCTGGTGGTGTGCAACTTACATCAGTTTCACTATCAGGCATTTTAAATCGTGTAAATTGCAATTAGGAGCAATGTAATTAAATTTGGTTTAGTAGTGACACGAATTTACTTTGACAATTGTTGCAGCAATTGTCATTTTATCGCCACCTGAATAAAAACGCTGGTGTTGTATCCTACATATATCAAGTATAAGGTATCAATGTAAGAACATAATTATGTACGATTTTGAATAAAATAGTATACATACCTCGGCGGGAAGACATTACGCGTCGAGCAATTGCTGCCCTTGGCGCTTCGCGCCTCGGGCAGCAACATTGCTCTCCGCGTAATGTTCTACTTCCCGCCTCGGTAAGTAATCTACTATTACCGGACGCAAATACAATTAAATCAACTGGACAATGTTTTAGTACGTAATCAGTTACCATGGAAACTCGTTCTTCATAGATGTCCATATTTTGCATTCGAAAATTTATTTTATATAATTTTTTTTAAATTAAACCAATATTCCAATAATTGCAGTATGAAATAAAACGCATTACGTCATACGTCCTGGAAATGGTCTTACAGACTCGTTTCGATGTTCCATAACATCTTACTCGACTGTAAAATTCCATTTCCAGGACTTATAACGTAAATTACTATTTCAACTCTGACAACAAACGTCAACAGTTCTACTGTTAATAGGATTTGTATAAAAAAAAGTTTAAACGCCCTTCATATAAAAATACATAAACATCATGCAACAAAATATTAAGCGATAAATTAAACAATGAAACAATCCAAATATGGTGTTTAATTAACTCGTAAACATTATACAAAAAATTAAATTTAGTTTTTTTATTGAACAAAAAACTTATAGAAAAACAATAATAATAATAATCAATATGGCCACCATTTTTTACAATTATCGCATGATATAGATTTATTAATTTTTTTAATTAATTCGAGTCAAAACTTCTGAGTAATTTTTAAAGTGTGTGGAACGGTATTGCCACTTAGTATAATTACTTTAAAGGAGTACTGAAAGTTTCTGCCACCTGTCTGAAACCATTGCTTAACCCTTTAACGTAACGGAACCTTACAGTAGTAATGAAAGTAACACTTGAATCTAATTATGCCAAACACCTGTTGGAACAGAACCACCTAATATAACATTAAATTCTTACATTTTTGAAACAATAATAATCATAATAATAATCTTTATTTTGCATAAAATTTGCTATAACTTTTACATATATGTACTACATGATCCTTTTCATTCAACTTTCTCACAAAAATTACCAACAGCACAATAACAACAGATAAATATAAAAAATATATAAAATAAATAATATAAATGACTGTATATGTATATATTCTATGACTAGATGCTAGATATAAAGAATTATTTCACTTTTCTTTTAAACATTTTCAAATTAAATCCTTTTATATGTTCAGGCAATTGATTGTAAAGAATAATCCCATTATAAAAAAGTGAATTTTGTGCTTTTAATGAATTTCTTCGGCTTAAATAAAAATTATTGTTAAACCTTGTATTGTGATTGTGAATTTCATTTACTAATATTAAATTATCTGTCAAATATTGTGGTAATAACCCTAATTTCATTTTATGCACAATAACAACAACCTGAATTTTAATAAAAGTTTCAACGTTAACCCACCCTAATGTACTTATCATATATTCCACTCTCGTATATCTATTACAATTAAGTATTACTCTCATTGCTTTATTTTGTAGAAGTTGTAATTTATTCAAATCCCCCTTATTCCCCATAAATAAAATAGTAGCAGCAAAGCAAAAATGAGGTAGTATTATTGTATTAAAAACCAATCTTTTTGACCAAGTTGACAAATAACCACTACATCTCCTCAAAACCCCAATTTTCTTTGAAATCTTTTTACAAATGTAATTAATGTGTTCATCAAATTTTAAGTTTTTATCGATAATAATACCCAAATATTTATGACTGTCTACTGTTTCAACTATCTCACCATTAACATTAACTACAAAATTATTAAAAACCTCTAGATACCCACTCCCTTTACCAATAATTAACGATTTAGTTTTATTTACATTAAGTTTTAATTTATTATTTCCTAACCAATTACTTATATTATTTATATCCTCATTTAAATCCCTTTGAATACCAATAGTATCCCTCTTACTAACGTACACAACCATGTCGTCAGCAAACAGATGAAATTTACATTTTTTAATTAAAAATTAATAAACACAAATTAGACATTTTAGAACAAACAAACTGAACTTAGTAATTCTCCATTATCAATATGGCCACCATTTTTTACAATTATCGCATGATATAGATTTATTAATTTTTTAATTAATTCGAGTCAAAACTTCTGAGTAATTTATCAAGTGTGTGGAACGGTATTGCCACCTAGTATAATTACTTTAAAGTCGTTGCAACTTCAAAGTGGTATTATGATTGTAGCAGTAACTTACCCGAAGCTAATTTAAAGTTTTTACAACTTTAACGTAGTACTGAAAGTTTCTGCCACCTGTCTGAAACCATTGCTTAACCCTTTAACGTAACGGAACCTTACAGTAGTAATGAAAGTAACACTTGAATCTAATTATGCCAAACACCTGTTGGAACAGAACCACCTAATATAACATTAAATTCTTACATTTTTGCAACAATAAACACAAATTAGACATTTTAGAAGCTTTTGAAATATACAAACATAAACGCACAGTACCTTGTATGAATGAACAAACTGAACTTAGTAATTCTCCATTATTAGAAGTGTTAGATGTTTAGTTTTGTATGTATTGTATCTAGTTACCTATTTTCTATATTCATCCTTAGCAACGTGGTTGTTTATCAATCTTATCTAACTTTGATAATGACATTTAGTGTCGAAACAATTGTAAGGTTAAGATTTCATTAAAAACTTGTGAAACTTTAATTAATCTTTTGATTTTTATTATATTTCATGATTATGGAGTTCCAAAAAGTAAGGCTGGAGATAGTAAACTTACGTCTTCGCTACCCAGGAAAATCACTCCATCTCCATATTTACTTGTAAGATGTTGAAGGCCATTAATCAATTGCAATTTGTTATGACTGTTATTAGATGTTTTACTATATAACCTATAATAAAATAACAAATTGGTGCCAAATTGTGCCTTAGGAATAATATAAAAATGGTTTCTATCATGTGTACCAACTTATAAGTATTTTTGTCATAATTTATTAAAGACGTTTTTTATTAAAAATATATTAAAAGTAGGCGCGTTGTTATTTTTCGACCTATCATCAACACATTCAACAGAAAAGTTGCAATGGTTTATAATTTTGGTATACTGGAATGGCTAAATAATCAAACATTTCATCGTCTTTGTATTATTAAGTACGTATTACAAATAAAATAGTAATCTATTTTGTGACACGATCGCAGCATTAGTATAGAAAATGGTAGAATATTTGTTAAGTTGCAACAGTAGGAGAGAGCAACCACGCGACACGATGTGTCAGAGAGAAAAGAACTTTCACTAAAGTAGCAATTACTATGCCGCCACGTAACCTAAACGTAACCGTAATGCAGCTGGACAAGTTCTAGGTTACTGCAACGTATCTGCTACCCAAAAATTGTTCCCCATTTTGGTTCCAGGCACGTAATAAAACAGTAGCAATTACGTGCTTATGACTAGTGGAAAAAACTTAATAGTTCCACCGGTAGTTGCTGGTACGTGGCGATGACTAAAAATGCTGCTTGGGACGTTTCATAGTTAATTACTTATTTCACTTTATATTTTGCTTACGTAACTCAACTTTATTATAGTTATTGCGAGTGATTAATAATTCTTTTCGCTTTTTTAATATATTTTTGTAAATGCTTTCTAAAGAAAATTAGGTTAATTAATTAAAGGCTTTTATAATCTGCTTCTGGAGTTGCCCCTCCGCACCCGCATGTTTACCTCCTTTGCGTATTAGTGGAGATGAATGCTCGTCGACCACGTGGTGTACCTTTGATTCAATGTAGACAAACGACATATCGATATTCTTATAGAAAATAAATCGATAAATAATCTCTTTCAATATATCGTTGCCATCTCTATTCACATATTCCTTTTGTACAGAATTAATACAGGATTAATACAGATTAATTCCATTATCAATTTATTTCTCTGGGCCAATAAACACCTTAAGGTAATCTATCATTAATCTTTGCATACTATTTCGACTGTAATTTATCTTGTGGAATTATAATTTCCCTTCTAGATCTTACTTGGTTTGTGTTCCCTCTTGGCGTGCCTTTTCATTTTAAAACACTTGATACCACTTCTTAAGAAGAAGTACTGATGGTGATGATTTTATCTACACTCGATAAGATCAACAATTTTTTTATAAATTAGTTTCTAAAGTTTGGTCTAGCATAAGCAGAGGCACTCTTAATGTATTTTTTTATTTATTAACACACATATAAAAGCTCGCTTCGTTTTCATTGCTATTAAATTTTGAAAAATCTAGTTTCGGTTTAATCAATCAATGTAGAACTGCTGTCATTGGTTTATATTGTTACGTTCTTTTTAAAATAATAACAAAAGTGCTGTTTAAATCGTCTATTAATAAGAAATATTTATTTACAAACACTAATGAATACACTATAAATTAACGCTATGATTATAAACCATTAAAACTATTATTTACAGACTATGAATTTCTAATACAACATTTATCTTCACATTTACTATTTATTTCGTGATACACAGTTAATGACTCGCTGTTGACTGATCCTCTTTTATCCGCGAAGTCGATTTTATACCCTCATATAATCGTACCAGAAGCCGCTGGAACCTACTATGTATTTCTGGAAGGCACTAGATAAACCGCGTCTGGTTTACATGCTTGGTGCGATGCGTCATTCTCTCGAATGCTGTAGAATATTCCATTTGTTGTGTGAAGAAGAGGTTCTTTCTTTTTCTATTTTGTTACACTGCCCCCCTCTGTAAGTCTGTTCTGTCCCAGAACAGGTTTTATGCTCTGGTTCCTGTAGAACGGGTCATGACGATATTGACAGTCTTCACCTCGACTACACGTTCCATTACGGTAGAAGTAACAGTCTACACTCTTCGTTGGCCTTAATGCGGGCCGTGGGTCAAAACTGCAGACGAAGATCTTGACGTCCGTACCTCTAAAGACAACTTCCAGCATGTTTCTAACGATTCTCCAATCCAGCTGGTCCCGCCCACATTATTTCTAAACACTACTGCGATCCCCCTGGACATACGGAGATCCTCGGAGACACAGTGGGCAATGGAATAATCACCAGGGACCCGGAAGAGATCTTGTTGCATCTCAGTCGTGACTCCGAATCGCGCTTTTCTAGTTCCAGAAAACGCAGCCATAAATTCTCTGAAGGTTGGCTGATCATCTCCAGGCCTTACGGTATTGATAGCCACCTCAGCCTCATCTTCCCGATCCGGGACTGCGTCATTATTTCCCTCATAGTGCGCCAGACGATTGGAGTGTACCACTTTTGGTTTCCCTCTTGGCAATTTCTGGATGCGATAAATCAAGTCATTTATTCGTTTCTTCACCTGGTATGGGCCCTCCCAATTCCGCTGTAACTTTGGAGAATAGCCACGACGTCTTTGCGGGTTGTAAAACCAGACAAGCTCTCCAGGTTGAAACCCTCCTTCTTGGGCTCTCACATCGTACGTAGCCTTCATCCGGTCACTCGCGATTCGACTATTGTTTCGGGTTCGGTCGTGAATATCCTCCAACTTCTTCTTTAAGTTGATGACATAATCATTCCCGACTACCTCCTGCTATATAGGTGGAGACCCAAATTCCAGATCACACGGTAACCGTAACTCGCGTCCAAACATCACAGACGCTGGTGACTGACCGGTTGTTACGTGGACCGATGCACGATAAGCTATCAGGAACAGATGCAGGTATTGGTCCCAGTCTCGTTGATGATCGGAGACGACCTTGGCCAAATATTTGCCCATTGTCCGATTCATGCGTTCTACCATTCCATCGGACTGCGGATGTAACGGTGTGGTCCGAGTCTTGCGAATGCCCAACAATCGACAGACTTCTCTAAATAGTACAGACTCAAAGTTGCAGCCTTGATCCGAATGCAGCTCCATGGGCACTCCGAAGCGACTGAAAAACTCTTTGACTAGTACGTCAGCAACAGTCGTGGCTTCCTGGTTTGGTAGGGCATATGCTTCTGGCCATTTGGTAAAGTAGTCCATTGCCACTAATATGTATTTATTCCCATCGTCGGTTTCGGGAAATGGTCCGGCAATATCTATAGCTATTCTTTCCAGAGGACTACCCACATTGTACTGCCTCATAGGTGCTCTTCGTCTCCCCAAGGGTCCGTTACCAGTGGCACATAGTTCACATTTCCGGCACCACTCCTTCACGTCTTCTTTACAGTTGACCCAATAAAAACGCTCCCTAACTTTCTCCAAAGTCTTTTTCACACCGAAGTGTCCTCCTGAAGCACCGTCATGGAGATGTCGCAACACTGTAGCCACTCGGCTTCTTGGAACCACGAACTGAGACCTAATGGTGGTGCCATCTTCACTCTCCAGTACTCGTTTCAGGAGATCGTCTTCCACCTTCAAGGACTCCCATTGGGCCCAATATGCTTTGAGCGTTCTGTTGAAAGGGCTGACGGCCTCCCAGGCAGGCCTTTCTCCCACGCGCTTCCATTCCAGTACCATTTTTAGTTCGGGATCAGCCTTCTGCTGTCGTTGCAATTCTTCCGGCAACCAATTGTCGTTGACGATGGTAGTTCTTAATACTTGGCAAACCCTCTCTTCCAAGCGAGAGCAATGACGGCAATCCGTTGGACAGGGTCTTCTTGAAAGAGCATCGGCATTTCGATGACTAGTGCCCGCTCGATGTTCGGTGTCAAAGTCGTATCCTTGTAATCGTTCGATCCACCTTGCGACCTGGCCTTCAGGATTACGGAATTGTAAAAGCCATTTCAACGCTGCATGGTCCGTCCTCAATAAGAACTTCCGTCCGTACAAGTATTTGTAGAAGTGCTCAACGGACCTCACGACGGCCAATAGTTCTTTTCTGGTCACACAATAATTCCTTTCGGCTTTCGACAAAACCTTACTAAAATAGCCGATGACCTTTTCTTGTCCATCCTGTATCTGAGAAAGTACACCCCCAATGGCCAGATTACTTGCATCTGTGTCAAGTATGAATTTCCCTTCTGTCCGTGGATAGCTCAATATTGGTGCTGTTGTCAGGGCACGCTTCAACTGTTGGAAAGCTGTTTCACACTCTCCGCTCCAAACATACTCGCGCCCATCTTCAGTTAACCTTGTCAGAGGTTTCGCTATATTGGCAAACCCAGTAACGAAACGCCTGTAGTAGGTACATAACCTAAGAAAACTACGAACTTGGTGTTTATCTTTCGGTGTTGGCCACTCTTGAACTGCACGAATCTTATCGGGGTCGGCTGCCACTCCATTTTGTGATACGACGTGCCCGAGATATTTCAGTTCCTTTCTGAATATGTGGCACTTTTTCGGACTCAGTTTCAGATTGGCTCCACGTAGTCTTCGGAACACTTCCTCTAGATTTTTCAAATGTTCGTTGAATGATTTTCCGACTACAATCACATCATCTAGGTATACCAGGCAGGTCTTCCACGACAGCCCTCTCAGGATGGTCTCCATTAGACGCTCAAAGGTGGCCGGAGCGTTACATAGACCGAAAGGCATAACTGTAAACTGCCATAGTCTGGAACCAATAGGGAACGCGGTCTTCTCCCGGTCTTCAGGTTCCATTTCAACTTGCCAATAACCACTCTTCAAGTCCAAAGTCGAAAACCATCGTGAACCAGACAGGGTATCTAACGTGTCGTCGATGCGTGGTAAGGGATAGCTGTCTTTCTTGGTCACGTTATTGAGCTGCCGATAGTCCACACAAAATCTCGTTGACCCGTCCTTCTTACTGACCAGGACCGCCGGTGATGCCCATGGACTGTTGGATGGCTCGATGACCCCTTGTTCTTCCATATCGGTAATAATCTTTTCGGCTTCTGCTCGCCTTGCTAGAGGTAGACGCCTCGGCTGCTGACGGACAGGCATAGAGTTGCCTGTATTGATTTTATGTTTTACTATATTTGTTCGTCCCTTCTGGCTATCGTCAAGAGCGAAAATATCTTGGTATCGGTGAACCAAACCCTGTACCTCTTTCACTTCCGTTCTGTTAAGGTCTTCGCACGAACTGGTAACCATATCCACTAATTTTCCACCATGGTCTTTGGGCGGTGGTTTTGGAACATCAGCCATACACCTGGCTACTCGGAATACTGGCACACACTGTCCCACAAGGGTACTCCTCTTCAATGTCACCAGATCCACATTAACGTTCATAAGCCTCACCGGTACTGTCTTTTCAACCTTGATCAGCGCTTTTCCCACCAGTATGCAACTATGGATCTTCTTATCACAAACAGGCTCCATCATTCGCACACATCCTACCCGAAGATCTCCATCCAAACCTGCCTCGACAACCATCTCGCTTTGACCCGGCAATATCACATCTTCAGTCAGCAACACCCTTACATCCGGATCTTCTCGTGGGTGCAACGGAAGTTCTTCGTTACCGACCTTCAAAACACCCTCTTTCAAATCCAACGTAAAACCAAATTTTCTCAGGAGGTCCATTCCCAAGATGAAGTCATCAGTGATATCGGCTACCAGCACCTCATGATCACGTTCTTCACTTCCAATGCCAATCTTCATCTTCACCACTCCGCGTGTTGGTATCACTTCACCTGTTGCTGTACGGAGTTGAGTAGTTGTTGGTAACAGCTTCATACTTGTTCGTAGAACGTCAGGGCGTATAATTGATGTTGTCGCCCCCGTATCAATGAGTAGGGAGACAGTTCGATCAACAA
The DNA here is from genome assembly GCA_929113105.1 of Agrypnus murinus. NCBI lineage: Eukaryota > Metazoa > Arthropoda > Insecta > Coleoptera > Elateridae > Agrypnus > Agrypnus murinus. The sequence goes on along the minus strand of OV816029.1, from coordinate 23,823,604 downwards.
TCTTCCCATCTACGAACAAACTGCTGGTACTGTTCTTTGATGTTACGGCATGGATCGTGATCTCCGGGGCATCTTCACTCGCAGTCAACGTTCGCCCCCTCTTGCCAACCCCTTTTAACTTTTCCGACGGTTGTACTTTTCTTATTTTGGGACAACGGCGTTCTACATGTCCTTGTTCGCCGCAGTTCCAACAACGAGGCCCTCGAACTTCTTGATGATTCTTTTTACGGCTTTCTTCCTTCCGAAGAACTCTCAGTACTAACTCCTCTAGGTGATCCTTAGAACCTTCTTCTTCTTCCACAACGGCTCGAACACGCCCGTAACCTCGGGACGCTTGTTTTGCAGCTTCAAATTCTAAAGCGTGAGCAAGCGCATCATCAGTTGTTCTTGGTCGTGCCAGCCTCAATGATTGTTGTGTTTCCCCGTCTCTTAACCCATCAATGAAGGTCTGCACAGCCAGTTGTCCCAGAAATGAATCTGGTGCCGTAGGGTACGCCAATCGGACAAGCCGCGCAACATCGGCTTCAAACTCCTGCAGGCTTTCTCCATTCTTCTGGATACGATTCTTCACTTGCGTGTGATACACTTGTTGAAGATGCGCGTCTCCATATCTCATCTCCAATCTAGACACGAACAATTGGTAATCATTTTCCTGTCCTGCTGGGATTGTTTGCAGGACGTTCAACGCGTCTCCACGCAAAGCCACAGTTAAAGAAACGGCCTTTTCCTTGCGTGTCCATCCGTTGGCCCCAGTGGCCGCCTCAAATTGTTTGTAGTAGGTGGACCAAGGTATCTTTCTATCGAACGTGGGTGGTTTTACTTTTATCCCTACGGTAGGAACCTTCTCTTCTTTAAATTGTTTCTTTCCTTCATTAAACGGCCACTCAGACGTTGAGGGAAACCGTAGTTGATTCATTCTATCTTCCAACATTTCGTCGTCTTTCTTAGCTGTTGGTGGTAATTGCATTTGGGCTATTTTCTCTTCTACCATCTTTATTACCCTATCTTGTTCCGCCAATCTACCTTCCAACAGTCCTAACGCGCTGGCATTTTCCAACAATTCTTCAAAAACTTTTTCTTCTAACGCTTTGACATTTTCCAGCAATTCTCCTTTAAGCCTTCTAGAACTTTCTTCGGATTTCCTGGAATTCTCCAGTATTTCTTCTTTTAGCATTCTAACATTTTCTTCGGCCTTTTCTAGTAATTCTTCTTTAAGCATTCTAGAATTTTCAAAAACTTTTTCTTCTAGCACTTTAGTATTTTCCATTAACTTTCTGGAATTCTCTTCGGACTTTTCCAGTAGTTCTTCTTTTAACATTCTAGAATTCTCTTCGGACTTTCTAGAATTCTCTTCCATTTTACTTAATAACAAATTAGTATCAATTGCGGGTCCAGGTATTTCGAAGAGGAAACTTTCAGGGTCTTCTTGCTGTTCCAAAAGCCATTCTCTTAGCCGATTTATTAACACGTTTTTAAGGCCCGTTGTGTCTAAATCTCGTTCTTCAAGTTCGTGTTTTAAGTCTTTTACCTTCAGATCTTTTAACAATTTAATTGCATTTTAATTATTTAGTTGTTATTGTTTTTAATACTAACAGTTTATTCTCACAGCACTTTGTTTAATTATTACGCGATTTTATTTATTTTAAAACTCCACACCTGACAACACTGTAACGTTCTTTTTAAAATAATAACAAAAGTGCTGTTTAAATCGTCTATTAATAAGAAATATTTATTTACAAACACTAATGAATACACTATAAATTAACGCTATGATTATAAACCATTAAAACTATTATTTACAGACTATGAATTTCTAATACAACATTTATCTTCACATTTACTGTTTATTTCGTGATACACAGTTAATGACTCGCTGTTGACTGATCCTCTTTTATCCGCGAAGTCGATTTTATACCCTCATATAATCGTACCAGAAGCCGCTGGAACCTACTATGTATTTCTGGAAGGCACTAGATAAACCGCGTCTGCTTTACATGCTTGGTGCGATGCGTCATTCTCTCGAATGCTGTAGAATATTCCATTTGTTGTGTGAAGAAGAGGTTCTTTCTTTTTCTCTTTTGTTACAATATTTAAAATTTATCAGAATCTTTTTTCTTGTTAGATTGTTAGTATATGAGGGAAATAATCAGTTAAGGTATTCAATTTATTTAAACTAAGATTTGGGCTTTGCACAAAATGTATGATAAGGAGTGGTAAAAAAAAGTATAATTGACAACTACGTCAGTTTTGGATCACTATGTTAATGTTTAGATTTCTGATGGATTTCGATTAAACACATCCAGAATTTTAAACAATTCCCTCCTATCCCATTATGTTTTTCTGATCATAAAAAGAAACTTGAGAAGTTAACGTAAAAACACACATACCACGAGCCTGATAGGTTGAGTTAGGACAACACGTGAAGTATTACATAGTATGTCACGAGTAGTAGTTATACAAAGTTCTTCTACTTCATTAAATAATTTAAAACAGACTTATTCTATGAGCAGATTATATCTACATCAAAAAATGGATTGTAAATAAAATGTTTTCCACTTTTTTATTCCTGACATTAAAAAAAACATTTTTGTAAAGAACAAGCTGTTTCAATTTACATTACATTACGGTGGGCTACAGCTGTTATCTTCTAAAGATCTAATTGAAATATAAAGCTCTTTTAAGTTGTTCTTTTTATAAACCCATTACGGTTAAACGATGTAATATTTCTACACTTCATTAGTTCATTTTCTTTAGCATTTACTGCTTAATATTTTAATCATAGAATTATTATTATTGTTGTTTGCAAACCAAATCTTACATAATTTTTTATTTTTCTTTTCAATGAAGTGATAAGGATAACACACCTTTTGTTTCCAAATAATGATAATTTACTTAACGAAACTTTTTTCTTTTTCATTTCAGATCTTTTAATAGAAATGCTTGGCGTTCTAGCTAGTTATAGCATAACTGTTAAAGAACTAAAGCTTTTGTTTGGTGCCATGAAAGCAATGAATGGAAAATGGGTAAGTAGCTGCTCTTGTAATGATCCTTATGCCGCGAAGTTTTCCTAAAAAGAAGAAGCCGTTTTATTTTGCATCTAAATTGTTATTTCTTTTTAAACTCTGGGGAAAAAAGATTATTTTTTTTGCGTTAGCGGTTATTAAACCTAAAGTTAATCATTTTATACCTCATTAGATTAGTGTAAATATTGTGGTAGTAGTAATATTTCAAATCCAGATAATCATGACGTGTTATCTACATAGAGAATGTAAATATTATTTATTCTAAAGCCCTATTTACTAAGTACATATTTGTTGAAAGTATTATTGGACTGTTTATTTACCCAGTAAATATCACAATACGGTAAACCGGTGAAATTTATCAAAATTTGCAAATTAGATAGAATAATTTACAACATAATTTTTTTTCGAAATTGTAATATTATTAAGCGTACATATTTTCGTTTTATAATAATTTGTTTGTTTAAATACTTTTTTAAATATTTATTCTAAACTTTTGCAGCCTCGCCATTCTGCAAAACTTCTAAATGTTCTTCGGCAGATGCCACAAAGAAATGGACCGGATGTATTCTTCAGCTTTCCAGGAAGGAAAGGATCAGTAAGTAATCCTTTATTATGTTTCAGTACTGAAGCGTAAGAAAGAAACACGGTGAAAACAAACAGAATAGCGTATTTTCGATCGAGTAATTCTTTTTTATATAATATTTTGATGTATTTTTTATACGGCAGCTTTGATACAAACAAAGCGGAGTTAAAAATAATGAAATTTTATTCATTTTAGATTTTATAAGAAAAAGCTTTTATTGTAAATGAAAGTGTTGCCTACGCGGAACTTTAATTAAGAATTTTCAGCTTAGTCAAGCCTTTTTTTTCAGAATGAGCATTTCCAGTAATATCAGAATTCCACACTTTATGTTTTGTGTGCGGGTGTATTATATGTATCTAGAATACCTACGTATCACTGAAAGAAATTTCAGTTTTTATAACAAAAAATCTTCCTTTCGACGTTCAAATAAATACATTTACTTAGAGTTTGAAAAAATGCAGGTACATTTAAATGAAATGACTAGATTCGACTTTAGTTTACTGATTTTTAAATATGAAATCTATTTTACTCTTATGTTAATTAGAAATTCCTTGTTTGAACTGCAAATGCGTTCTTTTAACTGCAGATATATTAAGTTTCAACAGAGGTGGTTAGGGTGGTCCTTATTTTTTTATTTTCAAAATACGTACCCTCCAAATTTTTTACATTACATGAAAGGAAGTTACCCCAAAAATTTCAAGTTGATCAGATCATGCTAACCCGGCCCGCATTAAGGTCAAAGTTCAGCTGTTTTAGGCTATTTTTCACATAGTGCGTATTTTCAGTGAAATGATTGCAGCTACGAAAAAAAGTTATTCTTTCTTTTTTGTAGGAGATTTAATCTACTATAAATTTGGTCATTACATCAGCTTCGAGAAATAATCTGTTTTAAGTTATGAAAGGAAAATCAGATGCAGTAGTTTACGGGTCGTGCAGTGACATATTGAAAAATTTTTATGTTACTCATTTGTGGTGCTTTTCTTCAAGCTTTTCTCTCTATCTTTTGCTCTAGAACACACACAAGCAACATTTAGTCTTCCTGTGTTTAAAAACTTCAACTTTGTCTGTTAATTCCCAATCGCAGAGAGTATCATAGACTGCTGGAGATACTTCTTGCCCTGTTGTTGACAGTTCTGGAACTGCAATTAATTAATCGACACTAATTAAGCCAATCTATACTTCAGATTTTCCAATTAAAGCTAGAAGTAGTTTTGAATCTCAGTGAATGACTGCAAATTGTAAATATATTTCTAAAAATGACAATTTTATTTTGTTAGCTGGAAGCTTGTTGATGGAAGATCTGTTTATGACATAGTCATTTGGGTCTATTGAAACGGCTTGTACATTTTCTGACAATATATGACAGGTATCCTTGTCACTTATTTTACATCTATCTAGCGCTGATAAAATTCGTGCAGTCAAAATTTGTTTCCTGGTCCTTTTCTTTGTTCTTAGTAGTAGAGTCCATTTTAGCACCTGAAGTCCCAATTTGTATAGCTTGAAATCGATTCATTTCTTTCACTCTCTTCATTATCTGACGCTTCTAAAGTTAAAGGATCGAAAACCTCGTCTAAAAATATTTACTTGCCTATTGAAAACATTACATGAACTTCACTTTTTAATTTACCTACATCAGTGGATTCAGTATCTTCTCTTCTTTAAGGTTTTGGTACGTCTAAATGCATCTGCCTGTCTGCTCTTTTAGTTCCATTCTTTTTCATTTTATTCCCTTCTTTCTGTATTCGAACCTCTTTTCACGGGCAGTAGGTTCGTGTCTTTGTCTTCTAAGATCTTCAGCATTTCTAGTGCATTGTGTGATGTCAAATAAATCATCTAGTTCTTCAAAAAATCTTTGCCTGCAGAAAACACTTTTTTGTTCTAGTTCTTGTCCAATTGCTGCCAGGGTGCAAACGATTGTTTTCAACTTTTTGTCGCAGTTTAAATAATCGTGTTGGAGAATTCGTGCCTTTTTTCAAATCACTGATCTACCACAAGCGCAGCACTTCCATTCAAACAAACTAAACGGGCAGTTACATAAATATTCTTATGGTCCAAAATAAGTATTACTGAAAAATAACCTAGAATATATAATGTATTTCTTCTCAGTTATTGCTGGTCAACGTGAAAACTGAAAACACTAGTCTTATTCCAGTTTTCATAAACTTGAGTGAGAATTACCTGCTTTGATTTTTTTTTTATTTCATTTTGTTTAATTTGTATAACTGCAAGAATTGAGAAAGTAATAAGTACTTAGAAAGAAGAAAAAAAGAAAAACAATTCGAAAAAACCCAATTGCATTGTGCAACCTTGATTACACAACAAACAGACCACTGTAAAATGAATACTTGACGGCTGGTTATAGTGTACAATGGTTAATGGAATAATCCGCATATAGAAATAATCTTGGTGGATAAATTGAGTATTCCAACAAGTGAGTTTCGCGTATTTTAAAGACAACTCAGCGTCTTCAAAACCAATACAACACCCTTTCACACAAATATGGCTGGCTTAATATTTTATATCTGTAATGATGAATTACAATTATTAATTATTGATGACATTACGTTATGACCCATATGTAATAGTATTAGTAGTGTAGGGAGTAGAGTGCTCTTCTCTCACCCAAGCATCCCGGTTCGACTCCCGGTAATAGCAGATCTGGTTAAGATTTTCTGCAGTTTTCCTTAGCTGCAACTGCAATACAAATGTGGGATTTATGCTATACAATCTCTTAAGTCGGCTGCAGCAGCACGTTGTTCCAGAGTAATAGTAATAATCGCCGTTTCCTCCAGCACAAGCTTCATAGCTTCTAGGGCCTGGTTCGCCAGGTAATGGGTAGCAGCAATTATTATTATTATTACTAATAAATTCCAGTAAGAAGTATTAGAAAGGCATTAGAAGTATGCTAGTAGTCAGAAGTATCAAAGAAAAGCATCATAAATGAATAACATAAAATTTTTCAATATGTAACTGCACGACCCGTAAACTACTGCATTTGATTTTCCTTTCATAACTCAAAAACAGATTATTTCTCAAAAATTATGTAAGGACCAACTTTATAGTAGCTTAAATTTCCCACAAAAAAATGAAGAATATCTTTTTTCGTAGCTGCAACCGTCTTGCTGCAAATACACGTTTTGTGAAAAACAGTCAAAAATAGTTGAACTTTGACCTTAATGCGGGCCTAGCATGATCTGATCAACTTGGAATTTTTAGGGTAACTTCCTTTCATGTAATGTAAAAAAATTGGAGAGTACGTATTTTGAAATTGTAATTTTTTTTCTTACCCATACAAATAAGGACCACCCTAGAGGTGGTATTTAAAATATTTTTTTACTTCTGAAACAAAATGGTATGTAGTATTTGGTTTTGCTTTGTTACATTCTTCTCAATTATAAATTGCATTGGTTTTGATTTATTTATAAAATCTTTGAATTGAAGTGTGCGTACTCTTGTTGTACATAGAAATGATAAATACTTTTAAAGTAAATAGGGAGTTTTAATTCAAGTGGGTGTGGTTTTAAAATAAAAGTATCTGTTGTTACATGCACAAAAAAATATTTTTGAAATAAGATAGTATTTGACTTTGATGTGACAGCAATTCTTTTAATTTAAGCTAATTCGGCATTTTCATTTATATCGTTAAAGCGTGCACACGGTTAAATTAGTTTAATAGTCGTTGTTTTACGTACCGAACAAAATGTAAGTAAATTTGCAACAAGTGTTTTATTTTAGTGCAAGTGCTATATATGAACATCACCTATGTTATGAAGCAGGTCCACACCTTCAAATAATATATTATTAGAATCATTAACTTCTTTCACAAGTCCTCCGATGCATATCTATAATGTTACCAGAAAATGTTTTTATTCAATAACAAAAGATTTACAAACATTTACAAACAATAAAGCATTAATAACAGTAAGTTGTTTTTTTACTAAAAGTGTATAATACATTCAATTTAACAGTGTTCTGCATTTAACGCCATTAACTTAAAAGAATGTAGCATTTAAAAGGAAAACAGCATATTATTACATTAAAAACAACCTGACATTCATATAAAAGCACTGCATTTAAAAATGAATATTGGCACTTTTTAAATTAATTACAATCTCTACCATTCAAATAACGTTTATTTTACTTTTAAATTAACAATAAAACTATTAAATCTACCCCCGAAATAAGTTTGCTACTGAAATGTACACCACTTTGAATTAAAAATTCGAAACACTCTCAAAAGTAGAGCTAGTTTTAAATTTAACAAATAGTTTGTTGGCGCATTTTTGAAAGTAAAAAATGTTGGTGTTACCTGTATTTTTTTTAATTTAAATGCAAATTTTGTTTAGTGTATGTACTTTAAATTCATTGAAATACATTTTTTTAATTAAATTAACGCTTCTAATGATAATAATTAAATCAATCTATTATTTGATTTGTTCAAAGCAACATACATATAATAAGAGTTCTCTTTTGTACAGTGGAATAAACAAATTTTAAATCAACATAATTACCATAATTAAAATAATTACATAGGACATAATTAGCTAAGGCCATCTATTTGCAGTTATGATAATGTGTTTTTAGTGTAATGGCTGCCAAACAAACTAGCCTGCTTGTTTTATTGCAATAATTTTAAAATATGTACATTGAAAAACGAAGATATGATTTAATTATCTTTGTCCACGACTATGTTATAATATACTCATTATAGTTGCATTTTTTCAATTATAATTACATACGAGGTTAGATCGGAATGTTTCTAGAATGAACCACAAGATGGCGTTCTGCGCGCGGGCTGATCACTTGTTTTGAAAGCGCCATTGTTCGTACAACAGTTGTCAAATTTTCAAACGGATTGGATTTAAACACACGCCGTTACTATCGATTCAAGTAAACAATTTGTGCATTTTCTTGATCATGAATAAAAACGAGTTCCGTGCAGTGAAAACATTTCTTTTTTTAAAGGCTTAAATGCTAAACAAATAAAAACGGAGTTAGATGAAGTTCATGGTGAGTCTTCGCCTTCGTATGCAACAGTTGCAAACTGTGTTGCTGAATTTAAACGCGGTAGAACAAGCATAGAGGATGCACCAAGTTCTGGCAGACCAAAAACAACTACCGATGAAGAAACAATTGAAAAAGTCCATGTAATCGTGATGAAGGATCGCCGAATAAAGTTGACAGAGATAGCAGAGAAAGTAAGCATTTCATACGACCGTGTACATTGCATCTTCCATAACATTTGGACATGAGAAAACTTAGTGTTAGATGGGTGCCGCGTCTGCTGACAATCGACCAAAAGCGAGTTCGAATGACCATTTCTCAGCAATGTCTAGACATGTTCAAACGTAATGAAAAAGACTTTTTGCGACCTTTTATAACTGTTGACGAAACGTGGATTTACCACTACACTCCGGAGACCAAGGAGCAGTCAAAGCAATGGACAAAACGTGGTGAGCCAACTCCAAAGAAGGCAAAGACGATTCCGTCTGCTGAGAAAGTCATGGCTACCGTATTTTGGGATTCCCGAGGAATCATTTTTATTGGTTACTTGCAGCACGGGAGGACAATAACGGACGAGTATTATGCGTCGTTATTAGACAGACTGAACAAAGAAATCAAAGCTAAAAGGGCTCATTTCAAATAAAAAGGTCTTGTACCACCAGGATAACGCCCCATCCCACAAGTCGGCGATTGCGATGGCGAAACTGCACGAACTACGATTCCAGTTAATTGAACATGCACGCTATTCGCCAGACTTGGCTCCGTCGGATTTCTTCTTGTACCCAAATCTCAAGAAATGGTTGGCTGGGAAATTTTCATCGAATACTGAAATCATCGAAGCTGTAAATGGATATTTTGAAGGTTTGGATAGTTGTTATTGTTGTGAAGGGTTGAAGGGTCTTGAAAAGCGTTGGACTAAATGTGTAGAGCTGAAAGGAGACTATGTTAAAAAATAAATACGATTTTTCCTAAGAAGTTGTTTTTTCCGTCTTGTTCTAGAAATTTTTTCGATTTATCCTCGTACATTATTCACTACTAGCGGTATTTAATCATTAATGGCTACTATCGGTGAATATTCTATAATTATTCACTACTACTAGGTTTCAATTTCGTTTTAAAATTTTTCGAGCACACCGCTATCTGTCAAAACAATGGCCCATGGTATATAAATCTCATTAATTAAATTGAAACGTCAACATCGTTTATACATTTCTAAAAGTATTTTGAAGTGTAAATCTAATCCAAGATATTTAATAGTCGTGGACAAAGTACAGTATTCTACTTGCATATAACGGCTATTATTCATAAGGATGATTTTCGACAGTCGCATACCGCTCTGTCGTCTTTGTGAATAATAGCTATCAATATTTTAGTTTTTGTTTTTCAGACAGTTTCATGTTCTCTACTAGAATATCTTTTATTTCTTCCTTTGTATTCTACAGTCTCCAATTCTGTGTACCCATTTCCATTCATCGCCATCAATCTCCCCTCTTTATCTTTACGAAACAGAAAAGGCCATGCTTGCATATCTCTATAGGTTTTATTTTTCAATAAAAATTTCTTTTCTTTCATACTTTACTTCTGTGTGCTTTCGCTTTGCTTCTTTATAGTACTGTTTAAATTTTCCTAAGTACCATTCTTGTTTTCTTTCTTTGCTCTTGATATTTTAATGCATATGCTTTTAAAATTCATTTAAGCGTCAAAAAAGTTATTTGTTTTCCTCTTGCTGTTCGCGATATCTTTTTCCTTTTTTAATAAGTTTAAGAGTATCTTCTATTTGGTCTTTGGAATGGTTGCCTATTTTTCTTGATAGGTTCAGCTCTCAGAGGCATTCTTTATAAGAAACAATCCATCTCTTAAGTGGATCTCTGAATTTTTTACTCTTAACATTTATTAGGGTTCACAGTTGTTCAGGGGATTGAGAGTGGATTACAACACACTGTGTACTCCTTCGAAATGACCCACTGTGTAGGGGAAGAGGGGGAACAGTGTTACACAAAAAATATTTTTTGATATAATTCAGAACCAAATAAAAATTTTAAAATTTATTCTCTTTCTAGTTTAAGAGTTAGGAATCTTGTTTCAACTTTTACACTTAACTTGCTTTGATTATTTCAACTTTTAGAGCAATTAAGATTTATTCAACTTGGTGCTCTGTGTAACACTGTATCCTAATAGTGGGGTACAGAGTTACAAGGAAAGGTTAACAATGTTAATGTTAATAAAACAACTTAAAGTTTTTATATTCTTGCGTTGTTCGTACGAATTTATAAGTTGGATTAACTTCTGTATTCGTTTTACGTGTAATTTCCGTAATTCACAAAACTCTGTGTTTTATTGTAGCCTCTTCTTGTATTACCACAAAGTTTCCAACAACGATATCATTTGAATGGAATAATGTATCTTTGTCACTTAGATGCAACTTGGACTGATCACTGTCTGCACAAGTGTTACATAGATAATGTTACACCGAACCCCACCATCCACTGTAACACGGTACCCCACTCATCAAAACTCTATACTCGAATAGTTAATAAGGACACAAACAGTTTTGAGGTTAAGTTCGTGCTTCTCCGGCGTAAATAAGCTTACAAACTACTTATAAATACATTTTTAATAATCTAGCCTTAATTAATTTAATCCTGAAGTAATGTATTCTACTTGAAATAATTACTTTTGGTATTAAAAAGTATACATACCTTAATTTCTTGAAAACCCATCAGTGAATATTAACCAAAATGCACCTACACTTGGTTAATACCAAAATACTTCTAACATGAAAATATGAGCAATGTTTAATGTAACGCAATCCTAAAAACATTAATTGTAACACTGTAGTACGTGTAACACTGTTCCCCCTCTTCCCCTACTACTCCCACCATTTTTAATTTACAACGAAATACATGGTCAGACACTAAAATTTAAATTATTAATTAATCAATACAAGGAAAGCGTTTACCGTCTCCAGCCTTACTTTGTGCAACTCCATCATGAAATATAATCAAATTAAAAGATTAATTCAAAGTTTCACAAGTTTTATTAGTATCTTAACCTGACAATATTTGATAAAGAAATTTCAATCATCAATTATTAAACAATTAGCACATACAAACCATTATAACCATAACATGATTGACACTTGAATTCAACAAAAAGATTATAGGTTAGCTATCAAAAGAATATTTCCAATTGACACTCAAATACAAGACACAAACTACATATCAATACCATACTTTGGCAAGATATCAGAACAAATTGCAACTATAATACGAAAAACCACCAGTTACAAAATAACCTATAAAACTAACACCAACACTTTTTCATTTTTATTCAATGCTCAAGACAAAACACAAGATATCATGAAATCCGGCATTTACCGTTTGAATTGTTCTTTTTGTAATCGGTTTATATTGGACAAACACTTAGAAATTTCGACATAAGATACCAAGAACACTACGCTTTTATAGACTTAAACATCAAAAAAAAAATCGAATTATGCCAAACACATTTTGGAACAGAATCACCCAATGACACCTCAAAACAACATTAAATTCTTACATTTTTGCAACAACAAACACAAATTAGACATTTTAGAAGCTTTTGAAATATACAGACATAAACGCACAGTACCTTTAATGAATGAACAAACTGAGCTTAGTAATTCTCCTTTATTAGAAGTGTTAGATATTTAGTTTTTGTATGTATTATATCTAGTTACCTATTTTCTGTATGTATTTATCCTTAGCAACGTGTTTGTTTATCAATCTTATCTACCTTTGATAATGACATTTAATGTTGATACAATATTGTCAGGTTAAGATACTAATAAAACTTGTGAAACTTTAACTAATCTTTGTATTTATATTATATTTCATGATTATGGAGTTCCACAAAGTAAGGCTGGAGACAGTATAATCTTTCAATTTGATTATATTTCACAATAAAAGGAACCTTTATTAATAAATATTGTGTATGAATTATAAATTTACGCCTATCTTCAAGGTATAAGATAACAGAAAACTTTTTGTACTTATATTAGAAAAGATTTTTGTAAAGCTTCAAGAAGAAAAATGTGTTAATTAGACTTGTGTTCAGGGTTGGGTAATCCCTAGATTAGTAATCGCCAATTCATGATTGAAATTAAAGATTAATTCAAACACTAATCACTAATCCCAATCAACCATTTTTTTAAATCTAATCTTCTAGATCGCTAATCCCAAAAAATATTTCGAAAAGGTTTAATCCCCAATCTCTTAATCACAAAATATTTTGAAAAACTCTAATATTTAGTTTCCAACCTTAAAAAACTTTTTCAAAAATTCAATCCCTAATCATATATAAAATATTTTGAGAAATCGAATCCTTAATCCCTAATCCTAAAAACTACTTTTAAAAATTCAATCTTGAGTTCCAAACATTTTTTTGAATACTCTAATTCTTTAGGGTAAGTAAGAAGAATTGAGTGATAAATTTTGTTTTTAATCTCTATTGGCATATAGTGACGTATTTAAAAAAACTCTGATTATATTTATATTTGTACTAATGTTGTCTATATAAAACAATCCTAAAAGAAAGAGTTATAATAATGGGATATCGCGCAACAGAGAAGAAAAAAAAATAAGTTGTAGCCGTCTACACGTGTTTCACACTTATTAGTGATCATCAGGACGGCATAGCAGATGTAATAAATATAAAAGCAACTAACTCAGAAAGATGTAACAACAACACAAGGTAAATATATTTATTCACAATCGATACATAATGTGTTCATTACTGACGTTTAAAAAGTTAGAAAGTAGTTTATTATACACCATAGTCAATAATATGTTTTCTTGGTTAGTAATAAGTTCTCTTGGTTAGTAATATCCAAGGGCAACCACATGGTTGCTGAATGGGGAGTTAAGCGCACAATTTCGTGTAGTCGCATGTATACCTAACCGTACCGTAACCTACCGTAATTTTATACCTATACATTCGACTACACGAAATTGTGCAATTAACTACCCATTCAGCACCCAGTTGGTTGGGCTTGGTAATATCCATTACTTACCTTTTGCTCGTTCTAAATATTCTCAACAGATGGCAGAAGTTTTCGTATCTATCTTTACTTTTAGCAGGTAACAAACAGTCAGTCACTGTTTTAGCAACTTCCGGTGGTGTGCAACTTACATCAGTGTCACTATGAGACATTTTAAATCGTGTAAATTGCAATTAGGAGCAATGTAATTAAATTTGGTTTAGTAGTGACACGAATTTACTTTGACAATTGTTGCAGCAATTGTCATTTTATCGCCACCGGAATAAAAACGCTGGTGTTGTGTCCTACATATATCAAGTATAAGGTATCAATGTAAGAACATAATTATGTACGATTGTGAATAAAATAGTATACATACCTCGGCGGGAAGACATTACGCGTCGAGCAATTGCTGCCCTTGGCGCTTTGCGCCTCGGGCAGCAACATTGCTCTCCGTGTAATGTTCTACTTCCCGCCTCGGTAAGTAATCTACTATTAACCTTGTTATACCTTGATAAGAAAAAATATTATCTCTTTAAAGTAAATTTACACCCAATTCCCCCCTGCATAGAATGATTAGTAATCACCAATCCAAGATTAGAATTAGAGATTAAATCAAACCCTAATCACTATTCCCAATCAACTATTTTTAAAAATCTAAAAATTTAAAAAATTCCCAAGAAATATTTTGAAAATATTTAATCCTCAATCTCTAATCACAAAATATTTTGAAAAAATATAGTCCTTAGTCTCTAGAAAACATAAATATATTTAACCTTGTTATACCTTGATAAAAAAATATTATCTCTTTAAAAATAATTTCAACCCAATTCCTCCATGTGAGAGAATTGAGCAGTACGACTTTCGTTGAATAGCCGACCAACACAGAACAAAATCAGGAAATTGAACTTGTGTAGAATCACTTGATTAGTTCTGTTTAGATTGTTTTCTAGACTTCTGTAGCAACTGAAAATAAATAAATATATAACACTTCTAATAACGGATAATTACTGAGCTCAATCTGTTCATTCATCAAAGATACCCTGAGTTTGTGTTTCAATAGCTCAACAGCTTCCAAAATTAACTTTAAAATGATCTTAGGTATTGAAACAATTGTTAGGTAGATTATAATAAATTTGTAAAACTTTTTACTAATCATTTTGATTTATTTCATGATTACGAGTATAATAGCGTTTTAGCAAATAAGGCTTGAGACAATAAACTATTTATGGTTTAAGTTTTTTTTTACCTTTTTATTTTTTTATTTTCATTCTCAGAAATGACATTAATAAGTTTTTTTATTACAATAATGGTTTAAAAGAATGCTTGACAAAGTTGTTGGAATCACAATAATTTTAATATTCATATTTATGACACAAATATATTGGCATACATTCTACTTTGAATTTATAATAATTTTTAACAGCACGTATAATACACCTGGCAGATTTAAACGAGGTCCTGCTTCTTAGTAGCGGGCTTTGTGTGTATCAGACAAGAATGGGAATTTCTACGTCGCGCGGATTATCTAAAGTTAGCGAGTTATGTGAAAAACAATTGCATAATTTCTAGTGTTGCCAACTGTCATGCTACTTACCAAAATATCCTTAACGAATTTTATTTCAAACTAATTAAGTAATTTTTGTAATTATTTAATAATGAAATAACGCAAATAGAAAAAAAATAGTATAAAGTATTCGTTTCATAAGACGTTTTAGCGCACTTGTCCTCTTTAGAAAACTCGAACGCGTGCGCTAAAAACGTGTCTTATGAAACTAATACTTTAATATACTATTAAAAATTCCAATCTACAGTCTCTAATCCTAAAAAATATTTGTAAGAATTCAATCCTCAATCCCCTATCCGTATTCCTCGTCTAAAATTAGGGGATTACCTAACTATGTATGCATTGTGAATTCTGTGTTTCTTTCTTGTACATTGTGCAAAAATCTGTTTCTTTGCTACTTCTAATACTTTCTTTTTATGCAATAATGCATTTATATACAAATAAATTAAATAATCGATTGATTTTCTTTTTTCTAGGCAGTTGTTTTACCTCCCTTAGCCAAGTGGCCTTATGAGAATGGTTTCACTTTTACTACATGGTTTCGTTTAGATCCAATTAATTCAGTTAACATCGAACGGGAAAAGCCTTATTTATATTGGTAAGTTTTAAAATATGTTTCAACTAGCCATTTTAAAATTTTCTTCATTAAAAATAACAATATCAATTGCTATTTTTTGTGAGAAAAGTTAAAACAGAATTATTCTTTTTAACACAAAGCTATTTTTTATATAAGTGAAATTTTTTGTTTTTGTTTGAACTTTATTTCAAGTTTTAGTAAAGTAAATATTTAAACTCACTTCTGTATTATTAATTAATGTAAACTTGCTTTTGCAGGCTGATCTTGTTAATAAAAGTTACGAGAACATGCATTTTGAAAATAACTTTAATTAGGTATATAAAAAAATATCAATATATTAATTTTACTTTTTTTTTTCATTTTCAGTTTTAAAACAAGCAAAGGAGTCGGATATTCAGCCCATTTTGTTGGAAATTGTTTAGTTTTAACATCAATGAAAATTAAGGGAAAGGGCTTCCAACATTGTGTTAAATATGAGTTTCAACCAAGAAAGGTAATATTTGCTATTTATTAATAAATGAAACTATTCTATTTTTATTAAAGTTGTTACTAAAATATTATACATAATGCAATCAGTGAGTAGGTATATATCTATTGAGATGATATAGGATCATCGATTGGAAATTTAACACATTAATAAAACATTAAAAATATTTAAAGGGTATGATTAGGCTCCGAAAGCACAGAAATAATCATTTCATGCATTAAATAAAAGATAGACATGTTAGGATAGTAGTTTTATTCATCTTAAAGGTTACATGTTAGGTTATACATGTAGGATTATTAGCATAAAATAGAAATAAGTCAGTTTCGGGTACATATTTCACTGGAAATAATTAAATCAGATCAGTACTTTGATGTTTATAATCTTACAATTTGCTTACGCATTCCTGCATTTGGAAGATTTGAGGTCAAGTAAATGGAAATATCAGCTGTGCTGATTTTCTTTGGTTTTTTTCAAATCTTGAGTTTATTTTGATATTTTGCACTATTGTTTGGATGCAGGCACCTGGAGTACTGTATTCTGGACAAGTTTAATTCATATTTGAATTCATTTGTGTTCTTATATATTTTATACTTGCAAAAGCATTGCTTGTTATCTGAAACGTTGTGAACAGATTTTTAAGTTAAGTTTCTTTTTTGGTATGTAATTTAATTTGTGTAAACTTAATATGATTGGGGTACTTTGTGTAACTATGTACATATTTCATGTTCAGGGATAGCTGGAGAGTGATGGGTTTTCACTATAACTATGGGTTTTCACTATAACAACTATTTCTATATAAGTTTTTATTGATTTTCTTTGTTATTATTCAATTTAGGCCATAAGTGTCTTATGCTAATTTAATCGTCCTTTTGCCAGCTATCTTTCTATCTTTTCAAAATTAAGATTCGAGTTAATTGTGATCATATGTTCGGATTTGTGACGTTATCACAATTTTTGATGTTCAGCTTTTTTGAAAAATTTTGTTGGGTCTTCAAATGTTTTTCGTAAACATATAAAAGGGCTTTGGAAATTTAAAAAAGGCAGTTGATAAAAGCCATAGGGTAAATCTATGCTTGGCTCCAGATAAAATTCTGTATATAAAAGTGAGGTCAAAAATTTAACTCACATTTTTTTCGTTTGTAAACAAACATCTGTCATATGAATTTGTATGTTTACCTGCATTATTAAATTAAACAAGTTTTTCGAAACAAATATTGGAATTGTGATCGAATTATTTTAATTAAAATCGAAGATTTTAATATTGGAAAATTTCTATTATTTATTTATTTTCTATTATCGATGTGTATGGATTTGGTTGTCGACTGGTATGGATTTTTAAGAACAGCTGATTTGGATAAACACTGTTATACCAATTGTACAACAAATTAAACATTTTAGAAGTGGATTTATTGACATTTGGTGCGTCAATTTGCATATACAAGGTTGGTCGTAATAAGGATTGTTATCCATTGGGAACAATTTATTTAAACAATTTCATTTCATTCTTGTTGAAGTCAAGAGGTTCTGTATGAACAAAGTTTGTTGTTTTAACAACAATTTTTAAAATTTGATATCAATTGTAAATATTTTATTTGATTGGATCAATTTATTTCATATTAATTTGTTTAAATGGAAGCAGTTGTAAACCCCAGTGTCAGGTTGGCAACTACCTTTAATTCATTTAAACAATCTTAAGGAAGTTTATCCTTTTTAATATCTTTTGAAGGATTTTGTTTTTCTTATGGTAAAGTTTTATTTATGTTTAATAAAATAAAAATCTGTGTTTCAATTTATAAAAGTGTTTATTTTTATTTTGATGTGGATGCAAGTATTAAATTTTATATACAGAGTCAAAGATAATTTCTCGTCCAGACGCACCATTCCAGATATGGCTTGTACTAAGTTCTTTTCTTCCAGGTGCAAGAATCAATAAGATTTTTTTTTTATTTGTTCATCTCATGCTCAAACGAAATAAACCTGAGTTAGTCTATTGGGAAAAAGAAAAGCTATTGGGTTGTTATATTTTGATTTGTATTAAAGCTAGCCATAATCAAATTAATTATTTATTTATTTAGCCTATAACATCTCATAAGTTCTATTTTTGCCCAATCAATATGGGGCATTCTTATTTAATATTTTTATATATCTGTTATTATCTATTATTATCTATTATCTATAACACCTCATAGTTTTATTGGCGCCCAACGTGGGGCTTTCTTTTAAAAACTTATTCATTATTTTATTTAGAAAATATCATCTCACTAGATATATATTCAGTGGCGTGCGGTGAGATTTTAGGCTAAGGAAGCAACCACGATTTTAATTTTAATATACCTAGGTACAGGCGCGGATTCACGGGGGGGGGTATACCCCCAAATCTAGAAATAATTATACATATAATAGAAACAAATAATGTTTGTTTAGTTATTATTTATTAAAACAATTATTTTTCCAAAAATTTCCCCTTCAAAATAATTTTCTGGATCCGCCTCTGCTAGGTACAACCAAAAAACAGCGTTGTAATTATTAAGCTTAGAAGTTTTTCAATGAAGAACTTTTACACTTTATACTTATGGAATTTGTTGACTATTATTCTTTATTTTAAAAAAACTACTACTATGTATTTTTACTGCAACTCGATTTTCCGGTCTTTCTTAGCAAAATATTCTGGTTTTGATCTGCCTTTCTTAATGATTTGTAATTTCTCTCCAAAACTGTATGCAGAAAATTCTTTATTAATAATTTACAAACTGAACAAAAAAATCGTCCCGATTCGGATGTATCGGAAGTACTCGAACCTTCCACCGAAGCAGCTAAATTTGCAGTCGTGACGATAATGCAATTTTAAATTTGCATACAAAGCAAACTAAATAGAATTAATTGTCTTTAAAAAAATCCAACCTATATAAATTGTAATAATAAAATGTGACAAAATACAGTCTCATTCGCAGATTTACATTACTTAAGTAACATTAAATTTAACCAACACTAAATCAAACAAATAACCAAATTATAATAAATAAACATTTGGGCATGAACCACACTAAAAATAACGGCCAAACAATGCTAACAGCATCGTCTGTATCACCACGCCCGCTAGTCCATGCCAAGGCTAGGACAAGAGCAGTTATAAGCAACGAAATCAGTGCTTATATGCAGTGTATGCAACACATTTGAATCGGTATTACCTTTCCGTGCAAGTTTAATGAGCCTAATTTAAAATAGTGCTCTAAATAATTATACTTTTTGCTGTATGGAATTGATATTGAGCTTTAAGTTAATTAAATATTACAAATTTAAATAAACGATAACCATAATTGTATAAAATTATTTTTGTTAGCATTGGTTTTATTTTCAATAAATTCTCAAGGGAAGCATTGCTTCCATTGCTTCCATGTACCGCACGCCACTGTATATATTACTACATTTATATGAAGTGCACCACTTGTGATTAACGTAGTATCTAACAAGTGTACCTGCAAATGATGATAACTTTCAAACAAATGCGTTAGGAAGAGTTAAACATGAGATTTATAGTACATTTACACAACTTACAACAGGGTTATTTCTCCACAAGAAATAATAATTTATAATCTACATTATAATACGTACTAAATAGAAACACCCAAGCTCAATACTTCTTACATGAAGTACCTTATTCATAAGCTAATTTATTGTTTTTGCATAATAGTATATGTAGATATGTACTATATACCTATTATTTACTCGCAATCAGTATATTTATAGAATAATGGGAACGTTGCGACGCCCAATGATGCAATAACTTTAAATAGCACGATGGATCAAGTGATATCTCACTTGAAAGCTTATTTCATTGTGTATATAATATTTCATGTCCACCTTTAAATTTTAAGGTTGGGAGGGGGGGGTTACTTTAGGAACACAGTCTATGTTACATAAATCACATTAATTTTTTGTTTTATTTTTTAGTGGTATATGATAGCAGTTGTATATATTTATAATAGATGGACAAAAAGTGAAATTAAATGTCTTGTAAATGGTCAATTAGCTTCAAGTACAGAAATGGCGTGGTTGGTTTCAACAAATGATGTAAGTACTAAACATTATTATTAATGTTAGCAAAAGAAGAAGATCACAATGGTTAATCTATTCCTTCTTATAGCCTTTTGATAAATGTTACATTGGTGCAACTCCTGAACTAGATGAAGAAAGAGTATTTTGTGGTCAAATGTCAGCTATTTATTTATTTAGCGAAGCTCTTACTACACACCAGATATGTGCCATGCATAGGTTAGGTCCTGGTTATAAGGTATGCATACATTAAAGTGGTATGGTATTGTCATGTTTTTAATTGTAATTATTTTTTCAGAGTCAATTTAGGTTTGATAATGAATGCCACTTGAATCTCCCTGACAATCACAAAAGGGTGAGTGACACTGAGCAAACAAGTAGCATGTCTCAACCCGACACCGATGTATCCGTAAGCATGTTTTTAGATTTTTCTTTTATTTATTTATGTTTAAGTTAATAATTTTATTTAAGTTTGGGTATTTAATTTTTTTTAGTTGAGTAAATTTACAATTATATGATTAATTTTTTACTTACCATTTATTTATTTATTTTTTTTATTGATAGAAAATTTGAATATTGACTTGAGTTGTAGGTAGTAAAGAAAAGACTATAGAGTTATTGATATTACTTGTTTCATATTGTTTGGAATATGAAAAAAGATGCATGTGTTAAATTGTTGTCTGAGCTGCTGTAGCCTTATGCATTACTTTTTAAAAATACATAAATAGGTTCAGGCATGGATCCACACACCTCAAACTCTCAAAAAACACCAAAATATTGACTTAACATCCAGGGACGTCGGAAGTATTTTCACTTAGGACGGGCGAACTTCAATTTCGCAGATAAGATAAACAATAAATCGGAACTGGACATATCGCCGAAAGCATAGAACGACGCCGAATAAATCTGAAACGTGGCGTCGATGCGGACCTCTCAATTTTATCGAACTCACAGACACGCTGCTCTGACCAAACTGCGAAAAAGGTTAAGTCACCGAAAACATCTGTAGACAAATCGCCGAAACATATCTACGGACAAATGGCCGAATGTGGTTTTAAAACGCCGAAACTCATCTGTGGACAAATCGCCGAAAGTGGTCAAAATACCGAAAGGTATATTTAGGCAGATGGTCAAACACGTACAAAAGGCCAAAAAGTATAACACGATTGAAAATAGATAGAACTGTTTACCGAAACTATATGTTGCATTAAATTACATACCAATATTGGACCTTGAATGTAAAACACATTAAAATACAACAGGTTTTTTAAAAATAAAAACCATGAAATAATTCTGGTTGATTTGATGTTTTTTAAATTAGTTCCAATATTGGTACGTAACATATAGCTTCAGTAAAGAGCTTTATTCATTTCCTACCATTTTATACTTTTCGGCGTTGATTTCACTTTCGGCCATTTGTGCGCAAATATGTTTTGGCGATTTGACCGCGGTCGGCAATTTATCCAAATATACCTTTCGGCGTTTTAACTACTTTTCGACGATTTGTCCATAGATGTGTTTCGGCGTTTTGACCACGTTCGCCGATTTGTCCGATTTGTTTCCGATCTATTAGGCGTCGTTTTTATAGCTTTCGGCGGTTTGTCCGCTATTAAACGAAAATGTTGAAACCAGTTTCGAAGAGAGTTGGCAACTCTGCTTTTATGAGTCAAATTAAAATAATAATTTTTAAATTATTTTTACGTAACTAAGACAAAATAAATAAACAATAATTAAAGTCAATTTAATAATAAGTAATTTTATTAATAAAAGCAAATTAATCACATATTTAATTAAAATAAATAAATACATTTTACATTTTCACCCGTTTCTAGGGGAGGGCAACGCCCCCTGTTCTAAGTTCACCCTAAGGAGGCGGACAGCCCCCTCTGACCCATACTTCCAATGCCCCTGTTACCATCACTAATTGCTCCCATAGAACTTGACTAGAAGACGAGATATTCCATAAGTCATGTGAGCTACGAATATAAAATTTGAACCAAATATTCTTCACTTATAAAATTATGAAAAGGATGCAGAGAAGTTGTTTTCAATTTTTTTTCAACCAAATAGTAATATCAGTAAGAAGCTTAATAGTATATTTCGTAACAAGTGTCGAAAGTAACAAATATCACGCGAGTGTTTATAATAGATATACGAGTGCGTAGCGAAGCGGAGCACGAGTAGATCTATTATAAACACGAGCGCAGATATTTGACTTTCGAACGAGTTACGAACACTATTTTTTAGACGACTGTAACACAATAAAAAAAATAGTGAAAGACTGAAAATTGAAATTATTAACCAGGACCTATTCAACTTAAATGAGCGTACTCTGCAACCCTCAAAACAAGCAATTTATTTCCTGTATAGACGCATATGACGTATTTAAGACGATAAAAAGTTACTAATACGATAAGAAATTACTAGTATGATAAAAAAGTCACTAAATAATGACATTTGTAATTATTAATCAGCTTCTATTCAACTTAAATCGTTCTCTGCATCTCTCAAAACAAGCAGGTTTGATCTGTTGCATAGGTACTTTCTCGTCACATTTTTATTTGTCATTACCTATTATGTTCTGTGCTGTAGGTATTTATTTCTCTTTTGCTTGAAAAATACAACAAAGTGGGATAAAAAGAAATAAAATCATCATGTTAACATATGAGCGAAAAAATTAGTTTAGTTTAGTCGGAAGTGGTACCTACCTGTGTTGCTTCTTGTGGTTTGTAAAAAGATTCCTGAAGGTAAGTTAATTTAGGTATTAATTTATATTAAAGTACTTGCAGTTTGTGGGTTAGGTTTATTATTATTTTGTGTTATTAACAATATTAATAGTAATTTGATTGTTACTACACTTATAAAAATTTACAGGATGGCGCGAGTCATGTAAATTTTGTTCAGAAACTGCTGAAACATGGGAAGGTGGATTCTCTGGTGTCACAAAAGAAGAACCATAAGCTGTTGGAATTGGTGAACTTCTCGAACAAGATGCAATTGGTGAACTTCTCGAACAAGATGGAATTGGTGAACGTCTCGAGCAAGACGGAATTGGCAAACCTCTCAAGGAAGATGGAATTGCTGGTGTTGTTGATTCATTGACAGAATTCAAGATCGTATTGGCAACTTTAAGTTTGTTCTGCAATGAATCATCAATATAGCTTTCGGCAATTGGTGTTGATTGCCAGCCACCATGGCGTTTTAGTGTGGTAATATCGCCACCAGCATCCACCAAAATTGTAGCCGAAGAACGTCTATAACAATGACCTGTGTACATTTGTGGTTCTTTTAGACCCAAGTAAGTGGCAATTTGTTTTGGAACACTTCCAATTTTATTGATGCCCACAGGTTGTTTGGTGCAACGATTTTTTTGATAATTCACGAAGAATCGTCGTTCAGTTAAGTTTGCGGGTCTGAGAGCGGCATACTTTTTATATATTGTATAAAAATTTCCTGTTACTGTGAATATTCTTTGTTTTTTTGTTTTCGTGTCTGGTATTCTTATAAGTACTGCAGAATTGAGATCTTCTATATCATCTATTTTCAAAGTCAGTAATTCTTGTTTCCGGCAAGCCCCACTAATTCCAATTATTAAAATTACCTGTGTAAAGAAAATAAAGAGATTGTTAACCTATTTACGTGTTTTATTGTAGACTTACTTTTTGCAGCAAATAAGTACTGTCAGGGGCTTGATTAATAAATTTATTTATTTCTTCTGCTGTCAGGGTCTTTGATTTCTTAGGCTTGTAGCCTGCCGATTTACGTTTCAGGAGTGCTTTTAGTTTCATATATGAAGCAATATTTATATTTTGGTTGACGAGTAGCGTCGTTCTGAGCATTGAATATTGGACCCACAGCGTGGTTGGACAAATTTTATTGGATAAAACTCCAAAATACGCCAGAAGAGTATTCTCAGAAAATGATGTTACAATACCTTGTTCTTTTCGCCACTCCATGAATTGGTTGTATGCATAGTCATACCTCTGTTTGGATTTTACAGGGAGCAATTCTAATGTGGCTTCTTTTGCCGCTTCCAAAACTGTAGGCGGTGTACAAGTCAACTCTTCTTCACTATCACTCATTATTATTTGGCTTGAGAGATGAAATGCATGAAATGTCAAATTGACCTATTTACCTGCTTGATTTTTTGAAATAATTATAATTATTCCTGCATAAACACACAGGCACTAAGGCGTATCTAAGACGACAGAAAGTTACTAACACGATAAAAAAATTACTAATACGATAAAAAAATTACTAATACGATAAAAAATTACTAATATGATAAAAAAGTCACTAAATGATATTCGGAACTTTCATACATAAATTGTAGTGCCGAAACTGTCTGTTTCGTAAACAGTCGTCTAAAAAACATTTTTTTGTATCTCACCTCTCCAGCTTGAAAAATCTGGAGAATTCGTGGTAGCAGCCTTTTGGTGATACCATCAACAATAAATATACGAAGATCAATGAAGTTTTTCAAATTTCAAAGCAATTGAGATGTCATGCAGTCTGGATCCGCCCCTTAATAGATTTATGCTTGTTTAGCATGGACTTGTATAATAATGAACAAATTTATATTTTATATTGTTGCATAAGATTTTGTATATCCTTTCCATTCTCTCTATTGAACCTTATAATTACCTAAAGGAGAAAGGCAACACTGCATTTAACAGCTGATTGAAAACATATTAAATTAAACTGTTTTTTAGATTATATTAAAAAACTTTAAATGTGATTTTGACAGTTTAAGATTGTACTTCACCAAACTTCCACCACTTCCAATATCATTAAGATTGCAGCTTTGGTGGGCAGAATCTAATCAAATCAGATTTAAAATCATAATTTTTCTAGCATTTTTTGTTCAAGTTGTGGGATTTCCCAATTCAAGAGTCGGAGCTTTCAAGTTCAGTTACATTTTTCATAATTGTCTTCAAGCCTTTTAAAACTATTAAGATTTTTTGGTGGATTTCTTTTTTTTTACAATATTCTGCCTCAGGCACATAGCCAGGGGGGAGGGGTCATGGGGCTGAAGCCAAATAAAATAATTTTTTTTAATTAATTCTATTTGAATTAATTATGTCACAAATATCGGCTTATTGTAATTATAAATCATAAATCAATGTTTTTGCATGTACAGTGCCGCTCGTTTGAAAGTGCACGATTCTTTATATGTAATATTCTAAAATGAAATCGTGTAAGCCAGGATTTCATGGACTATATGTTATAACAGCTGCAACAGAATGAAATGTTTTTCTTATTTTCAAGTACTTGTTTAAAATGATTTATTTATCAACTTACAGTAAGTTATAGAAAATATAATCAAAGTAAATTGGGTCTATCATATATATAATAATCATGGAAAAGAAATTATTTTGAATTTAAATTCGAAGTTGTTGATTATATTTTTATTTACCCCCACCCCTCCCATACACAACATAATTTTTTACCACTTTTTTGAGATGACCAATATTTTAAAATTAGTCCTCGCCAAATGGTTTTAATTCTTCAGGAACCACGACCTTCTAGATTTTGCAAGACGAAAGAGACTTTGTCTCGTGAAATCTAGAAGGTCCTGTCAGGAACAATTTGACAATTTCTACATAATACAGTGTTGCCAAGTGGGGCCAAAACAACACATTATTCTTGCCAACCTTCTGGATGACGCACTACACTTAATGCGCTCATTCAAATACACTTGTGATGGTATGTTATGATCTGTTATGGAGTTGGAAATTTCACCATTTTCATTAATAGCCAGCCAGACCAGATATTTTGTTAAAAACTTTGCAGTATGTTTAATTTTGTCATCAATTACAAACATGTTATGAAGGACAACTACGTTTTTCAACTAATGTTCGTTTGCGGTAACCTGTCGCAAGACGTAAATATACTTGTAAAGTTAGCTGACCCTTGAAGCTTCATTTCACGATGATGCGTGTTTGCTTACCGTGTGCGCTTAACTCACTCTTACGGTTTCAGCGTAGTATGGAATGGAAAATGATACTGACGAAAATTAAATATACCACAATTAAATCAGACTCGTCACTCGCTATTTTAACATAGCAAAGCCTAGTTTAAAAGAGGTGTTTGCTCTAAAGAGAGCAATTTTGGAACAGCGTATGTGGCAAGTAATCTTTTTATTCTGCGAATCGAAAAAATTACATCAGCAAACTAAGAAGTTTTTTTAAATAAATACTTTTTCCAAGTTTCTAATGGCAGTGACTCTGTGGGTGCTCTGACAGATGTCTGTAATAACGTACATTGAATGTGTGGTTGACTATGTGACTTTTGCCCTTATGATACACTGTTATTATTTACCGCTTTTCCGCGTAACTACAGCATTGTTCATCCAAATTTAAACACTATCAGTTGATCAGTAGTGTAAGATCCTCTACTAGAACTTTTATATAAGTCATTGTTTCAATACTTAAATGATTTAATGCTACTGCTTGCTCTATAGAATATAGAAATATTATAAATTACGGAGAACAATGGAAAATAGTAACAATGTATTGCAAGGATAAAAGTTGCACACATCTTTAAGAATGTCTGCTGTGTCAGACGAGTGACCACCAACTGTCGCTGGTATATACAAAGTATAATAAAAGAGTAGTATTGATTGGCAATATAAGTCTAACCTGGTTTACACACTCACTAAAATTACATCTTTTTTCATATATTTTCAACAATATGAAATCAATCTATAGAGTAAAAAAGCAAATTGTATTTTAAATATATTACCCCTTTGCTTCCTTTACACCTTTTAATACTGTTTCAGTAAAGTATTGAGAATGTAAACCTCTCCAGATTACATTTGTTATGCTTGCAGCATTTTATTAGGAAATTTGTTGTAGTTATGTTTTAACCCAGCTTGATTCAGTCGTATGGAAAATGAAGATTTTAAGAGCATTATTCTTATATTGTTTAGTTAACATAAATAAATCTTGTAAAAATTTTCTCAGGTTTTATACGATGGGAAATTATCAAGTGCTATAGTGTTCATGTACAATCCTGTTGCTACAGACAGTCAGTTGTGTCTGCAATCTGCCCCGAAAGGGAATATTTCTTACTTCGTCCACACTCCACATGCTCTCATGCTTCAAGTATGTATTATTAGTTAAGTGCATCTAAATATATTTTTTTAATGCTGTAATTTATTATTTCAGGACGTGAAAGCTGTGATAACACATTCCATCCATAGTACGCTAAATTCTATTGGAGGTATTCAAGTTTTATTTCCCTTATTTTCTCAGTTGGATATGCCTTATGAATGTAATGGATCTTCAGATTCTAAACGTGATCCTACTTTATGGTAGGTCGATTTTTTTGCTTCAAATAATTTACTAAAGTTCAATCATTCTAATAACGGATCGTGTCACAACAGACACACATGCTTCAATCATAGTTACATTCACCTAATATTGCTTTGCATTGATTTAGTAACAAAAGCTCGTAAAAGATAAATTTGCAAGATGTGCTCTTTTTAATCAACTTTAAGCTACACATGCACTCGAAATAAAAGAACGGAGCTAGTGAAAACATTTTCAATGCAGGTGTTGTTTGATTTGGTGCAGTCCATCCTTAGAATGAATAAACTTTAGATTAAATGTAAATATGTGATTCCATTTAATAAACTCGTAAATCTATGAAAAACTTCAATTTAGATATAAGCATCGTATATTATTATAATCGGTTAAATGTAACTTGCACTATATAAATTAAAAAACTGAATTTACTATAATGGCTACAACCCATAATCTGGAAGCTAGGCCCCAGAAGCTATTAAGCTTGAGCACTCTTGTGTACTCTACTGTAATTAGGCAAAGAAAATCTACATATTATTAGTGTTTATGCCTGATATAAACAAGCAAAAAAATTTGCAAGCAGAACTTAACAAGATTTTCACAAATAGAAAGCTATAAGAATGGGAGACTTCAATGACAGAGTAGGTGTAAAGCAATATTTTAATGAGGTTCAAATAAATAGCAGTGAGGAAACTCTCACAGACTTCAGTGCCCATAACAAATTAACAGGGCCGGCGCACAGTGTTGTCTTTTCAGAATCTAGCGGAACTTAATTACTAATTGCCATATAAATATCCACATGTGCATTTATATATTGTGATTGATATTTTTAGAGTATATGAAGAATGATTAATATCAAACTTTGATATTAACATCTAAACTGACCTTGAGGTTATCTTAAAGAGCTTCTTAAATGTAAGCTTTTGGTGTTAAAAATATGTATGATTTTCTCATAACGAAAGGATAATTACAAAGTTTCATCGTAAAGCAAACGAAAAATGAATTGTTAAACACATATTATAACATGTGAAACCTCTGTTTAAGCCTTAAGTGCCATAAAAGGAACACTATTGATCCTGTCAAATATACAATCCTTAATTATATGACGATATGGTAGAGACAACTTAAGATAACCACAAAGTCACCAGTAGTATAATTTCAGTTCTAGCGGAACAGATATAGTTTTTATTTATTAATAACTATATATTTTTCAAAATAATACTCTGATTTCTGAACTTAAAGTACATAAGTATAAACTTAATTCGGGTTACAATAAAGACATTAAGAAGTGTAATCCTAAAGTTTTTATTTGAATAAGGTAATTAACGCAATGACAATAAAACCTAAAGAACATTTAAAGTAAGAGTTACACACAAAAATCACTATTTGTATAAGTTTATATTTAGGAAATATATCTAGAAAAATATTATAAAATGGTAATATTGTTATAAGCTACTCATAAATTGTTTGGAAATTTCAATGACAAATATACCCTAATGCGATCTCCAATTTATATATATGTACATATTCATTTTTAGAAGTCTTTCGTAATGGAATAGTTGAAGGTCTTAATTTAAGATTAACTAAAGGTATGTACAATTGCTTAATAATATAACATGTATTTCAGTTTCACATTAAATAGTGTGAAGCTTCTTATATATTACATAATTAATATAATCTAAAAGGATTATTTAGATAATTCGTCATCCGAACTTTCGTCTTCAGTCTCTGAAGAAGATGATGCCTCTGGACATTTCAGGAGATTTATGGTAGCTTCATGGAGGTCGTGTCCTTTTCGGGTAGTAGGGTATGCGTAGCTAGAGATGAAGGGATCCAATGTAATAAGGAACCTATTTAATATATCTCTATTTGTAAGCTCCCTTGATGATTTTTGACTAAAGTCTTTCCTGTAGTCTTTGTTTCAGGATTCTTGGGCTTCTTCTGAAAGCTCTCCTATGGGTTTTATACAGTTATAAATAATTGCTTCTCTGTGAACGAGGATCTTGTGGATACTTGCAGGCATGTAATACCAAGAATATTTTGATAAAAATAACTCTTTTGCTTTCATTGTCCATTTTCCAAACCTTTTAGTGTCGATTTCAAAACCACTAGAAATGGTTTGTAATAATATAGTTTTCAATTTGTGAATGAAATTAATGTCTATCTCAGTAATACGTGCTGTAAGTTCAGGGTCGGAGAAGGATCTTCTGACTGTATTGCCATCGTTTGTTGTGCCCGCAGATTGTTTTGGAAGATCTATTAACAGACAGTTCTTCTTGAAATTGATTCTGAATTTTATTTTTCCTTTGTTTGACACTTTGTTTTTCAGAAAGACTTCTAGCTTGCCACGTTGCCTTGTTTTTATTTCCAACTTATACGATAGATGGAGAAAAAATTGCAATGTCCTTATCCACGAATGTAGGGTAGATAATCCAAACCCATACATTTCCTCTGATGAACTTTTCTCCTCTATGATTTTAGAGCTGTTCATCTCTTTCAGCGATGCTCCGCATATGTAACATGCCTATGAAGACGAGTACTGTGATAAAGCACAACACACTTTACCGTCAATCATCGTCAGAAGCATTTTAGAATGTACAGAAAATTCCTTGCCGTCAGCAGTAATAGTGGCAGGTTTTAAATCTTGGATTTGGGAGTTAATTTTGTCCGTCTCTTTCTTAATAATTTCTTTGGTCTTCTTTTTATATATATAAATTTGATAATACGGCAGTACTTAGTTGAACTGAGCCTTGGATTTTTCCAAAGAATTGTTGCAGTTTCCTCTACAATTAACCGTAATGGCACAAATGAAACGGTGAACAGCGCCTCATCACTCACTCCTGTTTCTAATTTTTGTTTGTACCTGCTCTGATTAGAGCTACCATCCAAACCCTACTTGCACAATAAAACAATCTTCTTATTTTCAAAACTAACACTATTTAATACGTCTTTTGAACCAGAGCTAACCGTGTTACCGTCAAGTTAAGCAAGTCCTGCAAATTAATTTCTGCACTTGATTCTGTCACTTTTATCAACGCTTCCCACCGGAATAACACTTTAGTTTTTCTTGTTTGACTTTCTTGTACGCTGGGTACATCCTATGCGCTAGTTTATTTAAGTCGCGTCTTAAATTTATATAAACTTGAGTACTTAAATTATTATTTACAATTGTAGCAAGTGCTTGAACAGAACTCATTATGTTCGATTTGGTATTTTGCATGTGCATTCTTGATTGCTTTAAGTTTGTTGCCTTTTTTGGCAAAGAGGTAGTTAGCTCCTTAATTAAATTTGCGCCATCTCGCTTACCCTCCGCTCGGGCAGACATTTCTGCACCAATAAAGATTTCTTGAGGAGATCTTTCACGCAGTAATTCTTTAACTTTCCGTTTCTGGACATTTGGTGCACATTCTTCAAATGGTTTTTTAGGTCGTCCAACAGCTTTAGAAGTAGCAGGTTTCGGCTGGTCAATAGGAAGGACATCCTGTGCAATATTCGGTGGTAACAAGAACGAACTCTTGAGCAACGCAACATGTTTTGATAAAAATCGACTATTATTGCGACTCGATTGTACCCACTTCCTCTTTAAATTTACGCAAAAAGAAGACACGTATTTTTTAATATATTAATTTTACCTTCATCTAGATTGAACAACCCATAAACTTCAACCACATGACTTAAAATATGCCGTGGAGCATCAATCGATTTACTTTGTTTCCAAACATCAAATAGATTTTTGTAGGTGAGGACGCCTTGTCCTAAAAAAATAAATACTTTTACCGTCGCAGCTAGTTTTTTGTAGATTTGTAGTATAAACAATAAGAATTAAGAATTTGATAGTTAGAGAGTAAAATCTCATAAAATTTATAAGATATTCCTTGATAAAATTTGAATTTATATAAAAGTGAAGGTGGTTAATAAACAAATAGTTATTGTTTAAAAAATGGTTTATATTTACCTGAATTGGCAGAAGTCATTGCAAAAATGTATATTTTAAATAAAAACCACAAAAGAAAAACACAAATCTAACACGTTGTAACGGCACGAATTTATGAAGTTGACTGAAAATTTTAAGGGATTTATAAGCTTACAATATGTATCTATTTGTAGTACCGTTACTTGGGGTGTATTGTGTTTGTACCTAAACCTTCAACACCCCCATTTGCACTTGTATCTGTTTTACCTAAATTTGACAGTTTCTAAAGAATTTGCAAAAATTGCTACTGAAGAATTTAGTACCGCTAGATTCTGAAAAGGCCACACAGTGCTGCGTACGCTTTCGAGAGGCCGGGTTCAAAAATGCACGTGTCCTAAACCAACTTCTAAATAAATAATTTATTATAAACACTTTATTACATATTACAATAAGATCATAAAGTATCATTATAGTTATTTACGAAGTACGCGGTGCCGCGCATGAGAGCATTTTTTGAAGCACGAGCGATGAAAGAGCGAGTGATTCATTTGCGCGAATGCGTCGAAAATGACTTCGCGCATCGACTTTTGCACAAAATTTTATAAAATCAAGTAGGCAATAGCATTATCTTGTTGCCAATAGATAGCGCTTGCACATTTGTCAGTGGAGTTATTATCGATTACTAATTTTTCTGTTGTGATTTCTAATACCCAAATGGGAAAAATGAGACTTTCTAAACTAAATTTTAGGTATAATTAAAGAATTCCTCATCCAAACATTTTTGACCAAACTGATGTCATTTTAACAGAGATTTTATGTTGATTCCGAATATGTAAATCATTTTTGGAGCGAATTTGGTAAGTTGGAGATCAAAAGTAAAAAAAATGCTTAATCTCCATGGAAATAAATAATAATCAGCAATTATACAACAAGACGAAAGAAAATACTCGATTATATTATATTATTATATATTATATTATATTATTAGATTATATATGAGACATATTGCCTGAAACACCACGAGACCGACGGTCGAGTGGTGTCAATCTAAAATAGTTTCGACTATTTTAGATTGTCGAGTTGTATACAGGTAGACTACTTCATGAATTTAGTTCATCGATATTTTCTGTAGAGTTTGTTCTAAAATGATTCATTTTGCAACTAAAACAAAAACCACAGTCTAAAACGCACAATTAGAAAAAAATTGCGTTGTTTACTAATAAATTATTTGACTGTTATGGAGTTTTCATGGATATCTTGAAATTTAAGAATTGAGTCTCATGCGGGTGAATATACAAAGGTTTGTATTACAGCGACTATACAAAGGTTCGTATATTCGATTCGTCATGGTTACTTGTACATAGTTACAATATAACCGTTGGAATACGTAGTATCTAAGGAAAAGCGCATATTCTTATTGGTTCATAACGTTATGAATGAAATAGTCATATTAACTTTTTATGATTGCCAAATTGTGTAATTTACAATTACATAATTTAGTTAGGTTAGGTTAGGTTTAGATTAGGAAGGCTCCAAATTTGAAGATTATAAGTAAAAAAAATGCTTAATCTCTGTGGAAATGAATAATAATTATATTAAGTTTCTATGATTGCCAAATTTGCAATTACACATTTTAGTTAAGTTAGGTTAGGTTCAGATTAGGTTAGATTAGGTTAGGTTATGTTGAGAAAAATTTGAATTTCCTTTCGCATAGCGCTTTATTTACGCAGTGGCGTTTTTGTGGAGGTTAGGTTGGTAGCAACCAATTTTGGATGCTTAGGGTGCCCCAAAATTATTTTTGGGGAGAACGCGGGCGAACGGTCGAAAAGGCTCCAAGTTTGGGGATAAAAAGTAAAAAAATGCTTAATCTCCACGGAAATGAATAACAATTATATTAAATTTCTATGATTGCCAAATCGTGTAATTCACAATTACACAATTTAGTTAGATTAGTTTTAGGTTAGGTTTAGATTAGGTTAGGTTAGGTTGAGAAAAATTTGAATTTCCTTTTGTATAGCGTTTTATTTAGGTAGTGGCGTCTTTGTGGAGGTTGGGGATCAAAAGTAAAAAAATGCTTAATCTCCACGGAAATGAATAATAATTATATTAAGTTTCTATGATTTCCAACTTGTGTAA
Organism: Agrypnus murinus; assembly: GCA_929113105.1. Taxonomy (NCBI): domain Eukaryota; kingdom Metazoa; phylum Arthropoda; class Insecta; order Coleoptera; family Elateridae; genus Agrypnus; species Agrypnus murinus. Next base: position 23,789,937 of record OV816029.1, on the reverse strand, counting down.
TTCATAATTACACAATTTAGTTAGGTTAGGTTTAGGTTTAAGTTAGGTTAAGTTTAGATTAGGTTAGGTTAGGTTAAGTTAGGTTAGATTAGGTTGAAAAAAACTCGAATTTGCTTTTGCATAGCGTTTTAGTTAGGTAGTGGCGTTTTTGTGGGCTTAGATTGATGGTAACAACCAGTTTTGAAGGCTTAGGGTCGTTTGCCCCAAAAATGAATTAGCATAAAATTTCCGTTAGAATTACAACAATTTGTTCAAACAATGTTTGGTGAGGGAATTCTTTAACTGTTCCAAATTTTATTATTAGCAAGTCAAATTATTTTTAGAGAGCCTAAAAGGACCAGTGCTTTTTGCATCTTTTTGAAGAATGAGTGCGCGACCACTACGTTTGCATTTAACTGTTACATTCGCAAAATGTCATTTTAAAAGTAATGAGTTTAAAAAGTTATTTCTCAGCCCTTTTTCGTTGCAAAGTTTTTAATTACTTCATCAATATTTACGTAGGTTGAATGATAGGAGTTTGCATTGCCAGTCATTAAGTAACACGGAAACATCGGTGTGATTATAGCAGCAGAGAAAGTGCTCGTATTTGTAAGTTGTAACATGGTACCTTAGAAAGCAGGTGGCCCTCTAAAGCGCGGGTCGATTTTTGGGGATTGCCGGCCCTGCAAATTAAGGAACACAATACCTTTTTTGATCACAGACCTCAGTACAAAATAACGTTCAATGATAATGCAGGACGAACATCCATTATAAACTTTAGCATATCAGCTTAAATAGAGCGATACAACCAATCACAAGTCATCGATGTACAGGGTGGCCCATGCAATATGATTCTGTACCTTATCTTGGAAACTGTAAGACTTACGAGAAAAAGTTAAATATCAAAGTTGGTTTGTGTAAAGTTTTAATTTTATAATAGCTTTGTATATACAGGGTGAGTCATATTGCTGACACTACTATTAACTTTTTTATTTTCAATGGAACACCCTGTATATTTGTACTGTTTTTGATTCTACACTTTATATTTTAAGTATGTATGCCTAATGTATACCGATATTCTGCATAGTTTCTGAGCAAATTCAGTTGTTCTCCCTTTTTTTTTTTTGGAAAATCCAAGTTTTTAAAAAATAAATTTACATAGTGAAAGTTACATTTAAACAATTAAAATAATACATGACTTATATATACAGTGCGAGTATAAAGCCTGGAACTAGCGAAATAAATCTTTTATTAAATGGTTTTGAAAAAAATCCTCAAACACATTTATTTTTATTTTAAATGACACATATTTTAGTATAATTGTTATTTGTAGATTGTCTTTTGTTTTTGAGTTATGGCAGTAGCAGATTTTTTTAAATAGAATTTGTAATTCTTTATGATGGATTAGGAAAGATAGTGAAATTCTAACGCCAAATATGTTAAAAAAGTATAATACTATATTAAGAAATTTGTGAGATAATTGCTTTTAAAGTTTTAAAACAGAAATTGAATAACAATCAAGAGTTCCAAGTTTTAATAAAAAAATTTAAAGATTTTTTGAAGAACTGTCATAATTTTAATGCTAACTCGATTGTTACATTACTACTTGATTTTTTTAATCAAAAACTTGGAAAAGAAAATTTTTTGATAAAGAAAAAAAAATCGTAGAAAAAGAAGTGGTATATAGTGCAAAAGATTGTGTAGCTGCCAACTCTCCGTAATAGAAGAATTAGCAAATGCCTAAAAAAAGTACATGTCTCAATTCCTATGCAATGACATATGATGAGACGATTGTACAACAAAAATGTATAGAACATATTTTATAGAAAATATTTATACTTTTTTAAAATTTTATAACTGTGAAATTATTTGTTTGTTTTTTTTTCAGCTCAAAACTATTAGGCTTCATATGTGAATTAGTAGAATCATCACAAACAGTACAACAACACATGATCCAAAACCGTGGATTTTTAGTAATTAGCTTTATGCTTCAAAGATCATCCAGGGATCACCTAACAGTGGATGTTCTCGGATCATTTCTTAACCTCACAAAATACCTTGTAACTTGCCTTACAGCAAATAGTGAACTGCTTCTAAAACAGGTAATTACTTTAAATTGACCCTCCCCGACCATACGTCTATCAAACATGATAGATAATGAAATTTGTTTTCGTAACTATAATGGTAAGGTTTGTACTATTCTACCCGATGATTATTTAGTTCTTTATTATTATTATCCATTTTGTTGTTGCCAACTAGAAGTTTTATTAAAACAAAACTTGTGCAGCAGCTTTTATCATAATCTTTAGATGAATGTTATGATTATCCAAAACCAGTACTTATCCAAGCATGTTGCGTTTAATTTTTGCATTTGATGCTTTTTTATTAATTTTCTGTAAACTTACATAAATATTAATTATTATATAATTATAATGAATGTGACAATGGGTAAGTACCGGGAGCAGGTAAATCCATCTTGATTTAGTTGTTTTGCTTCTCATTCCTGACCTGGCAGCTGTTGGATCACGTCTTATTCAACCCTGCGTTATGGATCTACACGCCGTCGCCAGTTCAATCGAGACTTTATTCATATTTAGCTACGGAATTCTTATCTGACACGCAAATCTATTCGAACGTACGAAGAGTATCAACTGTTTTACAAACTGTACATACACTTAAGTATTATTATTGGGTTGTGAATCCTAGAGCTAAAAGTGGAATTATTCCTAAAGGATTAGGTATGTTGTTTCGTTGATTAAAACGTTTTACGCTTTATTAGGTTTAACGTTAACATATATATTATATATAAAATTTTCAGATGGGCCAAGGCCAGCTCAAAAGGACATTTTAGCAATTAGAGCTTATATTTTGCTTTTTTTGAAGCAACTTATTATGGTTGGTAATGGAGTAAAAGATGATGAGCTTCAAAGTATTCTAAACTTTTTAACTACAATCCATGAGGTGAGCATTAAATACAGAAAGATTTACTACTCGGTAGTGGCGACTTGCCCTTAAAATCATTAAACCTAGTCATTTGTAATTATTTTCAATTTTTTCAATGACATTGTAGATAAATAATTTTGGGTTAGTGTGAGAAAGACAAAACAATTGAATTGTAGACAGAAACGTTTTTTTTATTAGTAAGTTCCTTGGGTGTCAACATATGCTAAAAAATTGATGTTTCACTTTTGAACGGTGCCAGTCACTTTTGAGCCGCCACTGCTGTTATTTCTTAAAACATTTGATATTAAGTAATCATTGGTCTACCAAATTCCGATTTGACAAGTTTGTTACTATAGTTGGAACAATGGATATTTGCATGTGTAACAATTTAGAATTAGATGCAATTGACACACATAAACGTATGTTAAAATAGATGACATACACACATAACATAATAAAACCTAATAAAATAAAATATAGAATGGAAGTTGTATCAATTATTGTTTATGTAAGAATGGGAGGGAGTTTCTTTTCCCTGGTGATGAGATGGAGCGTTTTCTTCGTGGAGCATGGAGTTCTAAAAAAATGGGCTGTATTTTTGAGAAAGCTATACTTGGTTTAAATTAAATGATTAAGAGACGAGATCAGTAACATAAACAAACATAAACAAACATAAATAGTGACTGATAGTTTATTGACTTTCTTTACAGGGAATAAATATCTGATATTATTTTATATATTTTTTCCGGAATTGTGCTTTTAAAAACATACATCACTAAACAACAGGGTAAGTACATGTATGGTATGGCCAAGTCTGCAGCAGTGGTACAGAGTTATGAGGTATGTGAAGTTAGCGGACAAATTTCGAAAAATCAATTAAATAAACAGAGTTCCGGGTCGCGGCAGAATAGTTCTACAGTTCTTGCTAGTTTTTTTAAAGAGTTCTGCAGAAAAACCCCCGAAAACCTGGGAAAACGGAATTGCCCGCCAACTTCACGATGCGGACAAATTATAAAAAATGCAGAATATTTTTGGAATTCTGAATAGTACGATAATAGTTCTATAGTTCTAGATAGGTTTTAGAAATAGTTCTGAAGAAATAACGGAATAAGAACAAAACGAAAATTTCAGAAATAGAAACAAAAACTGCGAATATCTTTCAAAATTCACTCCAGATCGAAAAGTTTTTTAAGAACTATTGTTAGAACTCTTGTGCCGCGACCCAGAACTCTAATCAGAACTGCGATATCGTTAATTTTATTTCATCCCCTATTATACATCAAATTATTAAAATTAATCTTAAATATTGGGATAACTCCTTTAATTCTCACGCGATCGAAAAAATTCTTAAGAACTATTGTTAGAACTCTTCTGCCGCGACCCAGAACTCTAATCAGAACTGCGATATCGCTGATTTTATTTCATCCCCTATTATACATCAAATTTTCAAAATTAATCTTAAATATGGGGATAACTCCTTTAATTCTCACGCGATCGAAAAAATTCTTAAGAACTATTGTTAGAACTCTTCTGCCGCGACCCAGAACTCTAATCAGAACTGCGATATCGCTGATTTTAATTTCATCTCCTATTATACATCAAATTATCAAAATTAATCTTAAATATTGGGATAACTCCTTTAATTCTCACGCGATCGAAAAAATTCTTAAGAACTATTGTTAGAACTCTTCTGCCGCGACCCAGAACTCTAATCAGAACTGCGATATCGCTGATTTTATTTCATCCCCTATTATACATCAAATTATCAAAATTAATCCTAAATATTGGGATAACTCCTTTAATTCTCACGCGATCGAGAAAATTCTTAAGAACTATTGTTAGAACTCTTCTGCCGCGACCCAGAACTCTAATCAGAACTGCGATATCGCTGATTTTAATTTCATCTCCTATTATACATCAAATTATCAAAATTAATCTTAAATATTGGGATAACTCCTTTAATTCTCACGCGATCGAAAAAATTCTTAAGAACTATTGTTAGAACTCTTCTGCCGCGACCCAGAACTCTAATCAGAACTGCGATATTGTTAATTTTATTTCATCCCCTATTATACATCAAATTTTCAAAATTAATCTTAAATATTGGGATAACTCCTTTAATTCTCACGCGATCGAAAGAATTCTTAAGAACTATTGTTAGAACTCTTCTGCCGCGACCCAGAACTCTAATCAGAACTGCGATATTGTTAATTTTATTTCATCCCCTATTATACATCAAATTTTCAAAATTAATCTTAAATATTGGGATAACTCCTTTAATTCTCACGCGATCGAAAGAATTCTTAAGAACTATTGTTAGAACTCTTCTGCCGCGACCCAGAACTCTAATCAGAACTGCGATATCGTTAATTTTATTTCATCCCCTATTATACATCAAATTTTCAAAATTAATCTTAAATATGGGGATAACTCCTTTAATTCTCACGCGATCGAAAAAATTCTTAAGAACTATTGTTAGAACTCTTCTGCCGCGACCCAGAACTCTAATCAGAACTGCGATATTGTTAATTTTATTTCATCCCCTATTATACATCAAATTTTCAAAATTAATCTTAAATATTGGGATAACTCCTTTAATTCTCACGCGATCGAAAAAATTCTTAAGAACTATTGTTAGAACTCTTCTGCCGCGACCCAGAACTCTAATCAGAACTGCGATATCGCTGATTTTAATTTCATCTCCTATTATACATCAAATTATCAAAATTAATCTTAAATATTGGGATTACTCCTTTAATTCTCACGCGATCGAAAAAATTCTTAAGAACTATTGTTAGAACTCTTCTGCCGCGACCCAGAACTCTAATCAGAACTGCGATATTGTTAATTTTATTTCATCCCCTATTATACATCAAATTTTCAAAATTAATCTTAAATATTGGGATAACTCCTTTAATTCTCACGCGATCGAAAAAATTCTTAAGAACTATTGTTAGAACTCTTCTGCCGCGACCCAGAACTCTAATCAGAACTGCGATATCGCTGATTTTAATTTCATCTCCTATTATACCTCATATTATCAAAATTAATCTTAAATATTGGGATTACTCCTTTAATTCTCACGCGATCGAAAAAATTCTTAAGAACTATTGTTAGAACTCTTCTGCCGCGACCCAGAACTCTAATCAGAACTGCGATATCGTTAATTTTATTTCATCCCCTATTATACATCAAATTTTCAAAATTAATCTTAAATATGGGGATAACTCCTTTAATTCTCACGCGATCGAAAAAATTCTTAAGAACTATTGTTAGAACTCTTCTGCCGCGACCCAGAACTCTAATCAGAACTGCGATATTGTTAATTTTATTTCATCCCCTATTATACATCAAATTTTCAAAATTAATCTTAAATATTGGGATAACTCCTTTAATTCTCACGCGATCGAAAAAATTCTTAAGAACTATTGTTAGAACTCTTCTGCCGCGACCCAGAACTCTAATCAGAACTGCGATATCGCTGATTTTAATTTCATCTCCTATTATACATCAAATTATCAAAATTAATCTTAAATATTGGGATTACTCCTTTAATTCTCACGCGATCGAAAAAATTCTTAAGAACTATTGTTAGAACTCTTCTGCCGCGACCCAGAACTCTAATCAGAACTGCGATATTGTTAATTTTATTTCATCCCCTATTATACATCAAATTTTCAAAATTAATCTTAAATATTGGGATAACTCCTTTAATTCTCACGCGATCGAAAGAATTCTTAAGAACTATTGTTAGAACTCTTCTGCCGCGACCCAGAACTCTAATCAGAACTGCGATATTGTTAATTTTATTTCATCCCCTATTATACATCAAATTTTCAAAATTAATCTTAAATATGGGGATAACTCCTTTAATTCTCACGCGATCGAAAAAATTCTTAAGAACTATTGTTAGAACTAATTTTCTTGGAAGTAAATACATAATAACCATAAAGCATAGTCAAAAACTCATCAATGACCAGATGTGTTTCCTTAGAATTTAGATTTTATTATATTTTAGAAGTATTAACTGGAAATTACCGTTAATCCCTGTTAGTACTGTACTTGTCACGTAAATAAATATTTAGTTGTAATATAATGTTTTGGTATGTTTTGGCTTCTGTATCACTGTATATTCAAGTAATTCTTTGTAAAATCTTTTTCTGCCGATGGTGTAAAAACTGAAATCGCAGAAAAGATAATAAAATCTCTTGTAAAATTCAGCCAAGTGTTTATTTATTATTAAATAATCCTCTAATCAGTTTCCCCTAAAAGTTCTCATTGGAAAATGAATAATAAATAACAATAATAATATTTAATTAAAATAAATAATATATAAAACTAAAGATTTAATTAAAAGCATAGCAATACATAAATAGATTCTCCTGTCATAAAATTCTTTCTTCTTTTCTCTTCTACCGCAAAACCTTTCATGTTTAGTGTTGTATTGTGTGTCGGCAAGTTTTAAGTCATTCATAACTTTAACAAAACATTCTTCCTGAATAAGAGAAAGATTTAACCAAGCAAGCATTGTCGCAAATGTCCGTTTGAAGTTTCCAAACTAAACAGTTTTAAATGCATTCATCCTTCTAAACCACTTTGCTCTTTACTAAAAAAATACCTGGTTACACTCTTAAGTTTTTATTATTTCTGGTTTATTGTGGTTATAAATAATTCAATATGAATTTTTAAGTAAAAACATTGTGTTTAGTTCTTTGGGAAGACTGCTATTTAAAAATATTAGTACCTTTATCAATAAGATAGGAAATTCCGGATTAAAAATCTTTTTGAATATAATTGAATAGAAAGTACAGTTTACTTATTAAATGATTTGGGCAGGTATGGTACCTAACAAAAGCTTCTTACTGTAACTAATCCCTTTCCCTACATTGATTATTTATAGACAAGTTGTGAATAGTTTGTATGTCTTTGAAATGATTGTTTACTAGTTTCTTTCAAAAAAACTGGCTAAGGAAATAATAAAACCTTAATTCTAAAGTAAGAATTTTAATTGAATATCTTATATATAAAAGTCCCGTGTCTCGAATTATTCCCGGGACTCGAGACAACGGAAAATTGGGGAATTCCCGGAACACAATTTCTCGGGTCAGAATCCCTAATCGTATCGTCAAAAAAAGTGATATAGGTACATCGCTAATTTTCACTTAAGGTTAGTTTTTCGTAAATAAACGATTACTGTTGCATGACAATTTTTGAAAGAATTATTGCTTAATAATCACATAAACGTCACCCAGTAGAAAGGTGAAAGATTCTGCAAGATCAAACCTGTAATATGTCAAACACGTAAAACGTGGTTTATATTGTCCATTATTAAAAATCATCCTTCTCTGCACCAATATGGCGGCGGTCTGCTTACTCTGATCGACCAGCTGAGAATTCAAAGAACTATCCCAATATTTAAGCTTAATTTTGATTATTTGATGTATAATAGGGGATGAAATTAAAATCAACGATATCGCAGTTCTGAATAGAGTTCTGGGTCACGGCAGAAGAGTTCTAACAATAGTTCTTAAGAATTTTTTCGATCGCGTGAGAATTAAAAGAGTTATCCCAATATTTAAGATTAATTTTGATACTGTGATGATAATAGGGGGTGAAATTAAAATTAACGATATCGCAGTTCTGAATAGAGTTCTGGGTCGCGGCAGAAGAGTTCTAACAATAGTTCTTAAGAATTTTTTCGATCGGGTTAGAATTAAAGGAGTTATCCCAATATTTAAGATTAATTTTGATAATTTGATGTATAATAGGGGATGAAATTAAAATCAACGATATCGCAGTTCTGATTAGAGTTCTGGGTCGCGGCAGAAGAGTTCTAAGAATAGTTCTTAAGAATTCTTTCGATCGGGTTAGAATTAAAGGAGTTATCCCAATCTTTAAGATTAATTTTGATAATTTGATGTATAATAGGGGATGAAATTAAAATCAACGATATCGCAGTTCTGATTAGAGTTCTGGGTCGCGGCAGAAGAGTTCTAACAATAGTTCTTAAGAATTTTTTCGATCGCGTGAGAATTAAAGGAGTTATCCCAATATTTAAGATTAATTTTGATACTGTGATGATAATAGGGGGTGAAATTAAAATTAACGATATCGCAGTTCTGATTAGAGTTCTGGGTTGCGGCAGAAGAGTTCTAACAATAGTTCTTAAGAATTTTTTCGATCGCGTTAGAATTAAAGGAACTATCCCAATATCTAAGATTAATTTTGATACTGTGATGTATAATAGGGGATGAAATAAAATTAACGATATCGCAGTTCTGATTAGAGTTCTAGGTCGCGGCAGAAGAGTTCTAACAATAGTTCTTAAGAAACTTTTCGATCTGGAGTGAATTTTGAAAGATATTCACAGTTTTTGTTTCTATTTCTGAAATTTTCTTTTTATTTTTATTCCGTTATTTCTTCAGAACTATTTCTAAAACCTATCTAGAACTATAGTAGAACTATTATCGTACTATTCAGAACTCCAAAAATATTGTGCACTTTTTATAATTTGTCCGCATCGTGAAGTTGGCGGGCAATTTCGTTTTCCCAGGTTTTTTGGGGTTTTTCTGCAGAACTCTTTAAAAAAACTAGCAAGAACTGTAGAACTATTCTGCCGCGACCCGGAACTCTGTTTATTTAATTAATTTTTCGAAATTTGTCCGCTAACTTCACATACCTAGAGTTATGTACTTAAAAAGATCAACTTCTTTAATTACCTATATATAACTATGAAGAAATCCATGTGTTATCCACGCGTGCATATCCACACATGGATTTGAGATTTACACATCATTTATGCACATGACTATAACTAAGGCTTTTAGTGTTACTTATCCCGTGTTGTGAGAATTGTCACTGTACAGAGTTTGTTAGCAAATATAGTGTAAATTAACACTAAAAATATATAGTGTTAAATTAAGTGCAAACTGACACTTTAAGATTTACTCTATTATTTTAACCAGAACACTAAGTTTTTAACACTAGACTGATTTTTTACTGTGTACTTTTTAAAAAAAAGCTAACGCCTGCAGATATTCTGTATAATTAAAAACAGTTTTAGGATATTCACAAGAATAAAATAAAATTGACATAGCCAAGTGCTTTTATCAAAAACCATTTATCAAAAAACCAAATTGATTCCATTACAGGTTTCCATCCTGTATAACAAAAATGAACAATAATAAGCTCAGTACGAATGTGAATACTAATTGAGTGTCTAACCTATCCTAATCTATAAAATCTTATAAATATTCAAAAAGCTTCGTACTATTGTTTTTTTATTATTCTGTTAGAAGCTTTATTAGTCCTCGTCATTCATTGATTTTGCTTGTCGTACTACAATCAAACAACAATCTGAACACTAAACTTTTAACATTTTTATTTTTTATATTTAGAAAATTCAATAAAAAATTTGTCTGAATCCATTTTCATTTTAGGATGAAAATTTACACGATGTTCTTCAAATGTTAATATCGTTAATGTCGGAACATCCGTCATCAATGGTGCCAGCATTCGACTGCAAGCATGGAATTCGATCGATATTCAAGCTACTGGCCTCTGAAAGTCAATTAATTCGTTTACAAGCACTTAAATTACTCGGATTCTTTCTTAGTCGAAGCACGCATAAGCGAAAATATGACGTGATGAGTCCTTTTAATTTGTACACATTATTAGCAGAAAGGCTATTACTAAATGAAGACACTTTGTCTTTACCAACCTATAATGTATTATATGAAATTATGACAGAACACATTAGTCAACAAATTTTATACACGAGGCATCCTGAGCCAGAATCACATTTTAGGCTGGAAAATCCAAGTAAGTACACTTTTACACTTTTATCTGTAATTTTATTGCGAATATTTTTATTTCAGTGATTCTAAAAGTAGTAGCAACATTAGTTCGTCAATCGAAACAAACGGAACAACTTCTAGAAGTGAAAAAGTTATTCCTTTCCGATATGACATTATTATGCAATAACAATCGAGAAAACAGACGAACTGTCTTACAAATGTCAGTTTGGCAAGAATGGTTGATTGCCATGGCTTATATTCATCCTAAAAACACTGAGGAACAGAAGATTTCTGATATGGTGTATTCTTTATTTAGAATGCTTCTACATCACGCAATTAAATATGAATATGGGGGATGGCGAGTTTGGGTTGATACATTAGCCATTGTACATTCCAAAGTAAGTATTATAAATAATTAGAAGAATGTTAAAAGACAATAAGATGCAATGTTGTGTCATATTTAAAGGTGCTTTGATATCCTGATATATGGAGTAAGTAACGTGGTTGCTGCGAAGGTAATTTTATTGTCGATTGAATATTAATGATGTATTTGTTTGGTTTTTTTTATATTACTAAGTATTAATATTATAACTTTGAAAATAATAATCGCCTTCAAATGGTTTTTTTTTGCAATATAAGAATTAATGCGGAACATGTTTCTCTCTGTGGGAACCAAAATTGCTAAATTTTGATGATACTAATTTTTGCTAATAAAATTTAATTTTCTTTAAATAATTTTTACATATTTATAATTTTTTTCTAATATAGCAAGAAAATTCTAAACGTGAAAAAATCTGTGCAATCATGCACATTCTTTAGAATTTTTTTATAGTTCAAAATCTGTGTTGATTGGCTATGCGGTTGGTAATAAATGTGCCCTATAACACAAATGTCAAATATTTAATAAAGAGGCAGGGTTGGATAATCCTTCAATTTTTTCTGACATGGATTAGGGAATTAGATCAAATTTTTTAAAAATATTTCCTCAGGCTATGAATCAAGGATTGAAATCTTGAAAAATATTTTTTGGTATTAGGAACTCCAGATTGAATTTTTAGAAATATTTCTTGGTATTAGGGATTTTAAATTTTTTTTTGAGATTAAGGATTGAATTTTTAAAAATATTTTTTTAGGGTTGGGGATTGAATTTTTTTTAAATATTTTGTGGGATTAGAGATTTGGGGATTAAATTTTTAGAAATATTTTTTTATGATTAAAGATAGTGTAACAAGTGGACGAATTGGGTACAAAAATTTAATCTTTTTTATTTTTTGGGTACTTTATAGTTTTTAGTTTTTTTTTTGATATGATAAAATTTGTTGTAATATTGATGCATCTAAACTTTATTATCAGACTAATGACACAAGCAGAAATCTCAATTAAAAAATTTGTCTAATTTTCATTATATTCTTATTTTTTGTTTGCAGTTGCTACAAAAGTCTAGAAAACAATCTGAACTTATATTTTTTATTTCTTCTTTTGAAATTAAAAAAAAATTCAAATATACCCTCCAAGCAATTCAAATGCACATGGTAAGAAAGTTTTGCAAATCTGTTAATAAATCCCTCATGGGGAATTGGTTGAAAAAATTCTTTAATTTCCTAATATTTTTTTCTATCAAGGTATAATAAAGTTTAATGTATTTATTCTTGTTTTAAATAAACAACATTACAATACAATATAGACATAATCAGTTTTTAAATGTTATTATATGACAACAAAATAAATAAATGCAAAATTAACCACCCAAATTATCTTAAACAATTAGATTTTTCAAAATAATATTTGGGATTAGGGATTGGGGATTAGATCTTTTAAAAATATTTTTAAGAATTAGGGATTGGGGATTAGATTTTCAAAAATATTTATTTGGGATTGATTTAATCATTAATCTTAATCACAGATTGGTGAATTAGGGATTGAATTTTTCAAAATATTATTTAGAATTAGGGATTAAGAATTCGATTTCTCAAAGTATTATATAGAATTAGAAAAATAATTTAAAAAATATGTTTTTTAATATTAGGTTGGGACTAATGATTAGATTTTTCAAAATCTAATTTTATTTTTGTGATTAGGGATTGGGGATTAGATCTTTTAAAAATATTTTTTAGAATTAGTAATTGGGGATTAAGATTTTCAAAAATATTTGTTTGGGATTGATTTAATCATTAATCTTAATTACAGATTGGTGAATTAGGGATTGAATTTTGAAAATATTGTTTAGGAATAGGGATTAAGAATTCGATTTTTCAAAGTATTATATAGAATTAGTTAAGATTAGTTAGACTAATGATTAAATTTTTTCAAAATCTAATTTTATTTTTGTGATTAGGGATTGGGGATTATATCTTTTAAAAATATTTTTTAGAATTACAGATTGGGGATTAGATTTTCAAAAATATTTGTTTGGGATTGACTTAATCATTAATCTTAATCACAGATTGGTGATTACTAATCCAGGTTATCAGACCTATACAGCAAATAAAATGTAATATTTGGATAAATGTGAGGCGGACATTATATCATTCAGCAATTGCTGACTATTACTGGTAGTATCAATTCTCCTTGTACCATACATCATGTACGTCATCAAACATCTGTTTATTTCTCATCCAGTGATACCACTTTTATTGTTGAGGGGCACACCTAACCTAATGTTGAATGCATTCATTCATACCACTTTATAATCCTGAAATAAACCTAACTTAGCCTAAGCTCAGCTAACCTAACCTAACCTAACTTAAACCTAGCAAGCTGTTACTCATCGAATAGTGTCAATTGACATGGTTTTTTTCTCTTTTAGGTATCTTATGAAGAATTTAAACTGCAATTTGCTCAAATGTATGAACATTACGAACGTCAGAGAACCGACAACATTACAGATCCAGCAGTCCGTCAGCAACGTCCCATTAGTACAATATCTGGTTGGGAACAGCAAGCCCAGGGTGTACCTAATGGTTATCATCAAATAGAAGAGCAGTGGCACACGTCTGCAGCTGTTCGCGAAATTGAAAACGAAAAGTCCGAGCCAGTTTGTAACTGTGATCTTAATTCTCCCATCTCTGAAGGTAGTCCCGCGTCTTTTATTACTAAACGTGATGACAGTGAAGGTGTATCGCTAGATTCACGGACAAGTGACTTGTATAGTGATGTAAAGATTGGTAAAGAATCGCCATTTTCTCAAGATTCCCCGTTGAAATCGCAAATTATTGAAGATGTCGTCGAACTGGAGGAGATTGCAAATGACTCGCCTGTTTGCAATGGAATCCACAGCGGAAGCAGTCCTAGCCTTGATAGTCCTTATAAAACTGTACTTAATAGTGACTTAATTGATAGACAAAAGACTGAAATTGTTGATGATATCGTAGAAGAAATTATAAGTAAAACAGAAAAATTGTTATTACAAAACGTTGTTGATGACAAAAATGATGAAGAAGATGTAGAAAAAGCTGTATCTCCTGTTATTCAAGATGAAGAATTAGTGCAAGTTGCTCATGAGGTTGTTAAAGATGTCAGTGAAACTGACAATAAAATTGAAAATCTACAAGTGGCTGCCGAAACGGAAAAAGGTTCCTCTAAAACTATAGAAGTAGCATCACCAGTAGATTCAAGTCCTGTGAAAACTGCAGAATCAGTTGAAAACGATTTACCTACTAGTCCTGAAAGGGAAATACTGGATAGTGACGTATCTGATCGTTATTTGACTCCGACTGAATTAAGTGAAGCTGCCGAAAAGAAGGATGACGAACCTTCGGTGCCTGAAGACGATGAAAAAGAGACTGTTATGACACAAGAAGACGAAACGGAGAGACTGGAATCTTCGAATGAGAGCTTCGAAGAGTGTGAAGGAAGAAAGAATAGTGAAGAGAAAAGCAGTGAAGCAGAAGCAGAAGATGTATGCTCAAAAAGTAATTTAGAAAATGAAGAAAAAGATTTCGTAGGTGTAAGTCTTACAGAAGACAATCAGTTAAGTCACGAGGAAAATGTTACATGTAGAAGTGAAGATATTAGTGCTGTTAATGATAATAAAAACAATGATACAGATAATTTGCCTCAAACTGTGCCAACTGATGATAAAACAAGTGCTGTGCCAGTAGATTTAGAACCGTCCAATGTTGAATCTGGTGTGTCAAACACTTCCCGTGAAACTAGTGAAAATGTAGTAAAAGAACCTTTGTTAAATAATAAATCAGTCGAAGACTTAAATGATGTTCCGCCTGTAGAAACTATACCGACAATTTCGCAAATCTGTGATCCGAGTAATTTTGTTCCAAGCGATTCTGTTGAAAATAATAATTCTGTACTTAATAATAACAATAATAATAACAATGATGACACTTTACAAGATAGTGCTGTTGTTAGGAATCCAGAAGAAGCTAAACGTAGAGTTAGTTTGCCTTCTAATTCTTTGGAGAGACAAGAGAACACTGATGATAATTCTGTACATCGTGCGTCTCCGCAAAAACGCCCTCGCAGTGCGTCTACCTCAACACAAGTTGATCCCAACCACTTTGGTAAGTAAACAAGTTACATACGTTTTCAATTTAAAAATTATAATTGAAAATGAGAAAAAAAAGCAAAAATCAAATTGTGACTGAATCTTGTTTACAGTTGATTCGAAGTGTTCGAAATCGGGAACTCCATCGACTAGGCCTATGTTCAGTCCAGGCCCAACAAGACCACCATTTCGTATACCAGAATTTAAGTGGTCTTATATACACCAACGTTTACTTTCTGATGTATTATTTTCTTTAGAAACGGACATTCAAGTATGGAGAAGTCATTCAACGAAATCAGTTTTAGATTTTGTTAATAGTAGCGAAAACGCCATATTCGTTGTTAATACTGTACATTTAATTTCACAATTGGCTGATAATTTAATAATTGCCTGTGGAGGATTGTTGCCGTTATTAGCTTCAGCTACATCTCCAAATGTAAGTAACAACAATATTATTTAAAATACATTAGTATGCATTCAATAAGTGAGACCAATAAACCCTTCTTGTTCTTCAATTATTATACCTCCAATTCATATTTCAGAGTGAATTAGATGTAATAGAGCCAACTCAGGGGATGCCGATAGAAATAGCAGTATCATTCCTTCAAAGATTAGTAAATATGGCGGATGTGCTTATTTTTGCAAGTTCGTTGAATTTTGGTGAACTGGAAGCTGAGAAGAACATGTCTAGTGGTGGAATATTAAGACAGTGTTTGCGACTGGTAAGTCTGCTTTCATTCACATACATATATATTATACACCTTAATGTTTGTGAATGTTTTATTTTTAAACGATTTATTTCAGTGCTACATTATAGTGAAATGTACATATTTTTTTTATTTTAATAATATAGAGAACTGTTTGCTTGGTCATTTTAACAAGAAAGAGAAATTTAAACAGTTTTGTTTAGTAAAGTGATAGTCTGTGTGGCATGTTAAATATTTTATAATAATTATTGAAAGAGTACCTACATAATAATAGTCTTAATTAGTCCAGTTAATTTAGATAAAGCAGATGATAGTTGGAAATTATTTAAATAAATGTTACTTTAGATATAGACCTATTGGAGTAAAATGCCAAAACAGAATCCTGCAATATTAAGTAAAAATGTAAATATATCTTTTGCATATGTTTGCAACATTTGAAAGAAACTCACAAACATTAAAATAAGAGAATGACTACTGTTTGCTTCAATGAAGTTGGTTAGTAAAATCTTTCCCTTAGAGGATTATCCTTTTTTATTGTTTCTTATGGTAAATTTATAAATTTGAGGGTATCATTTCAGTTCAATCAAATAAGAAAATATTTATAATTTCTGAAAATTCTTATTCAATTCAATTGTTATGATTAAAGAATATTATGAAAACTAAGAAAAATATTTACTGTATGAGTACACTACTTCCATTTAATATGAAAAACTCAGGGGGGGAAAAACTTCCACGGATCAGTTGTGTATGGACATCTCATACAAATGGTGTGATCACTAATTTCCTGCCAGTTTGGTTTACGCATTGAACGATATATTTAATAGCATTGATTTTTTATTCCTTTTAGACACACCTATTGATAGATTGTCACTATAATACTGTATTTGGAATCGACAAACTCCCAACTTGCCTGTTGTTCTTATAGCAAAGTCTGCTTAATTGTAGCCAGAGCCTATTTTTATCTGAGTTGGGCCCTAGGCTCAGCTAGCAAATTCCGGGCCCCATATTCGAGTGAAAGGAGTACCAACGTGTAGAAAACGAAATAAAATAAATAATATATATATATTTAAAAACAAAACTCAATATATTTTGATTTAAAACTAAACAACTTTTGAAATTGTCCTGGTAAAGGAACTAAAACATAACACATTTTAACTTTAATTTGTTCCTTTAATTTTTTTGTTATCGATAACCGTAAATATTTTTACTTAAAACGCACCAGAAATACCAAAATCTCAAACCGTCATAACTCGGCTGATTTTGTACAAAAATGCATGAACTTTTGCGTGCTGAAAAGTGTCTAGTTTAAGGGCGAGTGGTGTGAGTGAATGTTACGTTTACGCCTTTCCGCTCCACCGCAGAAAAAAATGTCAAACTTTTACAGCTTGTACAGTGTACTAAAGAAATCATGGACCCAATCGACTGCCAGGGCAATAAAGTTCAGTCCTTTTTTGTAAATTCTTTAAAACTTCGAGTGCCTACGATAATTTGGCGCGAAGTTATGAATTTCTGAAATTTAGTTTGAACATTTTTTGCGAAACAAAAAATTTTGAAAATGTTTTTAATTAATAAAAACATTTTTTTTATTAACGTTAATTTTTTTAACATATAACCGTCGACATCAGCGTTACCCGATGTGCACCACGAGGAGGTTGTGTGCCTAATGGTAAAATAGGCCCTGATTGTAGTCTGAAAGTCTGGTGTTGTACTTGACACATGATTGTTGTCGGACCTTTGACAGAAGCAGTTTCTTTGGCCATATGGCAAGCTTGCAGGTTTCTGTCAATTCTGACATGCTCACAGGAACCAAGATCCACACTATGCATTTGCCCATCATGAATAGATAGTACATGATGTATGGGAATTAGTTCAACTTTAGGTTAATCCAAAAATCTTTTCATAATTCCATTCTATGGACATAGGGAAACATTTTTAGATCAAATTTAAAAATGTATCAAGCTTTTTTTTCGGTCGAAAATGGCCAAAAAACAAAGAAGAATATTGTTTTTTACAAAATATGTTGATTTTGGTCTACTAAGGATTGAACCAAAAGTTTTGTAGTTTGTATTTAAAAAAAAAGTTGCAAACTTGAAAACGAAGAAATACTTAACTTACAATTTTGGAAATGTAATACAATGCCATACCAACCTATACCATTATACCCATTCCAATACCATTCTATGTACCATGTGTACCATTCTATGGTTGGTCTTGTAAAGGTATAGTGGGCAATCGCTAAGTCCAGCCAAAATAGTGCAAAACCTTGTTGTTTCTTTAAAAGTGGCAGTAATCTCTTTATTAAACATTCATTTATATAAACATGTGTTTTTGATCCCTTTTGTAAAAAATGGCTGATGCTGCGAAGTCCACATTCACAAATTGCTTGCCAGTCTTGCCACACTAAAATCTTCTGACCAAGTTACCAAAACATCTTAACATATAGCTTACATTGTCCATAACAATACAATTTGAGCTGTCATTCAGAACCTCATTAAACAGTCTTTGGGAATTCGGGATGCAAAATTGGTTTGTTGGGTTGAACATTAGTTTATTTAAAACAATTTTGTTTTTGCACCGTGGACTGAAAAATTCCGAATTTTTTGGCAACATCTACCATTGACACAGACTTTTCTTTTTGAAATTCTTCATTACCTTAACATCCTTTTAGACAATCACTTAGATGTTTATCTTTCAAATCTTCAAAATTCGGCACAAACTTAATCTTGCTTTGTGCTGGTCGAACTGAAACGCCAGCCATTTTGGCTATGCTTAATATTTATTTCATTGGGTTTTGTTTGTAAATACACTCAACTTGTTTCCTTAGTTTTTTATTTCCACCTCCCATATTAAATAAATGTATTAAATAAATGTATAATAATAATAAATGTATGTAAATAAATTATGTTAAGTTGAACGGCAAGCTGGTAAATGGTAATATACCTACTGAAATAAAAAGAAGAAAATTTTCCATTAATTATGTCAAATATATTTATCGCTGCCACAAGTTTATCTTTAAGAAAAAACTGATTTGATAAATTATAAACAATTGTTTTCTTTTTATTTTATTACATTACTATTTTTTCCATAAGGTGGATCAGAATTGAGTTATTTTGAAAGAAAAGATGTTCAAAAATTTAAGTTAAAAACTACTGTTACCACTTTGTCACACATTTGTTATTACCTCCACGAAAAAATATATTTGACATAATTTGTAAAAAATCTTCTCCTCTTTATATAAATACAGGGTGTCGCAGATTAGGTGGTACCACTCTTTATTACTTTTTATCTAATTTGAACCAAATTTTCCTCAAAGATAGAACACGTTTATGGTCTACTTATAAATAAAAAACTATTTTTTTTTATTCCACGCCTACACTACGGGGAACCAACAGCTGAGGTCATATGTCCCCCATCTAACATGCAACACGAATACACACCCATAGTTGAGGTGGCGAAATTTTCCAATTAGAAAAATCACGTCGCTTCAAGTGGGACTCGAGCCCACGACCCTTGAAACATGAGTGATGCACTGACACCACTCGTTCACCACCGGCCCAAAAAAAAAACTATTTACCCCCTCTTCAAATGCACAGCCACCTGCAATACCAAAATAAATGGAAAAAAATCAAAAAATCATATGTAAGAATTTTTTATAAAACAGTCTTACAAACAATAGTTGTTCAGAATTGCATAGAAAGCTTAAAAGTTCTCATGAACACAAAGTCCAAAAACCCATTGTTTGCCCACCATAGGTGCTTAAAGTTGCGTATTTTGAAATCGTTCAAACTTTTGAAACTAATTTAATTTCTTCATTAATTTGTTAACTTTTACTTGAGTGGGTATAATTGTGTTTTTCAATGTAAGTAAAAATGCTTTGTTTAGCCATGAAAACTGTGTGAGAATTGTTATAGGAATTGAAATCTTGGTAATTAACAAGTCTCTGGATTTATGTTTTACATTCAGGGTGTTTGATTATAGTGAGCCTCTCACATTCGTCATGCTTGATTATAGTGAGTCCTCACATTCGGGGTGCTTGATTACAGTTAGTCCCTTCGCAGCTCACATTTGGGCATTCCAAGTGTTGGAATCACGTGAGTCCCTTCGACTCTCAATAAAATGATGTGATATTAGTCTAACTTATTCCACTATTTCTATATGTTCAAATCGTCGTGCTTTGCTCTATGTGCTGCATCACTGTCATTCACAACAATGATGTGTCAGGATATCTAACATTAGGTTGATGGCGCGCGCATATCCAAAATATCACAAAATGTTTGCAACATGTGCGCATGTTATTGTAGTGAACGTTTACTTAAAGAACAGCGAGTTGATACACTTGTCTTGCCACGCATAGCTGAAGCTTAGCGTAGCCCATACCAAGTAAGATTAAAGTAATCGTGTTGGAACGAGGAGAATGGAAAAGAATGGCAGTTGGTGGTCTTTGCAGGAGAATACAGCTCGAGAAGGTGAATGATTTTGGTGATGTTTGAGTTTTTTATGGAAGTTTAAAGCACAAAAAGCAGAATTTATTCAAGCGAGAGTTTCAAAATTTGTATAAATCACTTGTACAGTTCTATCATTACAGTAGCGTTTACAGTGCAGTTCAAAATTTTGACTAGGTCTTTACTTAGAGAAAAACTCTGTGGAACTCCATTTTCAACATCAACACTATTGGAGAATGTTTTTTCAACGAGAACATGGAGGATTTTCTTCTTTTATTTATTTTAGGAAGCCATCTGCAAACAGAGATAGTTGCCTCTTATTCCCCATCCGTGTAGACTGTGTAAGATTATGCAGAGCCAATTGGTGTCGGTGGTCTCAGGATGTCCATTGTTTGTGCTATTCTTAGGAAGAGACGCGATGGCTACCTCTCTCCAACTTTACAGGTGCTCTCTGCTGTTCTAGATCTTGAAAAACGTAATGAATGGAGTCATAAAATCACTAACAAACAAGATGACATTAGATTCCAAGAAGACATGGATTCCTTTCACAGCTACTGCATATTAAATAAGTTGACATTAAACATAGATAAGTGTTGTAGAGTAACTTTTACAAGAAATCGATATTACTTTGACTTTCCTTATAACATTAACAACCAGCAACTAAAAGAAAAATCTGAAGTTAAGGATTTAGGCGTAGTGTTTGATTCAAAATTGCTTTTCAACACTCACTGTGAGAATAGCATTCACAAAGCAAACAGGAGTTTGGGATTCATTATTAGAAATACTAAAGATTTCAAATCAGAGAACACACTCGTAATTCTTTTTAACTCACTTGTAAGAAGTCATCTTGAATTTGCTTCGGTTATATGGTCGCCTCAATATCAAATTTATATAAATCGTCTGGAAAATGTCCAGAAAAAATTCATAAAATTTTTAACGTACAAATTTCCACATTCTACATTTATACCTGTATCTCTCGAACATCGCAGAAACATGGCCAGTCTATTAATGGTTTTTAAAATACTTACAAATTTAACTGATTGCTCTCCATTACTTTCATTATTTTCGTTTCATGTACCTCCTAGACCAGTGATGGCGAACCTTTTTGAGAAGTGGGTCAAATTTTGTTTATTAGCTTTTTTAATACTAGCCCGTGGGTCACTAAGTCAGTGGCGTCACTTGGAGGGGGGGGGGGGTAAAAAAGGTACCAATAATTTGGAAAAACCGAAAATTTGTTAACAGAAAAACTTGACAGTTTATCCTTTTTTTGGTTCTGACTTTCCAAATCCTCTAGAAAGGTTTAAGTTTCCTTTTTGTTTTACAACTTTTACTTTTGCAAGTGAAAAGCAAAAAAAAAACACTATGCCCAGTGGCGCCTCAGCACTGAGTATTTGAGAATGAACAAGAAATAAAGAAAAGCACATAATACATATTATGAAATATTTTTTATTAATAATAGTATATTATTAATAAAGATTAATAAAGATAATAAGTAATAAGGGATTAATTGAGTGTCTTAGAACCCTCATTCAGTTAGCGTTAAGACGATAAAGGGCTCTAAAATCTAAGTTTAAATTAATATTTAATTTAAAATAAAAATAATTTGAAATGTGCAAAACTTCAAGTAGGTAGGTGCAGTGGTATATAATTACTTTTATTACTATGGTGACGGCGTAAACAAGGGTAGTACAAGGTAGTGCTTTCTTTTAGCAGTTTACGCTTTAGAAACAGTACACTAAATAGGCCATAATAATAAAATATTATATTTTATATGGATAAAATATTATATTATGTATTAAGGGCTTAATTGAGTGTGTTAGAGCCTGCAGTCAGTTAGACGATAAAGGGCTCTAAAACACTAATTAAGTCCAAAATGCATACCTTAGTTTATATCCGGCCTAAGTTTAAATTAATATTTAATTTTAAAATAAAAATAATTTGAAAAGTGCAAAACTTTTCAAGTAGGTAGGTGCAATTGTATATAATTACTGTTATTACTATGGAGACGGCATAAACGAGGGTAGCTATTTTTCTAGCGGGCTCTAAAAAGTTTTAGAGCCCTAGAACTCTAATTTAGCAACTTACGCTCTTAAAACAGGCCGCTAAATAGGTCATAAGGTTATAAATAGGTCGCCCGATCGGACATAAACACAGTTACAGATATGTGTATGTATAATAAAGTTGATAAAAGTATATTTCATGTGAAATCTGTTGTTGCTTATTTTCAGATAGTTTAGAAAATGATAGAAAGTGTAGTTAGCCACCGTCCACTTGGAAATATTTTTTTTATAAATTCGACATTAGATATTTATACTTTAATTTTTTAATATTTTCGATTGTCTGTTCTCTCTATTATGATATAAAAAATAAGTTTATAAAAGTCAATGCATGGGTCATTTAAAAAGTCTTCATGGGTCAGTGTCTGACCCGCGGGTCATAGGTTCGCCACTACTGTCCTAGACCAACAAGAACTACACCCTTGCTGTCTCTTCCATTTTTTCACACAAATTCAGCTTCCAATTCTCCAATATCTCGGTGTTCGCTTATACTGAACAACTTTATAAATAAAGAAAATCCGGACATTTTTAATATATCTTTACAAAGATTCAAAAGACTACTTCAAAAGCCTTCAATATGAATTCTCCATGTAACAACGTTTTGCAATCAACCTATTTTAGTCTACTTACTTAATCTTTTCATTCCATTTGTAATTGAAACATTATGCCTATATAATTGTAATTATAGAATTTATTCTGGATACACATGTACTACAGTATGATTTTATTTCTTTTTGTTCTTTTTTGTAGTTCATACTCACTTTGTAATTAGTATTTTTTTTTTGTAAAACCAGGGAAGTTTGTTATTGGTCTTTAAGTCTGTTAATTTCCCGAACTTGTAAATAAATAAATAAATAAATAAATAACCTGGAACCAAAACCTTATAATGTCCAGTAGTCTGAACAAGCTCTTCCATGGAGAAAGGACAGTTGTGAGAGTTGTAGTACAAAACGCCAACCCTGAATGGGAGTGCCACTCTCTACGAAATGTCTGAAGAAGTAGCTTGCTAACTGCTAATAGTGGGCACGTTCAGTCCACGACTTGCCCTTGGACACCATGACTATAGGATTGAATCTAAAATATTGGAACAACAGGAAATAGCTGCCTTAAAGTTCTTCTCAAGATAGCATACCATTCATGACAGACATCACCTATTATAGACGTGATGCATTGTACAAAGATGTCAATGTTGTTCATGACTTATGATGTATTGAGTGTCTCTTGGTACAGGTGTCAGTGTGCTTGTTTCAACAACCACCTAAAGAGGCATGGGATGTCTGAGTAGTATTAAGTTTTAAGTTCACAATTTTAAGTTTTTATCACTAGGGCCACAATAATTGCAGATTTTAGAGAGTTGCAGTTTCTAGGATATACTTAACCCTTAAATACCATCAAGATCAATCAGCCTAGTAGGTTTTGAGTTGTTTAAAGAAGCAAAATCTCAAAAATTGTCAAAGTTGTATACATTTTTACCTATTCACTATAAGCAGCACTATCAGAATATAATTTTTATGTTAATACCTTTATCATAAAAAAATTCCAGCTTCATTGTTGCCAACAGTAATATCAATACATTAAAAAAAGGGAGTATGTCGCAATGTACAGTGTGCGTGTGTTAGGTATGCACTTGTGCGGTCCGCAACTGTTTGGAGTGTAAAGAAAGAAGTCGTCCGCACTCTACACTTGCACCACCACCTCTAAACACTAGTCATAAGGCAGCACATTTGCAATCTTTCATACGTGGAGGCCAAAGCTCACCTAAGGTATGTAATTAGCTTCTGCATTGCACATTCATTCATTGTGCATGAAGCTTTTGAATTACAAAAGACTTATTTTTTTTTTTTAGTTTAGATGAAATATTGTATATATTATTAATAATAATTGATGTAAATAGTTGTGTAGAAGTTGTAATTAAATTGTTTCATAAACCGTTTTAAAGTTTTGTCTATTGATAAATCAATTTTTTTAAGATTTGTTTTGGATGAACATAAGCGAGTTCTTGTGTTATTAGTGATTATTATTGATTGATTCATCAATTCGTGGTCAAAACGTTAATAACCATTCATTTTAGTGAATATTAAAAACTAATATAGAAGTAGGAATCATTGTTGACTATTAGTCTTTGGAAATCTTTATAGAAACCAAATATCCATCTAATGTATTTTTTTATATTTGCGTGTCCTAATGAAGCCATTAGGTAAGCCAGTACGTATAATACACCTGGCAAATTTGAACGAGGTCCTGCTACTTAGCGGGCTTTGTGTGTATCAGACAAGAATGGGAATTTCTACAGATTACCTAAAGATAGCGAGATTATGTGAAAATCAATTGCATAATTTCTAGTGTTGCCAACTGTCATGCTATTTACCAAAATATCCCTAACAAATATTATTTAACACTAAATAATTTTTTTAATTATTTGATAATGAAATAACGCACATAGAAAAAATAGTATAAAGTATTCGTTTCATAAGACGTTTTAGCGCACTTAATCTTTCCAAATAAAATAATTTACTTTGATCAAAGTAATCATCAGTCATCACTCTACAGCTATGCGCCGGTATGACAGAATTTATAACCTTGAATTTGAATTTCACGAATTTGTTACAATATTACATGAGCTGCATTTGTTTTTAGGGTTTCAAACACTCCTTTAAGTAACGTAAAGTGATTAAACTGGAGCTTTATACATAGATCGTGCAAAAAATAAGTTAGGAACAACAGATTTGTCGTATGCTTTTCAACTAATCATTCAGAAATTGTTTGAGATTTGGAGCACTGTTATATAGAATATTACATAACCAAATTAAGAATTATGTTTGTTTTGTTCGTAGAACATTTAAACGAATGCAGCTTAAATAAAAGGAAACAAAACGTATTTACCAGGATGTAAAAAACATTGGAGAGTGAAAGACATACATGTATGGACCTAACAGCAGTGGATGATCTGTAAATTATTATTTGTAATAATTATTACATTTAAACTAATGTTTTTTATAATCTATTTATTTATTTATTTATTAATACATATACAGGTAACCACCCTTTACAAAAATTAAATAACAATAGTAATAAAATATAACAACCAAAAATTGTACCATAGTTATATAGATATGTGTATAACAAAAAGAAAAAAAAAGAGATTTGCATAACAATAAGGGATCAATTTAAACTAGTATGTAGATTTCTATATTAAATTCACAATAATAGTGGTTTCAATTTAAAATATCTAGACTGGATATTTGGTTTTTCTCATTGTTATTTTCAACAAACGCAATCTTAGATTTGCATTACAATTTCCAAAATAAAATATATTTTTCTGTTTTTTACTACATAGAACATTGCTGAAAATCTTTCAAATCAGTCAAGTCCAGTGAAAGATCCAGAGAAATTACTTCAAGATATGGATGTGAACAGACTGCGAGCTGTTATATATAGAGACGTGGTGAGAACGTTTATCCAGGCACATATGTCTAAACCTATCACTAAATAACTATCTTAACACTTTCTATTATAGGAGGAAACAAAACAAGCTCAATTCCTATCATTGGCCATTGTTTATTTTATTTCTGTGTTAATGGTATCTAAATATCGTGATATATTAGAACCACCAGTTTCCGTTCGTGCTCCCAGTCCGCCACCAACAGTTAGAAGTAATGGAACATCTCATCATTCTGGTAGTCCACAAGGTAAATCTTTAATTTATTTTTAAATGAAATTTAGTTTTAAATTCCACAAAATAATTTTCAGTTCTCATATTATGATTTTTGTTTTCTAGAGTGTCATATTCATTAATTTTGCCGCTGCCATATTTACCACCACGCTTTATATTATGCACCAAAAAAAAAAGAAAATTCCAAAATTCATAAATATGAGAAAATAATAATATTATTGTACTAACAAATTATCATCCATTTACATCTTACATTTTATTTCTTTATGCTACACATATTCTTTTTCAAACTATTTTATTTTCTTAAACAACTAACAGTAAACTTATTTGTGTGGAACAGAGGGCAGTGCGAGGCCTCTATTTCCGCAGTGGTCACACCATGTCTATCCACAATTCCTTCCTGGTTCACATCCTAATGCCGCAGTGCACCATAATTATGTGCGTCACAGGCACTCCTACGCAAAACACCATTATAACCATAATAATAACCATCATTCCCACCACTACAACCACAAAGTTGACCACCGGTACCATAGAAACTCCATTGCCAGTCATACAGGTAATCTCTCTGCAAGGCCTTTGAAGTTGTATAATTTTTTTTTTGCACTGCATCCTGCTGATATTAGCTTGATTTTTAATTTTTTTTTTAATATATATATATATATACCAAGTGGTAGTTTTAAGTAACATTCCATGAAAGTACATATGTAACAATTAGATAACGTAGTAAGCAGTTCTATAAAACAGTTTGATATTGTACAGCAATGTATAAATAAAGTTTAAGTGTTCAGAATCTACTATAAATTATGTAAGTTATATCATGTACTCCGTAGAACATACATACATATTATGGCCAAAGCGAGCAAAGATGGTCCGCACAGATGTCAGGCTGTATGTATGTATGTACTTTCCATTTTGCACATGGTATATTGTTAGTAACCTGTAATTGTTAGTATAACACCATTAAAGGGTTGAAAGGTTACTTTGGTTTTTAACAGATTAACCTTAACATTTTTTAAATTCCATAGCAATAAGCTTACCCAGCCAGCACACTGTCGTCATAATATCGCCGTTTTTCGGCAGTAACGACGTCAAATGACGTCAAATTGTCGTATAACTGACAGCATTATGTCACAGCCCAAGGACGTCAATATAAGACGCCATTAAAACGTTGTTCAATGACGCCATTAAAACGTCCGTCGTATTGTAGGACTCAGATAGGAATTATAAATAAATAGTTGAATATTGGAAATAATATTCATTATATACTATTTCATACATAATTATTAAACAAAAGTAAACATTCAATAACAGAACATACATCTCTTCTATTAACTCAACATCTCATAATTATTAAACAAAAGTAAACATTTACTAACTGAAAAGCTGCTAAAACAATATGCAGAATAATTGATGATACTAAAATAATATTAGTGTAAAAAAAAGTAAAACAGTGTTGCTAGATTTGTCTCTCGTACATCAGTGGACCTGACAATACAAAAATAGTGTAATTGAATGTTGAAAACAGTAAAATAATGTATTCTATTTACATTCTGCAAATGTAAAAATAAAAAATATTTTATGGAATATATCACTTTTTGGTTACCTAGATCAAAATTAATAATATTAGTAGTCTAAAAAATACCTTATTATACGTCTAAAAGACGTCTACATACGTCCCATAACATAACGTCTTATGGACATCATTTATTAGTCGTATGACGTCGCCGACCAATAATCATTTAAAAATAACGTCATTATAACTTCAGTGTGCTGGCTGGGTATCTCATGAAAAAACAAAAAAACATCATATGCTGTCAGTGCACAGGAGTTTTGTTGAAGTATTTTGAAAAAGAATAATATATGTTTCACTGTAATTTCAATATGTTCCATCTTGAAAGACGATGATCTATTCAGAACACTAAACCACTTAGGCATAGGTTAGTGTTTGTACTCAAAACAACATTAACAAGATAGCAGCAGCTGCAGAGAAGACCTCGTCGGTCATGCACTTGTTCTTGATTTATCAACAAGAAGTCCCTATCAGATGCTACAAAATAATTTGCGCTTACATCCTTACAAATTGTAAATACATAGTGCAAGTATTAAAAAACAGAGATCTGCCTAACTTTCTTCAGTTTTGTAACACATTTTTACAAATGGCTAGAGCAGATCTGAAACCTTGTAGATAATGAGAGATGAATCCCATTTTAATTTTTGTGATTACATCAATAAACAAAATTTTCAATATTGGCCTAAATGAATACCCTCATTTAGTTTACCAACCATTAAGTATTGGAATAGTTGCTTTTGGCATTATAGGTTCTTACTTTTTTGACAATGCTGAATGATTTGTACACATTATGGAAAGGTTTTTTGATTTCACACTTAAACCACCTCGATAGAAGAAACATCTGGTTTCATCAAGGTGGAACTACTGCCCATAGACTGTTTCCTGGACGTTTAATGTTTCAATTTGGTAATCTATACCTCACTCACGTACCAGATTTAACTATTAAAGAGATCTTTTTTATGGACTTACCTGAAAAGTAAAGTTTATAAGACACATCCAGCCACAATGGAAGAAGACCTGAAGACAATATATTCCAGAAGATTCATAAGATCGAAATCTGTATTGTCTGTAAAAATGTCTATCCAAATGCCACCCTTCGAGATGATTATATTGAATCGAAGTGATTGGGAATTATCCAGAAGAAATTTCAAGAGACTAACCTTTTATACTAATGGATCCGGGGCCGAAGAGGTAGCAGGTACAGGAATACACAGTAAAATACTGTATATAAATCAAAGCTATTCACTGGGAAACACACTTCTGTATTCCAAGCAGAGGTACATTTATGCAATTCTACAATATGCAAAGGAAAGCCACAGAGAAGCCTACTCAAATAGGCCGATTCTTATAGACCAGTAATGATAGCCAAGTGGCATACAGCCCTTCAATAGACTGGCAGAACAAAATAGAGTTGTACAATGGAGACTTTAACTGCAGACTTTGCGGAACAGAACCAGAAACAGTACAACATCTATTAAGTAAGTGTGAAGGACCATATTTTGGAAAGTGAAAATGGATCTAAATGAATACCAACTCCAATCAGTCAAAGACCTGCATAAAACAATATAGGGAACAAAAATAATGGAATGGGACATTTAATTATGGGAGTAGCACAATAAGCCAAATGAACGACTTGGTCAGCACAGCTGCCGAACAGGAAAAGAAATCTGTCCAAATATAAATGTCATTGTTGCTAGTTGTAGTAACCGCTACCGCCTTACACACACATCCCTGGAGATATTTGCTTTACACAGATGAATTCATAATACTTCTGTTGCAATACGAATCCCTGGGAATATGTATGGTGAAAAGATGGAACATGAAAAGCTATAATAAACAGCTTTTGCTCTTGACATAAAATTCATTTTTTAGCATTGTGCATTTTTGGTATGTTGAGTACATATACCCAGGGATATGTATCATTAACTTGTTCATTAATATGTGTTCATTAACTTGCTATTTGTGCTAGTTAGTAGATTTTCTATTTCTTTTCAATGCTACTAAATAAAAGCTAATGTCAAAAGCAAAATCCCAAGTGTACTGGGTCAAATTAAATGAAATTGATGGAGTTTATTTTATTTTATTGATGGAGCGGAATATTTATTGTCATTTGTAATGCTGTATCAGCAACAATTATTTATATCAAAGCATTATAGAAAGCATTTAAATCCTTGCACCACCTACTACTACATACAAGTTGGCATACGATTCCAAAGCGATGAAAAGAGAAACGTTTTATAGAACTGCTATTATTACTGCATGATTATGAATTATTGAAAGGATAGGCTTGTTGTATAAGATTTTGGCTGTAGATTTTTAATGTAATTACGACAAAGACAGTGGGTAGTATGCAGGCTCACTGATTATTCGTAATAATTAATAAGTTTAACAGGTTTAGCCACAGAATTTCATGATAAGGGGTGATTTCAGTATTTGTGGTGAGAAATGTTTTATGTGAAGTCCTAATTCTTTATAGTTCAGACGGCAGGGAACCAAAAGTATCTGTTTTTGGTTTTTTCGTGTTAACAGCTATTTAATTGGACAAACATATTCAGACTAGCATGCAGAATAATAATATATGTAGTTGCATACTAAGTCGTAGTGACAGCAGAAAAGTTATTAACAATTTAAGACGCATGCAACAGTTTTCGAGGAGTTTTTCTTTTGTAGCTCATCAGGATTATTTCCTACGAAGAAATGTTCAGTATATGATTGGCTTATAATAAAAATAGCTACAAAATGGACCGGTTCGATTGTTATAACTGCAATAATTAAGTTGCAACTTCGAAGAAACTGCCAAAATCGCGTGATTTTTTAAGTTGCCATAAAAACTTAAATAATCAACCAATGTTGGCGAAACTTACGTTAAATATAGTAGTTTAAATTATGTACAATAAGCACCTAAGACCCGTATGCCAGGTGCGCAAAACTTTTTTGTTTAACAAGGTTTTATACGTCTACTGCGCCTAAGAGTTTGTAAGTCGAATTTGTAAAATTCGATTGCGTTTATTTTTGCAATTTTGGTGACGTTTTACATCTCTTCATAGTTTTGTTACGTTTATACATAATTAGTTTTTTGGTACGTATACTTGGTCATTTCTAAAAATATTCTATCGGTTACGAATGGACGGCAAAAAACAAGCAATTTAAAAAAAAATTCAAGTTTTGATGCTTGGATTCTGAGATATTAAACTTTTTGCATAAGTATGCATTACTCGTATATTATTTAACATAATAATATTCTATATGGACAGCAAAAAAACACGCAATTTAAAAAAAAGAAATTCAAGTTTTGATGCTTGGATTCTAACTAGATATTAAACTTTTTGCATAAGTATGCATTACTCATATATTATTTAACATATTGAAATGAATCAAAATCATGTGTACAGTGTGAACCTTGTAGAATAAGTATTCAATTGCCCAAGATTATTAGTTGCAATTGTGCTCGATTTCTAATGACTTACAATATATACATATATATATGCACAGTATTCAATAGTATTCAAAGCTTCAAACAGTTTTTGCAAACTTTTCAAGTTTTAGGCGCAATAGACGTATAAATCTTTGTTAAACAAAAAGTTTTACATACCTGGCATACGGGTTTTGGGTGCTTATTGTACATAATTTAAACTATACTTAATGTAAGTTTCATCAATATTGGTTGATTATTTAAATTTTTATGGCAACTTAAAGAAAACACGCGATTTTGGCAGTTTCTTCGATTTTGCAACTTAATACAGTTATAACAATCAGACCAGTACCATTCTGTAGCTATTTTTATTATAAACAAATCCTATACTGAACATTTTATTCGTAAGAAGTCATCCTGATGAGCTACGGAAGAAAAACTCCTCGAGAATGGTTGTACGCGTCTTAAATTGTTAATAACTTTTCTGCTGTCACTACAATTTAGTACACAACTACATATATTATTCTACACACTATTCTGAATAGGTTTGTGCAATAAAATAGCTGTTCACACGAAAATACACTCTTCACATTTCTATTGACTGGACTATTACACAAACTTAATGAATTAAATTCACTTTTTATAATGAAATCTGTTTATTGCATTAGATTGATTACCCTTTAACTTAAATAGATATTTAATATTCAGTTTAGAATTATAAGCTTCCAATTTTAGCTAAACAAGTTTGTTGAAGTCGTTAATAGTAAAGTTTATTATTTAGGATTGTTTAATGTGATAAATGTGCGTATGTTAAAAATACATTTTTTTGGTATGCTAAATCTTCTTATAAATGTTTTATAAACAATTTTCTTTTTACTAAGCAGAGCTTCTGTCTCTTTATAATTTTATGTACTAAATTTCTTTTTTCTATTTCGATGTCTTAATGATCTTATTAACAACCTAGAAAGAGTGCATTAAAAGAGCTTCTTAACGACGTACTATTTTAGGTGATTTTTATTTTGCAATGTTGGTGCTAATGATCTTCTGACAAATGTTATGTTCTAATTGAGTACAGAATCTAAAGTTTTAAATGTCAGTGTTACCATACATTGCATGCAAGAATTTCGTAAATGTTTGTTTGTCATTAAGACACCAAAACAGATGAAATAGCATAAAAATTGGTTTCATAAGACTTTTTTTTAACACACTCGGCCTTTGGAAAACTTGGTGCTTCAACTTGTGCGATAAAAACTTGCCTTATGAAGCTTGTCTTTTTTGTTAAATATACTATTATATAAAACTTTTTCTCTCTATATTCATGTTCTTTCTTCTTATCCTATTATTTTCTAATATTCATTTTTATTGCATATGGTTGGCACTGGTTTCAATATAGACTGAGCCAGTTGCTCATCTTTAAGCACTGATTCTTATGAATTTATTCTGTATACTTCTACTTCCATTTTACATACTTCTTAAAGAAGCATGAGATGATGCGTTTTGCATACTGGTTGTGATGTGCTGTCCTACTACTTTCTAGTTACAAAAAAAATGAAATACTGTCAAGGTTTGTTTTATTTATACAGCAACCAGAGCTATACACAATCAACCGGCTGCACACGATGATGGCGACTATGATGTAATTACTGCATACGTTATGGAAGATAACAATTCAGTTGTGCAAGAACATGAGCTGCATTCAGGACCGCCTTCAATTAAGGTAAATTTTAAATCGTTTTAAAGTATCCAAGATGTATTCTTGCATTACCAGAAAATGTGTGATTTTTTTGTGATATGATAATCAAAGATTCTTAAAACTTTGTTATTTTTTACTTTGATAACCTTTGCTTTTGCAAAATTATTTACTGTAAACTAGAATAATTTATTAAATAATTAGATGTATGTTAAAATACAATTGTTGGTCTTTAATTATAGTTTTCCAGAATGTTAAGGCCTCCTTTGCATGTGATATATATTTCTTACAATTGTTTATCTATAATAATCATTTGTTTAAAACTAACCTTGCCTGACATTAAAACTTTATTTTAAAATGTCAATGTACCTCTTGTAAAAGCAAAGGACATACTAGTTAGAATTATAAGAAACATAAAATGAGTGAGTTAGTACATAACTATACACACTATAAGTATGTGATGTGATACTGTTTCACTGCATGTGTTTTATTATGTTCTATTGTATGTACTTACAGTAAAATGCAGTCTTATTCTGTGGGTACAACATTCAACCTCAGGCTAAATAACTGAGATGAACTAATTTCACTTCTTATTATACCTGATTATCAGGGGCGTATTACCATAGAAATCCAGGAGACCCGGGCTTTGGGCACAACTTTCTAGGGGCGGCACGAAATCTAAATTAACTAGTTTGGCCATAATGATCATAGAATCAGAATTGACGAAAAACTCTCGATTTTACAGAAATTATTAAAACTTTTGCTGCCAATAAATCTCGAAAAACGACCTTCAGCTAACATATACCTACGGGGGACTCAACTGAGGAGACGAAACGAGTCAAATAAAGCGTCCCCGACCTTGAACGTTAATTCAAGTTTGAACGTTACTTCTAGATGGCGCTACGATTCTGGACAACGCTGACAGTGTTGACAGATTATGCGATTTATCGCAAATTTTATCGCAAATCTGGCTAATTTTTATGAAACATTGCGACCCATATGGCACTCCAGCGAACTGTCAACAATGGCCAGCGTGGTCTGAGCGTTGTCAAGGACCGAAGCGCCCTCTAACGAAAATTTTTTAAAATACAGGCCATTGGGTACGCAAATGTTTGGAACGCCCATTGCCGATTCGTCTCCTCAGTTGAGTCCCCCGTACATATACCTAAGTAATAATCAAAAAATATTGACTATTACTACATTCCTAAATATCCATATTTATTAATATATATAAAGGGTGTCTCAATAAGATTGCACAATTTAATTTTTGAATAAAACACATTAGTTACTTGAAAAATTAAAACAGTTTTATTTTAAGCTAATCTGTATCTGTATATCGGACAAATTCCACCAAGACTTTGTTGACACGCTCTTACTCTTTTTGCAAAATCTGTAATGACATTTTCGCACTTTGTGGCTCCATTTCCGAGATGACGCATTCATTCGTCCTTTAACTCAGGAATCGTTCTCGGAGTGTTCACGTAAGTACATCACGTAACCCCACAGAAAAAGGTCACACGGCGTGTCATGTCGCAGGATCTCCGTCGCCAATTCTGATCTCCATGGCGTGATATGACACGTCCCGGAAATTTCTCCTGCAACAATTCAAGGATTTTCTACGCAGTATGACAGGTGGCGCCGTCTTGCTGGAACCACATGTTTGCGAGATCTATCCCCTCTAATTAGCGCCAATAAAACTCACTCATCATATTGCGGTAACGCACACCATTCACCGTCAATGCATTACCTGCCGCATCATCGAAGAAGTAAGGCCCAATCACTCCGCCCGCCCAAAATCCGCACCAAACATTGGCTCTTGGCGGTTCATCGGCTGTTGTAGTGTTGTTTGAGGATTCTCGTTGCCCCAAATCCGACAGTAATGCTTGTTGACGTAACCGTTCAGTTGGAAATGCGCCTCATCGCTGAAGATGATGTTCCTCACAAAATTGTCATCCGCATTTTGATTTTCAAGCACCCAATCGGCGAATTCACGCCGTTTCAAATGGTCGGTTGGCAGTAATTGTTGCGTCAGTTGAAGCTTGTAAGGGTGTAGATGAAGATCCTTTGTCAGAATTTGCTGCATAGTGCTCCTCGATATGTTCAGTTGTTGTGAACGACGGCGAATCGAGGTTCAGGGACTTCGAGCAACACTCTCACTTACTGAGGCAAT
The DNA here is from genome assembly GCA_929113105.1 of Agrypnus murinus. Taxonomy (NCBI): domain Eukaryota; kingdom Metazoa; phylum Arthropoda; class Insecta; order Coleoptera; family Elateridae; genus Agrypnus; species Agrypnus murinus. Next base: position 23,754,994 of record OV816029.1, on the reverse strand, counting down.
AACAACAGTTAACATCAGTAACTCAACCACTTTGCTCGAATTTTTTAATTATTCGTCGATTGTCGATGAATTGGGTACGTTTTGCCGACCGAAAATTGTACGCAATATGCGTAGTGTCTCTAAGGAACTTTTCACGATGACAACGCGTTGTTCGACAGTCAAGCGATTCATTTTCACTAACCGCAATGGGCCGTATTCTCATGCCACTATTAAAGATGGTTTAACTAAAGTTAATCATAATTAAGGTCAACAAGAAAAGAGATAGCTTTATCTAATTCTAATAGGTGGGAAAAGATCAGAACTGGTTTCCATGGTAATTAAACATTGCATTAACTTAATAGTGGGATGAGAATAGGTCCCAATGTCTCTAGATGACAGCTGAGCATTTGCAGGCGTTGCCAACCAAAGGGAACGAAAATGGCGCGCAATTTAAATTGTGCATTCTTATTGTGACACCCTTTATTTGTGTTTAATAATGTATAAAAAATGTATAATAATATATGTTTGTGTTTCAATAAAATGTGCGTCTACTTGTAATTATATTATGTGTACAACAAAACAATCATATCGTTTAGTAGGAATGGACATAAAAACCCAAAATCTCACTGCGAAGCAGCTGATTTTTGGTAGAAACCTTTATTTTATCATTCTAAACATATTCTGAAAAGTCCTGATGATTTCGCCTAGTGCTACTCCTGTTACAGCCCTTGGGATTATTAGTTTTGTTTTAGGATTATTGGTTTTTGGCAGACATCTTCATTTCTATTGATCCTACGACAATGGAAAATATGCAAAAAATCCAGAAAATTATTCATCCCTATCGAAAAGGTCCTATCAAGCTTTTTTCCATGAACGATAATTTTTGAGAAATCGGCTATTTAAACTGTAAGAAATCGTATTTTCGGGTATTAAGGGTAGGTACTCTATTCCAGACCACCCTTAAGGTTGAGTACAAAGCGTGTTTCTTAAGTGATATCTCTTGTGGGCCTAATCTACTTCTCTAGAATTTTTTGTGTAATCTTGGATTTAAAAATTTTTGAATTTTTATTTATTTTGTTCTTATTCATTTAAAATTACGTTCATCGTCTTCCTTAACTATATCGTTTTCTTCGGTCTTTCCGTATTTTGCTTCGTTGATATTACCCTCGCCTTCAATTTGCATGTTATTTTCACTTAAAGCGCTGAGAACACTTTGTTCCAGGAAAATCCTCTGTTCATCTGCAGTGACTCCTCCTTGCAATTCACTTTCTGATGGTTCAGCATTCATATAAGATTGCTCACAGCAACCACCACAAACTGCTGAGCAATGAAGCCTCATTTTTTGACAAGTACACATTGGTCCGCACCGTTTGCCACGATTGCAGAAAATTATTTCCAAGAGGCAATCGGGAACGAGAAGTTGTGATGTTCTTTTTGACACCAAAAAACACCCATCAATTCCTATCCCATAGTTTTGTTTTTATGCAACATGCAAATGCAAGATAATTAAGATGAAGCAGAATACGGGAAAATGAAGAAAATGATGAATAAATAAGAATAAGAAAATAATTAAATAAAAATTCTAGTTTTTCTTTAATTTAATGTTACAAGACATCGATTAGGCCCACAAGGGATACCACTTAAGAAACAGCCATGTACTCAACCGCAAGGGTGGTCTTAATACTCAAAAATATGCTTTTTTACAGTTTAAATGGCCGATGCTTTGTTACTGAAGTAGTACCCGAAAGGGGCGCAAAATGTTGCGGGCTTCGGGCACAAGTTTCACTTAATACGCCTCTGCTGATTATTATTAACGAAGAACTAAAGTCTATTTGCAAGTATGTGCAGAAATTTAAATATAAGTCAAACCAAGATGACCATGTGTGTTATTTTTACTTATTACTAATTTTTTAAAAGCCAATTTAGCACCTGTTTTTTGGAATCACTGAACACTGTTAGCATGTTCTCTTTTTGTTCCATGAGTCACAAATAATAAACATTAAACTGATTGTACTCTCAATGCGTAGATGAACTAAAAAACTAAAAAGAGGAAAGCATAAATAAGCAGGTGCCGCAGTGGTTAATACTGCGAAGGATCAGCTGCAAAATAAGACTGCATTCAACTTTAACTCATATACATAATTTCTTTCAACACTTTTTTTTAACATGAACTATTTGAATGAGAATGCCACTTTTATATTCCTGTACTTCTACTAACTTCATTGCTTGTGCTGCGGCGCGCCTTTAACAGGTTAGCGCTAGACAGCGCCCATCTATTGGACATGGGTATTCTGTAGATTATTCAGTGGATGGGATGAGGCATGCTCGAACTCGTGATGCTACTCGTATTACTAAAAAGGTAATGCATTAACATGCCTGCTAACATACATGTCTGTACTGTTTTTATGTTCTGTTTAATTGTTGAATGAGAGTTCCTTTGTTAATTGTAGTTGTATATTTGAAATGTTGTTTAAGCCAATAAGCAATTTGTGATTCTTATAGAATATAAGTTATTTTTCTTGACAAGATTTCAACTAATAGTTTTGAAGCTGTATCTTTACAGCAGTTTTTGCAAAGCAGAGATGAGTAAGATAATATTTGTTTTAACATTTTTGCCATTTACAAAATAATGTACATTTAGCATTACTAGACCAGGTTGTACGAATGCATTAGTATGGAGAATCTTGAAAGTATCTTCTTTCTTCTGTGTTCTGTCTTAAACATATCTTTTAAACCCAGCTTATCTGCATGGTGGGCTACATTTCAAGTTTCATTTTTGGTTGTTTTAAGTAAAGTATATTGATTAAAATATGGTAAACATTCTGAGGATGTAACACCATCCAATATATTAATATGCTGTAAAGATCAATGTTCAGAAAGATAGACAACTAATACAGATGTGAAGATCTCAACTGCAGACCTGGATTGTTCCACTGAGTTACTGAGAAAATCCCGGTGGGGGCCGATGGGTTCGACCTCCTCGGTCAATGCTAGTAACATTTTTTTTAATAAAGAAAAAATCAGAAAAGAAATAAAATTTATGCTTGTTTTAAAAATATCCTAATATAATGACGTTATTCTGGTTGGCTTTTTATACTCGTAGTAGCGGGATATCGTATTTAACAATCGCTGATTTAAATAAAAAATATTTTAAACAACTCTAATCAAAAGCTTTCTCATAATGTTTAAAATATTTTCATCATACAAAAAATCTTGAATTCTTGTATTATAGTATATAAAATACATAAAAAATATTTTATAGTATACTGACTCGTAAACATCTGTTTATTGAGCTCTGTCTGTATGGGTAAAGATTCTATTTACGGACTAGCCCATTATAAAGCTTGTAATAGTATATTACATGTTGAGTTGGTAAAGGACATCTTTACAAACCAAGCGATAAGGTTTGGCCGAGACGGTACATCGAGGTCAAACAATATCGCGAGGCCAACGAAACATGTATACTATTTTATTCACAATCATTAGACTTAAATAATCAAAATGAAAAATAATAGAATAGCAATTTTAAGTAAGGTTTCATTGTTCCCCGCTAGATGGCAATGTATGTTCTCAGTATTTTAAAATTGGGAATTAATTAATTCAATCATATTTATTAAATATAAAATACGGAAAAATAAGAATATGAGATATAAAAGATATTTTTATCGTTAAATACATACATTTATAAAAACCTACATTTAAATCGAATAAAACGTCTTGTTCTAAGTTGCTTACAAGACTTTACTGGTCAGTTTTTCAAACATGTAAAGGAAATTGTTAACCACTTTGCTGTTGCTATAGCAATAGCTTTACAATGATAGAAATGTATACAGGGTTGCGATTATGTATGGAACCGGGTTCGTTCTGCTAAAACGGTTTGAGCTAGAATCCTGAAACTTTAAAGAGACTTAGGACTCAATAAAAACTACTTATTAAAATTTAAAAAAAAATTTTTGATCCATAAGTTTTCAAAATGAAAAGCCAACTTGATTTTTTTTAAATGGGAACATGGGTTAAATGGGACATCGTTTTTTTTCATTTTTCATTTTTATTTTTTTTTCTGAAATTCTGTCAAACAAATCATCAAACCTATTATACCATTCAATTCGGAAAAAATAACCTTTTAAACGATGTCCCATTTAACCCATGTTCCCATTTAAAAAAAATCAAGTTGGCTTTGCATTTTGAAAACTTATGGATCAAAATTTTTTTTTTAAATTTTAATAAGTAGTTTTTATTGAGTCCTAAGTCTCTTTAAAGTTTCAGGATTCTAGCTCAAACCGTTTTAGCAGAACTAACCCGGTTCCATACATAATCGCAACCCTGTATATTGCAAGATGATTGTCGACAACCTATGACTCGCAGGTCACAAAGTGACCCATTTGATGATTCTAAGTGACCCACTTGAGTGCAAATAAAGTATAATATATAAAAATAAATTATAAAACAAAGATGAAACGAACACTCTGAGAAAATATAAATAATAAAATTAACATTTTGGTTTGATTACATTAAGTTGCAGAAATGAACATAAACAGAATACACTGACATTGTACGAAATGAAAATATCCATTGACCTGAAACGTCTTCTTAATAGTCACATTTTGGCAGATTTTGACCTGTAATTGTTGTACAGTACTTGACAGTTATACGAACCCTACGTGCTTGCACGGATAACAAGCTCGCTAGTCGCTCACTTGTTTGGTACCATGCTCTAAGTAATCGTCTTGCAATGTAAATAACTATTTGTTATTTGCCACAGTACGTTGATGTTACCAATTCGTTACCGGTTGCTGTGACAACACAGAATTGTTCTAATTCATAACGTGTCTGGGTGCTGTTATGAAAATAAATGAACATAAAATGATTAAAATAGCATTCATTGTGAACATACTACAATACGTACCTAAGCTTACTTTTGTAATTTGCGACAGCTAACACTTAGAATTTGACATTCCAAAATTTCAAAAGTAAGGTTCGTATATTTTGCAGTATATCCACAATAAACATTTGGCAGTCAACGTCGACATCAAATTAAAAAAAGATTCGTTATAAATACATTTTTTTATTTATTAAAGTGTCGTTAGTGCAAAAACACATTATACGATACTCACCGTTAAGTGCTTACAACAGATATCGAAAAATTTTCTTTTCGAACTTTCTCTATCTGTTATAAAGCACTTACCGGTCTCGTATCGTAATATACTATATTATAACATATTTTGCTTTTTTTTGTTTTAACATTTTTGTAGTATTTTTAAGATTTAACGTATTACATTTAAAGAAAACCAAAAACTCCTTATGTGTATTATTGTTATTATCTTTTGTCATGTGAATCGGTCCAATCAAAAACTTGGGCCGAAATCTCACTACAATCCCGGCCTGCTCAACTCTGAGTGAATTAAGAAAAAGGTTTTCAATTTATTAGATACAAGAGTGTTATACAAAGTTAGATAGTTATACGAAGATAAAAGAGTGTTAGTTTATTATCATCTTTGTGTGACTCTAACTTTACAGATTAGAAGTCACTCGGAAATTGGAACTCCTTATACAGGGTGTGCATTTGGTGCGGGATTTTTCTCCTATGCTTATACTATTGATCTTCTGGAAAATCTGACTTGAAAAATGTTAATGTGGTATCATGATGCATATTTAGAAAATGTATACAGGGTGTGTCACAGAAGTATAGCAAAGAAAAAGTTGATTTATTTAAATGGAATTGTCTACTCTGTATTTTTTACATATTTGAATTTAATATACATTTCTCTTTCTAATGAACTTCAATTTTTTTTTAATTTCCGTTGCAGCTTTGCCAAGCTATTTATAAAAATATCAGAAATCTGCTTGTGGTCTACCGTAACGAAATACTTTATTGTATTATTCTTAAAACAAGTAAAATAAACATATTTTGTAGTTATGTAGTCCAGATGTGTGCATCTTTGACAGATTTATTTATAATTGTTATATTGGTTTGAAAGTGCATCTCATGGCTTTTAATAAAATACTTACTTGAATTAATTTAAAATTCAAATTATTTCATTTCCTCGAATTATCTGAAACATGCAAGCAAGCAAAACGCCCTTGCGATTTACAGAATCTTTTGCATGATCACGCTTTTTGCTTTAGCAATGGGCAGTAAGTAGATTATTTACTACTGTTACTGTTATGCCTTTCTTCAAGCACTATTACTTTTCGAATGTACAATTCTATTCTAGCTAGATATCATACCAAGTAACACTGAATTTCAAAAAAATCAGTAATGTATGGTATACCCATATCATAACAATCTACTTTATAAAGTCTTGGAACATTTCTCATATTTGTGTTTAGTACTTATGAGAAAGTTTGCTATTGTACAGTTGATTGACTTCTTTTACTTAGTGGATGCTCATCTCTGCAGAATAATATTGATTTACAATATGCTTAAGATTTTATTATTCTTTTATTCAAACACAGATTTTTAATAAAAATCAGAACTATTTAGTTTTTTCAAGCAATTAACTGAAACCTCTTACTTGACATTTTTAGAGTGTCGATTCAATAGAGGAAGTTCGTTCAATCAATTCGTCAGAAACAAATAACCTAGAATCAACCACAGAAGTAATTGATGATAACAAAATGTTAAGCAACGAGGATAATTGGACTGATATTAATCTAAATGAAGACACAGATACAGTAACTTCAAAGGAAGATCCGCGGAACATTCAAAACATTTCACATTCGCATACAGGACTTGTCGATACCGAAGGCAATATACAGAGCTTAACATCAGAAAGAGGAGACAAGTTGCATCCTGACATAGCAGTCGTTAGAGTGCCTGATAGCTTGATTCAAACGCCAACTCAAGTTCATGCCGATGATTTACCTATAAATAATTTAGTCGATCACATTTCAGTGCCTACACCATCTAGAGAAGCTTCACTTACACAAAAATTAGAAATGGCTTTAGGATCCGTATGTCCTTTGCTGCGAGAGATCATGGTAGATTTTGCACCGTTTTTATCAAAAACACTAGTTGGTTCGCACGGGCAAGAATTACTTATGGAAGGCAAAGGTTTAACGACATTTAAAAATAGTAATTCAGTTGTAGAGTTGGTGATGTTACTGTGTTCACAAGAATGGCAGAATTCGCTGCAGAAACATGCTGGTTTAGCTTTTATTGAACTTATTAATGAAGGACGCTTGCTGTCTCACGCGATGAAAGACCACATAGTAAGAGTTGCGAACGAAGCAGAATTTATTTTAAATAGGATGCGTGCTGATGACGTCTTGAAGCATGCCGATTTTGAGGTAAGTTTGTGAATAAAATAAAGGGATCATAATGCTCATTTGGTTTTATTTTATTTTTAGTCACAATGTGCTCAGACGTTACTAGATAGAAAAGAAGAAGAAAGGATGTGTGATCATCTGATTACAGCAGCAAGAAGAAGAGATACAGTAATAGCAAGCCGATTATTAGAGAAGATTCGCAATATTATGTCTAATAAGCATGGAGCTTGGGGTTATATGGATCCAATTGGTGCCAAGTGAGTAAATTTGGATTTTTGAATTTATAACATTTGTAATTTTAATTATTTTACAGACTGAATGAGTTTTGGAAACTTGACGCATGGGAAGATGATGCTCGTAGAAGAAAGCGATTTGTACATAATCCCTTAGGTTCAACACATCCAGAGGCCACTTTGAAGGCAGCTATTGAACATGGGGCTCCTGAAGATGCAATATTGCAGGTAAATTATTAATCTATAGTCTAATAAAAATAACTACTACATCTTTTTACGTATATAACTAGTCTGACTTAATATCATAGATTTCATTAGTCACAAATAACATAAAATTAAATGTTAGTTGTTAAATATATAGGTCTGTCATGTTTATTTCTATAAACTTTTAAATCTACTTCTAAGCTTACATGATCAAACACGTATACTTACGACCTAATTCTAATTTACAAGTTGCACAGAAAAAATGACAGATAGACCTGCAGAAGATTTAGTGAATTAGCTAGTGGATCTAGAAGTAAACAAGTCGGTAGGCTTAATGATTAGTTACAATAAAACATGTACTTTATCAAATATAAAGGCAGAAAACTTAAAACTATCTGAGACAAAACATCTGCTTCCAAAACAATATGGAAAACGAATGGATATAAGTGGGATGGGGGTGTTTTTGCTTAGGGCCGGTGTAAGCTTTTGCGGGGCCGGGTTCAAAAATACGCTTGGCCTAAAAAACTTCTAAATTTTATTATTAACACATTATTACATATGTGCATTATTGCATTTTCTTAGTGCATGAGCAACGAACGAGAGAGTTATTCATTTGCATCAATGCTCATCGAGTTTTGCACAAAATTTTTACGAACTTTAACAATAAAAAAACATAATTAACCAAAATCTGTAATACTGTTTCGAATTCAAAGTAATAGACCAAGAGCCAGCAACGTATTTCCAGTTGTCATTTCAACAGTTGTGAAAATTTGGGTACTAAATCTTATATACCTGCTGAACACTAAAAGTTAGAGTCACTATATTACTTATAAGAGTTCGGCCAACGCGGGAATTGATGCTGATTGGTTGGATCCATTTGCACTAATGCCAATTTAAAAACACGAAGTTTGACAAAATTATGTAATTTAGGACAGGTCTTTTCACTTCCTCATAAAATGTGGAAGTTAATTGCTATGGTTACAATTGTATCTGTGACAATTGCCTGCCAAATAAGGCTACAAGGAGGTGAAAAGATCGCCTTTAATTTGACAAATAAACTGATGTTTAGTAAATCGAAGAATTTTTATGTATTTCTCTTTAAGTTTTTAATAAATATAAATTGTAATTGAAGGGTTGATGTCAAAAACAGCATTTGTCGGAAAAAAACTACAGCCTTTATGAGAACCAAAAACTAACTGTAAGGCCAACATTTGTATTATTTGTAACTATGTGCAGTTTATGAAACATTCTCATAAACATAATTCAAAAATCTGTGGTTTTTGACGAAAATTTGCAAAACGGATTTGTTATTTTTTATTAAACATATGATACATATGTACATTTTAATTAAAAAATTAGAATATATCGGTCTGCCAGTTATAAAAAAAGATTCATATCTCTAGCATGAAAGAAAAAATCTTCGTAAGCACTGCTGCTATCGTCCTCGACAATGTCACCTGGGTCTTCATTAGTCTCCAGAATATCATAAAAACCACGGTCTTTTCGATGGGATAATACTTCACAAAGAGCTTGAAGATCTTTTAGCTTTGCATGATTGATCTCAATAGGATCCTGGCACATAGGTACAAGTTGTAATTCACTAGTAAAATGGAGTCTTGGAAAAACTTATCATTCGACAATTTGTCGACAAGTTAAAAATATCTTTTTTAGTCGGCCCATTTGATAAAATGTGTAAAATATGTTACTGGGTAATAACTTTGAAATAAAACGATTTAATAAAAGCAAAATATTTTCACTTTTCAAATTATTATTATGAAAATAATTAAAACGGAAACTGACTTACTAGAGCACAAGAGACATTAACAGTTTTTTTGTTGTAGCTGAGAGTAGTTTCTCCTTTTCTCAATTTTGCAGATAAAATATAAATATATTACTCTATTTAAGAATCAAGCTTTCTTATAAGGAGCGTGTCACTAAAATAATTAATTAAGTGCTTGGTTGCTTGGGACTCATCTCCTCCTAAACGGCTTAATATTTTTAAATATTATTATTTAATTTTGCCCGTGACCAGGCGGTGTTCACTGGCTACTTTAATTTTTTTTAAAACACTGCGAACAATTAAAATTACAATTATAATTCAACCAAGCGAGCAATTTTAGTGTCACCGTTTTTATTGTGGGGTCGGGAAAAGGGTGAGACTAGCTTAAACGGCCGGCCGGGCGCTGAAGCGCCCTTGCACGAGTATGCTTCACAACATAACAAAAACCTCCTACCCCCACCCCATCCCTCTCTATATAGAGAGGGATGGGGTGGGGGTAGGAGGTTCTTGTTTTATTATATTAATCAATTCAAATAAGCTATGGTCAATTATAATGAAATAAATGTCAGGTTATGAAACATTTGACATTTGCCAGGTAAACATAACCAATAATTCTTGCAACGTATATTTTTGGATCTATAATGGCGGTTTGACATTCGCGTTGGCTCAACTCTTATAAGTAATATAGAGTGACTCTACTAAAAGTCATTCTGGCAGCCCCCTGCCGGGTTATACTACCCCAAAATTACTAAGAGGGTGAGAAATTAGATTCTCTCTCTAATCCGCAGGCTGCTATATAACTGTCTCGCTCGTACTAACATGTAAACCTACATATATACCTACTTTATTTATTGTGTCAAAATTTCAAGACTTTTAAAATAACAGAAATGTCACTTTTTTAAATGAACATTTACAGCGTTCTGGCAACATTTAGAAGGGCAGGAAATGTTCTGGCAATATTTATAAATAAGAAATAAATAAAGAATACTATCGAAAGTAACCTCCTGAAATTTCATGACTGTTACTTTAAATAAATTGAATCTTATTTCTCACCCTCTTAGTAATTTTGGGGTAGTATAACCCGGCCGCAGGGGGCTGCCAGAATCGACTTTTAGTGTTCAGCAGGTATACTTAGTACTCAAATTTTCACGACTGTTGAAATGACAACTCGAAATACGTTGCTGGCTCTCCCTCTATAAACATAAAATCAGATAGGCAATATCATTCTCTTGTTGCTAATAGATGGCGCTCGCACACTTGTCAGTGGAATTATTTACGATTTATTGTGATTTTTAATGTCCAAAAGGAAAACTCGTTTTTGGGGCCAACGCCCAAATCCCCCAAATTTGGGAATCAAAAATAAAAAAATGCTTAATCTCCATGGCAATGAATGATATAGTTATTTGTGTATCTATTGCGCGAAATGCTACTTTGGTGGTCAAGAATGAAAGTCTTCTAACAAGGCGTAGCCGAGTCAAAAACTCATCCGAGACAACCAAAGTCATTTTGAGCACGAATTGCACACAACGTATTTTCTATAGAGTTATTGAAATAATCGAAAAAGTAGAAAAAAATCATAAGAAATAACACAAGGAAATTTTTATTTTAGCGCAAAGTGGACAGTTTCGTTGTTGCTACGGAAACGAAATTGGTCAAATATTCATAAACCGCATAATTTTTCGCTTTAGAGCGAAAAATATTTCGTGCACGTTGTCCCGTAAACAAAATAAATGTCGTATTTTGCATATGGATATTAATGAAAAAATGTCATCATTTTTGACAGCTGTAAAAAAATTATATTAAGTTTCTATGATTGCCAAATTGTGTAATTTACAATTTTAGTTAGGTTAGCTGTAGGATAGGTTCGGTTAGGTTAGGTTAGGTTAGGTTTAGGTTTAGATTCGGTTAGGTTAGGTCTAGATTCGGTAAGGTTACGTAAGGTTTAGGTTAGGTTAGGTTACGTTGAGAAAATTCGAATTCGCTTTTGCATATGGTTTTGGTTAGGTAGTGGCGTTTTTGTGGAGATTAGGTTGGTAACAACCAATTTTGGAGGCTTAGGGGCTTTTTCCCCAAAAATGATATACATGCATATTCGAAATCAGCATAAAATTTCCGTTAAAACGACACCGATTTGGTCAAAAAATGTTTGGTGGGCAAATTCTTTTCGACGAACACTACGTTTGCGTTATTTATATTCGCAAAATGTCATTTTGAAAGTGGTGAGTTTAAAAAATTAATTCTTTGGTCTTTTTCGTTGCAAAGTTTTTAATTACGTCATCAAAATCTACGTAGGTTGAATGGGGGGAGTTTGCTTTGCCAGTTGTTAATTGACACGAAAACATCGATGTGACTACAGCAGCAGAGAAAGCGCGCGTATTTGTAAGTTGTAAGCTTCTTATAAAGCGTGGGGCCGTCAAAAGCGCGTGACAGGGTTCCCGGGAACGCGCTGAACCCGCCTCGCGCCAGCCCTGTTTTTGGTTTTCAAAACATATACCTAGTTTAGCAAAAACTTAAAATTAAAAATAATAATTCCTATAGTTACATAATGTGGGGCACAAATATTGTCATTAAATACGAGGTAAGCGCCATAAATTCTCGGCCTGATAATATAATAATTTTTATTTTTCACTATAATCTCCCCTAATGTCAATACACTTATTACAATGTGGAATTAATAATTCAATGACCTTGTAAAAATAATCTGAAGTTTTTCCTTCAAAATGTTCAATTACAGCTGCTTGCAACTCGTTCTCGTCCTTACAACGACGTCCCCGCAGGTCTTTCTTTAAATTGGAAAATAAATAATAGTCGCTAGGAGCCATATCCGGATTGCACGGTGGATGATCCAATGCTTCAAAGCCGCATTCGCGAATGGCAGGTTGTGAAATTGCGGCAGTATGAACGAGTGCATTGTCGTGTAATAATCGAACACCTCTTGTCTATTTTCCTCGACGTTTAACACGAATATTGTTTCTCAATTTATGCACTTTATTTATGCATAAATGCATTGTTAATGCATTTACAGTTGTATTGCGTTCTTTAAAATCAATCAGTAAAATGCCGTCACAATCTCAGAATATTGTTGCCATAACTTTCTTTGTCGATTGAACGACTTTCGCCTTTTTGGGACGAGGTTCATTCGGGTTGCTGCCATTCCATAGATTCCCTTTTGGATAGAGGATCATAACACATAACGCATCTCCAGTGACAATGGACTCCAAAATCGGCTTTGGGTCGTCTCCACACGAGCGCGCACAATCGACGCGTCGTTGACGTTGAACAGCAGAAAGAAGACGCGGTACCCATCTTGCACTAATTTTATTCATACCGAAATGGTCATGAAGAATTCGGCGAACACTTGTTTCCGAAATGTCAGACATCACTGCTAACTCCTCAACTATCAAACAGCGATCTTCTAGTAGGTACCATTTCTTCAATGATTGCAACTTTTTGAGGCGTTACCGCTTCAATTGGCCGACTGGTGCGCTCATCATCTTCAAGAGATTCTTGCCCCAAACGGAAACATTTTGTTTTACAGTGGAATATGAAGGAGGTAAATCATCATAAACGCCGTCTAAACGTTGTTCGATTTAATTAGGCGTGCGTGTGCCCTTCTTTTGTTAAAAATTGAATGACCGCGCAATACTCAATTTTCGTTAGCTTCGACATTGTCATGCACTCGTCACGATGCTTGAGTGGCTACTAAAATCTATTACGCTTCTAGTCGTAATATATATATAGTGTAGTCCTCTTACATGTTCAACTAAGACGCAACCGAGTTTGAACATGTTGGAACCTGTAGAAGCCTGCCGGGCCTAGAAGTTATTGCGCTTACATCGTAGCATAGAAATAAATGAATTAGGCCTAGGAATTTGGAACTATTGAAATGAATTTTATTTAAAAGTGCCATTTGGATGACAATGTGACAGGAAAGCTATTTTTTCCCTAAATATAAATTATTTAGGGATCAGTTTTATTCGGAATGATGCACATTCGTACCTTTTGCAACACTTGGTCTTTAATTTGCTCTAAGAAAAACTGGCACACCTTAAGATGTCGTATCGGCAGTAATTCAAATCATGATTTCAAACAAAACAACAACACTTGGTTGATGGAAAAACGATAATAATTAATCTTTCTACTCCACCATCACTCCATGTACACTTCTATGTGGCTGAATGTGTGCAAATTTAGAAAATCTGTTTAGAGATCAAATTTTGGTTGCGTTAGCTATTCGGAAAGCGTAAAGAAACAGTGGTCAGGTGACCGCTAAAAAGCTATGTTCACATAATGATGCGTTACCGCTTAGAGGTATAGAGCTATAACCTTTAATTTGCGACCGAATTTTTTCGATTGGATTAAGATCCCAATGATATGGAGGTTGCCGCAAGATTGTGGTCTGATGTTCCTCAGCAATTTATTCAATATAGTTAATAAGATTTATAGGAATCGCGATGCTGTCGCACAATTTCTAAAAGTTCCGTTCTAGTGCTGTTCTCTTCAAATGAAATACCTTTCTCTACAAGCCAGCATTCCAAATCTGCTTTACGCCAAGTAGACGTTAGGAGCTTTTTTCTTTCAATGGTACGGGAAATTGTCCATTACTACTACAGCGTTTGGTGGCATCTTGTTAAATCATTCTTTATAACCTTTACTGTTCATTTCTTTAGTGTATTCTTCGGGACTTGGTTTATCGCTTTCAAATACCCAAAGTCCGCCCTCACGAAACCAATTTTTATTTCATTCCATTTCATTTGCATGAAGAATTCATGCACCTAAGGTATTGAAACAAAATTCTTAAAATACCTATGGATCATAACTTTTTCCTAATAGCAATTAAATCTGCATCGTCGACGCGATCGATAAAGTTAGTTTTAATTCTGGTTTTTCTTTTGTTGATAAAAGGACTTCATTTTGTTTGTTTGGTTAAAAACGTTTTCCACAGAACGTGTAATAATACCTACAATTTCTACAACTACACTTATGATACTATCCAACGTTTTTTCCTGATTTTCTTCACACAACTTCGTGCATTTATTTACTATAATTTCCTTTTCACGTTTAGAAATTATTCCTTTTTAGAGGTTTTCGGCCATATCTTGAATTAGCAGAGTCACAACACTTGTACACAATGCAAATAAATGCCACTGCACCGTGTAAGATGAACATTAGTACTGGACATTTATCTGCATTTCTGCACTTAAGTAAACGTCATCACTCTTTAAGCGTCGCGTTTGGTTTGTTTACGCTTTCGGAATAGCTAACGCGACCAGACTTTAGGGATCATTTATTTTGAGATATCAGTATGATGTTTTCTACATCGAGTTTAATATTTTTGTTTTATTTTGATCATAATTATATCATAACTCAGTTTTTGATATCGTATTCATTGTTTGAAATAAACGTGAAATAATAAAAAAGTAAACTGAAAAAACTATTATGCTCCACATAATAAGTTAGGAAAATTAAAAAAAAACAAATTACTGATCATTGCAATAGGTCTATGTGAGGTAGTGGTAAAATTGATGTAGCTAATTCTGTAAACCTAACATGAGCACGATGTCTGGCATTATTATCAAAAAATAAAATTTATTTTCAATATTACCACAGAAATGTGAAATGTGTAACATAGCAGTTTTACTGACTCTAAATTACTTTACTGAACTGAAATTTCTTACTTAAGACCAAGAATGATACTTGCTGTACTTATGCACCGACAGAGATAGATCTCTTTTTGTTAACAAATTATCATTCTCAAGGTAGGTACTGATTTTTTAAGCTCATAGATTTTAAAGAAAAAATAAGGTTTTGGAAATAATAAGAAATATGTGCGCCATTCACTTGAAGTCATTACATCATATCAGAACCCACAAGTGAAAAGAGATTCTGATTAGATTGATCAAAATTAATTAAATTATTAATTAATTAATAAATTAATAATTAATAAAAAATAAATTAAAAAATAGAATACTGGAGGCTTCAGATATTTTTCATGATTAAAAAAACAATAATTAATAAATGTTGTTACATTAACTACTACCGTTACCTGTTTGCATGATTGTATTAACGTACTATTTTGTTTTCCTGTTATTTATAGTATATGTAGTTTTTTTTAAATTGTTGTAGACTGTGTAATTTACTCTAATGTATTAATAGTATCATTTTTATATATTATCAATTACATGTAAGGGGCAACAATGCCGTTTGTATTTTGATCAATAAACCTATTATTATTATTAAATAAATAATCATAATCAGGTTGACGTTAAGCAGGTTAATGTAAATGAATAACTTCAACAAATGATTGAGCCAACATTATTACAATAAGGTCTAGTTTAAATTCTCATTTATTCGCTGATAAAAAAATGTTTAGTCTAAAAAAGACGATATTGAAAACAATCTTGATAATATTCTAATAAGCATCCTTAGTTAGAAGAGAATGCTTGCTTTACTAGCAAAAAGTTTTCATAGAATATCTTAAATATCTCAGTAATATCTCAATCCTGCACAAAGCTCTGCAATTCACAATATTATTATTGCAATAGGGAACAAAGAAATGTAGTATAATTAATACAATTATTTATCTTTAAAACTCAGTTCACTGTTGAATTAACTTCACAAATCATAAACTAACGGCACACTGGATTAATTATTAATTTTACTAGAACAAACTACTAATCTTTAATCTAAAGCTCTTACATTTCTTTTTGGTAAACGGAACGAGAAAACTCAACTTATTTCACTTGGCCATATTAGAACCTTGCGTGCGTTCCGCTTGGCGAATTCTTTTAGACTCTCCTTGGCCCTGTCTTTGACTGACTGACTACTTGGGGATGCAAAAATATCTCCACTTATTTAAACTAAGAGAGGGAAATATATGAACACCCTATCAAGTACCAAAGTGACACATTTTGCACCAATTAGAAAAATCCTTCTAGAATATTTGTTGGGTATTTACAGCAGCCAGGATTTGTTTTCTAGCATGAAATCTGATATTCAAAAGAATATTGCATGCTTGTTTTTTATCGGTATATTTTGAAGAATCTATTCAGCAGATACGAAAATAAGCACATAAAATTTGGCTTAAATGCAGTTTATACAGGTCATTTTATTAAAAAAACAACTTTATCTTAATATTTTATTACTGAAAACAAATTTATATGCGTGAGAACGCCCTAGATACCTTTTATATTAACGAAAAACATTATTAGGTTCGGAATAAAGTCTGCAATTTTAAACTGACAAAAATACATACATATATACAGGGCCGTACTAAGATTATTTACAATAAATACATTTTCAGTGTATTAAAATGGATCTTGAAAATTAAGCACATTACAAATGAAATTGTTAAAGACACCTCAATATATTGCATGATGGTTATATTTCCTTCATTTACGTATTAGTCTCTGATGAGCAGATCTCTTTGATAATAATGACTGATATTACTGCTGATATCTTTGAACATTTAGTAACGATCATAGCAGATTATCTGAATGAATAAGATTTGATACCTCTAACTTTTGTGAGGCAGTTTATTTGCAATGACCTTTTCAAATAATCTCTACACTTAGTATATAAAAATACTTAGGAACGTATATCAAATATGGTGTCATTGGCAATCAGTTAGCTTGGCTGAGCTCTCATCAGAAGAGCAAGAATGTACAATATATTGCGGTGACCTTTAAATAATAAAATATAACATAATATCCACCGTTCCAAATATAAGCATAAATTATATACGGTGGATTAAATTGAGAATACACCACAGATATTCTTCTTTATTCCTCTCAGCTAGCTCAGGTTTGCTCAGTAAAGCATAAATTATTTGAATTGCGAGACTCTTATTTACTTTTATGCCTAGAAAGAAAGAAAAACTTATTTCATAAGCACTAAAGCTTCTGCAAACTGGACAACTGCTGTTAGACTCTGAATTTAAGAGAAAAGAACGCTGGATGCTTGTATTAACATCAATTAAACACATATGTAAAATTGAAAACACAAAAACTTTATTGAACAAACAAAGATAAAATCAAATAGAACGTCAAAATAAAAATAAAAATTTTTTTTCAAGATAATACAAATGTTAAATTGAGAAATGACTTCTCAGGTTTGCTCAAACGTTATAAATATTTGTATTGATCTGACATAGGATCAGTATGGTCATTCGTTTGAACAAACCAACACAAATCAAATTTGTTTATAAATAAAAAAATTGTTTGTCAAATGAAAATAAATTTTATATAAAGAAAATTAATTGTTTTATTTACTTCAAATCAAATGAATACTGAAAAGAACTTAATAAACTAAACCAAATAATTTTGTATTAGAGGATGAACTTTATAAATTAATTATTATTTATAAACTCAACAAAAATAATTTATTTTAACCAACCTGGTACGTTATAAAATAATTCCCTTTTATATAAAAATCCTTTCAGTGGCAACACTGTGACAGAACCTGTCAGCTGACTTCTTGTTTATAGAATCGATACGTAGATCGATGTCAAAAAATAAATTCAATCAGAATTTATTAAAAACAATCACATTCACTTTTAATAATTGTTGCACAATAATTAAATCTTCTTTTAATCCTGTTAAGAAAACGTTCAGGTAACACTTTTAGTTTATTTTAAAACTTAATTTGTACTTTGACATTTATGTCAAAACATATGGTTAACTATCTAACCTCAAATTACAGATATATTTTATCCGGAGCCGGGCATAGCTTCTGCCTTCAATGTTTTTTCGACTGACTTTGTTACAATTTGCCCCAGCTTATATACTTTCTTGAAATAAATAAAGATTATTAAAAGTTTCACAGTTTTATTAAAATATACCTGACAATATTGTTTCGACAGCTATGCTGTCATTATCAAAGGTAATATAATTATAAACAAACACGTCGCTAAGGTAGATACAAAATAGGTAACTAGATAAAATAATAATAATAATAATAAAATTAATAATAAAAATCATAATTAAACATCTAATACTTCCAGTAACGGAGAATTATTGAGCTCAAGTTGTTCATTCATTAAAGGTACCCTGAGTTTGTGTTTGTATATCTCAAAGGCTTCTAAAATGTCTAATTTGCGTTTGTTATTACAAAAATGTAGGAATTTAATATTATTTTGAGGAGTCATTGTATGATTTTGTTCTAAAAGGTGTTTGGCGTAATTCGATTTTTCAGGATGTTTATTTTTGTAATGACGTACGTGTTCTTTATATCTTATGTCAAAATTTCGAAGTGTTTGTCCAATATATACCGAACTACAAAAAGAACAATTTAAACGGTAAATGCCCGATTTCATGATATCATGTGTTCTGTCTTTAGCATTAAATAAAAATGAAAAAGTGTTAGTGTTGGTTTTAAATGTTATTTTATAATTGTTGGTTTTTCTTAGTATATGTGCAATTTTTTCTGATATTTTGCCAAAATATGGTATAGATATGTAATTTGTGTCTTCTGTTTGATTGTCAATGGGATATATTCTTTTGATAGCTAACCTATAATCTTTTTGTTTAATTAAAGTGTCAATCATGTTCGGATTATAATGATTTGCATGTGCTAGTTGTTTAATGGTTGATATCTCTTTGCTAAAATCTGATTTTGTTAGTGGAATAGTTAAAGCTCTGTGTACTAATGATCTGTATGCTGCTATTTTATGTGTATTGTGGTGACAAGATTCATTTGGTATTGTTATGTCTGTTTGTGTTGGTTTTCTGTATATGGAAAATTCAAAAAGATTGTCTGCGTTAATCTTGATATTTAAGTCTAGAAAGTTTATAGCCCTGTTTTGTTCTGTTTCTAGTGTAAATTTTATATTAGGATGGATATTGTTTATAAGAATTAAAAACAATATCCATCCTAATATAAAATTTACACTAGAAACAGAACAAAACAGGGCTATAAACTTTCTAGACTTAAATATCAAGATTAACGCAGACAATCTTTTTGAATTTTCCATATACAGAAAACCAACACAAACAGACATAACAATACCAAATGAATCTTGTCACCACAATACACATAAAATAGCAGCATACAGATCATTAGTACACAGAGCTTTAACTATTCCACTAACAAAATCAGATTTTAGCAAAGAGATATCAACCATTAAACAACTAGCACATGCAAATCATTATAATCCGAACATGATTGACACTTTAATTAAACAAAAAGATTATAGGTTAGCTATCAAAAGAATATATCCCATTGACAATCAAACAGAAGACACAAATTACATATCTATACCATATTTTGGCAAAATATCAGAAAAAATTGCACATATACTAAGAAAAACCAACAATTATAAAATAACATTTAAAACCAACACTAACACTTTTTCATTTTTATTTAATGCTAAAGACAGAACACATGATATCATGAAATCGGGCATTTACCGTTTAAATTGTTCTTTTTGTAGTTCGGTATATATTGGACAAACACTTCGAAATTTTGACATAAGATATAAAGAACACGTACGTCATTACAAAAATAAACATCCTGAAAAATCGAATTACGCCAAACACCTTTTAGAACAAAATCATACAATGACTCCTCAAAATAATATTAAATTCCTACATTTTTGTAATAACAAACGCAAATTAGACATTTTAGAAGCCTTTGAGATATACAAACACAAACTCAGGGTACCTTTAATGAATGAACAACTTGAGCTCAATAATTCTCCGTTACTGGAAGTATTAGATGTTTAATTATGATTTTTATTATTAATTTTATTATTATTATTATTATTTTATCTAGTTACCTATTTTGTATCTACCTTAGCGACGTGTTTGTTTATAATTATATTACCTTTGATAATGACAGCATAGCTGTCGAAACAATATTGTCAGGTATATTTTAATAAAACTGTGAAACTTTTAATAATCTTTATTTATTTCATGATTATGGAGTTCCACAAAATAAGGCTGGAAACAATAAACAAGATATATACTTTCTGCCAGAACAAACGAAATCTATGACATTTTTTCAAAACAGCGGAACATCGAACACGCTTGTGACGTCACTAATCCGGAACCAGCTGATATGGATGATCAATAATTCTAATTCTATTACTATAGAATTGTAGCCCCTGAAACGAAGATAAAAGTAAAATACATTTATAGTCTTAAAATATATCGTAACGAAGATATTCAAGAAAAACGTTTGACAATGTACGAAACTCATTACGATCTAATTACATATACAATTTAACAAATAAAGGTTCATCCTTTACACAATAGCTACAGGAATACATGATATAAATAATACAATTTGTTTATCCCTAGAAATATCTTTACAATTTACTATAAACATGATTTTTACAGTACGAACTACAATAAATACACCAATTAATGCTTACACAAGTGCCAGCTTAAATATTAATTCAACGTTAATCAAATTATGCACAAAATGTCCAGCATACAGTACTCTAAACACTTACATAAAAACAATGGTGAGGAAAAGCAGGATAAAAGTCTATAAGAGTCATATTAACACGAACGACAGGATTCAATACCTTCATTAATAAAAGTGACCAGAAATCTAGTAAATTCAAAGATTAATTGTATTGTATCAGTCATAATAAGATTGACCTAATTAATTTATTTTCAGCAAATTAGCAACATAAACTTGAGCTGGTGTCGTGGAATATAGAAAAATTTATCTAACGCTAAACATCGTAATCTGATAATTTCAATGTAGGAATTACTTCTTCCTAACGAGTGGAAACCGTCCCATATGTAACATGTGTTGTATAAACATGATTCGAATTAAGCAATCTAACTAGATTATATCCTTTTTCTAAAAATGAAACCTATTATGATTATGCATGAGAAAGCTAGGTTATGTTTGCATGAAATCTTTATTTTGAAGTTTTTAATTTAAACATTAATGAACCTAACTGTGGTCCTATCTATACCCTTTATATTAATTATACCCATGACATAACATGTCCCTCTTTTAATTTTAAATCTGATATAAAAATATTTGTATTAACGTTTCTGTTCGATCGTTGATTAAATTTTCAATACAGTGATTTGATATCACTGCAATATTTGTTGTAGTGATCATACAGTGAATACTGTTCAGGGCAATGTTTACTTTTAAAAATGAATAAATTGAAGTTATTTTTTCCCAGAGATTTATTCATTTGATGTTTTAATTTCTAACTAAAAACTCACTGTCTATTGCGATGTATTTGTAGGCGTTAGGAACATCACAGCAAATACTGTTTAAGTAGTACAAAACCATTACTTCTTCCAATTAGAGAAAAATCGATTCGTTATAAAAAAACGCACCCTTCTGATATAGTAATCCTAAATACGTGACTACACTGACATAATCTGACTTCATAAATGTGCAGTCACAACTAAATTATATTTAAAAGTTATAATGTGTCTAAACGTAACATTAGATATAGTATTAAGTAACATAAGAAAAACCTTCGTGAAGATCGTTGCCCAAGAGGCTTTTAGAAATAGTTACATTCTACTAAGAAAACAAAATAAAGCGGTTGCATTCCTCAAAATACTAAATTAAGACATATAAATCTAAGTGTTTCTTTTTTTCTTTCTCTCCATACAGGCCAGAGAAGAGTTCCATGCCCAGCTTGCAATATCTAGAAGTCAACAGCAGATGCAAACGAGTGACCTAATGGATGACACAGAGCTTCTAACCGACGATCGTGATTTAGATAACGACCTTACTGGTAATCAATTCGGTCACGATATATCTTTGCAGTTTCTTATAAATGCGTTTTTACAGGTCCGGTAAATATTAGTACAAAAGCTAAACTAATTGCACCTGGAATTGTTGCTCCTGGCATGGTTTCTGTCACCTCGACGGAGCTGTACTTTGAAGTAGAAGAAGACGACGAAGAATTCAAGAAAATCGACAATGAGGTAAGTGTTATGTTTGCATCTAACTATAGTCGAGACTACGATTACGATAGCGCCCGAGGAAATTTTAATACTTCATCCTGCTTATTTATATGCAGCGTTGTAATGACAGATGGCGTTAAAGTTCTTAATTGATATTTAATTAATAGGTACTAAAGTATAAGCAGATCCATATACATAGTATGGTACGGGCATTTTTTCTCTGAATTTAACACGTGTTGAAATTTTTTCATTACCATATGTAAATTTGCACTAGTTAACACATAAAAATCAAACAAAATTAACGAGGTTTCTATTACACGAGGAATATAAAAGTCGTTAATTTCCTTCTAGATTTCAGGAATAAATCATTAATCAAAGCCTTGTTTATTGAAATTTGTTGTGGGCATTACATATTCATCACTGAATTCATAAATCATTCCATTAGGGCGGGGTCGGTTGACAGTTAAGTAAACAGTGAAGACTTATGACCTATACTCTTAATAATATAGATTCTCTTCACTAATAGAGGTATATAAAAATATACCTGAATCGTTTAAAACTATATTTATTTAATTAAAAGGTCAACGGGTGGCCCTTAATTTGCGGTCGATTTTGGGAAAACTTAGTTTATTCTGATAGTCCAATGTAGTATACCTAAGGCAAAAGAAGAAAGTACAGATTTATCCTGTCAGTCATAATGTTAGTTGGAGTAATTTCTGAGGATGAAAATTAGTTATTCCGGAGGCGATCCACCAGCAATAGCGCATTTTATGCCGCATGATTGCATGCAAACAGCTCTTTAATATTCAATTATTCATAACAAGATCTAGACGCATAAGTCGTGTGCGTTCAGACTGGTGTTAACAGAATACATTTGATTATTTCTTCTTCGTATGCATTTAATGTGTAGTGTAGAGAGGAAAAAGTAAATCGAGATAGATATCTGGTAATAATGTAATCAAAGGGTTAACCGCAAATTAATTGAAGCTGACTTGGGAATAATTTAGTTTCTAGATTTACTAACGATTATATTTATTTGCTCATTACTTGAATAACGTTGTGCTGAAATGAGGTTTTTCATAATCACATTAATTATTCTTTAAAATTTTAATAACACGGTTATCATATGTTTATATCTTTTTTTAATAAGGGTATACTGAGCCATATCAAACTAATTGAATATGCGTGTGCAGTTTATTTTCAAGAAGGAATAATTTATGTCTTTTCATATCATTAACTGTAAGTCATAAATATGATTAAAGAAAGTATTCCTCTATACAGTCGGCATTTCTAATAAAACCACCAGAAGCATATTTATAGACAGATATTCTTGCTACAACTAATACCACATTCAATATGCAAAAAAGCGTTAATAGGATCTTTTAAGTCAATGTTAATGGTTAAATAATTAATAATCGTATGACGTCCCGAATTAAGTGCATACTATAGCCGTGAAAACAGCTACACACTACTTACAACACACAAAATAAGCGTAAGATCATCACGGAGCGATTTCGTAAAATTTCTCATTGGTAAGAATTTTTGTTAAAAGCTCTCACAAAAAGTTAGGGCAAAATATGTATGTAGAAGGGACTCTACTTCTAAATTCATAGAAGCGACGCAATTTGTACTCCTAGGAAGAAGACTGGAAGCAACTTTCTATCAAAAGAAAAACAGCATCACTTAGTGGTGAATAATCCATATAAAGACTTTTTATTTCATACTATATCGTATTATCCATGTTTACGGTAGCGATTACAGTCCTGAAAATGCGGTTTTACGGTCTAGTATGACTGTAAAAATTTTTATTTCCACATTCTTGGATGACACTTTACAGGCATTTATGGTAACTAAGTAAATGAGTAGTTACAACTACAGCCCTGTAAAACTTTACGGGCTCCTAAAAAGAGACACCTCTAAAATTCTACAATGCTCATCAACAAAAAGTTATGGAAACTACTTTGTTGCTTAACCACAACACCATGACAACGCCTAGCTATAAATTGTGTTACCGCCTTTCATTACAAAATATCTCTTTATAAAAAATATCCAATTCATAAAAAAAGCTGGTGAAGGTGGAAATAAAACTTTGTACGCGACACACTTTGCAATTAAGCTCTACTGGGCTCACTGGATTATGGAGGTTCGCTCCTTCGTCGCTCGCCACACAAACTTTCCAGCTCACCCGTAGATTCATTTACAAAGCTTGGCACGTAATAGTATATTACGTTATAAGTCCGGTAAACCCAAGTTTACAGTAGCGAGTTGAAAACGTTTCGGGACGAGGCGACGAAGGAGCCGAGTCTCGAATGTTGAAACGAGCTACTGTAATGGTTTACCGGAAGTATGACGTAAGGCGTTTTATTTCATACTGCCTCACATTGTTCATTTTTTAAAAAATGCATTTAAAATTTTCAGTCCGGTAAAATTTTTTACCGGACTCAAATTAGATTTTCAGTCCGGTAAAATTTTTTACCGGACTCAAATTGGATTTTCAGTCCGGTAAAATTTTTTACCGGCCTTGTAACGTAATAATTCATTTACCGGACTCAAATGAGTCCGGTAAATACCCTTTTACCGGACAGTATGAAATAAATAACTATTACCGGACTTAAATAAAATAAATCAACTGAACAATGCTTTAGTATTCAGTTACCATGGATAGTCCTATGTTTTGAATTTGACTAATAGTTGCCATAGATGCTCGTTGTTCATAGATGTCCATATTTATGTTGTTGTTTGTCCTGGAAATGTTCTCTCGTTCCGATGTTCCGGACTCGGCTCCTTCGTCGCCTTGTCCGTAACATCTTACTCGACTGTAAAATTCCATTTCGAGAACTTATAACGTAAATAACTATTAGGTTGTCTCAAGCGTAGATGGTGGCCTATTAAATTCTTCACTGTTTCTCCCCCAGTCGCCATTTTACAAAATCTTAGTTATATATGGTGCTACTATTGGTGTAATATATCATGCTAGAGTCTTTTTTTACAAGAAACTGTTGAAAATAGTAGATTATTCGATTGAAGAAACAGTAACATTAAAAAAGTCGCCATCTTTGTTTGAAAAATGACAGCACTATATAATTTTGCCAATATATTAAGCATTACAAGATCTTTAAAATAATATGTTGCTATATGTTTTTATGGCGCACAACCGCCATTTTGAATAGCTAAGTTATCTTTTTCACTTAGAAATCTGTATTTTATTTTGTAATCGCTTCTGGCAGGGATATTTCAAATTATTGGGAAGTTAGCAAGGGGAGACTTTTGACCCGGAGGTTTTAATATTTAAATAAAAAATAAAAAATTAATTAGCTTGAACTATAACAGGAACAATATTGAACAAGTGATGACACATGGTCCTAAAATAACAAAAATAAAAGTAAAATAATATTTTCTTAAAATAACACAAAACATCGAACAGGATATCGAATTATAAACTAAAAATAAATCAACATTCTTAAAGTAAAAAGGAATAACCTTGAGGACATTCTTACTCAGTTTAAAGAATTTTCTCGATTTTCAACTAATGTACTAAAAGCATCACTTTCGATATCACTTCAGTTTGGTTAAGTCTGACGATCGAGGTGACCACTTTCAAGATTCATCGGAACCAATCCACCTGCTGATACCAACAGCCTCGTCTTATATTTGGAGGTGAAGTAGTTAGTATGCAAAAAATGCAACTGCTACCTTAAAAATTTCAAACATTTTTGTTCATCATCCATAAATGATTATATCATTTATAATGAAACAAAACACATAAAGCCTATAGAGAATGATTAATTCAGATTATAATAGATTATTGTAACCCTTCGGCTGGAACTTATGATGTTTGGTAGCTTCCTCAGAGGCCAACGGGTTGAAGTGCTGGGCTAGATAATAATAGAGTGCACTTACCTTATAATTTTCGCTTTCTTACAGAAAGGGAGATAGGTAATCCAAATAATATAAACACAGTTTATAGCTAATAATTAAAGACGAGTTTATTTATTATTGTTAATTAAATTAGTAAGTCAATTTATAACATTTTTCACAACCAACATAAATTATTGAAGTTTTATTACTTTCATGTAGAAGAAGTAATATATTGAATTTAAATAATTGAAAATTGAAAAATTATAAATCTTAAACCGAAAGTGAGTTCCTTCTTTCTTGAGGACCTAATCAGAACTAACTTAAAGAAAAACCCTATGTAAAAATGTAAACATTTGGAAAACATTTGGAAAGTTTAGATGACTAAAAAACAAACTTAATTAAATTAACAGTGTACGTGTGTTTGATAAACTCTAAGACAAAACTTACTTTCTTTTGATTAATATTAGAAAAATGCAATTATGCACGCCTTGCAGGAAGCCGTCTTATCGCCTATGAAAGAATCATCATTTTTGAAATAAAATATAGAATTACAAAGCTTTCGCAAAAGGGAAATAGAATTTCTATTTCCCGTGGGAAACTAAATTTGCAATTTCTTCATATTAGGTATGCAAAAACTAAATTTTAATAAGTTGTATCTTTTAGTATATTCTGCAACGAGCACATCAAGATTCTTATTAATATAGGAGTATGACGTTTACAACACGAGGCGCAGCGAGTGTTGTAATTTATACTATTGTATTAATAACCATTCGGTGCGAGTCCTAATAGCACATGTCATCTAAAGAATAAGTTAATTGTAGCTAAGAAGTTTTATGCAGAAGTTGGCACAAAGGAATTCGTGGATCACGTACCCAGAAACTACGTTGCAAATACAAATGTTATTTGTTGTGTTGCAACACACTCGTGCGCAAACATATAGTTTCTAACCTAATGATCCAAATTACTATTGAAAGTAACGCCGGCTCCGAATGTAAAGTGAGAGGGCGTTTACCTATGCGTTTGTGTTATATTGTATAGGGTTAGGAATTTTCGTATTCTTTCTCCGTTTAGTTGCCATTTTGATCGGAAGTAACTTCCTGTTGATACGTCGACTGACACTTCGTCCGATCGATCATCAAGCAACTTCTTTAAAAAAATATTTTAGTGGCATCGCCGTTAAGTTGATTTTCCCTTTAAGTTGTGAAATGGGAATTGCATTTGTGCAGATTTATAATTAATTTTGGTAGTTATTTCCAATTTATTTTGGTACCGTAAGGGATTTACCACTAGTTCTTTTGGATGTTAGGGGCACATTCTTGTAGGTTCGTATTGTTTAGCTTTTCTTTGAGTTCAATCTCTTATACTGTAATTCTTTTAGACAGGATTCTTTATTTAATCGCTGTTAGCCGCATTTGGAAGCGGTATAACTTTATCGTAAGGTCGCCTTCCATCTAAGGTACTTATTCAATGTGTACTAGATACATTCTGGTAATTGATCTTGTTTTTTATCTTTTTAATTTTACCTTAACTTCAAACACTCTTCGTTGTATATTTGTTAAAAGACCTTTACGCTGAGCTTCTTGCTTACGTACAGTTACTTGATTGCTAGTTGTCCTCTCGGATCACGTTACGTTCAACCTGGTTGGTGATGTTTCTCTTTAGATTGAAAAAACACATGTATCGTGAGTCACTTATATTGTAACAACTATTTATGACAACAATTTTTTAACAGAAACATCATATTGAAGCCAGAAGAATCCCAGGGTATTAATTGAAACTAATTTTCAACGACGAGCTAGTGCGAATGTGGTGTGGTATTTTTGGCAACCGATTGACTGGGTCACTTTTTGTAGATGGTACCCTAAAGCAAGATAAATACCATGAACTTTGACTGAAGATCTTGGTAATCGTTCAGATGAATTTCCTCTTCCAGAGTTCAATAGAGTTTATTTCCAGCAAGATGGAGCTACCCCTCTAGTCTACGCTCGCATTACAAGGTTGCCCTCGCGGTATCCAATCCACAGTGCAATGCGATTACCCAGCGAGAAGCACCTGGCGTTACAGACTCCACTTAGACAGCGATCAAAGGGCCGCTGCCGGGATAGACTTTGCTAGTATCGACTCGCGCGTACTGGAGTCCCCGTTCTGAGCTCGCCCCTAAACCAAGAGACGGACCCTGAGACCAATCTAGTCAAAGTGTAGCGATATCAAGCGTCGGCCTAAAATAAATAAATGCCAATTGGTTAAACACCCCATTTGGTGAAAAGTGGATAGAAACCTTTGAACCAGTTCGGTGACCGGTTCGCCCGATCTTGAAAATAAATAAATTTTAAGAAAGGAACTTATCAAAGCTTGTCGCGACTGTAGAGTACTTGTACTTCGTACTTGAGTACAAAATACTTGTAGAGTACTTTCATAGTCTTCTAGCTTCAATTTTTACAAGAAATTGTTAATTTTATTGAAATGTTTTTGTAAATAATTATAAGTTTTTTTTATTTTTGTTTAAACACTTTTTCTAAATAATTGTTTAGTTCGTTAAAAATATTGTATTGCAAACGTTCTTTTGTTTAATCAACAAAATAGTTTCTCTAGTGCAATACAGACTGTACAGTTATCTTTGTTTTCCATGGGACACTTGAAAATTTCGTGAAAAACCTAAATGTTGATAAAAACAAGCGTTTTTATTTTTTATTCAAAAAAATATTACAGCAATCAAATTGCAATACATGGCTGAATTTAGAAAAATACTGTCTACCAGACTAAGTAAAAAAATTATCTCTGTTTAAACAAAAAGTTGACTACCACTGACATTAAAGTTGGCGTAGAAAAAAATACACTTATTTAGACTGTTATGCAGTACTTATAGAGCCATTGTACCTATGTTTTTTTTGGTTAACCATAAATGAAGAAGTTATGGCTTGCGGCGTTTTTTAGGAAACACCTGTATAAGATACAAATAATATTTACGTCGTTACACAAATAAACACCCTAGGAAAGATTTATTACGCCAAACACTTTTTGGTACAGAACCATACTGACACCCTAAAACTACATCATATACTTATTTAAGGTACCTTTAATAAATGAATTAATTGTGCTTACTAATTTACTTGAAGTGTGAGATATTCAGTTTTATTGTGTGTATTGTATCTAGTTATCCATTTATTGTATTTAACTTTGACAAGATGTTTGTTGGTCTTTCTTTTACATACCTTTGATAACGATACTTGGTATCAAAACAATTACGGGTACATAAATATTGTAAAGCTTTTCGTAGGCAAATTGTTTCATTTTTCATAAAATTAATTAACAACTTGCTTATATGGCGACAAACCACTTCGTATATTATGTAAATAAACTGTTCTATTTAAGGAAAACATCTTTTCTTTTCCTCGTCAAAAACCGTGTACGACGTTATGAAAATTGAATAAAATTATTAGAAAATTTTAAAGATCTTTAAACCGAAAAAACTTGCACAGTTACAACGTTTGGCAATCCTTTATTGTACATAAAACATTACTATATATTTGTATATTATAATTTTCTGCGTTGAATGGTTTTCCCTAGTGTGCTAGATCTATGATCTACGTATCTATTTCATATATATTATATTATCACGTTACTTTAATGATTGCGCAATCTGTTTGGTACCTGTAGTTGCCTTAATTTACCGTGCCCTTTTGATTACATTTTTTTGAGACTTAAGTTTTAGTCAGGTTTAGAGTAATTAGCCCCGCTCGCATGAATTCTCATCCCGTTCAAATGTATATATGAATTAATATTTGCGTATAATTTTTGCCAAGGCTATTTCATCTTGATTAAAAATATTACACTTAATTGATTTAACTGTTAATTTGTTTTAATTGATAATAAAGCACTGTATATCTTACCTGAAGGCTTGTTATTCGTATGTGTGTTATATGGGGTTTATATTCACAGCTATCGAGATATCTAAATTGGGAAAAGTCGACCACATTGGAAGTAGTCGCAAATGTTTTGTTCTTTTCAGATTCTGTCGGCAAATACTGGAGCTATTTTAGACGACTCTTGACGCCCATTACATAAGACTTCTTGTGAGACCCACGACCTCACACTAGTTATCTGGCAGCCGACAGATTTAACTGCGGTTAAAAGTTGTTACCGTTTCGCAATTAGCAATCCCCACTTTGTGCACACAGAAAAATGTATACTAAATTCAATTACATGCGTCTCATTTTGATTATATAGTAAGCTCCTATATAAACGCTAATAGGTTCTTCTTGACAGGAATAGTTAATATATTCATATAACAAAACTTCTTAATATTCGTATTGAACGTTGCTTTTATTCCTCTCTGACCTTATACATATTCTTAAAACAAAAAAACGGTCTTTATCGTTTTGAGAAGATTTAAGAATCAATTTGAGTACAACATCAACTTGAAATAAGTACTTGTAACAATCTATAAGAAGATATATTTATTGAAATAAATTAATGGATTGATTTGTTCAAAGAAAGGAACTATTCCATTCCATCCAAGTGAAGAATAGATCAAACATTTTGCTCATCTCATTTTATAAACGAAACTTAAGAGAACTTTAAAATGAGAAGAGCAAAATCAGTTCATTAATTTATTGTATACATACTTAAGTACTGACAAATGTTTCTACAATATTTTCTGGGCACCCCCATTGGCCCCATTTCTCTAAGCTTTTTCTTGTCATTTTATTATAATAAAAACTTAAAACTAGGTGTGTAAATGCAACCTTCTGCTGCAAGCTTGATCATCTGCGTCTGATCGATAAAAACACGTTTGAACTCCAACTCTTCTTTGATGATAATTAGTTCATATGCTCAATTTGAACTTATCATGATTTTTAAAATATACTATCGTGTAGTTGTTTTGATAATTTATATTGATTTTATTGCTCGGATAAGAACGAAGCATTCAAATAAGGATACTACGTATTCATCACTACCATTATTTTTTAAAATTGAGTATAATATATTATCGAATTATCCGAGAGTTGAATATATTCATTTTGAGTACAAAATCAATAAGATAATCAAAATGAATTTAACATTTTTTTTGGATATATTACATTTCAATGATCATTTTGAAAATACTTATTTATTTCTTTTGGGTTGCGTTATGCTCAAGCTAACAAGAATTGTACTCATTTCAAATGATTCTGGCAAGTAATCACACTTGACAACAGCGTACTATTGTTCCTAGTTTATATTTTGATCAGTTAAATGTAATCAAATAAAGTATAGGTTTTTCTGTGTGTGGGTAACAAAGTGTAACATAAATACATATCACGATGTTACAGAAATAAGCACTCAGAGACATCTAAATAATTACGTCAAACACTTTTTGGATCAGAATAATTAGGGTTTCTGAGTCTCGACGTATTCTATTCCCAAGACTCAAGACTTTTTTTTTAAAGTCTCGCGAATTCCCAGGGTAGTAATTCTACTAACATATTATGATTATACTAGGAACCTACAAAACTCGAAATATTCGTTTTTCTAAAATCACTTCTCAACTTCACAACTATTTCTCTATAACTTTTCCCAAAAAGTTCTCATTGCGATATAACTGTATTTCATAAAAAGTACAAAAGTAAATAAATACGCCTAATATTGTCAGAAAGAGATCTGCCTCTTTTATCTCAAACCCTTCCTGTTTAGTGTGAATTGTCTGCCAGCAAGTTTTAAATTATTCATAGCGAAAAATATTTCAGCTTTAATAAATTAGCTCTAGTTTATACATTGCTGAAATGATTATACATTTTTCGTGTGATTTTTGTATTACTTATTAACATTTCAGAGCCATTTCGGCCTTCTAAGATTTAAAAAAAATTAAATATGCAAAAATAGACAGGGTGTTCCGCTCTCGAAATTTGAGGTTATTTCCGCCGAAACTAAAAGCTATCATGGTTATGCATGTGAAGAAATTGCAATTTACGGCTAATATATCCATACCAAATTTCATCAAAATCCATATATAAACAAAGAAGATATAAGTTTGGCCCTACCCCATGTGTCATTCGGTATACCGGGAAAGAAACTAGAATTGTTTAGAGCAAGAGTCGTTAAAGGCTGAAGATTTATATAACAATCCCGTTGTTACCTTCTACTACCATCATAATTACAGAATAATCATGGAATGTTTAATTGAAAAAGAAATAAATGTAATAATTGCATAGATCGCTTACAATGAAAGACAGAAACGCCAGGTGCATATATGGAAAAAATGTGACATAACGACAAACTTATTCTCAGAAAGGTGTGTATTAGAAATGATGAAAAAAATTAAGCATTGCTGTTGGTGCTATTATGCGGGTTAAAATTTTTATTAAATTTTTCCTTATGGTGTAATCAGGGCCGGACTTCATAGTCTTCCGCCTGTAGGCCCACACTGAATGCCGATCCTTGTGAGCAAACATCAAACTAAGCTACATTAGACAACAAAACAATTAAAATGCGATTAGATGCCATTTACAATGGAAAAAACTACAATGTTTATAATGCTTCCAAACAAAATATTATTACTTATTTAAAAAATACAAGAGCGATCATATGCCGCCCCCAACATATTGCCGCCTTAGACCAGGGCCTAATAGGGCCTATCGGTAAATCCGACCCTGAGTGTAATCAACTTTTCAACTTAACGCCCAGACAAAATAATACTATTCAATAGCTGTATGTTTTAACATCATAAAAGTGTCATATAATTCACGTAACCCTTTCTGGGACCTCGATCTTATACTGGTAAAATAAATGAAATTTATGGGAAAATAAAACTACACAGACAACTAAACGGACATCGAGATAAAAACAAACAGAAATTTGCATCCCATTAACGAACATATTTTTAATTTTTAAGCGATTACGATCATATTAATGAGTATCGTCGTATTATAAAGTCGGGTTTCTCTTGGGTGAAACGCAATCGGGTAGGTGGTTGTTGCTTGAATAATATGTTGAATGGCGAGGAGTTAAATGAAATATAAATATACGATTAAAAACCCCTGCGGTTAACTTGTTGCATTTATAAAACGTGGTAAAGCACGTTAACATGAAGGTATTGATCTTGGAACTGCAATTACACCATATTTATAAGCTTATCGTCCCCGAGATATATTTAATCATCTTGTTTTAAGACGAGAGAAAAAAAAATTAATCGTGATCGTTAAATTCAGTCACGTAACTAGGTATGAGGAGTGGATGATCGCAATGTGGGGGGTATAAAAAGATAGGTATCTTTTGATGCTAGTGGAACTCGTAAAATTCTCTAGTTTCTGTAAAGAAATATGATTAATGACTTCTTAACTTCTTGAGTAGTTTCTTCTAAAAGGTCTAAAATTAATTTTCTAAATTTGCTTTTTCACTTTCAAAAAATAATTCGCATAACGTCAAAAGTAACTAAAAATTATATTTGTGTTGAGAATTACTATTGTTCTTTAATAGGAGAGAACACAGAGTAGAACCCTGAGATACACCAACATGTTATGGTTATATGCTTATCGGATCTTTGAAATTCTTTAATTTTGATTTTTCGAAGCGTTTGCTTTTGTTTTCAGCCTGTTCTATTTCTTGTCCTTGATTTTAAAGGATTCAATACTAAAGCAAAACAGAAATAATGTTGTCTACCCTAAGTTAAATTTATTAAGAATGAAAAGTAAATGGCCGATGTAAAGTTAGATTTCGTGTTATTTATTATAAAGAGCTGTAATTTTTCTCAAAAACCAAAAAACGAATCGTAAAACAAGGGGTATACAGTGATCGTCTATAGTCATGAAATAAATAAAGATTATTAAAAGTTTCACAGTTTTATTAAAATACAACCTGACAATATTGTTTCGACAGCTATGCTGTCATTATCAAAGGTAATATAATTATAAACAAACACGTCGCTAAGGTAGATACAAAATAGGTAACTAGATAAAATAATAATAATAATCAGAATTAAATATCTAATACTTCCAGTAACGGAGAATTACTGAGCTCAAGTTGTTCATTCATTAAAGGTACCCTGAGTTTGTGTTTGTATATCTCAAAGGCTTCTAAAATGTCTAATTTGCGTTTGTTATTACAAAAATGTAGGAATTTAATATTATTTTGAGGAGTCATTGTGTGATTTTGTTCTAAAAGGTGTTTGGCGTAATTCGATTTTTCAGGATGTTTATTTTTGTAATGACGTACGTGTTCTTTATATCTTATGTCAAAATTTCGAAGTGTTTGTCCAATATATACCGAACTACAAAAAGAACAATTTAAACGGTAAATGCCCGATTTCATGATATCATAGAATTACGCCAAACACCTTTTAGAACAAAATCACACAATGACTCCTCAAAATAATATTAAATTCCTACATTTTTGTAATAACAAACGCAAATTAGACATTTTAGAAGCCTTTGAGATATACAAACACAAACTCAGGGTACCTTTAATGAATGAACAACTTGAGCTCAGTAATTCTCTGTTACTGGAAGTATTAGATATTTAATTCTGATTATTATTATTATTTTATCTAGTTACCTATTTTGTATCTACCTTAGCGACGTGTTTGTTTATAATTATATTACCTTTGATAATGACAGCATAGCTGTCGAAACAATATTGTCAGGTTGTATTTTAATAAAACTGTGAAACTTTTAATAATCTTTATTTATTTTATGATTATGGAGTTCCACAAAATAAGGCTGGAAACAATAAACAAGATCGTCTATAGTATTTATAACATCTAAAATATTTATATACCTAGACGGAGCTGAATTGTTGATACTTTTATTCTTAATTGAAAACGGGCAGTAAAAAAGAGCAACAAAGCCCAGAAAATTGTAAAGTTTATCAGATACTCGAACTCGTTCCTTACAGGAAGCTTGGTTTAAGCACTAAACGATGGCCTAAACGAAGACTATAAATAAAGAACAGTGTATTCTATGAATAGTAGGTAATCGATACGTATATCATTTAAACACTTCAATAACATACATTATCCATTAATAGTATATTATATACCAAGAGACTAAAGTGCCTCTTTTAATCCCAAGGGTGCAGCTTGTTGCCCTCGACTACGTCTCGGGCAATAATCACCCGAGGGATTAAAAGGCACTTTCGTTCCGTGGTATATACGCTAATACATTGAATTAAACTTATATTATATTAAAAAAAAGTTAAAAATGTACAATTTAATTGTAAAGTTGTTAAATAAATGTAATTACAATTACAAAACCGATTGGAAATGCTAAGTCTAGTATTCCAGACGATTCAATAATAAAATAAAATTTGATCTCGTACAAATTCCTCTATCTATACTCCTATGAACAACTTGACATCCCGATTGTACTTGAAGAAGTGAAGGTTGGTAATCTGACAGCTTCCACATTATTTCATAAACCTGAAGATTGCAATCGCCTATTCAATTTTGTTAATTGTGCTCATGTCTATGTCACTGTACATATTAATCACAATAATTAACTCATTTTGTAATTTGAATTTGGTTAAACTAGTATTTTAAATAAACTAGTTGGCATAGTAACATTTTTGTTTGTTCACTTTTAATCCCTCCAGAAACGTTAATTGTGAACATGCCGCAAACACACCTAACCTGTGACAGCTGATTACGCTTTGGCATTACAAAAGTAAGGTTAGCATGTTTTGCGGTATGTTCACAATGACTGTTTCACCGCCATCTTCGACATTAAATTAACATCTGTTTGTTATACTTTTAATCCCTCCGGGATTAAAAGTATTCTTAATCCCTCCGGGACTAAAAGTGACACTTTAGTCTTTCAAACGGAAGATTAAAATGGCACTTTTAGTCTACGGAGTGCAAAAAATGATTTTAAAGCAGGAGCGCAGACATTCAAAAACTGATTTATTATTTGAGCTCAATTGACCTAGGACTCTGAAACTAATTTTGGGTATTTAAATTCCGAAACCTAAATAATCTTGAAAACTTGTAGATTTGGTAGCTAGGGTGATAGCCTTGGTAGTGTAAGACACCCTTGGTAGTGTAATGTCTAGAGTGCTGGACTTTCACCCACGCGGCCCGAGGTCGATTCCCGGTGCCGGCAAATCTGGTTAAGGTTTTCTGCAGTTTTCCTTAGCTGTGACACAAATGTGGGATTTGCGCTGTTCCACATGTAAGTCGGCTGCAGCCGCACTTAGGGCCTACGTAATAATAATAATCGCCTCCTCCCTCCCGCACAAGCTTATAGCTTCTGTGGCCTGGTTTAAAGGTGATGGGTTGTAGCAATTTATTATATATATTATTATTATTATGAGTATTCAGAAACTCAGACACCATTAGAGGCAACATATGACATATTAGTTTAGATCATTAGATTTTCACCAAATAAGGCTAGAAACAATAAATAACACCTTTTTAAATATAGTGTACAGGGTCTACGACGAAACTCCTTTATTAGTTTCAATTATTTTCGAATTTGAAAATTTGGCCTAAATGAAACTCTATAAGACAAAGAACTGTATATTTTTAAAATATCTCGAGGCCATAGCACTTGCGGTTAAACTATCAACTTTTTTATTTGAAATGGAACACCCTGTATATTATTGAATTTTTTGATTCTACAACAGACTTTATGAGTATAAGGTCATAATATCAACTAAACTCAACACAATTTTTAGTTCTGGACTAAGTAGTTATTAATTCACTTTTTCTAATAATACGAGCCCCCAACTCTCTCTATCTCCAACTATCTCAAGGGACGAACTCCTCGTCCATTATTAGGATTACTCTAACTACGTGGAACTTCACTGCCAGATCGAATCCAACCTCAGATGTGGTTGGACTTGGTTTTGAATGGGTTTTTCCACCCTGACCTGGCCGGGATAAAACTTACTTTGATTCTCCTCCATTAGTCTCGGTGAGACAGCGGGTAACTGGCACCATATCAGACTCTGACGTCAGGTAAGAGTCAAATGCATCCACACCGGACCCTCATGTTAGCAGAACTTCCTCCGCAACGTTTATGAGTCTTCGTCGAGAAACACGTAATATTATTCTATATTTCTTGAATAAGTTTCATGAATTCTTACCTTAGTACATATCTGTGCGATGATTTCGCAACTGCCTTTTCATGATACTCCATATATTTTCGATATAATTCAGGTCGGGACTATCCGAAGGCCAAGGTAAAAGAATATTTATGTTATGGTTGACAAGTCATGTAATGATTGTTTTAGCAGCATGACAGCTGACACCGTCTTGTTGAAAAATTGCTTTTACCATCAATACAAAAAACGAAATGCAAGCCCATGCATGCGGGGAAACTGCAAAATGTGACAGAACCCTTATACTATACTGCTACATACAACCATCAGATTATTCTTTAATCTGGAGACCAGGCAGGAAAATTTTGTTTTTGGGGATATTTTTTGTTATTGGTGTTTTTTATTCATGTATCCTTGAAAATTGCAGTCATACATTTGAGAGTTTGACATTAACACTGATATTTGTGTTAACTGTCTCAAGCTTTACTTCGTAACTTCGATACTCAATAATTATAAAATAAACTATATTAATTATAAAATAATTAATAAAAGTTTTACAATATTTGTCTACCTGACAATTCTTACACCAAGTATTATTATCAAAGAAATATAAAAGGAAGATAAACAAATACGTCCTTAAGGGTATACGTGCAAGAATTAGCTAACTAAATACAAAACATATAACAAAACTAAATAT
The DNA here is from genome assembly GCA_929113105.1 of Agrypnus murinus. Classification (NCBI taxonomy): domain Eukaryota; kingdom Metazoa; phylum Arthropoda; class Insecta; order Coleoptera; family Elateridae; genus Agrypnus; species Agrypnus murinus. The sequence goes on along the minus strand of OV816029.1, from coordinate 23,717,074 downwards.
ATTCTAGTAATACAGATTTTCTAAGCTCAATTTGCTCGTTCAGTAAAGGTTCTTTGTTAATGTGTTTGTATATGCCAAAAGCTACAAAAATGTCTAATTTACGTTTGTTGTTGCTATTTAGCAACAACTATGCTGCTTATTGTAGGAATTTGATATATGTATTTTGATATTATTATTAGTTGAAGCGCTGTAAAATAACTTAAGACGTGTGATTTGTATACATTTTTTGACCTACAAGCTTTAAATAATAATTTTTTATAAAATAATTTTATACGTATTTCGTTACATAAAATAAATTATTTCAAGGATATTTTTTTTCTTAAATATCTCTAACCGCCCAGTGTTTTTTTTTGTGATTTACTGCATGGTGAGTAAATATATGGATAACTGTTACACACGTTTTACAGTTCAGGAGGCCAAAAATACATGACAAACTTGATCAGATGCGTTGATATATTATGTTATACAGGAACGAAAGTCATGAAAAAGAAAAACATCTCTAGATTTACAACAATTCCACTCAATAAGTTTATTTAAGGTGAATAAAGTACATTAGATCTTTAAATTTGATGGTTTTAAAGGATGAAAATCCAAACTCAAATCAATTCTATCTTTGATCTGCTTTGAACTTGCGCACGTCCTAAGTAAGATTTTAAGTAAACTTCCATGCACTCTTATCTCTCCTGCATCATATTAAAAAATAAAAATTACGCGAGAAGAATTACGAATAAATAAAAAGAACAAATTATGAGATTGGAAAAAGATTGTTGTAGTTGGGCGCCTAGTGGTTATCGCCACTGTTTTCACCCAATATTATGAATATGAATTATTTGCCAAGAACTTCCCTTTTTTAAATTGTGTAACAGTAGAAATTCCAAAAGTAGTAATGCACCAATATTAGTGCGTTAGTCCCTGTATTGAATCAGACTTATTGAAATTTCTGTAATCTCCCCCAGGATATTCCGACTTGGCCAATACATAAACAAAAACAGAACATACCAAGAATAGCGGTCTTACGCAATAACACAATGGTATAGTGCTATACGCACATTTCAGTTGGTACCACTTGCTGTTCCATCCAAAAGATGTTTTTGTACTTCCATTGCCTTCTAAATCATTTCATCAAAAGTAATCGTGAAATGCATATATAGGTAGAGTTTAGCTTTGGTATGTGGCATTCCGCGCCGTGCCGGAGTCGGCTCCACGGGTAGTCGGATAATTGGCCGTCCCTAAAGAAGCACCTGCCCCGGGGGGCGCCCGCACTGTTTGTTTTACCACCACCCGGGCTAATCAATTAGTTAGGAGTCCGAGAGGCAACTTGATCGGACATGATAGTATCGTGCGACAGGCCCAACTGGTTAAACCAGTGTCTCCACCTCGTCCACGAGAGATATTTTTTCTCTTCTTCAACGCCAAAATCAAATTTATTATCGGTACTACCACTTATTAGATGTGTCTTTTTCCCAGAATTGATATCACTGAACTCCTTCACGATGAGAATGGGAAAAATTATAGAATTATAAATGGTATAGGAAGTATAATTAATCATTTCTGTGTGGTGTGTGCTCGCTGGTTAATTGTGGGGTTTGGTTGGTGTGTAAACTTTTCAGAAGTTTTAAAATTATAGGTTCGACGAAAATTTTGGGACGATTCGAGTTTGGGAAAGACTTGTAGAGGTGCAATTAGTTAAAACGCTTGTGTATGTCAAAATCAATTTGAAACCCATAATTCCGTGTTTCAACCGTGTCTGCTAGAATTGTCCGACGTGGAATGAGAATAAATCATAACGTTTTATGCGTCCATAAAAATGTATAATTTTAACTGTTAGAACTAATTTTGCTTTAACACGAATGTTATTATTCTTAAATAAACAATGGAAGTAATATTTTTATTGTAGGTAGGGTTAGTATAAAGCAGATTCAGTGTTGCACAGCGGCGCGCCTATATGAATTATTTATTGATTCACAAACATTAATGTACTATTGGTTTCATAATTATCTAGGACACCATGATGCTATTTTTTATTATTTTATCCTATACATTTACACTAAAAAAAATTAAATAGCATCAAATTAGCCTTGCTGTCCTAGATCATTATGACATCAATAGTACATACTTGCATGCATACAAAATCTTTCACTCTGAATTTATAAGATCTGATCCATACTGAAATGTAATAACCTACACCATGAGCTCTTTATTCACTGTCAATTTACAAGACGGGACAATTACTAATTACGCACTCCAATTAGATTTTTTAAAGAAACAATTTTTGGTCTAAAACTTTTCCTGTAATTTTATAAATTAAAATATATAATTCCAAACACAAATCCATAATTTGGATATAATAATTTCAACAACCATTATTTAACCCGCGATGTTTCTACACCACCCACAATACAGAGCCAAAACTTTATACCACAAAATTATTCAACCTGTGGTCAAAGCAATTTAATGTCTTAACTAATTCAAATCACCATAAATCGTCTTGTCATATCACAAGAAAGTATATTAATTTATCACGAACTATTCAAGAAAATATTAACACTAAAAACATGGATGATACAAGTGATCAAGACATTGCAAAATAACACACTTGTAACAATATTTCTTTGGATTTATGGGAGCATCAACCCCTTATGGTTAACAACAATCCATTTTAATCGTTCTATTCTCTTATCTTTATATTTTGATTTTATAGGTCGTTCTAACTCTTCCCGATTTTTCTCGATGTTTGTATGGTTTGAACATCTATTAGAACGGAACTTCATTAAGTTTCTTTTCAATAAGGTTGCGGATTGAAGAAGAAGCATTTCACCACACCATTTTGTTAAATCCAAATTTCACTTCAAACCAATCAAGATCTCTAAGCTTTTATTTTTTTAATTTTTAGTTCTTCCCTTGGATCATGGTTCCTGAGGATTTTGTTCTAATCTAACTAACTAAATCACTTACTTCACTAACTTGAACAGGTATTATAAGAGATTCCGGCGATACGACCAGCTGAAAGGTATAGAACACATGTTATTAAAATTATTAAATTAACCAATTAAGTATATGTCATCCTCTGTTTTCATAATAATAACGTGCACTTCAGTATTGGCATCATTATAGAACGTAGCTTTGGGTAGCGTTAAATTTTTAATGGGTCGCGAAATGACAGCTACCTTGCGTTAAAGGGAGGAACTGGTAAAATACTCTTAAAATGGCCGATTCTTTGAGTAACAATTAAAAAAAAAGGTTTTCAAAATGCGATGCGAAAGATAAGGTAACATAAGAACTAAAAAGCATCAACGAACGTTAGTCAAGTGCGACCGAGGTAAGTAAGCCCGCCGAGGAAGCATGGTGGGTGGGAGCTTCAACTGAAATTCAACTCAAAGATTGATCCATAATGATCGAGGATGGTTTGAATTTACGACACGTTTAATTATTGTCACGTTGGCAACACGAATACTTTTTAGACATTTTTATCATTATTTTATTTTTTCTACAGCTGTCAAAAATGATGACATTTCTTCATTAATATCTGTATGCAAGATGCCACTTTGGTTTTGTTTACTTGATATTTGAGCAATGTCGTTTCCGTAGCAACAACGAAACTGTCCACTTTGCGCTAAAATAAAATTTTCCTTGTGTTATTTTTTATGATTTTTTTCCTACTTTTTCGGTTATTTCAATAACGCTGTAGAAAAAACGTATGCAATTCGTGCTCGAAATGACTTTGGTGGTCTCGAATGAGATTTTGACTCGGCTCGCCTCGCCAAAAGGCTTTTATTCTTGACCACCAAAGTAGCATTTCGCGCACTAAATACAGAAATAATTGTTATATTTACAATATTATATTTATTATTATATTTACAAATAATTATTATAGTTGCATCTCAAAAATAATGTAGCTTACCTCATTAATTTTGCTGATATACTTACTTACTCAGTCCTAAGGTGGTAAAAGATCTTACGGATGTAAGGTGGTTGGAGTTAGGTTACTACGGTTTTCGTCTTTATATCTCTCTCTGCATTGTTTTTCGGCTTGTCTTTTGTTTCACTCCATGCCACTTAATGTCACGCTTTTTCATTGCACTTTTTACTTCTTTACTCCATTTTTTTCGATCTTCCTTTCTTCTTGTTTTTGTATGGTTTTGCTTCGAACACTCATCGTACCGTTTTCTCTTCCCCATCCTCATTACATGTCCGAACCATGTCAGTTTCCTTCCTCTAGTGAGTGTATTTTGTATTTTGTATTGTTTTCAGGTTTTCTTCTCTATACGTATTGTTCCTTATTTTGTCTTGTCTTGTAAGAATTTTATTTCTGAGCTTTGTATTTTGCTTCTCTGATTTTGTGTTAGTGTCCATATCTTGGATCCGTAAGTGAGGATTGGGGTTGCCACTTTCTTAGAAATTTCTGTTTTTACCTCTTTTGGTATTTTTTGTCAGAAAGGTATTCTTTATTGCGTTGAAGAATCTTCCTGCGTCCCCGTCCTTGCATCTATTTCTTTGTCTATTCTTCCATTTTGTGAAATTGTTGTCCCTATGTACTTAAACCTATTGACTTGTTCCAATGTCGATTCTTCCAATTTCATCTGATACGTCTTCTCTTGCCTACTTGCAATCATCGTTTTCATTTTGTATTTGTTAATCTTCATGTTGACTGACTGTCATAAATATTTAAGTTATTGTTCTTTGTTCTGTCATCTTTTGCAATGATTACCATATCTTATATTGTCATATGGTAATCACAAGTAAGATATGGTAAGATATAATCAATGATTATAGCTTACCTTATATTGTTTTATTTGGTTTTTTGCTTTTTGGCAACTTCATCTATAACCCGTGTGAACAGTAAAGGCTTAGTATATACCTTGTCTTACTCCTTTTGCAGTTTTGAACATTGCTGATATTCATGCTGATATACTACCTTTTTTTTTGTTAATTTTGTTATAAACAATTGGGTCGCAGTACAACTTTAAACAAGTATATTACACTAAGCTACAAGTAAGCTTACACTCTTAGCGATAGGTATCATACTGGAACTCATGGCGCCCTGGAAATAAAAACTCTATCTAGCTACTCCGTCTCCATTGTAATGCCCTTGGGTAAGCACTTAGATCAAAAGCTCACTTGGATATCTTACATAAGGCAAGATGAAAACAAGTGACAACAACAAAATAAGTGTGGGGTCCAACGCTGGGGTTTTGCATTAAATCATCCAATACAAAAAGCCTGCGAAAATTTCAGTCTAAAACGATTCCATCGAATACCTTACATAAAGGCAAGATGAAAACAACTTGATCTAAAAGGAAAACAAAGGCATTGTCTAATAAGCAGACAATTTCAGCTTTCGTTAGATAATAAACTGCTCTTCAACAAAGTCATACTTGGTACAGTTGCACCGCGATTGTTGTGATGTCACACCGTCAATTGATAGTGTGAATGATCAGTGAATTAAATTTGCATCGGTTTACCGTCCCATCATCGACAACGACCTATGTCACACAGTAGTCTCCATCAATGAATTTTTGGGTAGAAAAGAGCATTCCTGTGGTTTCTCAGCCTCCCTATTCACCGGATCTTAGTTCCTGTGCTTTTTTAATTCCCCCGACTGAAAAATCATTTGAAACGGCGCCATTCTGGTACGTTGGATATATCTAGCAGAGCGTAACCGATGAGCTGAAAGGCATTTCAGCAGAAGCCTTCCAGGACTGTTACGAACAATGGAAACAACCCTTCAGACGGTTGTAGCTGCCCAAGGGATCTATTTTTAAGTGGATAGATAGCCTTGATTTGTAAAAAGAATAAAGAAGAAAATTCATGGTTAAAGGAAAACCGGTCTCATTAGTTTTTTACCAAATCTTTATATCGCAACAGTCCAGAAGACTGCTCTAGAGTCTTTTGACGAGCCCCTTCTTCTAAAAGGTTTTATTGTTGGGGTCTGTAATCCAGAAGATCATATTCATACACAGAACATCAACAATTGTTGATGTAGTTGTAGGTGTCATAAAAGCAAACTCCTGCCGTTTATAGGAGAGGCAAAACTACATAGCCCCATTGCAGCTCATGATTTATGAAATTGTAGCTATCTGATCAGGTAAAAAACCAAAAACTAAATTTATTGATAGCCTTGATTTGTAAAAAGAATAAAGAAGAAAATTCATGGTTAAAGGAAAACGTTTTCTACCAAATCTCTATATCGCAACAGTCCAGAAGACTGCTCTAGAGTCTTTTGGCGAGCCCCTTCTTCTAAAAGGTTCTATTGTCGGGGTCTGTAATCCAGAAGATCATATTCATACACACAACATCAACAAGTGTTGATGTAGTCGCAGGTGTCATAAAAACAAACTCCTGCCGTTTATAGGAGAGACAAAACTACCTAGCCCCATTGCAGCTCATGATTTATGAAATTGTAGCTATCTGATCAGGTAAAAAACCAAAAACTAAATTTATTTGCAACTAATAGGGAGAAGAAGTGCATACGTCATACCGTGCCTGACGTCATAATTCTTTCCTCGCAACGCGCATGTACTTCAATACGGCACATTATATTTTCATTTCTGATTATTGATAGTGTTAAAAAGGATGTTTACAAGCTATAAAAACACTTACCCAATGGCTTTCACCCATTGTTGTTTCAATATTTTATTTGTGATAGTACCTATCTATTATTTTAACCTCACAAAGTAGCGTCACGTTTTCTCTTCCAACTGTCAACAATGTCAAAACTGTCAAACAAACGGTTTACAGCGAAGTAGAGCGATGCGAACATGCGCGTTGCGAGGAAAGAATTATGACGTCAGGCACGGTATGACGTATGCACTTCTTCTCCCTATTGTATAACTCCATATCCCGGCAAGATAAAATAAATGCCCAACAGCTTCAATTGTTAACATTTATTTGGGAATTCACGGAGAAAACCCTTCCAGTTTCTTAAAATCAGCGTACTGTTATTTACTTCCATCTAAACATCCTCAGCTCTCTTGTCTCTAGCGAATTGATCAAGACTGTCTTGATTACTACTTTGTCTCAAACTATAACCAGTCAACAAGTAATACTTACTTTGTTATGAAGTGTTGAAACACCTGCTAGCATCGCATAGAATCCAAAAATTTGTACTTATACAAGACTCAACATACGGATGATAGTATATACTTATGCCACTCACATTTGAAGAAGGATTATCGGGGATAATATAACTAGTGTTATGATTATCATCGGTGATAGCCCGAGTTAAAACCGACGAAAATTGACCGAGTGCGAAGCACGAGTTCAATTTTCTAAAGGTTTTAACGAGTGGTATCATCGTTGATTAATCATAACACGTGTTATATTTGGTGAGAGAATATAATGAACGTTGAAAGAAAATAAACACTGAAACTTTCTGTCACTTTGACAGTAAACAATTTTATTTATTAAAAACAGGTCAGGACAGTCAACATGCGGTGATAGAATTATCATCGATTTGATAGCCTATTCTGCGAGTTTGTTTTTGTACTTTCACCAATGAAATTAATAAAAAATGTACCATGTGACACTTGAATTATATTCTCAGGTAAATATGGATCAATTTTAGTTGTCAGACAATTATTGTCAGGGCCGATGAGAGAGCACGCGGCCGTACGTTTTCATGGTTTCCAGGCTCGGTTTCATTGTTACATCACTCAACATGCATATGTGCTTTTGAGAGCCAAAATACAAGGTTCGACTGATTCTTGTTGCTTAATGACAGAGTGAAACAAATCTTACACTTTCTTGGGATTAATAATAATCGTAGTTAAATGGGAATAGGGGATTGCCGCTTTCGGGCCAAAACTCACTATTTACATATACATTGATACTACAGCACTCGGAATTGACACTTTTGGCACGATAGTTTCAAAGGAGAAAAGTTGAACTTGGACAAACACGCAAGGAAGAAAAGACATTTTCTTCCTGAATTGCACATAATTGAAAAATTTGGAATTATCTTTTTAGTAAAAAACGACTATCTAAATTTGTAATCATTTTTTAAGATGTAAGAAGACAAAGTATCTTTAGTAACTTTTCATCGTTGTTCTTTTATATCGCCATAATCTGGTTTGGATATCGGAAAAGTAAAAAATTATAGGTTCAATATTAATCATCATATGAAAAATAAATACTTTTCCTTCCTAGGGAGACAAAGTACCATTTTACCCTGATAATGATCGGGAGAGTAAAATGGAACTTTCTGTTAAGGTAGTAGAAAAAATACATAATTATGAAAGATCAATAATGTGCATGTAAAACATATTTATTACATGAAAGTCTAACTATTTTTTTATTCATTGGTGACTGATTTTATATGTCCTTCAGTGGAATCATAATTATTATTAATCTTGTAAAAAGTAGCATTTATTCTGGAATTCTGTACGTTTCAGTCAGTCTTGAGCATATACCATAAGATAGATAAAAAGGAAAGGTTAACGTTATTACAAGAAGTGATATTAATTAAAACGTTTAACTTTTTTATAAACTTAGCAAAGCAGTTTTCTTCGAGATTTACCTTTCATAGTAAACCATTAAAAATGAAAGTTACTTGACAAGATTTTAGAGTGAATATGTGTGGGCGATTTCTAAACGGTTTATAGGATTAATTAGCCAGAGAAGTGTAGATGAAGATATTCATATTAGATTAGAACATATTTTTACTCTTTATGGAAGTCTTATAAGCTTTTATTATTTTTTATTTTTAATTTAATTTGATACTCTTGACTAAATAAAAAATGCGTGACATTTGTAATAAAATTATTTTTTTAGTTGATACCATCGTTTAAATGTGTTTTCGTGAAATGTTTATTTAATGGTTGAAATGGGAAAAGAATATAAAAAGTGATCGATTTAGTGTTAAGTAGCCCGCAAGCCCAATCTATTTGAGTATCAGTATTTTTTGTATTTTGAAGAATTTAATACATTTGGGTAATGTTAATGGTGATAGTTGAAATTTTCTTGTTGAAAGCTTTGGTCACATAAATTCTTTCATGGATGGATACTTTTAATGTCTAACCAGAGATTTTTTGATATTGGATATTGGCAACGTTTTATTTTATTAGCATGTCCGCTACTGCTTGACACTATGAGATATACTTTGTGAATAATTTATAGTAACAGTCTCAAGGAAAATGAGGTTAGGGTTTTAGCACTTCAAAATCTTTAAAACTTAATATCTCAAAAACTCAAAGACTTGGAGATTTAGATTTGAATATTTTGAAAAGTTTGAATTTTCCGAATTTTTTTATAAAAGTTCAATATTTTGATTTTTAAATATTCTAAGAAGGCCCTGAAAACTTTGGTGTTTGGGAGCTGTTTGGCCGATTGTACTTGATTTGATCTAACTTGATATGACATAGTACTTAGATTTGATCACACAACCATCACACCAAATTTTGCCTAAATTGATTTGACCTACGGTTGAATTTGATCGACAGTTAGATTTGACCTACGAGGATTTAATCTAATTTTTGATTTGACCTAAAACGTATTGTACGACTAGTAGTCAATCCATTTGCGTACAAATGCCTTGCAGTTTTACAAGAGAAGTCGAGATGGAATTATTATTGACAAGCAATGACAGGTTCGCAGGGTAGGTTATGCATACTTTATGATCGCTTTAGGTCAAATATAACTCCATCCTGTAAGTCAAATCTTTTTGTTTAGACAAAAAACAAGTAGGTCAAATCTTGTTCATCACATTATTCAAGGTCAAATTCAATGCCACTGTTTGATCAATGATGGCCCCAACTTTAGAACACAACTGTTAGATATTCACTGATCGAAAGTTTAATATTTCAGATTTTATAAATCAGAAGTTTTTCAGATCACGATTGTTCAATGATCGACCGAGTTGTTGCCAACGCCACAATACCTTATATGATTTTAAAATAGCATTAAGACAAAAAATTCTAGACGCTATTAAAGTTTGCAACACCGATGCGCTTGAAACTTTTAGAGACTACTACCTACCTTAACAACAATTTTTGTTCAGATAATTTCTTAACCTAATCAGCTATTATACCCCTCCCCTCGTGATGTAGGACGATTGAGATGTCAATTTTACGTGGAAACATTCAACAAGAACGTGCTAAAACTCAAAATCTCGGCCTCGGCGAGTACGGTAACCTTATCCTAACTGCCTACCTATTTAAATTAAGATTTACAGAAATTAATATACTTGCCGAGGCCGACATTATGTGCTCTAGCACGTCGGGGTTGGAGTTGGGTTGGCTTCCTCGCAAAGTTGACATCTCAACCGTTGACTTGCCCAGACGGGTGATTGGATTACAGATTTCCTAAGCGAAACTTATTTTTAACGTCTGATGAGTAGTTTTTGGAAGCTTCAAGGGAATAAAAAAAAAGAATTTTTACCGATCTAGTTTATTGAAGCGACTTTTTCATTTTTCCGATGATCCGATGATCCCTTAGATGGATCTATGCTTGAACTGGTTCGAGCAAGTTGAATGCAGCTTAGCTAATTATATTTTTAAGTAAATTTTCAATTAAGTTTTCGTATGAAACTTATTCGAACGAGCTCGATTATTCGGCTGCTGGTAGATTTACTGTTAGACTAGTTCCGATAGAACAGGTGCACAACATTTTGATGTCGTGCAGCATGAAACAAACTACATTCCTCAGAACAAAAGCCCCACGATCAGGTGTCATTGAAACAAAGCTTTTTTTTGTTACTCTAAAATTCCAAGTACTAATTTAAAAGTCCCGCGATGGACTATCACTCTAATCTTAATAAAAAACTCAAATCACTAAATACTTACTGTACTATATGCACCGGCTGAGATCTCTAATTATGCAAATATAAATTCAGGTGTGGGTGTTAACCTCAAAAGCTTTTAATTAATTAATGGAATTAGGAACAAACAAAAAATAAAAAAAGTAGTGGGCGCCACCAAATTGATGTTAACAAAATCTAGGAATCCCAATTTGGAAATATTCCTTCTTGGAAAAATTGACGTTAATTTAATCAATCACATATCAATCGATACTAATGAATTTTAATTAACAAAAACATCAGCAATTTGTTGAGCCAAACTATATCATACCATAATTAAATTTGAAATCTGTATATTAAAACAAAACCTTAATTAAAAAAATCAATACCTTAGAACATTTTGATTGGTCCAAAAAAGTCCTAGAAGTTGCGGGAACATCTTGAAGTTTGAACTATATTATCTTAACGCGTTCATCGAACTTTAACATAATTATTTGCATAACTCCCAAACGTAACAAATTCTCAAGAATTACAACGGTAACTGTACTTTAACACTGTATACTTGAAGGCTGCTTAACAAATCCTTAATCGGTAATACGGAATTATACTTAATTTTCCGATATAACGAGACGGCACTACTTTTCTTTGCTAAATTAACTAAGCTTGCGAAATAATCCTTATATTGGATCAATTTACAAACAACGAAATCGGTACGATATAACACTTAAATTAAATTGAGACATAAACGGAAGTACGGAATATTTTATTGAATTCAATAATTCCGAACTAAATACTTAATAATAGAAGCATACATTCACCGTAACGACCCTTTTAAAATATCCTCGGGACGCAAAGCGCCCGGAGGAGCCTCGAGGCACCAGCCTCTTTGATGGTTCTCTTCGATCGTCTTGTTAAAAACTAAAAACTGAACTAAAAAGGATCTGAATTTTATATCTTGACAAATAAATTTAAGGAGGGAGTTTTTGAAACTAACCTATGGCCAAACAACGCGGCTTTCACAAACCAATCAAAGATTAATATTTCAGAACAAAGAATATTTGAGGGACTTCACTCATAATTGAGATCTGCAGTATTTGCAGTAATTTGATACACCGGGATCGAGAGTTTATTTATCCAAAAGCTGCTAACAAACACGTACAGGGAAACCATAAATTAAGGCCAAATGAATTCTGTTTTAATGTTTTTCTTCTGCGAAACAAAGATTATAAACCTGGGAACATCTTAAAATGACCGTTCACACCAACGAAAACCTTGCTGATTCTATAATATTATTTATAAATATACAAAAATGACTTTTAATACATGAAAGAAAGCATTATTTAACTTAACGCAATGTTTGCAGTTTTGACGCAACCAAATTTTATTAAATTACACAGAACCGTACTGGGGTTTCTTTATTATTTATACATATAAATGATGTTTATTAAATTAAAAAAACATAACGTTACAAGCATCGTGAGGCTAGGTCTTCAACGTATCAGTCGATATCTTACAAGATTACAGTACTGGGTTTGACCGGTGTGCTTCAGATCAGCACCAAACCCCCTACAAAAGCCAAAAGAAACAAGAGGCAAAAGAAGCCTCTACTTGTAGGGCAGGCCCATCGAGGCGAACCACCCGTTAAGTCCGAGGGAACCTATAGATGACAGCAGGAGACCATCGAACTTAATTAGACTTTCCACACCCCTATTAGCAAAAGACTGTTGCACCGTTAATAATAAGACTCATAATCACTTCCATGCCACCCATTGTTATTGCCACAAAAAGAAAGAAGTGTTACAATGAGGCCATGAGTTTATGCGACCTTAGTGACGTAAGTTATGTGCATACACCATACTCATGTATCTTGGTCTACCCTTTCCGACACGAGAAGACGTCAGCTATCACTCTTCTGGATGTTGTCTAGGGCACGGACTCTTTTTCTCAAGCTTAACCATAGATTTATGACATTTCGGTCAAATATTACCTGATAGTTTTCTGGCATTTTGCTGTACTATCATCAGACATGGGTTGTAAATGTGAACTTCCTCGGAAACGACTAATTTTCCATCCACCCTTTCGCCGCTCTCCGTTCAGAAAGTTTGATATATCCATTGAGGAGCTATAAATAGAAATTTTGACACGAATCCCTAATCCAGATATGAGACTCGTATCACTCCAAAACTTCACACTATAGATGACATTTCAATGCTTAGAAATGTTGGTATGTTCTTCCCGCTTCAAAATATCTTGCCCATTTTTGCCATTTTAGTTATTAACAAAAATGTTTTCTTGGTCAGGATAACTTGTGACATTTAAGAATTATTATTCAAATATCCGCTAACCCAAGGCAATAAATTTTAAATAATAATTAGCCGTTTGCAATAAAACATAATAAGTGTAACTTGCTGCATCATCACTAGGTCTGATAACTGCCTGCATTCATGTTGGTAAACTTCTTATCAAATCAGAAGGGTTTTGTCAAAGGCTATTCCCACTCCAAAATAACGTTGACGAATCCTGGAAGCAAGTAGGTAAAGGTCTGCGCCCTTTATTAAGTTTTCTAGAGCATCTCAAATATTCTTGATGGGATTTGGTGCTATGAAATCTCAGTATCCCTTGCACCATGTCTACCCACATTTTATTTTGTTTGTATAAAGGAATTCTACAGAGCAGCCGTGGATGTTGCTGAATATAATTTTATAATCTTTTGGGATTAACACCTCTGTGCAACACCTTTTCGTTGCCTACCGAATGGTATGGACTGCAGCTGCTGTTGCTTCCAATCCATAAACTCAAAAATCAATAATAAGCTATTTATGTAACAAGTACATAATGTAGGACTTTATAGACAAGCCCAGGTTATGGCCGAGCAAGCGAAGCGAGCAAGTCCTATAAAAAGGGCGAGTCTATAAGGTCCGATTATGTAAGAGTTGCATACAAAGCTTTATGTTCGATTCCTAAAATTCGCTAATTATCAAAAAAATCAGTTTATAAATTTGACATTTATTCTTGACAGAAAAAAATTTGACATGTCATATGTAGTTGCCATACTTTATTTTACTACTATATACTTTATTTTACTACTACCACTTTATTTTACGAGTACAATAATAAGCCAGTTTACTGCCGCAAAACAATACAATAAACAGTATTTTATAATGCAATCGGACATAATAGCTATTTATGTAACAAGTACATAATGTAGGACTTTATAGAGAAGCCCAGTTTATGGCCGAGCGAGCGAAGCGAGCAAGCCCTATAAAAAGGGCGAGTCTATAAGGTCCGATTATGTAAGAGTTGCATACAAAGCTTTAAGTTCGATTCCTAAAATTGGCAAATTATCAAAAAAAAAATCAGTTTATAAATTTGACATCTATTCTTGACAGAAGAAAATTTGACATGTAATATACAATTGTCATACTTTATTTTACTACTATATACTTTATTTTACTACTACCACTTTATTTTACGAGTACAATAATAAGCCAGTTCACTGCGGCAAAACAATACAATAAACAGTACTTTATAATGCAATCGGACATAAAAATATTTATGTTACATCTATACCTAAGTAAGTATATGCTTGTGCTACAACTCTTCTAAATCTTTTGTCATTTGGCTACCACCTGCCAATTCACACTTTTATCAAAATCGTAATAACCTCATTGCAGTACTTCGACGAGAATTTCTGTACACCACTCAGCACTACATTGCCTACCAAAGTGGCCTACGGTGTGGACTACAGATGTTGCCAATACTTAAAATTAGAAATCAATTAAATATTTATATTACGTGTATAAGTAATTATATTTATTATTGAAGATTGCGATTGAAGTTAGGTCATTGGATTATACCATTTACTATGGATGTATGTAATACCAACTAAACAAAATTACTTTTAAAAATACAATAACAGTTACCGTATTTCGACTTTGTCATTGAACTCGTGGTGCTTTAAATGTGATTCTAAAAATGTTACTTTTTTGTTTAATGTAATTTAATGTATAATTTAGCTACTTTGGCTAAACATTTTACAGCGTAAAAAATCAATATGCAAGCAAAATTGAATATGTATAATAACAAACGACCGTGTCTGCCTTCTGTACATCAAACTTGGCACGCAATCCTCATCGTCCAGTTTTCCTGCTTTATACAACAGGAGACTAAAGTCGACTTTTACACGCCTTTTGCCATGCCCAGATTAATATAAATATCCTGTTAATTTCAATATATGCATACCTGAACGTGCATTTAAATTTGATTTTATGTGCGGCGCTTGTAAGAAAACTCATTTGAATATAAAAGACGCAAGTAAAAGTTTCCAATTACTTTTTTGACTTTTTCCTTCTACTGTTCGCTCACTGTTCTCTCGCCGTCTCTGTTTGTTGGTTCGGTTGGTTTTATTAATTATCATTTTATGTAATATATTATTTATATGTTGAAGTTGAGAAATTGGTGCTTACACGTCTAAAACTATGTAAGAATAAAAAATAACATGAATCGATGTTAAGAAGATGTACCCATAGATAAAGAGCTGTATGAATGTTTTGCATTTATAGACTATTGCTGTCTAGAAAGTTTTATTATTAAATAAGATGAATAATAGTTGCTGTCAAGAAATATACATATCAGTTTTTTAAACCGTTAAGTTATATTAGAGTGCCAGAATTTAACTTATTCACTATAGCTTAAAGTATTGCAGAAACGTTTTGGTTAATGCATACAATATTAGGAGTTACATTTCTTGCATAATATGCATTGCAATGTAATGAAACATAAGAATTCAAGAAGATATTCTCAAAGGTGTTTATATAAGATAAAAAGTGTGAAGTGGCTTATTGAAATTCTTTAACCATAAAAGCAGTCGCTGATTGTTCTTTGGATAAATTCTTGCATTTATTCCTGCAAGTTTTTGATCATTTGAACGAGTTCTTTTGATGTAAGTTTTAGTGTTCAGTAGTTGGCTACACATTTATTAGTAATGACTAAACATCTTTATGGATTATTTTTTGTCGATCTCAACATTCATTGAAATTGCATGGTATTCGGTACCTGAAATACCAAAACTGCAGATTATTACAAAAATAGCTTAAGATCTTTCTTACGACAAAAATGTTTTTTAGAGCTCTAGTAAACGATGATGCATTCTTTAAATTTATAAAATTGTGTTAAATCAAGATGTTAATGTTTTATTCTAGATTCTAAGCTTTACTGTGGAAATCTTTCGAAGTTTACATCCAATGTCAGCTAGTACAAAATCTTGTGTTCTGTTCAATTTTGGAAGTTTTCCAAATTACTGAATGGTTGGTTATTCGGTTGCTCTGTCGTGCACAAATGACAAGCTGTAACTGTTTTGCAAGAAATATTATAGAGCAATTTACAAAAATCTGGCTACATTGTAGTCTTCCGAAAATTGGTTATACCTGCACAAGTGCCCTAGTACTTTTTTCACTATTTCTCATGTGGTATGTCATTAGACTCTCCCTGACCTAAAGAATTCAAAAACACCTTGAGATATTAATTGAATTCCAACTTCTCCATGATTCTATGTGATATATCACTCGACTATAGCATACCAGGTACCACAAAGTCCAGTGAAACTACTTTAATCGCTTTGATGATCTTTACTCCCTATTCCATAATTCTCTCCGCAAATCTCAAATAAAAATGGCCACCTGTGTCAGATCAATCGACACACCGCTAATGTTGACCTTTACATCTCTCCATCTAGTCTCCACTTCACCACGGTCGGTCTAGAGGGGGATCACCACCCTCAAAAGCACAATTAACGGTGTAAAATATTTTATAATACCTTTTTGTAGCGTTCCCATTCACTCGAATTATTATTGAGAACTTTGGTATTTCGATTGGTTTCTAAGAATTAATTTTTATGCATTAGTTATGCAACTATGAAAAGGCTTTTGATAGGATGAGTTGCCTGTATGGACAATTTGCAGTTTCATTTTATCCTAGAAAATATTTAATTTTAAAATCTTGGGATGCTAGTTTATCTATTTTTGATTACTGTTGTCTGCTTTTAAGATTTTTCCACTTCCTTTTCTTCTTTTCTAGATTTTTCCTGCTTTGAAAGGAGGAAACTATGTTTTTCTGGGGTGTTTATATAAAACGATTTAGTTTTTGGACATATCCTCTTAAATCATTTGAGATCAGATTGAATTTCTGTGAAATCATTCAATAAAGAAAATCTATCTACCTGCAATAACCAAGATTCTCATTTTTCTTTCAACTTGATAATTACTTATTAGCCGCTGGTCAATCAGGTTCATGTAGGATGAATAGTTTCATAGTTATAATATAAAACAAACACGTCGCTAAGGTAAATACAAAAACTAGGTAACTAGATAAAAAGATAAAAATAATCAGAATCAACTATCTAACACTCATTTAAATCAATTAAATAAAATTAAAGATCAACCAATTCAAATTATTTCCTAATACAATCTCCGTTTAGTCGATAACACTATTTAGACGTCCAGGAAGACCTAAAATTAAGTCAGTTGCATATTGGGCAGTAATGGTGTCCCATGGTGTCTATGTTTTGGTAACACCACGAATCATAAATACTAAAGCTGTTTTGGCAATGTCCTGACATTTTTCTGAACCCAAATCTTGAAACCCTTGAATCTCACCTGTGGGCTGATTGAAATGCAGGCTTGGTTGAATACTCATTTCATCAAACATCAATACACAAATGCGATCCCTGGATTTCAAGACTAACATTATCTTTTAAATTATCGAAAAGATTGTTGTTAATACCTGGTTCATTGGGCACTGATCGTAACATTATGATTTGGCTTCGAATAAATTGAGCTACTCCACTATCCAAAGAAGACGTAAGGTGATCTACAATTTCTGCTTTGTCCATGCGGTCCAAAAAATTCAATCGTCTTCTAACAGTTTTCAGCTGTGACTGTAGCTTGGTGCTTTGTAACATAGTAAACTGCGGTGCAAGACTTTTTTCTTGTGAGTCGATTGAGATACTCGTGTGTGTTCTATTGATTTTAGTAAAGGCTTATCTTGCTTAATGCATAACTCTGCAGCTTTTTCTATCCTCTCTAGGGACAAATTAGATTGGTACGAATCTGCTAAACAATTACACATATTACGCTTTTAAAATTGATGCTATTATCTCATTTTTATTTCGAGGTGCCATACGTCAACCTCAATTCTTATTAATCCCTAAGGTCCGGCGAAGCGGCAGGCCAGTTGGAATTGTAATGCCATGCTCTTGTAAATGCAGATGTATGGCATCTTTCGTTATCTTGTTGGAATCGCCCTCCCTCACGATATAAAGCATTTCAATACCACTTTTTATTCTGTTATGATTTCATAGTCTGCGCCATTTCCAAGTTCAGATAATTCCGCCAGTTTTTTCACTTTTCAAACTCCTCCAAACAAATTTTCGTCTAACTTCCTTGTTGCTAATTTTGACATAGTATGTAATTCTGCAGATAGTTTTGGATGCTTTTTTACTATATTTGGCTTGTGCTAAATATTGTTTCCTGGCATGTTCATAGCTAACTATCAATGCAACCTAGGAACCAAGGGAGTGACACACCAAGGGGCAGAGTTCTCGCATCCTTATACCAATCCAGGTTTAATATAATCATATAATACACCTTAGGGATGGAATGGATGAAATAAATACCTTAATATTCTTTTTTTATATTCCATGTACAAGTACATCATTTCACTTTTCTGTCAAACATAATAATGTTTAAATAATAATTTGTTTACAATTTATCGGTCATTGGCTTGTAGGGATGTGTTCAGAAACTGCAGCGAGTAATACTTCAGTGTGTTCAATAAATTGAATTGGTTATAAATCTTGAAATTAACTTATTTTTTTGTAAACGAAGTAATTATTAGCTAAGTTATTATGAAGACAACAGTTAACGGGTACGATAATTTGGAGGTACCATTGATTTATGCTATTCGATTTACGTCAAGGCCTTAATGATTCTGATCATACCAACTAAGTATTTTTATGCTTCGTCAAATAAGCGTTAGTGATCAAAAATTCGAGCAAAATAGAATATCTTATTTACTTTATGCATGAATTTCAATATACATACTAGCTTTTAGCAACTTCCGTTGAGTTTCATTCTATTTGGCGTTCATCGCCATGTCAGAGTAAGTAATACTGCTGATATTCTTTTAAAAGAATGACCTGTATATGACGTTGTGTCTGGCAAGTTACTGCAATTTAAGAAGGTATTTAACCGATTCTGTTGATACCAGCTGGTTGATTTTTGTATTTCCCTTTAATCTAGTTCACAAATAGGCGACGGTGACCTAAAACAATAGTTTCTTATTAAAGTCTGTAGATGATTCGTCAATAACTGTAAAAGTACGTTCTGATCCTGTTTCTATCCTACCCGCATCTGCATTGCAGTGTCCCAAAATATGGTCGCCATGAGCTTTCCAGCTGTCTTTTGCACTTTAAACTTCTTTGGCGGGGGTATACCTTTTTTTGCCACTGCATTGAATCTTGTTTGGATTCAGGTTTATAGTGGGGAACACCACGGTTCATCTCCTGTAACAATCCGATTTAATCTCTATCCTCTCAATCCTCTATCGTGTTTTGAGGTGGCGATGGCGTTAGCATTCTCGGGACCCATCTTGCACAGACCTTTGTCATACCGAGATGAGCGCGCAGAACTTTAAAAATGGTTGACTCTGATACTCCAACCATTTCTACAAGTTGTTTCTTTTCCAGATGTGCTGCATTACCAAAAATGTTTGTTTGTTTTGTTTGTTTATTTTGCCAAATAAAACAATTCTTAGTGCGTCTAAATACTTATAATTATTAAGTAACCAAGCTAGTTATCATTATTTGAAGTTATACTATATCTTTTTAGTAGAATGTTACTGTAATTCATCAGTAACATTCAGAGCACTCAGCACTTAGGGTTCATCTCATTGACGGAAGCCAAGATATCAAAAGCATCTATTTTTTACAGAGTTATACAAAACGTAAAGGGTTTTCCTCCATACTTTATTCAGTGGTTTTGTTTTGGGATCCTTCAAATAGCATATGTAATAGGATACTAAATTTGTATTTGTACTAAAAGTAAGATATTTATAGATTCTTCCATGGATTAGTGGTTAGCATGTTGATCTCATAATCCAAGGGTCGCAGATTCAATCTCCAGCCGAGCTGGTAATTATTCACAGCGGTAGGTCTCGTGTTAATGGGATATTTGGCGCAATAAAACTCCTTACTGGGGCGAATTTCTCTCAGATACGGCTAAATTCTAGTAGAGACGGCCAAATGATCACAGTAATCAGTGCCATAAGGTAAAGGCATGTTCCGCTATACCGATTTCTCTCTCGGAAACCAACGAATAATATTTGTTGATATTACGTTTCAATAGATATATCCCGAAATGGTGTACATGCTGTACATTTCACGAACATATTTAATATACAGTGTGAAAATTCTAGTTAACATATAACAGCTACATAGATTTCCTGATGGTAAAAAACCGAGCAACACCGGACTGTTTATTTATGATAAATCGTGTTGATTTAATACGCCCATTTCTTCGAGGCCATGGAATGTAGTAATGACCAGTGTATTACATGCATTGTTATGACGGTTATTATAAGACGTTGCACGGAGGAGGCCCATAAATAAAACCCATATATACCTAGTGATAAGTATGGGTATCAATCAGTACGCTGACATCTGGCCCGGCCCCGCGTAATCGAGTGCCCGGTAATCATTGGAATTAGCCAGGTCTGGCTCGGTGGTCTCGGTCCGGACTACCGTAATCCCACACAAACCATCACACCCTGTCACAATCGGCCTATAATTATGTTATAAATTATGCCGATAATCATTTAGCATAGTCCACGGCCTCGGGGCTGTTGGTGTGTGTTGGTTTCGGATAATGGATGGCTTCAATGACCGCTAATTGAAATAGACTGCCGAGCTTGGAGATTTTTAAAATTAAATATTCATTCGTTTTGACTAAAACGATGTTGCTTTGCATTTAAAGCGTTATTTAAATGTATTGAATATTTATGAAGTCCTTCGCGGCAATATATGTGTACGAATATAATGTGATATTCGAATGTGGTTTTTTAAACGTTTTGGATGAGAAAATTAAGAACAATTAATGAAAACTAGCATTCGGGATATTTTATTGTTATTGTTTTTTTATTATTGTATTTGTATTGAAAATTATTTAAAATTTATTGGTCAATATAGTTGATGATCTACTAGACTTGGTCATTAATTGCCGAAAGAGTTGTTTAACAATTTAAAATACAACTGTATATCGCTTGTCGATAAGATGTTCATCGTGATTGGAATATTAATGGACTTTTTTTCAACTAAATTATTGTAATTTACTCTTTTTTATGGGAGGCAGATTTGTTTGACGAAAACAAGTATTTGAGAAAGTATTGTAAGGTTAAAGGCGATATAACAAGCTGCAAGAACTGCCATCACGCTGCTTTCAGGACCAAGTAAAATTTTCTACAGAATACTGCTAAACCGAATAAGACCACAAGAAGGAACAGGCTGGCTTCCGTAGTCGAAGGTCATGCGTAGATCAAATACACTCCGCATAATTGTTGAACAATGTACATAATTCATGACCAATCTATATATGGTATTTATAGACTTCGCGAAGATCTTCGACCTAGTAAAACGAGAGACACTATGGAATACCAGCAAATATAACAAATCTTATTAAACAAACCTATGAAGGCTTCACATGCCAAGTGGTGCACGAAGGGAAACTAACAAAACCCATACCAGTGAAATCAGGAGTAAAACAAGGATGCATCATGTCACCACTACTGTTCCGAATAATGGACGAAGTCATGTCTAGAGACATAAGAAATACAAGAAGAGGAATAAATTGGAGCATCACGGAACAACTGGAAGACCTAGTGTTTGCAGACGACGTTTGTCTTCTATCCCACAGACATGACCATTTGATTAGTACTGAAGGCAGAAGCTTTGGACTAAAAATTAACTGCGACAAAACAAAATCACTAAGAATAAATACAAATAACACCAGACAGTTCTCCATAAACAACAGCGCAATAGAAGAAGTCAGCAACTTCACATACCTAGGTAGCACAATAACAGACACAGGAGGAACAGAAATGGATGTGAGAACAAGAATACGAAAAGCAAACGGTGCATTCATATAGCTATATCCACTCTGGAAAACAACCGAAATATCAACCAAAACAAAGCTCAGAATATTCAGAAGCAATGTCAAGAACGTTCTCTTATATGCAAGCGAAACGTGGAAGGTCACCAATGCAATCACCACACAACTACAAGTTTTTATCAACAGATGCCTTCGTAAAATACTCAAGATATATTGGCCAGACACTATAACAAACACCGAACTATGGGAGCGAACAGGAGAAAAACCCATACATATACAAATCAAGACAAGAAAATGGGACTGGATAGGCCACACTCTAAGGAAGGACACACCAGCAATTGAAAGGCAAGCAATTGGAACCCTCCCAACGACAACGAAAAAGGGGAAGACCGCGAACCTCGTGGAGAAGAACAGTAGAAAAACATGGAACGAACTGAAATCCATAGCAAAAACAGAACCAGATGGCGTTGCTTTGTTGAGGTCCTATGCTCCACAGAGGAGTAACAGGAAATAAGTCAAAGTAGTAAGTCAAAGTCATTGTAAGGTAGATGGGAAATTTGTAAACACTGAACGAAAAATGAGTACTTAATATTTGGGGGAAGTGGGATCTGTAGGTGACTGACACATTGTTGCGGCCCTGGCAAAACGGTATACTTAAGTGAGCTTCGACCTTTAAAAATAGCTCATAGCGAAAGCACCAAACCTGCAAGAGAGGATAGACAAATAGAAACAATAGAAATGAACTAATGCAACTGTTAAAAAGAGTAGCAGCGCGGTATAAGTGAGCTTCGACCTTCAAAAATGAGCTACTATTAAATGTCTATTTTTTTATCTCCTCAAACAATATAAATGCTAAAAAGAGCAATACGGGATGTGAGCTTGCGACCTTCAAAAATAGCTCATAGCGAAAGCACCAACACTTGTAATAAAGAGTCTAATAGTAGAGCTACTATTAAATTTTTAATGTGTTAAAAAGAGTAGCAGCACGGTATAAGTGAGCTTCGACCTTCAAAAATACCTCATAGCGAAAGCACCAACACTTGTAATAATGACTCTAATAGCAGAGCTACTGTTCAATTTCTCTCTATTTATTTCTTTCAAAAGAAATAAAATAATGCAACTGTTAAAAACAGCAGTACGGTATAAGTGAGCTTCGACCTTCACAAATAGCTCATAGCGAAATAGCTACACTTGCAATAAAGGATGTAATAGTAGAGCGACAATTAAATGTCTATCTTTGTATATCCTCAAAGAATAAGGAATAAAATAATGCACTATTAACTAAAAAGAATAATACGGGAGAAGTGAAGTTGACCTTCTAAAATAGCTCATGGCGAAACCAAGAGAAATCTGGAAATAATAGTAGCTCATTATACAGGGTGTCTCAAAAATGACGAACAATAACACAGATGGTTAAAGAACGCCCGAGATAGAAACTAAAACTAAAGAAAAAACTTCTACCTTGAAAAAAGTGTTTTTAAATTTGAATAAAGAATTTTCAAATAGTTTTTGCTAATACGGTCCTGTTGTATTTTGCATCAATTTGTTAATAAATAATGTCATCCAGCATTAGCATAGTCAAAACATTGTAAAGTGATATGTGCAGAGTTGAGAAGAAATTCAGAGAAGTCGATTTAAAACACGAATATTGGTCAGGTCAAGGTCAAGTCTTTATAAAAACCATGACATATCACCGATATGAGCGTTTTATCGGTCCAACAAACAAATGAAGAATCTGGGCGATGACGTGCTGGACTCAAGTTATTTAACTGATAAGAAAAATAGCAGGTAAGATTGAATAATTTAGTAGCGTAACTAGGCCCGCTTTTTAATTGTAAATAACACGAGTAGCAAAATCAGTAATGGAAATAAACATCTGTTGCACCTATCTAGACATATCGCACGTCGCTGACATTTTTAATAGCTTAGATAAGATTAGAGTGTTGTTTGCAATCTGATTTTATTTTATGTGTTAACCAGGTGTTGAACGTAATTTTCTTATAAAGCCCAATGCTTTTTATGTTTTTTAAATTAAATTCAACGTCGCGCATACAAATAAAAACTGCCTTTTAATTTAATTAATTAGGATATCAAATGTTCTCTTTAAAAATAAGATGTTTTAAGCTGTTATTAGACCTTGAATTAAGTATACAGTCCTCAGCATTATGCGACATAAGGAGAATATGGAGCAGAACGTGCAGGACCGGACTCAAAACTTGAACCTTAAATAACTTGGAAAGTAAATATTTTAGAAAAAAACTTATAGGAAAAATTTTCTCTACACATCATCAACCATCTCGTATTCACGTATTGTTCGTTATATTTGGGACACCCTGTAGAAAAATGAAATCTTGATTGATAATCAATTTTAATTATTATTACGTACAATTATATAAAATATTTTTCAGCACTGGTATATATTTTAAAAATCTTATTAGTAACCAACGAATACGATTTACTTTCGGATACGATTTCGAAGAATAAACACTTCCATTAAAAATATTCTTGTCAATTATTATTATCAATAAACGTTATTGATTGATTCTACTTTAAATATTCTTCTCGGTAAACTAATAACAATTCTACTCATATCAAAATAAATCAAATCGAAAGATGCACAGGTTAATTATTTTTCACTTACCAACAGTTGTTATTAAAATGCAGGTGTAGTTCTGCCACACTCTGTGTAATATTATTAGACAGATTATTAAGTATTCTTGTTTAGATGTAAAATATGAATGCTTGCCATTTGTTACTTCTGTAGATGCACATTTGTAAATTGCTTTATACCATAAGGTCATTTACAATTGCATCATTAGTTATTTTGTAAAATATATGTTGGTATACGTTTCTATTATGATTACCTCATTAACAGATAATTTGAAGTAAGTATATATCATAAATTGCTTTTCCTAGATAATCAGATTCATTTATATTATGTTTTTGTAGAGGGACACTTCTCGGACACCGAACTCAAAAAGGCCCCAAAATCTAAAATACTTGAATTCTTTTTCGATAGTAGTAATAATGCCGAATATGCTAATTTTCGCTCATTGGCTATTTCTTAACGGATTTTTGTTGATGTATTCAATAACGTTCAGTAACGTGGTACGTGGGTGCCCTTGTTATAAGTTATTTATAAGAAATTGTCAAAATATACGAAGAATTGCAGCAAAACCAGTTGCAGAAGCAGTTCTGAAGACATAAAGAGAACTAGCTCTAAAACACCAAGACCACTAAGTGTAAGGGCTCCCAATCCCACCTTAGGGCCCTTATAGTCTATTCTTTCAGCCAGTTGAAATAGCCTAATAGCCAACCAATCGATCTCTTGGTCAGCACATATTGTAAACTCTCATCTTTGCGAAACATAAAACGAATAGAAGTGTTTAAACTCGTTCTATTCGAAAAGTACTGAAAGTATTGAATTGTAGATTCTAAAAGTTTTTCTTAACGCTGCTCAGTGTCTTTTGCTATTTCTTTATCACGTAACAACCAATACAGAACAGAAAGATGAAGGAAGCTTGATTGGGTTTAAACTGCAGGAAGCTGTTTCAGAACTTTGTGATTCTACTTACATTGTTCTGATTCTTATCGTTTCATTCTTCGAAAACGGAAAACATTATCGACTGTTTCAAGTCTCAGTCTTATTTTTAGATTCATTAACTTACCTTCTACAACCACTCATGAATATCGAGTTGATTACTCATTTTTCGTGTCATGGATTTTACCGATAATTGATTTGATTTTCTTCCAAATACCATCTTTAATTCGGTTGGAATTCTCAAAGCGAACAATGCAATTCGGAGGAGAGGTGTCATCGAAAGTTGGAAAAATAAGTATTATCGATATTTATTTCATTCAAATTGTGCAAACCCGACTGTTGGTAATTTCAAAATATTATGGCACCAGCAAACAATACAACAATGAAGGGAGGGGGCATATAGCTAGAAAAGAGTTATGTAAAACTCACAATAATGGCATTTACCACTACCATATGGCATTAAAGTCTATGTAACGTTTATATGCATGCTAATATGGCATAGAACCAACTCATTAAAGGAAAATACACTAGCAGTACATGTATAAGTATCAAGTGTACTTAAAGCTAAATAGGATATAAGGTGTTCTCTAAGTTAAATTTACAAAAAAACTATGAAAATCGTTCATATAAGTTAGGTAATCCTTATATATTTCTTGCTTTGCTTTACTAAACTAGAATTACGACCTTCTAGCAAAACCGGTCTGTCATTATACTGTATTGTAAAATTGTATTCTATTTTTTCATGAAAATTAATAATTTTTTTGGTTTCAGGTAAGATTCTACAATAGAATCATCAAAGATCTGCTTATTGGTAAGATAGAAAACTATTTTTTTATTTTTAAATGTTGCCAATCCAATGGTAGAATTCAGAGGAAAAGGTGGTTCTTGCCTTTAAATACGGCCCGTCATTTCTATTTCTACTTTAGTCTAAGAAAAGTAAGCTCAGAACCAGATTTGGTTTTCACCTAAGAGAAAAAATGTTGACTATAAAATCAAGATATCCGAAGCATGATTGTAACCACTGTGCAAGGGTAGGCTCTCTATCGTAAATATGTAAAGTTTGTGCCTGTGAAAAGCAGTATATCTCTAAATAACTATGACGGAGAAGCAAATGTTAAAGATTTAGTTCTGGTTATTTTTCGCATTCACCTCGATATTTATATGCTCACCTTGACAAGCCGTCAAAATGTTAAGGTGTAATACTTTCTACAGTTGTCGAAATTGTATGCTTTCGACGAAACATTATTTGCTTTATGAACGTTTGTATTAAGAACGTTGGTATTGTTCACGCATCACTCAAGAAGAGTGGCATTAGTGTGCAAGTTCTCTTTAAATTAATTGAGACCGGGAAAAATTATACCCTAACGCAATTTCAAATTTGGTCATCAGCGATTATTTCTGTGAGATAGACAGAGAAAGTAAACGCAGAAGCCAAAAGGAGGGCACTCTCGAGTGTTCTAATAATGTATAATTGTCCTATAATAATATCCTATAATAAATGAGCCTTGGTTCACTATTATTATATCAGTTAACTGCGTGTAGTACCCTTTATTGTTATTTCGCATTTGCTAAACCTTTACTTAAGAAAGCTCATTCAACTTCTATAAACGCTGTGCTGTCATTATTTTGTTGTCTCTGCCTTTTTTAGGTGATCTGTATAACATACAGTAAAGCCTATAGCTTTCATTAGCATGCCCTCCCGTCACGCTCTTTCACTGAAATACTGGGACTAACCAGAGAAAAACTGAACGTGACTACATGTAATCTACCTGGAGACCACTCTTCCGAGATCAGATTTGTCATTCGGCCACCTCCCACTGAGGACATGGGTCAAACTATTGAAAAAGTATCGATGGCACTGTATGTAGTTAATCGACCATGGACATAACTCCGTCGAGATCACATTTGACCTCCGGTCACTACCCATTTATGAGACGGGTCATTAGTGACATTTTTGTAACTAGAAGTGACAATGGAACTATATGCCATATATACTTATTGTTATTATTAGTATTACATCAGTTGTTGACTGCGTCTTAATCGTTTAGTAGTCACTTAAATCGTTTATCTTTATTTTTACTTTATTTTATCATTAAATTCTGGTGTCTGTCTTTTTAGGTGTTCTGTATAATATACGTGACAGCCTATAGCCATCACTTGCATAACGGTCCATCACGTTTCTTCCTTTCTTTGCCCAGAGAAAAAACGAACAGGAATATATGTAATCGACCTGGAGACTACTCATTCAGTCAGATTTGTCTTTCGATTATCTCCCACTTGCGGGAGGTCATGGGCCAACCTTTGCAAAAATTTCAATGAAAATAGTATATGTTGTCAATTGATCCTGGATATATGCCTCTGCCCACCCTGGCCTTAAATCATGGGGGGGTCGTGGGATAAGAATGACATTTTGAAGAAGTGTCAATAGGACTATAAGCAGTTAATTGAACCTGGAGATTTCCCAGTCGAGGTTAGGTTTGACCTCCTGCAACCCCGCTACAAAGAGATTATAACCACACCAAAAGTGACACTTTTCGAACGTTAACAATGAGACGATTTGGAGGGGCCGTGGTTTAAAAGTGACATGTTCGAAGAAGTGACAATGGGACTATAGGCGAGTTGTATAAATGTGGTTTAACATCAAACTTGGCCCAATTGCTGCAGTAACGATTGTCATAACAATCGTTGTCTAGGTTATTGATCCTAGTTTAAAGTTAAGCTGTGTTTATACAACCCGCCCTATATGTCAATGTCTATAATATCTATAATCATATATGGAGATCATTCTATCGAGGTCAGATTTCATCTTCTGTCACTCCGAATCTTCGAGGAGGTTATAGTTCAAAAGTGTGACAATGGTATAAGTAGAGTATGTATTAATGAATTCTAGAGATCTTCTTGACGAGATCCATTTGAACTCCGGCTACATCTTGCCTACGAAGGGAGTCATGAGTTAAAAGTAACACTTTTGAAACAGTAACTATGAGACAACATATAGTTAATCCATTCTGAAGTTCTTTTGTCGATGACAGATTTGACCTTCAACCCTTACCCCCCCCCCATTCTGGGAGCTTTAAAAGTTAAAAGTGGCATTTTCAGAAAGTGACAGTGGGGGACTGTATATAGTTGTATATAGGGCCTCTGACTACCCTTGCTTTTTAATCTTGGAGGGTCATGGGTTAAAAGTGACATTTTACAAGAAGCGACATGGGACTATATGTAGTTAACCGACCATGGAGATCTTCCCAGTTATGGTCAGATTTGACCTGCCACCCCCCAATCTACGAGAAGGTTGTGGGACAAAAGTGACAATGGGATAGTATATATAGTTAATGAACCCTGGAGATTCAGGCCACACATACGAAGGGGATTATGGGTTAAAAGTAACACTTTTAAAACGGTAACTATGAGACAATATAATAGTTAATACATCCTGAAGATCCAATATCCTAATACATCCAATTACGAGAGGGGTCGTGAGTTAAAAGTGACAGTGGGTGGCACTGTGTATAGTTTATCGGCCCTGGAGATCTTGTCGAGGTCAAATTTAGCCTCTGGTCGCCCTCAAAGCAGTAACTATGAGATGACCGGCCGACCAACGACAATGTCAACTCGAGAATCTTCGTTGTAGTATTCTTTCTTGTAGTATTCTCCTGGGGACCACTACCCGATCAAATCCAACCTCAATTGTGGCAGGACTTGGTTTTTTAATGGCTTTGCCACCCCGATCTACCAGATTATAGGCTTGGTGGGCCCTCGACAGAGCTTCGTTTGCAGGTCTATTCGTCATAGACCCCCGGTATGTACCCTCTTCAGGTGAAGTTGTCTTGAGAGTAAGAGACTATGATACCCCTTTTCGCATCAACTCTCTTTAAGGTAAATGTTCTAGAGCTTCTTCGGATCACAGTACTCGACTAGCGAGTCATAGGGTGAACGGAATAGCTTCACGGAAACTGAGTCGGGATACACCTCACTTCGATTCTCCTCCATCGGATTCAGTCAAATAGCGGGAGTCTCATTGCTCCTTGTAAGACCTCGTCCTAGGCAAGAATCAAATCCACCCACACCGGTTCTCATGTTCTGCAACGACCAACGACAATATTAGCCACCCGCCATTCACGGTAGATTCACCTTCGAGGGGGGTATGGTTCAAAAGTGACAACAGGACCATATTTAGTGAATTGAGTCTGGCGATCTGACCTCCATAGTTGATCTCCGGCCGTTCCCTTCCTACGAGAGGGTCGTGGTTCCAAAGTTTTATTAACAGAAAACGTTTACTCTTAAGACCCCTTATTCTCACAAGATATTGCTTTATACAGCGTGAATTTACTTAACACGATGGTAGAACATACTGTGGTTTAATAAACAGGGAAAGCTACCTTGATGTTTATTTAATTTAAAACTAATTAATTTTCATGTTTCAAGAGTTTTTTAATTTCACATAACATTAACTTCGTGGGCGTTTGTTTTTAAACGGTTTTTTGCTTATTAAACATAATCTGCATACATAGCACGCGTTTTGACGTTAATTATTTTCGAAAACGATCTCGTAAAAAAGAAAAATGAATTTAATAGGCTATAACAGACCAGAAAATTGAAACGGGAGCCTGCTCATTATTCATATAACTTGACAAATATTTACACAAAGCTGGTAACACGGAAAAAATAATACGGATAGTCCCTGGTTTAAGGGCCACCCGCTGAGTCGGGCCTGACAGATCCTACCTGGGCCCATTACCCGCTCGTTAACCTAAAGAATTGGTGGGAGGGTGGACAGTGATTACGGGGTCGCCTGCCAAAATAATTCAGGAACCGACGTTCATCATCGAGTTAACGTTGAAGAGATGCGTGTCGAGTGATAGACATCGATTCAACGAGCAGTCAACTCCATAGTCAGGTCTGGTAATTACACATCCCGTGAATGTTGTTTGCTCGAAGCGATAACTACGCGAACAGGACCCAGCACTTAGACGCAATGCCGATTACCATCAGCGCCCACGTACACAGATCTCATAACTCTTGCTCGCTAAATGGCTCCTAATAACAGTTATCCCAATTTTAAGTATTGTTTGTTTAACCGCCTGGGATGAATTATGAGCTGCTGGACGTCATCAGTAAATATATGGGTGGGTTTATAAGCTCGCTTGCATTAATGAGAAAAGATTCTGAAATTATTTAGATGTGTCTGGTATTAATGGGTGTTGAGTTTTGTACGGAATTTTGGAACGCCGATATTCATTTATAGTGGATATTTATTCTGATGAATTCTAACCGCTGACGGTGAGATTCCATCATCCAAAGACGTATAAAATACACATACGAAACTTAGTATAATTGATACCGCGGGAAGCCGAAGAGACCCACGCATTCAATCATGGCCCCGCTGCGGGACAACATCCGTGCGCCACGCTCTTTGTTTTAGACTCATACATTATGATTCACAAAGTGTTCCAGGCGAACAGATCCATCACTCAGGTAGGACCGCGTTAACATTCCTCTCCCACATGACCGGACTCTGAGCCCCGAACTCGCTTCTTTTGCCTATCTTTTAGACGACATCGAACATTGACATAACCGGCCGACCATTAAGACTGGCCGATGTTAGTGATTACACGAAATGTAATGGGTTTGAAAAATTGAATCGATTTTTCTTTATCAAACCTTTTTTATTTTCCTCTTTATGGTAATTTTATCCATTACCCGGGGTATTACATTATGTAAAAGATTTATTTTTTATTTTCATTAATATAAAGATAAAATATTAATGATAAATGAGCTTGGACATAAAAAGAGGAACTGTCCTGAGCTCCTAATGAGCTACAAGCAAAAACTACACGCATTTTTACTATAGAAATACATATTAAAATAAAATATTAGTAATTTCTTGGTATTGTCCCCCTTGGTGGACGACGGACGGACCAAGAGATCTCCACACCAGTATATTCTGTAGATTCGAGTTGGCGCCGGCGACCGCCCGTCGCACACCAGACAACACGCACACCCATCGCCGCCCGCAGTGTTTTATTGTTTTACCGTTACAGATATCAAACCGTCCTGTATATGTGAAATACGACCGCAGCCATACTTCTCATGCCAGTTTTATGAGCGGACACCGGTAAATCAGGATGACATCGACTTACCATCTTTCTAAAAGATAAATATCAACGGTAGATAAATTTTCTTCTGTTCTGCAAAATGCGTGAGGTTATGGAACTTTTGAAATGGATTAATTAGGTGTGAAGAAAGATTGATCAGAATACATAGATTTGTTAATTTTGAAAACGTGGCTGAACGCGTCTGTTGGTTTTACCAAGATTACCGGATATTGCAAATTTTGTCCAGCACTGCCAGTTTACTTAATTATCATTTTCCCGGTAAATTTTGATAACATATGTAGTACCTATGTGCTCAAGGAATTACCCTACGTTAACTGTAGGACTTCCCGAAGAAAAATCCATTCAGGATGTAGAAGATGTCAATAAAAGTTTTTTAACGGATTTTTTTGAGAAAATGAGTAAGCGTTAATCACTCTAGTAAGCCAATTAGATGCAGAAAAGGAACTCTTAACTACTGAATTGAACCAATTTACTCCACGAAATCTTTCACTCAGAATTTACTTGATGAACTCTACTCTGGACATAAGTTTTTGAAATAGCATCTCATAAGTACTTACTTTCCGTAAGGATCAAAGTATGCCATGCCTTAATAAAGACGCTCAGGAAAAAAAAGGCGGAGATGCCGTTTTCGATGCCTAGAGAAGGGCGCCAGCTGCTGGTACTTACACAAAAAATTTCAAATCAGTCAATGACACAAGAAGAATTGCGAATAGGTATGACTCCTCTCAGAATAGCAACAATATATCAAATCTAAATGAAATCTTACCTCGAAATATAAAAACCTGTAGCATCCAAAACTCCAAGAATGTTCTGTTTGGTTTCCGATAGCTAGCCATCTACCCGACACCACAATATACATCTAGACCATCACAAATATGATGAAATATGCTCGGATTGCATTTTCTTCTACGAACAATTGGAGAACAAGTTAAAACAGTTAACAGAAAAAAAATGAAATAATGCTCTGAAAAAAATCTTTATTAAACCAATTAATAGCTAGCCTTTGCTTGCTGATACAGAAGAAGGCAATGAACGTTGATTCAAATGTTTTCCCAGCGAGCTTCAAACAAAAACGGCCTTTGATTCGGCGCCTGTCGATTCAACAGGACTCATTCGAAGACTTATTTTGTCCAGTAAGTAGTACTTATTTTTCTCATTCTATTTTACAAGTTAGATCTTTTGGTTGAAAGTTTTGAAGGGAAGTCTTGAGATAATTGAGATTATGAACACATCGGCGATAGGTAATTAAGACTAAGAAGATGAATAATGAAGCAAGAATTGCTGATGTTAACTATCGTTAACACTTGATAGTAACATCTAACCCTTATGTATTTTAGTTCTTTAGCGGTCAAAGACTTGGTGAAACAAATACGACGAAATTACGGTTATCAGGGTTTCAAAATCTGTGGACTCTAGCGGATCGTAGAAACCATAATGAAGGCTTTTGTAAGTGCCTGAATGTTCAAAGATATTTCATGCAGTTCTTAAAGCTAATGCAGGTAAATTGTCAACTTTGTCACCGATGACTAATAATAAACGAAACTAAAACTAGATTGGTCTGGAAACGATTAATCGAGATAGACCATT
The DNA here is from genome assembly GCA_929113105.1 of Agrypnus murinus. Classification (NCBI taxonomy): domain Eukaryota; kingdom Metazoa; phylum Arthropoda; class Insecta; order Coleoptera; family Elateridae; genus Agrypnus; species Agrypnus murinus. Next base: position 23,683,939 of record OV816029.1, on the reverse strand, counting down.
TACAGCGATACAATAGAAACCTGAATCAGGAATCGACTATTTATTGCATTTTGGATACCACCAGTTTCTTGTCTTGGTGTAGAAATTCTGTGAGGAATAAACTGACAAATCTTCTGTTATACTTTCAGTTGGGTTAAGAGACTTACAATCTTTTAGGATGTTGTCATGGTCATTCTGGATATAAGGATTAAATAAAGAAGCCTATGATCGCTGACAATGGCAAATCAGACAATTCTGACCTAAAGTTCTCTTTTCTAATGATCTTTGCGATGTATTCGCTGTAAAAATGGAATCTCAGGACCTGAAGATTGTTCAGAAACAGTTTTAGACTTTTTAGATAGCTATAAGGCAACAGATATTCTCATCCTACCCCCACTCTCCTCACTTTCTTAATCATATTTGTTCAATTCTACCCTTCTTATCCGTCTAGAACCATCAAACGAAAACTTAAAAACTGTTCGAAGACTAAGATGTTTAAGTTGTAAACTTTAATGTTTCAATGATTTATAGTTTAATCTTACACGTTTCAAAAATACATTTAGAAATTCTGTGTTTTCGACTGGTTGCATGTGTCAAAGAGTTTGAGAAACTAAGATTTTCAATATTCAGAGATTTCTAGGAATTCAAGATAACTACCTATATTCAAACTTACAAGCATTTTACGAGCTTTTTAGTAGAAATTTCGGCATTTCAACTGTTTGAAGTTTTTTGAAGTGCCAGAACTTTCAAGTTCCTAAATTTAAAATTTATTTGATCTAAACCCAAGGCATGTTTTTACTACAAAGTCGCTGACTGTTAAAAGATTGTTGACTACGCAGTGACCTTCGTGATTTTTGAATCGCTGTAGAACCCGACTAAGTAAATCGATCGCTTTTTAATGGCAAAGGTGTGAAATATGCTAAGAAAGAAGGTCGGTTCTAGGAATCTACTAATTTTGCTAGTTCTTTGATATGTTGTAGAAGTCGACCAAAGAAGCAAAAGTTGTCAGGGTAGCAAACATGTCAGGCTAAACTGAGGATGGCTACTCAAGGTCAAAGGTCTCGTATTATGATCATATGATGTCATTACAGCGTTACATTATCGTGACACGTTATAGTATCTTGTGAGCCGCGCATTGTTAGAAAGAGCTCATCGAATAGGTTATGAGTATGTAACTCACGATGGGTCTGTAACCTCCAGGTTATAGCAAATGTTAAGAAATGGTGCCATTACACCATGATTGAATAGGTTAGGAAAATGCAGCATAAAATGCGTCTGAGACCTGTAAGTCACGCTAAATGTAGAAAAGAAGGTTCTATTGCAACATGCAATAAGTCACACATCGTTGAAATGAGCTGACGATGGAGTAGGATAAGAAGATGCAGCACATGTTGGTTCTACAACCATACCTGTGATCTCCAGGTCACGCCGAAAGTCAAAAATACGATTCTGTCACGGCACTCTTCAAGTCATTGCAAACGTAGCAGTTCATAGTCATAGCACTTTGAAATTTTAAGATCTTACAAGCGGTGATTGGGGCCTAGTCGTACGATAGCTTTTGCTTTTAATCGGATACTAACGATTTCAATACGCAATAAGGAGTCACCTTGAATCCACTAACATTGGAGTCCTTTAGGGGCTCAGAGCTGTCAGTTCTTTATTTCTTTCAAAAGCGCCAAGGTTTATTTGTCGGTCTGGGTCCAATGCTGAAAGGTCAACATTGGATTCTTCGCCGTTTGTCACTTGACATAGCAGATCTTTCTAGCAGAGCTCTTTTCTCCTGTTTATTTTGTCATTTTGTTTTTCCTTTTCCTCTTTATATAGTTCTGTTGTTCTTTGCACTGTTTCTCTGTTTATTTCTTTCTGTATTCTTTTTCATTCCAATCTTTTATTATTTCTTCCTTTACGCGTTATCACTTTCTTGTATTATTGCTGTATTTTCCACTTTCATTTGTCTAACTTGTTTTATTTTTGTTTATTATATGTGTGCTGCATATTCTTGACCTACTGATGAGGGGATCTTTCAAAACACATGCTACTCTGTAAGTGTTGAGTGAAGCCACGTTCTTTACATTTGACGTGACCTGTAAATTAAGGGAATGGGCAAAAACCCATTTTGTACAAACTTTTGACCTTTGACCTTAAATAGCGCTCAAAAGTTCAGTCCCGGTCTTCCTTGGTCTAGTTTTACAACATTAAGATATATCTAAAAATCTGAAAGATCCGTCGAAAGCCAGGTGCCATAAGAGCCATAACATGTCCTTTATATTACTGTTTTTTCGGATTTTTTAAGTTGGCATATACTAATATAGGCATACTATATTGGCATATAGTCCAAGAAAAATAATTCCATACTTTCAAAGTTCCAGTTTTTAAGTTCTCTATTTTATTTTAAATTTCGGTGGACATGTAGTTCCAAGGTTTCAGAAGAATTTGAAATTTACATATTGTTAAACATTAAACTGCATGTTTGTAGTATTTGCATGGTTCTGATTAGCCCTCTAAAATTCACCCACAGTTGTTATAATAGTAACACTATTACAATTTTTTGGATTAGACGGTTTTAGCCGTAAAAGAGGTAACCTCGTTACCAGAATACGTCCAATACGACTAAAGTTGATTTGTATGTGTGTCCGAGCCCCATTCTCGCGTTCTATAAGGGCTAGAGAGATGGGCTTGGGCTCATTCGACGCGTAATGCCGAGGATAATGCACGACGTAAAATTTTTTAAATTAGGTTATGTTTTAAAATTTTTTAAATTAGGTTATGTTTTAAAAAATCGATAAATGCTGATTCTATCGTACTATTTAGTGCTATTGAGTGTTATTTGGTACTAATATGTGCTCTATCGATAGAGAATCGATTGGAGATTTCTGTAGGTCATGTAAATACTGACCTACTTTTAAAAAAATCGATAAATGCTATTTCTATCATACTTAAGTGTATAGGCCCGTAGGGCCCATTATCCTAGTATTGGCATAAGTCGTGGTTTAGAGACACCGTTTAAAATTTACAGGTTTCCAGAATCCATTTGTTTGAATTCAAATTCTTAGTTTTAGAATTTTCATGCACCAGTTTTAGTGTCTAAAGGTACAGAATTCTAGGATCTGCAAGCTCTGAAGGTTTTGAAATAAAATTAAAAGTGAAAAGAACTGAAGGTAAGGTATTGATAAGATAATCATTATCTAATTAATTACGTCTCAGATTTGATCTAAATACATGAGATTTATTTATATACAGGGTGTAACCTATTAAAGGGTCAAAAACAATATGAAGACAGTAATAAGAAGCAACGACCCCTGTAATAATAAGACGATTTATTCATTTTAAATTCCGTTGTACTGAATACTTATTCGCATTCTTTGTTAAAATGTATATAACAAAGACCATTCTTCCGATAAAAATGTCCGACAAATCTGCATTGCAAAAATCAAGTCGGTATTGCCACTATAAGTTACTGCTATGCAAATCTTATCGTTATAAAAGTCAAAATATGATTCATTTATGTGCACTATGAAACTGCGTTTTTAATATCTGATTCTTCCTACGTTACCCATTTTATACAATTTACAGTTGCATAAACTGAAACAAATCAGACTTGCAAGTTTTAGTTAGTCTTTATTGTTTAAATAGCTTGTTTATTTCCATATTCATTGAATGGTACATTTTATAGCTAGAAGTTTGGGTTGTGTGTCCGTTAATAAGTTAATTCCAATTTGATTGACTTTTATTATCATCAAACATTATGTTAAAACAAATCTCTTACTGTCCTATAACTGCCCACAGAATCGAATATAATCGTGTTTATTCTAGGTTTTCCGGTTTTGTGAAACTCAAGAGGCGTAGATTTGTTGTATGTAGAGGCGTTGTGAATATCCTAAGAATGTTTATATGTGAAACATAGAACTCTGTTTAAAAATCAATAACTTTATCATTTGTATCTGTTAAAATTTATAATATGTATTCTAGGAAGAAAGTATCATATGTTTTAGATAAAATATTCTTGATAAAATATAATAATATTTATATTGCAGAATTACCGTTTTAATGTTTCATTGATGTTTTGATTAAGAAGAATAAAGCGAAAATAGGTATCAATTTTGTCAATCAAACCAGAATTAAAGAAAAATTTGATAGAACTTGATTAAATTCATCATAAGAATGCTTTTCTGAATTGATCTTTCAAATTCAGTCAAAGCTATTACCCTGTATCACCCTGTATCCAAAATTACCCTTTATACCCGTTACTAAGCATTTCATACCATATAGGGTGAATCGCAAATCACTTAGGCTAGATGAATAATGCGACTGTATCTTATTTTCTATCTGAAATAGTTAAAAAAATAGAAAAAAAACTACAGAATCGATTGTATCACAGTACATTATACAGTTTCAGTCGTCTGTCGTCTGGATAGTATGAATAAAAGCTTTTTCGTACAGCATAGAACAGGCAGGCTATCGTATTGTAACGTTTGTTCAAATAAAACTAAAGATGCTGTTTTAACTGTTTAGTCAAGGAAGAATATTTACAGTAACTATATTAATTAACGTCAAAAATTATGTACTATTAATAAACGAACTTAAAAACTAATTTATTTTAACATTATTTATTTATTTAATTAACTAGATTATTTATTTAGAATACACACTTATTTATTTTTACTGTAGGTATCTGCTTTACCTTGCGCTAGGCAATTCTAATTAACTCTCTTCTTGTGCGAGCGCCGTATTTAGATATCGCGGTTGCTGAGTTCTGGAATATTAACGTGTTCGCGAGAATGTCGGTTTCCATTGCCAATCTAGACGCAACGAGAGGCTTCGAAATACATTGTGTTTTCCCGTACATTACACTGCCCCTCTATTTAAGTCTGTTCGGTCCCATAACAGGTTTTATTATCTGGTTTCTATAGAAGGGGTCGTAACGATATTGTCGATATTGATAGGTTTCACTCCGACTACACGTTCCGTTAGGGCAGAAATAGAATCTACACTCTTCGTTGTTCTTGACGCGGCCTTTGGGTCAAAGCTGCAGACCAAGATAATTTCGTCCGTACCCGTAAAGCTAACTTCCAGCATATTTCGAACGATCTTCCAATGCAACTGGTCTCGCCCACAGCCGAGTTTGGAAACTGACAGCTTGTTAACGACCCTGGCAAGTAGGTCGGTCCTCAAATACCATAATGCCCTCAACAGATCCGCGTAACTGGGTTTCTGAAGTAATAAAAGGAACGTTTACCATTCGACAAATATAAAGCTTTGCCAACAGAAGGATTCTATTTTCGAAATATTCCCGTGTTCCCTAGAACGTCGGTTTCTGCCGACAATCTAGACGTAACGAGATGCTTCGAAATACATGGTGTTTTCCTGTTCATTAAGTAGAGTATGATATAACATTCATCAATACAGATCTATTGATAACGATTCTAGAAACTTCCAAGCTTACGCTTAATCAATTCTTCGCTCAACACTACCTAAAAATAATTGACGCTTGTCATTATACTTGTTATCCCTTGTCATATGTCTTGTAGGATAGTGAAGATTGCATGTGGATTCGACATTAAGATATACCTTATAAGTGAAAATATAATTTTTAGAAGTGGTAGGAAAACTTATTTTCATCGCAAGATAGTAGTGATTTGGGTAGTACACCGTTTAACACAAATTCTGTCTTCATAGGTTTCTTCCCCTCTCTACTTACGCCGCTCTAAATTGAAGAAAATCGATTTTGATATATCTAAAGGCATGTCTGTGTCTCTTTGGTTTGGTGCAATGGTACGAAATGTTTATTTTTACGAGCTAAATAACATAACTAAAAATTCTAAATCTGTTAGCGCCCAAAATCTATAAGAAATGTGACATCCTTTTGTTTGTCCTGCTTATACCATCCGTCTTCTCAACCCATTCTTCTATGTAGAAATTGACGCCAGTTGGATACTTATTTACTTTCAGGGAACCACTAGATTTTCATTTTTCAATTCTTATCCAATATTTTTATATTAAAGGTCAGTTGTTTTCTGAATTCGTATTGATTTAACGTACACAGATCTGAGATTACATTATCTGGAGTGTCAATCTCAACCTTTAAACAGATTCTTCATTATTAGATCTCGTCTTTTAGTTTTGTAGATGCTTCCTAAGCAAAACATTAAATAAGATTTAAGAAAAGCATTCGCAGCGGTATTTTCGTTGTTCTCGATAAACCCAGAAGTTGTTTTTGCCCTTTTACTCAAACCGTGAAGGTCTTCATGTTTATTAAAAGTATTCTCATTTTGTTTGGAGGATTATGAGATAATAACTTTCTATGAAACTAACGTTTTTTGGTTATACGAACGGTGATTTCTGCAGCAGCATTTTGGTTGCGGAAACATAAAAGAAGATGTATCCGAACCGAATCTTTTTCAAACTCGTTCAACAAGTTATGAACACGGAAAGTTTTGTTTAATATGCTTTAGACAGAGGCAGACCTCCAGCACAACCACTTCCGGAATTAGAGGAGGCGGTTTAGCAATGGTAACCCTAAATTCAGAGATAAGCACAAGATCATTTGGTAGATAAATAGAACTATGTCTTATACAGAGTGCAGACTTTCGTTCCCAATTATTTTGATCAACGAACACACAGTTATGTAACTGGCTGCTCGACAAAGAACCAATTTTGTAAGAAATATTCTTTGACCTGATTAAGCCTGTTTACGGAAAATCCGATCCTATTGTCGTGCCCATTAAGAAAAGTTTAGTGTTAACGTATCGTAGGAATACCATCAAGTTAGATTTCTTATTTTGCTACACGGTTTAAATGCAGATTCATTTATAAATTTCCTATAAAATATGATCTGGGGGATTTTTTATTAGATGTTCTATGTATAGCAAGATGGCAAAATACGCGATTTGACTCCCGTGGATTTCTTCTACTGAGGCTAACTAGAATCTTTGGTTTACGTATGTAGCGCCACCAAAAAATGGAGAAGATCTAATCTAAGAGACAATTATTGTGGCTGCTACCAATTCAATTACTCTGAATATGCTCGTCAAGGTACAAGACCAATATTTAATTACTGCCATGTTAGACGATCGTTTTGGCGTGTTGTTGTGGTTCATCTATCCCCCCCATAAAAAATGAATGAGCCAATAAATTAGTGAAAGAGATGGGACGCCGAGGAGCAACTTGCAAATCATATAAAGAAAGTCCAGCAATATGGTTTCTCATCTACAAAGAAAAAATTGGGAGAAATGATATACAAATTGGCTATCCAGTTAGAAATAAAAAATAGGCCTAATGAAAATGAAGGTAACAAGGAGCACAGAGGTACAAAGAAAATATAAGGCGCCTAATATTTCAGAGTTAATTCCTTAAGCAAAGCCTGCAAGAAGGAGTTAGCTTCTTTCCTGTGGAGAAGACCCTTGAGAAGATTAAGAAGTTGCAGTGCAAAAGGCTGAGAATGTTTCGGAATAGATGGTTCCGATTTACGAAAAAAAAAGCGAAATAGTGCAATAACTTTAGAGTCATAACTCTGTTAGGTACACCGCTAAAATCGTACGAGCAAATATTAGAGGAAGATCTGCGAGAGATAATAGAAGCAACACTAGAGACACAAAGTGGTAGAGCGATAAGAAGTCTACAAAACCACGATGAATTATGTCATTAGCAATAACAACTTATTATCAGACGAACTTACTGTAAAAGAAGACTAAGGCTGGGAGGAGTAATGAGTCCTGTATTATTTACAGTGTTCATGGATGATATTATACGAAAATATCATCCAAGATTGCATAATGGGAATCAGAATCTATAACTGCTATATACATCCGAGTCAGCGTTTGTTGATGACATCATCCTTATGTCTGGGATTGAAAATGAACGACAGAGAAATCTATCAATATGAACCAAATATCAAAATTAATTGTAGTAGGGGAAATAACCACAACGCAAAAATATACGGGCAAATGGGAAACTGATGGAGCAAACCCAAAAGTTTAATTACTTAAGCAAAAGCGAGATTCGTATTTTATTAACAAAAAGAATGAAAACAACTGAAAGAATATTAAGGTTGGAATTATGGATTTTATAGAAAAACGCTGATTAAATTGGTAGGGACACCTACAAACAAAAGCAAGTATGGGAAGCGGAAGTAATAGAATAAAGGAAAAGAGGAAGAATCCAATAGACCTGGAACAACATGCTAGGAATAATACAAGAGTGTGTTGTAAATTTGTGCATGGTGAATAAACATTTTTTTTTAAATTTTATTACATACATTTTAACTCCCTACACCATAATGGTGAAAGAGCATTGATTATTATACATACAGAGAGTGGCAAAAGTATGGAATAATGTTTGTTATTTCTTTTTGTTTGATTCTTGAGCAAAAGAAATCATCTCAAAGAGAATTAATTGCCTACGATCTAGGAAGGCTGCGCAAGTAACTCATCTTCCTGAAATGGCATTCAGTTCGCTCAAGAATATGAAAATTGAGATGAAAGAAATCGGGCTAATGTTTTATTCTCCAATGAGTCATATTTAGCTTAAGCAACTGTGATGGGCATCTAAGAGTGAACAGAAGACAGGATCAGGAATTTGAAAACAGTATGGTGTACAAGAATCTACATTTTGGAACAGGTTCTATAATGGTACGGGGTGGGATATGTTTAAATGGTCTCACTGAGCTTGTGACTCTTGAGGGTGATTTTTTAAAGGCCCAAAAGTGCATTGACGGTTGATCAAATTATTGCCAGGAATTTATCTATCAACACGATAATAATATCCCATAACATGATATCACATAAAATTCCAGTTATGAATTATACATCACACAGTCAGCAGGCGTGGGATACATTAAAGCGACTTAAGGAATTTTGTTTTACAAGAAAGACCGGTAAGAACTACACCACAACAACAATTTAGAAATCTTATTCGAAGTATCTAATAGGTGTCATTTATGTGTCAAAGTTTGAAACTTTGAATCTCCGAAGCTTTCAGCTTATAAATGAGCTGGATCATTGAAGAATAAATTCTTCAATGATCCAAACTATGGGATTCTAGAAAACTATAACAGTGTAACACTCAAACAGTTGTAACAGGTATACATTAAATAGAAACTTCAGAAAATCTTAAGAAATCGTATTACTGAAACTATGAAAACCTGAGTCGTTTAATAGATTCAGGTTTTCAGGGTTTGTTTATTGTCAGTTGGCCAATTAGTCGATCAATAGTTTGATTGTAGAATCTTGAATGCTTTTGATACATTTTGATTTCAATTTCAATCTAGAGTGGATAATAACACAAAACAAAAGGAAAAGCTACAGGAGTAACGCATGCTGGACAATTAATTACCACTGATGTGGTACGTTTATGAGGACTAGAGACTTGAACCCCTCTCCTATACAAACTGTGAGTTGGTATATGAAAATTGGTTTGAACGACAAGAAGATTATTTCCAATAGTGTCAAGAGTCTTGAGAGTAGCCTCAATTGGAAGGTATCTGCAAATCAATAAAAGAGATTTTCTTCGTGTTACTTAGTATTATTTTATTGCCCACACGTACTATTTCTTTTCATATACCGACATGCCAAAATGAAAATGCATGTTTGGTTGTTGCCTTGTTCATAGTTATATTTATTTTTCTAAACCATAAATAAATTTGAACATCTCATGTTTATAGTGTGCCTTGTAGACCAATTTGAATACATGTGTAGCTTTTTTTATAAGTTAATACTACCAATGATTGACTTTTATGATCATGAAGCATTTTGTTAAAACAAATCTTTCACCATATCTACCACCTACAAGTCTAAACTTTCCAGTTTTATTAGTTTTTCGTTCCTAAGAGAGTCAAGGGCGTAGATTTGTGGGTTGAAGTCGTTGTAGAAGTAGTAGACGAAACATTCCCAAAAGACATAACATTGAAGAAAATGTAGAAATTAAACCTGGCATTGTGATTTCTTCCAGTAATAAATAACAACATCCTATCCCATGTATTTTTACTAAAATATAGAAACTTTAATAAAAATGATAGTAATTTATGACGATGTCTCTCTTTTTATTTATATGATACCATAATAACCATTAAAACTACCTTTCGTTATTTATTAGTCAAATAATGAGTAATCATACTTAACCAGTTTAGACTAGCAATAAAAAATCTTGACACACGGAATTTGTTACAAAAAGTCAAAGAGATTCTCTTTCTCTTCTAATAAAAACCTGTGGTCTTGTTAGCGTTTGGCATCGAAGGATTAAGGGGGCTAAAAACGAGAGCGTGGGCCAGAAACAACAATTCACCGCGAGCTGTTATACGAATTAATTACCAGATGATTACCATTTATTTCAATATTCTCCTGTGATATGGGTCTAGTCTGGTTCAAGTTTACATGCCATGACGCTGGGGGGCATGAGATTCTTAATGATTATGAACATTCATAGCGGCTAGAAATGGTTAGTCCCATGCATTTCTTTTGACTTGATTGTTTAGACTGTTTAGACAGATTTTATTTATTTTGGGTAAATGTTATTAATGGTAGAGAAGAAAGTTCTTGCGTAACAGAAGGTAGCAAACTTGTTTTCTTTTTTTTTTTTGCAAAAATTGGCCTTCCAATTTAAGAGTGTTTACGCTTATAAATTTATTTGCCATTAATCATCCAACTGAGTGAATTAATACCTATCAGTTAAGTTATGCTTGGTCTTTAGTAAAAATCAGTTTTTCTACAAGATTGGTTTTTTTATCATTAAGTAATCGGCCAAAAAATTTCCCTAAAAATCACGTCATTATCGAATTATAAAAACTAAAATCTCCCAAGGTGGTCTGTATAACCAATAGCCATCCAAGAGTAAAATTCATGGGGAAGTAGTTGAAGGACCAAGGTCCTCCGCAGGGGACCGGTGTCGCACCGTCGGGGACCATTGTGAACCCGTCAAGAGGTTCAGGACGAAACGCCACTCGTAAACCATCTTTATTATTATTATGCACGGCGACAATTGAAAGTTGACGCAATGTTATTTTACGGGTTGCACCTGCAGCTTCCACATTATCATGGAAAGAAAACTTTTACGATATTATACAGGATGTCCCATTCTTTAGGTCTTATGTCGAACTCGCTTCTACTTTAAAGGTATCAACTATCAATTAGATGTTTCGAGTTGCTAGTGGAATATAAAATACTGCAACTGATATTTTTATTGGTTATACGTACTAGGCCCAAGTGCACAAGTTTTACTTAACCACAAATATATTTCAAGTGATGTGTTCGTTTTCAATATGTCTGCCTCATCTGCCACTTAAAATATTTAAGTTATACTTATTGTGTAATTTAAGTTATACTTATGTTGTTTTCATATGTGAAGTTTTTAAATAATGACTTGAAGAAAAGTATTATTCTCCAGGAAGGACATCCTAAGAATGGGACATCCTGTATGTTCATCCGTTTTTTTCTCTACAAGATAACGATCGTTAACTGGGTTTATGCAATGTTTTTAAAGATGATAATCATTATCGCGTTATAAAAGTCAAAAATATTACTTTTTGACGAAAAATGCTTTATAGAAAAATTTGTCTGAAATGGTTTTTGATTTAAATAAGCATGAGAAAAGAATTTTTTAGTTAGTTTTAGCGATTTTGTTTTCAATTATGCAAATTAGTATCGTAAACTATTTAAAATCAAAGCTAAGAATATTTTATTTCTCCATTCCAGGTAGGTCATAAAAACTTAATACTACTCTTTAATTAATTTTCTGAGACAACGCTGAAATACTTCTTTTTTTCTCTCTCTTACGATTACATAAACAACTAATAAACGAAGATTTAATCAAACCTGTTGTCTCAGTGGACAGTAACTTTTAGCAGTGCAGGCAGTTGTGCTTTCTTTTAATTATTTTTTGTGGCTGCCTTTTAATGCGCAAATGACACATTGGTTGTTATTTATGTTAAGTTTTTCCTAAGGTCAGTAACAACAACAGGAAGGGATATTTTTCATAAAAAATTAGACTTGGTTATTGCCACGAGTTCAATTTCAGGATGGTCTTTCCTCTTAAACTGTTGTACCAACTTTTTTGTAAGGTTTTCAGCTACCCCGAATTCTATTAACTGTTTAGCATGTCAACGACCCACCATTCTCAAAAGTGCAGTTCCTAACATAACTATTTATACGTAACTCACAATCGGTCAGTATTTACCCGATTTCCATCTCCTCTTCTAGTACCTCTTTCAGTTCATTCTTTCAATCAGTTGGTACTATTCTTGTTGGTGCATAATGCGTGCTTCATTTTCTGTGAAAAGCCACCTACAAGAGTTAAGATAGTTGACCGAGTCTCAGTTACTACAGCGCGAGACTGTAATGCAGCCTTCTACCGAGATTTGTATACTCTTTTATTTACAATCATTTAATCATCAATCCTCACGTTATAGCTGACTATCTATGTAGCTTAGCCCTCGACTACAATGGAGCATCTTCCACCTCAGTACGTAATATGCTATTAACTCAAGTACGTATTCTGTAGTGCCATTACATATTTTCAACATTTCTCCAACGAAATGTGACTTATTCGTATTAAAAATAAGCGGCGAAAACAAATTTCGGTATTTTAAAACGTTTTAAATCTTATCGTTAACTATTTGCCGCCTTCTTTTACAAAATGATGTTTCACGTCTGGTATTAGTTGTGAAGTGCGCGTCGCCGGTCGTTATTATAATCTTAACCTACAAAAACATTTGTTTCACTTGCATATTATTTGTTGTTTAAATGCTTGTGATACGAACTATACAAACAAGTCCATAACAACCAGGGCATTATAAGCGTGCGTTATCATTTATAACGCCCGCTCAGCGTTAACTTTGCAATCGGCGCTGTTGTTCAAAATAAATATAGTCAGCACCCTTAGCAACGCCAACAATTATAAATTAAAACTAATTTTCTACTGGTACATATTCTCGTGGAAAATTTTCCGTACACATAGACACGCATACTTCGGTCAACTTTCATCACTCGGACCCAATGGACCCTCGGTCTGGAATCGTCGCCCTCCTGGCATTATCATCAAAATAACCGCATTTCTTCATGAAAAAGTTAGCTAGTCCAAAATATTTAGGATCTAAATTTGCGTTGGAACGAGTGGGTACTTCGTTTGTTAATTTGCCAAGTGTTTGGTCGAGTTTAGATTGACTAGATGGTTGCAGGACATTGGCCATGGCTAGTCTCTCTGAACTTACATGAATGTCTCGAATTTGTACTCCAAAGAGTTGGTTGGTATTGTGTCGAGTTTTCCACAGAACTATATAGTGTTGGAAATTAATTAGAAGATTTGTCGTGATATGAATTACTTGGTTTACATGGTTTTGGATCTCATGGAAAGGGCTAGAAGGTTTGGCTAGACGGGGACTCAAATAATAGTCCAAAATTATGTTTTTTAATGTCGTGTATGGTAACGAATGTTTATTGTTGTTTATGGACATGATAAGATTGGAATGGTATTTCAAAACGCTATATGGTAAGTTGGCAATTAAGGGCGAGTTGTATAAATGTGGTTTAACTTTAAGCTTGGCTCAGTTGCCGCAGTAACGATTGTCAGAACAAACGTTTTCTAGGATATTGATTCTAGTTTAAGTTAATCTTTATACAACCTGCCCTAAGATATATTTTTTAAATTCGTTTTCTATATAGAGACATTTATAATACCTGTCTATTAGCGCAAATGACATTTTACATATGAACTATCAAAAATGGGAAATTTTATTAAACTAGCTGGTAAGTTCGTCATATTAAAAACTAGCAAAATACTTAACTTTGATTGAATTGATTAAAAAGGATACTCCGGAGGGAGGCAGGTGCTGATGGAAGCGATATCCAGCAACGGGCGAAACTTGCAAAAACGTTTTCAGGGTGGAGACTCACCATATGAAACCGTAGAAGCTTTTTGTTTCAATGGCAGTTCGATTGGGTTTCGTCGGTGTCACCATTTATAGTGTTTCTTGGTTTATTGGAAGAGATGAATACTATATTTATAGATAAACTCGTTATCATTTAGCAGAAGAATAAAGGACTTGCTTTTGCTTGGATATGGTTTTATTGTTATTGGCGTAGCAATCTGTTTGTGTGTTCAATGCCTTCCTGATATGTAGTTGGACCAGTGGCGTTCAATTTTCTTGTTTTTTGTTTTTATGAAGTTTGCAATAGGAAATGCTTTGGTTCTCATTACTGAAATTCTCCCTTCGAACAGTAAAACTTACACTTCCTCAAATTAAGTGTGTATTCCTAAAAATGCAACTTGCGCTGGCTCCTGAAACTAAAATGCATGCGGAATCATCGCAAGATTCCACGTATAATCTTGAGACACCTCAAATGGCAACCTCCCCACCTCCTCTACTGGTCCTTTTTTAACTCCTGATATTCCTCCTTCTGAAACTGCTTCGTCTTCTACTATGTCTGTTTCTTTTCAGGCAGTGATCGGACCAGTGGTTTCTTACACCTCCGTTGTAACTTCCTCTAATTCTGGTTTGATTTACGCCCCTTCTTCGTCTTCCTTTTCTGCTACGTTATTCTCTCCTAACGGGATGGAAGTATTTGGAGACTTTCAAGTTTGGGGACCTTACTTTACACGAAGAACAAAAATGAAGAATGTTTGAGAGTACACATTTAGTACAGATCTGAAGATTTAGTTCTATGGAGGAATCCATAAAATATAAAATCAGACCAGAGTAGAGGTAAATAGTTCTGAAATTAGAAATCTAAAGGTAACCTAACCTATAAGTGGTTAAATACTGACAAGGATTATAAAATAGGTGGTGTCATTCTTTGTTGGGCATGTACTTTGGGTATGTTACTTTTGATACTGCTGCCATTCGTCATACTGAAATGAAAAATTGATCTGAAAGGTGGGTTCTCACGCTAAAGATGAATCACGAAAGAATTGTCAAATATTGACCATGAAAACTCTTCTTAATTTAACATAATGTTACCTTTAACGTACATCTGATTTAATATCTAATCTAATCTAATAATTCTAACTTATACAACATCTATTCGTGTCTTCTTCTTTACGCTAAGATAACATAACCGAACCCAGTTTAACCACTTTAACTAACCTATTCAACAATTAACCGAACCCAATGGATCTTAACTGAAATTGGTGTTCCAAACAACTGCTTGATCTTAGACCCATACCACATGTATGTATTTACATAAATAATATACAGATTCTCGAAATCGAGCAGATATTTTAAACAAACTACTATGTACATTCAAATCGCCCAATTAAGCTTATTACAGATTAGCACAACATTCCAGCGATTTCTTCAATCAAAAGTGAAGGTCTTCTTCTACGTTTTAGTAACGTTGTCGTGTTGACTTCAGTTTCTAATATGATGAAAAAAATTACATCCTTCATCGTCGATATCAGTTTTGAAGAAAACCAAACGGCACTGCCGTTATGGGCTCCGAATCTTTAGTCTGAAAATCGTAACCAACCCTTACCCATGATGACCAATTTAAGCGAACGAATTATTCTCGCATTCAACATATATTCGCGTTAAACTAGTCATTAGCTTTCGCTCCTTTAGTTATGTCAACATCTGCTGAAACAGAAATTGGTTCTGATAGGCGAGATTAACAAGTAGAGTGGGCATCTCGAAATTTACGATCAAGCGACTTTGGTCAAAAATGACTAGTCGCGCGACAATGGACATGCTTTATTTCAGGCTGCAATGTCCGTGGCTCCCGTTGCTTACTTATAAATATAATATTTATCGTTGGGTTTCTCGGTTGAAGCCCGTGCCCACGGGCTTTAGGGACGACTAGCTAAAACACGTTTGGCCACGGAGCCATGAACCTTGAGCACAGTCGGGGATAGCATCTTTGCTATAGGTAAAAAAACCGGGCATGTCTGTGAGAACATTCACGGACCAAACGGACAATTCAAAATATGAAACCCCCACGCCTCTAGTTTGTACCATGATCTGATTTTACTTGTCTTATCTCTGGTAAACTAAAACTGGTCACGTTACTGACGGTTGCGTCACACAATTTACCTCTACTGCACTCAACCTTCAATATACCACCCTCAAGCGTATTTTCATTTATTCGGCGTATTTTTCATAACAGTTCATAAGTAAGCGTTCTTGCGTTTAGTGTTTCACTAAAAATTGTTATGATTATAGGTGTTTCACTATTCTAAAAATGATTAAAACCACTGACCTAACCTAACATGAACTACTCTAACTTAACCGATCCTTAATCGTTCAACTTTGCGTGTAAGAGCATATCTTAAAATTATTGTTACATAATGATTCTTCTTTTCGATGGTCGGTCATTCCTAAAGACATACCAAACTATGTTTAAAACAGGGGTTAATAGCAAACTAAAAATCCAGATTTTATGTAGAATTGTTAATAAGGCCTTCGATAAGTCATAAGCGTTTTGAAAAGAACTCATATTGGACAAAAAGTCTAAAAATACAAACACACTTTCAAAAATTGCTTTTTAAATGTCTTGTTATTCAATATCTGCAACTTGTAAACGCAAATATAGACCTGACCTTACAGAATAACTGTAGAATCGATTTGTTCGATAATACCAAATTAATAGGATTTTTTCCTAGTTAACAACCTTATTGTCATGATGTGTCAAGTGCAAAAGGGTATCTAATCATAACATAAGTATTCTTAGAAATATGCTGTAATTAGTAGGATACCAGTTTGACGCCACGAGTCTCGGAGTAATATAAATTATTCTAGAGAAAAGAACAATTCGTAAATTATGAAGTTTGGTTGGTGATATTAAAAAATGTTCTAATATGAATTGGTTTGGTGATATTAAAAAATGTTCTAATTTAATTGCTCGACGCACGTTGCATCGACCTAGTTGCTATTGTAATGGGACAAATTTAATTTTATTGAAAAGAATTCTACATATGTATATTATATCAGCAGGGAAATACAAGAAAGGTGTTTAATCTCTATCTACCAGGTGTGTAAAGACTATTATGGTCAAGTTCCGTTAAAATCAAAGGTGGTTGAACTATGTGCGCTTTTAAACACCCTGTATATGATAAAATGAGGGTGGAAGTTGGAAGTAACTGAAGACTTTCGTTTAGTACTTGTTTAAAGCTTTTTTTAATTCCAATACATAATCTTTTATTTATTATTTATTATTATCTTTAAACAGATTTTTTTAATCTTTGTATAATAAAACACACCTAGAACTGCCACCAATAATTTTTTAAATTATTTTATTAAATATTAGCCACGATTTACAATAATTTCTCGAATAAAAATATTAAATCACACATTACCTACATATCAAGAGAGTTTTATTATCTTCTGTGGCCTAAGCTTTTTTTTTAAACTTTATTTATTGAATATAATAAAACACATTTATATATTTCGTTTGCAGTCGTAGAATATATTTTATTATTTTAAATCAAGAGAAAACTTTATCTCTTCTTTAACATTTATGACACAAATATATTAATATTACTTTGTCAGTAATTATTTAACGAGTTTAAGACGAGTTTAAATAATTAGATTTGAATTAACACACTTAACAGAACAATTTTAGAATTCACATTTAAATGACATTAAGCAAAATAATTAATTAAAAACTCGAATGAGCCTTTATGTTTTACTAGCAGGACAATTTTAAAATCCACACCTAGTTTAATACTCACTCTGGATAAACACTAGTTGAAGAGACTTGTGAGTTGAATAAATACTTAATAAAGACTGAAGACTTAAGATTAAAACAGAGGTATTTATACCTTATCTGCCTACACAGTTCTCATGGTCATGAGAGAGTAAATGCTAAAGAAGTTCTCATAGAGATAACGTAGACTTATCAGAAAAATGTAATTTGATATCGTGTGTTCACATTCCTAAACAATTCTCATGTAACATGATCTTATCTATAGTGTGATTATACGTACGTTACTAGAGTTGTTTATAAAGAACAATCTTTCCATCATTTTGTAAGCGTGCTTTCTAAGCTCACGGAACGCCAGTGTGTCGCGTAACGGTGGTTAAAAACCACTGGGTTAGATTAAAATTTAGTGTAGATTAAGCTAAAGATTAGATTAACGGTTAGATTTATGTTAGTTAAAATAAAAAGTAAATGCTAAGTTTGATTAGGTTAGAATCTGGGTAGAGCTTACATCAGAGGTTAGGTTAGGTTAAATATTATAGGTTAGGTTTTGTTAAAAAAAAGAGATATTTGCTAAAAAGTCTTGAAATTTCGTACTTCTCTTCTTTCTGAGTAATATTCCATACTTTGCGAATCAGCCTATTTGCTTTCGCTTCTGCAGCTTAAAGAAAACATTAAAACTCTTTTCAAAAGTGTATTTATTTGCTTTCCATCAGATTGTCCATCGAAGGGGCAACTTTTTCTTTTTGGAATAGATACTGTATATGTAAGTCTTGAAAACAGTTTGTATTGAAAGTTGCATATTCCACCATTCACCAGCTTCTGCTGAAGAAACTCGGTGATTACAAATCATCAGAGCTGTGACTGTTTCCCCAAAACGTTTTGCTCTTTTTTGCAATTAGCAAAACTTTCCAGAAATTATCCGAGAGCTTTTTCCATTATTTTACATTTTTATATGACACCCAAGATAGTCAGAAACCAACTTCGAATTTTGACGGAACATCTTATTAACTTATTATTATTTTGCTCAACCTCGTCTTTGATCAAACTGAAGAATTAAAGCATAATTCTTACCCTTTATGGCCATACAGATTTCATCTATAGTATCACATATCTTCTTAATTCAATCCTTTCAGAGACAAGTTTTTTAAGTTTTATTTTGCAAGTGATGATGCGAAAAATACTGAGCTAATGTATTGAGAAATTCTGATATGTATGCTGCAACTACTACCAATGATAGTAAAATCTGAATCTGTGAGCAATGCATCAATCAATGTATGTAAATGGCCAAGCACCAATAGTATATTACATAACGAGAGTGGAAAGTGGCATTTTTCGTACGAGTGTGAAATTTACGCACGAGGCGTCAACCGAGTGCGGAAATTACACGAGTAAGAAACACACTTTCCACCGAGTTATGTACACTATTTTTCCTACGACCAGAAAAATACAGTTTTTCAAAGAAAAAATTATTTTAATGCTAACCAGAAAAATACAGTTTTTCAAAGAAAAAATTATTTTAATGCTAACAAAAAACTACATTTTATTTAGTAATTTTATTTTTATCATTATTTTCAGTACCAATAAAGTTTATAACTATATGATTATTGTAACAATTTGTGAAGTTAATTGGGGAAAGCGTGTGTGTAAGTGCGTTTTGAATATTGTCAGTATTATTGTTTTATCCGTAAAGGGATTATTATAACAATTAGTTAAATTTCTTGGAATTTGAGAGTTGTGAAAAGGTGTTTGTAAAAATGAGTTTTCAATATTTTAACCATTTTAAACATTTAAACCAAAGAAGAATTTACAGTTAACTACTAACAATGATAAATTAGCCTTTATAGTTATGGCGTCTTTAAACAAAACACTATCATCCGCATGTTGAACATTATACAAAGCCGTCTCTGATTATTTATTTATTTGAAATATTTTTAGAAATTAATTATACTCTAAGTAATTATTAAAACTTTTTAACAATAAATCAATAAAATATGAATTAAAGCTTATTAGCAATTTAAATTAAAATATATTGTTGGAAATGGAAAACAAGATTAAAATTATTATTTTGCAGTGAAAAGTTGTTTTGGTGTAATGACAATTGGTGCAGTGAAAATATGTCAAATATCCCTCAATATATCTAATCAATAGTTTTTCATGAAATAAATACAGCTAGAATTAATTAATTATTGTGTTAGTATGATTAATTTATTTATGTATCAAAATAGTAAAAAAATGTAAGCAGGTTCTTATTACTTATATAATTTGCTATTTACTGCATAGATTTCGACCGAAAATGTTATTTTACTTCTGAGTAAATTAACGTAGTACCTACTTGCATTAAAGCAAACACAATCAGATTTCTGATTTCACTTATTTTTATATTTGCAATAAACTGTTCCCTAAATATATATCTGAATATAGAATAAACTTTACTTTTCTACTGCTCGTGACAGATATTAGATTCAACTTCTCTTTAACTTATGTACAACTCGACTACTACTGCTACTACAATGATTATCTAATATACAGGGTGGAAATCAATGATTTTCATCAAGTTACCATTGCATTCCGCACGTAAAAGCACGACGTGCCGCTCTACGAAAATAGAGAAGGCAGTACCATAACCTCAAAATATACAAAATTCAATAAATTCTATGAATTGTTTGGCAGATTGATTTCATTTATTGACAGAACTAATTTAGTACTAAATCAAAAAGAGTAGAGCGGTACAGAAAAATTTACATGTGAAAAAATTCCAAAGGGAACTTGATGAAAATCATTTATTTCCACGCTGTACTATTCACATAATGATTATAAGGCACCCTACACATGTCAATGTACTAAACATGAATTATATAAACTGTGACTAAAAATACATAAAAATAATTAGAAGTCATAAGCAATAACAGTTTCACAAGTATGAAATGATATCTTTCTTTTAGTTAACGCAAAACTATATTTAAATAAAATTTAATTTAAAACTGGTACCTATTTAATAATTTATAATAGATAAACTATTATGAAATTACATTTATTAAATTACCTACCGATTAATCCAATTATATAATTATGACTCATTTTAGATTTATTACTTCTTATAAAAGTTTATTTAAAAGCTTGTTAAGTAAATGACAGATGAATTTTCGTAAATAAATAACGACTAATATATAAAAAATCAACATGTTTGAACAATTTTATATAGATAATGTAAATCTTAATTTTCTTAAAGAACCTGAAATCGATTTGAGTTAAATTAACTGTTAGATAATAGTATATAAATTATGATTTTCTTTTTTTAAATACAAATATGCATATATAAATTGTTTTTCTATTTTGAGGTCATTTAGTTGTTGGGTAATAAATATTTCATAACAACCTGTTTTATTATTGTTATCACCTAATCTCCCGCAAGTTTTAGTGTAAACCATTCAGTAATTCATTTTAATTCCAAGAGTTTAGTTGACTGCAGTATCTAAGTGTTTTGAACTGATCTAGTTGGTGATTATTGCTAGTGAGACAACAACTACCTAATTGGTGAGTTCGCTTACGAGTATTTTGTTCATCTTTCAAGGAGTGACTGTAGAGTGAGTTCGCTCACGACTATTTTGTTCATCTTTTAGGGAGTGATTGGACAACGAGTTCTTTTTTTTAAGGAGAACGTGAGTAATAATGTCTATTTTATTGAGGGCCGCACCCTTAGAGTACTCGTAAACGGACAACTATGTGGCGCCACCAATGTTTAGTTATTTTCTGTGCCTAATTATTACTTCTTGGTGCTTCTTTTGACTCAGCATATTTATCTGTTCAGTGCTTTGCTGGAGAGCATGCGTGGCCCAGACTTTATCTGTTCGAAAAGGTAACGTTTAGTGTTTTCTTGAACCTGTTTGTCGGAGTCGGTGCTTATCTGTTTGAAAAGGTAACGTTCAGTTCTTATCCGACTCAACCTAAAATGTGATGTTATATGTATTTACGTCTGCTTGGATAAGGACTCATTGTGTCATTTATGGATAATGAAATTTATTATCAAACTGAGTGGGATAAGGAAATTATGATCACAATTGCCTGGTTTATAATGATCTAGGACAACTAGGTTAATATGATGCTATTTCTTATTATTTTATCCTATGCATTTACACTGAAAAAAAAGAATAAAATAGCATCATATTAACCTTTCTGTCCTAGATCATTATGAAATCAATAGTACGCCAAAAAACTGTTTCAACTTATGAAATAATATAGTTTTCTTCAATTATGAGCAGTCGTAGATAAAAAGTTGTATTTTAACACGTGTGGTAAGGTCTACTAACACACTCATGCTCTTTACCCGACTCGGACAAACACCCTCGTCATGCAACTCAACGTATTATATGTTAATTATGCCTGTATCCCACTTAATAAGACAAATAACTATTACTTAATTCAAACTAACACGATACAGTATTTTGCTGATTGTATTATTCTCTGGGTTCTTTAAATTCTTACTTAAGCCCCGTGCAAATGGCGTATAATCCACACAGGGAAAGTCCGTCTGTGCAGCAAGTCATTTAGTTTATTAACTATTTTATTTTTCATTGTCTCCTACAACTACCTACCTTACGCGATTCCCTGCACTGACGGTCCCCAGCCTAGCTAGTCCCTAGCCGGTAATGTCCAGAGCGGCATATTCACCGTTTTTCCTATACCGACCGAAACTATATCTGGTAATAGTCTCCCATGAGTCAGTGGTCAGGGAGCGACTTGTCAGAATAGGCTTGACTAGTCTCTCCGTACTGGATCCAGACTGAATTTTGGTCTAAAGAGTTGGGGGGGCGGGTGCATAATGTCCAGTAATGCCAGATGGGCCATAGTTGCTCTCCCCTGTATACTTAATAACAAGAAAATCTGTATATACAATTTAGGGCTGTAAACATCCGGATATTTTAAAAATCCGGTTAATCCGGATTTAACGAATCCGACATCTCAAGTTCGGATATCCGAATACTTCTGATTTGAAATCCGGATTTGAAAACCGGATTTGAAGTCCGGATTTGAAAACCGGATTTGAACTTTTTAATTAAAATAGTTTGTCTCTAGTGAAATTAGTTACCATTTATGGTAACAATATTTAATTGACAAATAATCATTGCAATTGACTAAGCCAAAAATCAAAAGAAACATATAGTTGTTCCAATAAAATCTTAAAAAGACTTATGTTGCATAAACGTTTTTAAAAATCAATTAGTTTATGTCTAGATTAGTGACGTTTTTTTTTTAATTCTAACATGCACAAAAATTATTATTATGTACTGGGTGATTTTTTAAATTTCTGATCTAGAAAGCCATGACATAATTTTAAAACAAAAGATGCGGAAAACGTAGGGCGTAGTTTGAATCGTTCGATTTGTCACAACTGTCAGATTTCAAAAATGTTGACATAAACATAACCTACTCCAGTGTTGTTCTCGCTTCTCGCGAATAGCAGTGTGATCAACGCTACGCCCTACGTTTCGGTGACCTTCGATACGGCGTAAAAATCACGACTTACTAGATCAGAAATTTAAAAAATCACCCGGTACTATACTCGGGACGCTGAACAGATATAGTAATTAAAACCGCCTACAATTACCCCCTCTTTTTAACAAAACCTTTCTATTGGTAGCATTCAAATATACCGCTCAAATTGAAAGGCATGTTTACTTGTACCAAAAAGATATCAATTCGTTTACTGTCAAACTGTCTTACTCACGAACTTTTAATAACATTTTTATTAAATTAATAAAACTGCAATTTTTTAAAATGTATGGTTATTATTTATACTAGCATCTCTCGAAGTGACATTATTTATAATGAATTAACAATTCATATGCAAAAATGTTTTATTGTAAATGTCACTTTCACATAAAACCAATCAGATCAATCTGTGCTGCCTTGATTTTTTTTGTACTATATCTATTCGGCGGCCCCAGTATAGTACTATAAAATCTAAGTATCAAAATAAAAATAATTAATCCGCATAGATGTTGCGGGTTATCCATATAATACGTCACATTGAGAATGTAAGATAGTCATTAGGGTGCCCGTAAAAAAATTAGTCGGCAAAATAAATACTCAATTAAAAGAATAGAAAATTGTACATTGCACCCGGATTCAAATGGAATCCGGATTCCATTTGAAATTCGGATTTCATTTGAAATCCGGATTCTATTTAGAATCCGGATATCCGAACTTGAAATGTCATATTATCCGCGAATCCGGATTTCGGATATCCGGATTTCTGGAAATCCGGATTTAACTTGCAGCCCTAATACAATTAATACTTTCTAGATAGCATATAAATATTTCTATATTTGGACTATAGTCTCCCCCAGTGCTATAGATTTCCCCCCTCTCA
This sequence comes from Agrypnus murinus, assembly GCA_929113105.1. Classification (NCBI taxonomy): domain Eukaryota; kingdom Metazoa; phylum Arthropoda; class Insecta; order Coleoptera; family Elateridae; genus Agrypnus; species Agrypnus murinus. The sequence continues at coordinate 23,659,969 of OV816029.1, read as the reverse complement.
AAAAAGTTCTGAATTCAACATTGCGCTTGAGATTTAGTTATCTACATCTAGACTGTGTACGAGGAGTGGGGTTCGCGGTTTAGAATCTTCTACTCTTTCGCGCACTTTAATTTTAAAATTTTCCTTTTGCTTAGTTTTTTGTAAATAATGTTTAATTTGTTTTATATAATTGTGTAAAAATACTTCAATGTAAAAAAAATCAATCTATCAAATATGCATTTAAAAAAAATTAAAAACTGAAAAAGGAACTTCCAAGCAAATAAGACGCTCGACACCTAGCTAAAGATTAATTAAGTCGATGGGTAGGTTAAGTCGGGGGTGTTTGTTAAATAACACATTCAGAAGTTCGTTTGACAATGCTAGGCTTACTAGCTTCAACTGGTGTTGTTTAACTAGGGTTTTGATAATTCTTTAAATTATTATTTAAATATATTGCAGCTCATGTGAACTACTACTACTACCAAGGAATTCAATTGTAAAAATTTCTAGAGCTGTTTTTTAACAAACCCCAGTCTGCAAGTTTAACGCATTTGGGTGTTCTTCCAAAGTATGCAGCATTACTTGAAATGCGCAACTGAATACGTTTTTTGCGTGCCTACAATATTGGTTTCATAAGTTAACATTGGAACAAGATAATTTAAAAAAAATACGCAGGGTATATGCATCAACTATAATTATTATTTCGAACAGACACCCAGACACTCCCTCGAGGAAGTAATCACTAAACGCTGTATATGTAGTATGTAATAGGACCTTTCCTTCATAACGCAACTAAAGTTCATCAGGCTTGTAGACAGAGTCGTGCGTTTTTGAGCAAACACATCAACTCATCAAAAAAACATTTCCTAATTAAAGGTATCATTATCATGTACATGTCAGCCGGGTCGAAACCTCCTCCTGTCAGCTCTCGGTCGGGAGTGGGTTTGCCTTGCTTGACACTCGTCATTTAAACTGTAATTACCGTTCAAGCTGCTGCAACAGGTTGTTTTAAAACACGCTGTTTATTTTTCTGCTCGTGGCAATTTGACTACATATACCAACATCTTGAACGGATCGAGCATCTTTACGGAAACCAAGAAATGAGTCGAAAAGAGATGAAGGGTTAGGTTAGCGTATTGAAAACCCCGCATGAAACGGCTTGATAGGTATAGTAGGAAATAACCGTTTCTTATTATTATTATTATTATTAACGCAGTCACGATCTTGCGGGTTTTCTTGAGTAAATAACGTGAAACTTCTATTAAATATGTTTTATTAAAAAAATTGTTGATTTAATGATTAAATTCTGTTTATGGTAGTAGTAAATACCATCGCTTCTTTTAAAACGATTTTCTTGTTAAATATTACCTTTCCATTTTTTGTTTCATTTTTATTTAACGCGAATCGTGATCTGTTGATCAAACTAATGCAAGTTCTTATCTCTTGAAAAAAATATTCCCTTCAACTTGAATTCTTTCGAATATTTCTTATAATTACTATAATTAAGTTATCATAAGTGTTACTGTTGGCACTTACTTTACACACCTTTACTTTTAATTTATTTTTTCGCCTACCTGATCAGAAAGTGCTTTTTAAATGTCCTGTTTTGAGGGCAGTTAAGGCTTCTTTGCGGGCCTCTTATGTCAAACTTTTTACTGCCCTCTTATGTCAAATACATAACCTCTACACTACTACTAGATGAAACCACGATTTATTTATGTTAAGTTGGAGATACTGTAAAAATTGTAATTGTTTTTTAAATTGTCATACTTTGACCACTCCTGTGCATTATCCTAAAAAGATTTTAATCAAAAAATGAAATCATTAGTTTTTAACATTAAAAATATAACTCATTCGTAAAACTTTTAGCAACAGAATATGACGGAAAATGTAATTTCAATAGTATATTGTGTCTCAAGGGCAAAAAATTAGCATTTGTAGCCCGCAGTTGTTTGATGCCCGAGCGAAGCGAGGGCAGCGGACAACTTAGGGCTACAAATGCTTTTCGGTCCGAGTGGCATACAAAAGTTTTTCGCCTACCTGTTTGAAAGTTTAAAAAAGAATTCCAAAAGTTAAACAGTAACGTAACTTATTAGTAAATTAAATAGGCATATGTTAGAGGGAATGAATGAAAATGAAAATAACGCCAGACGTTTTTAGTAATTTATTAATTAAATTAACCTAATAATCATTACACTACATACAACACGGCCGTATAGTAAATGTTTTTATTATTATTGGTAAATAAAAGGAACAGGATATGACTTTTAATTAGGATGAGTAATTAATCTATCATTGTATAATTTATTGAAATTACAATTTTCTTTTTATTAATTAATTGCCACAACCTCCATTTATACATACAATGACACTGTGAAAAGAAAAAAACAAACGACAAATTTATCGACAAAGACATGAAAATCAAAGTTATGATCTAAGAAGCCTAGAAAAATTTGACGTATGTTTTTTATATTTTTAAAGGTTATGTAATAGTATATTACGTTATAAGTCCGGTAAACCCAAGTTTACAGTAGCGAGTTGAAAACGTTTCGGGACGAGGCGACGAAGGAGCCGAGTCTCGAATGTTGAAACGAGCTACTGTAATGGTTTACCGGAAGTATGACGTAAGGCGTTTTATTTCATACTGCCTCACATTGTTCATTTTTTAAAAAAATGCATTTAAAATTTTCAGTCCGGTAAAATTTTTTACCGGACTCAAATTAGATTTTCAGTCCGGTAAAATTTTTTACCGGACTCAAATTGGATTTTCAGTCCGGTAAAATTTTTTACCGGCCTTGTAACGTAATAATTCATTTACCGGACTCAAATGAGTCCGGTAAATACCCTTTTACCGGACAGTATGAAATAAAAATATGTTTGAAATTACATTTTCCGTCATATTCTGTTGCTAAAAGTTTTACGAATGAGTTATATTTTTAATGTTAAAAACTAATGATTTCATTTTTTGATTAAAATCTTTTTAGAATAATGCACAGGAGTGGTCAAAGTATGACAATTTAGAAAACAATTACAATTTTTACAGTATCTCCAACTTAACATAAATAAATCGTGGTTTCATCTAGTAGTAGTGTAGAGGTTATGTATTTGACATAAGAGGGCAGTAAAAAGTTTGACATAAGAGGCCCGCAAAGAAGCCTTAACTGCCCTCAAAACAGGACATTTAAAAAGCACTTTCTGATCAGGTAGGCGAAAAACATATTTTTACATAACCTTTAAAAATATAAAAAACATACGTCAAATTTTTCTAGGCTTCTTAGATCATAACTTTGATTTTCATGTCTTCGTTGATAAATTTGTCGTTTGTTTTTTTCTTTTCACGGTGTCATTGTATGTATAAATGGAGGTTGTGACAATTAATTAATAAAAAGAAAATTGTAATTTCAATAAATTATACAATGATAGATTAATTACTCATCCTAATTAAAAGTCATATCCTGTTCCTTTTATTTACCAATAATAATGAAAACATTTACTATACGGCCGTGTTGTATGTAGTGTAATGATTATTAGGTTAATTTAGTTAATAAATTACTAAAAACGTCTGGCGTTATTTTCATTTTCATTCATTCCCTCTAACATATGCCTATTTAATTTACTAATAAGTTACGTTACTGTTTAACTTTTGGAATTCTTTTTTAAACTTTCAGGTAGGCGAAAAAATTTTGTATGTCACTCGGACCGAAAAGCATTTGTAGCCCTAAGTTGTCCGCTGCCCTCGCTACGCTACGCTTCGCTCGGGCATCAAACAACTGCGGGCTACAAATGCTAATTTTCTGCCCTTGAGACACAATATACTATTAAGCATTCAAACTCTAAAAAGCCGATTAGTGATCTGGTTGAAAGTTATTTTATAGTTATTTAATCGTTCATTTAAAAATTCGCTCACGCTCGCCAATGACTGCAACCCGACCTAAGTTGACAACTGGTGCTATCAGTCATCATTTTCCAACTTAACTCTGTGTGCCGTCATTTAAATAAACGGTAAAATGAAAAGTTTTCGAAACTTCCGGAACGAACTGGGAACTAGGAGAACCAAACCTTCAGATATGACTACGTTGTGATATATAAGAAAATAAAATATTCTACTTTACCGGACTGAGTCCGATAAAGTAGACAACACAGTTGTCCTCTGACAAATTATACTGCCGTTATAATCCGAAGAAACATTTTTATTTATATAATAGTAACGACAAACTTACGATTACTAAGTTGATGTAACTTTTTCTGTTTCCTTTATAAATCCCTTAAAGAGCTTAAACGGGACATGGTTTATAAGGGTTTCGAACATCTTTCTTTAGTAACGATACGGAACTTTAGAGTTTATAAACAATAGTATTAGTAGTATATAGAGACGTTTTTGTTACTACTGTATAGCCTTTAGTTATAAAATGTGTTTTTTAAAATCTGTTTTGGTTACTCTTATATACACTTTGTATATAATGGTGTTGGTATTATTTTCGTTACCAAATTTTTATTACTGGTTGCACTCGCAATCACATCGATTTTTCGCCGAGATACTTTCTGACTTTCACTCTAAAATTCTTAATTGACATTTTTTCTTACTTGCTTAATAATAAAAAAATAATGGACGTGTAATAACTATGTATAGTATGATCAAAAAGTCTTTGGATCAAGGTTGCCATAAAAATTAACAAGCTATCCATGAAATTATTGATTACTATTATTTTTGACATTTACTTCACAGCTGTCATGTCAATAGATAATAGTTCAAATAAATTCCATTCTGTGTTTTTTTATAAATGTTATTAAGTAATACTTAAAATAACGGCAAGCACAAAAAATAATAATCGAGTACGCTAACCTAACATTTTCTGTGTACTATGGGGCTCTGGGGCAATTTGGTAACCAATAGTTCCTCTATAAACTTAAGTGTCTAATTACCCTTATATACCATATATTATTAGTCATGCTTTATTTCGTACAAAAAATGGCTACAATATGGCAGTATTTTATTAACTATTTGTTGAATGTTGTAATTTAAATCTGAATAGTGGCTTAATACAAACTAAAAGGAGGCCACAACAATACAGCCTTTTTTCCTACGCCGAATGCACAATTGTTAAGAATAGGAGCTTACGCTCCGCTTTTTTCGTTTGTACAATGACTTGATCAAAAGACCATGCGAAAGATGAAAGACTATAATTTGTTGAGGTTAGGTTATTTTTCTGTGTACCAGTGCTTGCTTAACTAAGGGTATATAACTTATATCACTTGGATATTTAGAGAATCAACAGTGCTGTAATAGCATCATATATTGTTCATATACAATTTCAATGTATGTAAGATTATTATGAGTATGAATGATATTACAGTTTGCAGTGTTTATAATAGTATGCCTTTCCTTCCGCCATGATGCCAAAATGAAAGACACGCTTTACATGGGCAAAATTGGGTATTTCACTTATTATGAACTCTGACGCATATTAATTCGTTTACTCTCATTTTTGTTAAAAGCCTCTCCGCAATTTTAACTCCGAAATTATCTTCTGGTCTGGAAAGTGACTTTCTTGTTGTCAGAAATGAAGTACCGCATCTGCATTTAATCCATACGTCGTTTCATAAAATTCTATCAGAAGGTTTGCTTACACCGCTTCTTGCAAGGTTTTTGGGTACTTTTGTCAATATCGAGACGGTGCGAGGAAGCTTCCCCACAGAATTTCAGGAAAACTTGGCATAGAGTAGGAGCATGAGTTATACTTCATACTAGCAACAAGAAACAGCTACTTCATAGACCAAACGAAGAATATCTGGGTAAAAATGACTGGGCGTCCATTGATTTAAAATTCAGAAAAATAAATACATGGCAAAATATATAAACAAATGAATATATTTTGCAATATAGGATAGTTCTTAACCTAACATCACATTTATTATACAGATACAATCATTTACAGTATAAACCATCTCATATTATGAGATATCGATGTTCATTATATTAGGATATTTTGTGGCGTATTCATTTTTCTTTTGTTCTTTACGGTGGATGTTTCCTGTTGCTAGAGTGAAGTATTACTCCTGCACCTACTCTATGCCAAGTTTCATAGAATCTTGTAGGGAAGTTTCCATACACCACTTCTTCGCGTCTCGAGTTTGACAAAAGTACCCAAAAACTTTGCAAGAAGCGTTACAAGGAACTTTCCTAGTAGAATTTTGTGAAACATTTCACTTCTGGCCACAAGAAAGAATCACTTTCTAGACTAGAAGTGAATTTTTGAGTAAAGATTGCGGGGTGACTTTTAACTAAAATGAAAGTAGACGAATTAATATGCGTCGGGGCTCGTATTTTAACAAATTTGAGCTCAACACTTTTATCCAACTTTTCTGAACGAACGTTTATAAAATACATATACAATTTTCAAATCGGCAAATTAAATTTTATTATTACTGGATATTTTACTGGGTCTGTTTAGTTTTGAAGGTAAAGAAGTCATAGATTAGAACCAGCCTTGGTAGTGTAATGTCTAGCATGCTGGACTTTCACCCAAGCGGGCCAGGTTCGACTCCTGTTGCCAGCAAATCTGGTTAAGGTTTTCTGCAGTTTTCCTTAGCTATGACACAAATGTGGGATTTGCGCTGTTCCATCTGTAAGTCGGCTACAGCCGCACGTTGGGCCTATGTAATAATAATAATCGCCCCCTCCCTCCCGCGCAAGCTTATAGCTTCTGGGGCCTGGTTGCAGGTTATGGATTGTAGCAATTATTATTATTATATTATTATTATTACCTATACCTATACGATTGAAGTAGGCAATTATGTACATATTAACGTCCATTTTTCTTATTTGATTAAACGAGCAAGATAAAGTGTCAACTAAGAACTTTATAGGATAGTCATCAGCAAGTGATCAGGCAGTATGTTATAAGTACTACAAACAAGTGTCCAAGAGAAATAAATTTGTGATTGCGAAATGGAACGAGTAATGAAAATTTGGTAACCGAAATAATACCAACACCATTATATGCAAAGTTTATAAGAATAACCGCAATAGCTTCAAGACACTGCATTTTATCATTAAAGCTTTCTAATTTCTAATTAAATTGCGGTTACATAGTTTGGAAATCTTCGATTGGTTCAAGAAGTAAGAAAGATGTAGAAATTCACTAAATCTTTGCACTTCACTTTAGAAAATTTACCTCAAATAAATCTTGTAATACTATTATAAATTTAATAACAGTTGTTATTAGGTTTTGAATGTAGAGCGTGTTACTACTCCACCATACACAAATATAATAAAGAGACACTGTAATCTGATTGGTTTTTAGGAAGATCAATGCGTGAGAAAAGGATAAAACACTTATTTGAAATAAACAGACTAGGAATAGAAATAAGTAATGGCAAGCAAAATAATAGTATTTGTACTGTTTTCTTGCAGAAAGTATTGTGGTTTAAACGTTTTTAGTTTATATAATAGTAACCGCACACTTATGGTGCTCAGAATTAGTGATATTAAGTTTGTTGTTACTATTGTATAACTATAATGTGTATTGGCTTACTTATACTAGTAGTTAGGTTAGAATTCATATACGAAGTTATATAGTGGTAACAAAACGTTTCTGTTACCATTGTTTATAAATTGAAGTTATATACTGCTACTAAACAAAGGAGTTCGAAGCCCTTATAAACTATCCCGTTTAAAAGCTAAATACTAAAATATCAAGATTACGTGTTCCAAATGAAAATGCTCTAAAAATGTGAAGAGAGAAGATATGAAGAATGCACATATTTGTATAACAGGAAATGTTGGAAATTAGTTGTTGACAACTTGAAGGTTTTTACACATCATACTATTTGATTTGAAGTGAAAAACTGAAAATTACTGAAAAGCGAAATGGTGTTTTTTAATATGAACATGCCTAAAAGTTGGTTGTTCTATTTCGACATTATCTAAAGTTTCGTAAAGACCTAGGATTTTGATGTGTTTCGATAATCCTCAGTGGACCTAATACTCTTCTGGTTTTTAAATAGAAAATATTATAAAACGCATCAAACGTTTAAATACATCTCTTCAATAAAAAGCAAAGAACAAACGACCTAAGTTAAATTTTTCAAGCGGGAACTCTCTTTGTTAGCGGATTACCTAACTGATATCTTTACTGAAGACATGTAAAACCTTCCGAATAATAACACAAAAAAAACTAGCCCAGTTCATCCTTTTAGTGCATCTGAGTGGAAAATGGAAGCGCGGTGTCTGCTCTTTGAGAGGTTGGATAATGGGGAACCAAATATTTGTATTTTGTACATCTCTTTTGTTATACAATGCTTTTACTTTTTATCTGTATCGAATGGGCTCAAGTAAAATAAAATCTTTTCTAAAAGAGGGAGTTAGCTGTATATCTGGTTTCTTTCTATCCTTTTTCCCTTTCGGTATATTACAAACATTTATCATAATTCTTTCTGTGATATCTCTCAGTATGAACGCTACGATATACTAATCTTTTGTTTTCGTGTTAATTTTCAATCTAAACATAATAAATAGTCCGGAAAAAATAAATACCCCGCGGTTTTATCCAATTATAAGCAGTTTAAATCGCAAAAACAATCGAATGCCAAGCTTATAATAAAACTGTCACGGTAGCTGCTCGAAGGGTAAAGAAAACAATCGCAACAATGCAGTCGAGATTCCGGAGCGTTCGCGTTGCACCTGAGGAAATTCCGAGCCGAGAACGGGACAATTAAATCAAAGTGTCTCCTGCGTCGGTGTTAATAACGGACTCGGTGCCACCACGCCGACGATCTTCAGTCTGTTCGCGGACCCGTTTTTCAACATTTCCATAATTTATGTCGCGCGTCTGTTGTTATTTTGCCGATGCTGTATATAGTGGAAGGAATCTCCTTGCCTTTTTCGATGTGCTGCTCTTATTTCGATTGGGATTCTCGATTCTCTTTGTCTTCTTCTTTTTGTGGCGGTGTCCGGTTGTGACTGTTTTTTCTGCAGTCACAATGCGCGGCCCATTGTTTCTCTCTTTTAGGATGGATAAGAAATGCGGCCGCGCTCTTCAAGAAATAAAGTTTGTGCCATCAAGAGTTTTCAATGTGTCTCCATCTACCTGTTCCCCGATAATGTAAATACGTGATTTGAATTTATTAAAAAGCGAAATGGCATTGTGCTGACTGCTGGAAGTTTTTCTTCTGATTGTATTAATAATGATCTACTAATGTCAACAGGTTGGCCACCTGATTAATATATGAATTATAAAAATAATTTTTTGCATGAGCATATCTTTACGTACAGTGTATACCTACATTTACGATCATTGAAATATGCATATACTTATGCAACAAAGGTATAATAAATATGGCAGTTGTGCATGAGATATGCAATCTTAGCTATTTAGAAAATTCCACGGTGCAGTATTTATGTGGAGAAGTACGTTAAGAAATCGTGATAACGATTACATAAAACTGCTAACATGCATTAAGGTAATTATATATGTCAACACATACTCAATAAATATAGAAAAATAGAATTCATTTGGACATCTAAAGTTGAGCATACATTTAAGTAAGTACTAATGCATTGAAACTTGCTCAATGTGTATGTAATTTTATGTTTTTCCTACCAACGCGGGCAGAAATAAAAAATAAGATTCGAACGTCTGCAGTTGTTACAGTTACAGTACAAGTTACAGTACATGTCACAGGCAGGCGCGTGCTGGCTCAATTTTAGGGCCCGGGAAAATATTCCCTTAGAGGGCCCCACCATCCCACTTCGGTTAATTTTTTTAAGGATAATTTAGGGATAATGTAAGGATAATTAATTATTTATTAATAAATAATAATTAAGGATGTATTTATTTAGATTAATTTGAATGAACAAAAAATTTGAGGTCATTAAGATTTTTTTAAAAGAAATATAGTGTACGTTATATACTTTAATATCGAACACTTAAATTTGGAATTAGATTTTGTTTAGCACTCTTGTTTAAAAAAACAATTATGATGAAGGAGAACATTTTAATCGAATTTTATACAAAATTAATTAACAATTTTCACAAAAACTTACAGAGATTTAATCTTTTCTTTGTACTTTGTCTTTTATAGTCGCTGGAGATCGCGGTAATTAATGTCCAACAATTGCCAACAATAATCTGCAAGCATAAAACGATGTTTTAGATCTTTAAAGCTGCTTCCATGGTTTATATTTTTGCGAGCGACAAATTTGGGGTAAAGGGACATGAAAGACGTGTAAATCGTCATATTAGTGGCGTATTAAGCGCGTATTTAACGAGTTAGAGCCCCCCGAATTTTTTAATAGTCGAGGTCATTTATGTCAAAATCTAAGTATTTTGATTCGTAATTCTTATATATCTGCGTCATATATATCTTCAAAATAAATGAAAATGGGACTAATAAAAGCGAACAAAATAAATAATTTTAAGAGTTCCGACAACAGTGGTTTTAAAATATACGCAAGTATCAGAAATAAAGTATTTTAAAAACGGAGTGTGCTACAACAAAACTCATTGCACTTCTGAAGACAGCATTTAAAAATCCAATATATGCACCCGCTTTCAAATAAAAAAAAATTTCACTTTTGTAAAGTGCTTAGATCATCTATTATATGGGATTCATTAGTAACTGCCAGTACAATTTTACGTTCCTCTTGCGGAACAAAACTTGCAGAGAATGAAGCTTGTTGTGGTCACGAGTCTGGGAGACAAGAGAGCCATGGAAGTTCTTTCCACCACAAACTGTGATTTAGCAATTGCGATGACAAAAGTCCATGTGAGGCACTATCAGCCGGATTCTCTGCGGACGGAACGTAATATCATGACGAAGGAGCGATGATATCTGGAATGAAAGCTACTCGGTTAGCCACAAATGTCTTGGTGTCTAGTAGTCATCCAAGCGATCGTATCGTTAAACGTGATCTGCTTCTTCAATACATCAATGAGACTTTGCACCAATTCTGCTGCTAACACAGCACCGCACAATTCCAAACGTGGAATGGAGATTATTTTCAGAGGCACAACTCTAGTTTTCCCGCACATCGAGAAAACTCTGATAGTACCGTCAGAATATCGAACCCTTAAATACGCTACAGCACTGTAACTAATTTCAGACGCATTCGAGAATGCATGAAGTTCTTTTTTGACGACCGAGTCTAAATTAATACATCTAGAAAATTTTTAATTTGAAAGTTTAGGAAGTTCCAACTTAAACAAATCCCAGTTATCGATCACTGTCTCAGGAACATTGGGTGGGTGAAGCAGACTACACGGCACCTAACCATAGAACTGGCACCGGTAAATCCAATCCCAGGAATCTGGGATACGATTTGCTCAGGCCAGAATTAAATGTGCGGTAGAGTTATACAAAAGTGTATGTCGACGAATAGTCATAAACGTTTACTGACTGAATCTTATGGGAGATAATTGAAGTGAGGTTTATGCCGGTTAGACGGGGTAAATTCTGGCCAAATGGGAAACTGCATTCAGCATGTTCAGGATGCTATTCGGATCACCATATGATTTAACTGCAGGAAGTCCTATGAACTAAAGAAACTCTAAAGCCACTACACTTAAGTGGTGATGAAGCGCAGTCAAGGGCATACCAGGCCTATAACTGGGAACCATTAAAAAACCAAGTCCTGCCACAATTGAGGTTGGATTCGATCGGGCAGTAGTCCTCCAACCATGTTGGAAATAGTTCAAAAGCTGGACAAAATGCCATCTCCTAGAGAGGGCGCCGACGGGTGAGCACGTTTATAGCTCTGGTACTAGCCTGCAGAGCTAGTAAAGTATGGACAGTAACCTCGCTCCCACCAGTGCGCACTGGTGCATTAGTAATGCGCGCTAATTGAGCTATCTCAATTCATATCTTAGGATGGGAAGTGAACACCTGAAGGTTCAAACAGATGCAAGTATCCAATACCATAGCATCAATTAGGGCCTATTTGGGTATCTAGATGATACGTTGAGAGGCGGAGAAATGTACATGAACATTCTCAGAGTATTATCTCAGGAACAGGGCCATCTCAATCTATTTTCGCCATCTGTAATTGCTGCATCAACCTTTTTGCAAAGAGGTAAAACCTTTTTACTTCCGATAGATATTCCTTTTTGTACAAGGGCGATCTATAGATGGGTGACACAAGTAGAAAGACACGTCTGCCATGGGGTTCCTATGAAGACCTAAAACCTTATAAAGATAGGTTCTTCCTTGTCGAATTGAACTGCCGTTTGGCCAGCACCCGATGGTTCAGTCGCAAGAAGTTCCGGACGGTTACTTATTCACTTTCGCAACTTGAATGCACCGGATCGCAAAACCTGTATTAATTCCAATTGAAGTTTTTGGTCAGAACCTACAAAATCATATCCCCAAATTACGTCATCAATATAAATATGGTCACGCAACGCATCTGCAACATTAGGGTACTTCGATACTTCTAAATTAGCGAGTTTTTGAATGGTTCGCAAGGCTAAAAACGGGAAAGAAGATTAGGTTCAATCGTTGCTGTTCTTCAGGCACGGTCGAGTTGAACAGCGGTGAGGTGTATTGTTTCTACTTTAAATATAATTTAATTGTCGGTAATTTAAATTCAACCGTGTCGTAGGGCCCTTTGAGGAAACTTTATAAACGCCTACCGGGAAACTCCCGGTATCCCGATGGGCGGCCAGCACGCGCCTGGTTACAGGGGCTACTTTGAACATAAAATATTTTTTTAAAATAACTAATAAATTTTGGTACTAAACATAGGCGCCCGCAGAAATTTGTCCGGGGGGGGGTAAGCCTAGAATGAACGGCGTGTTAGGGGGGGGGCAATTCTAGAAAAAACGGCATATTATACAAAATTTTCAGTAAAATTCAAATTGCTTAACTTCCAGGGGGGAAGTGCAAGAGCGGGTTATACTACCCCAAAATTATTAAGAGGGTGAGAAATAAGATACAATTTATTTAAAGTAACAGTCATAACATTTCAGGAGGTTACTTTCGATAGTATTCTTTATTTATAAAAATTATTGCCAGAACATTTCGAGCCTTCCTAAATGTTGCCAGAACGCTGTAAATGTTGATTTAAAAAGTGCCATTTTTCACAGAATTAATAAAATATATGTAGAATAGGTAATATAAGAAGCCAGAACCAAATTCCATCACCAGCTGTCTGCCAGAACGAAAAACGTTCCCATGTTAGCGGGAGCGGGACAGTTATATAGCGGCCTGCTGATTAGAATGAGAACGTCTATTGTGTAAAAATACTCCTGCGAAATGATAGCTAGTACAAGAGTCGATAATCGTGGAATTTGTAAACCTTTAGAGAACTCCAAGTTGTTTCGATATCGCCAAAAAAATATATAAGACGCCATTAAACCGCTAAATAAAAAAAACTTTAAGCGGACTCACACCTCGGAGCCAGGCGATACTGATAAATCCAAAATAAAACTCCAAATCTGACATAAACCTACCGTGGCAATGGTTTTTATAGAAATCGGGTAATAAATATTTAATCATCAAATATCAGTCAGCTTCACAATTAAAAAGACATTGTATTTTATTTCTAAATTTATTTCATGTTAAATTTTATAAGTTTTTTATGTTAAATTTATTTCTATCTTAGTACTGTAATAATTCATGATTTAAACAGCATAAAAGAAAGGGTAAAACCCTAATTAAAACGTTGATTGCTATAGATTTTAAAATTAAAATAGATTTAAAATCTTAATAATAATTCACCTCGTTTCCACCAAATCCATGCAGGGTTTGTTAATAACTTCGTAATCCACGGCGTCTGGCCTCCGATGTGTCAATACGTTGACGGTAGCTAACAGCAACTAAAGGCTTGCTCATGGCTGGATTAAGTGTTTGATCCAGCAATGATGAAATATCCAAAGTGCAATTGGTGAGTAGTATGACCAGGAAATAATCCTAAATCAAACCCAACACAAGGAAAAGGATAAAAGTCAATAGGAAACGCCCAAAAGAACAAAGCCCTGAAAGATAAATTACGTTACCATAAAATGGATGAGAATATATATACTAACTGATGAACTATTAATGAATTAGCAAATTACACAATCAAGACCTTAAACGGCTTGCAGAATTACGCGAAATTGTTTTTCATGTCAATAACAGTCGCAAACGGGAAAAACTTAGTAAACCCAATAAAGCAGTAAACACTAAACACTTCAATTACATTTTCTAAAAGTACAATTTTAGGGGGAGGGGGGTTCTACAGTCACATAATTATGTCGCAGAACGTGCAGATTTTTATCAAAACGAAGCTGGAAAAAGGAAAGACTTATCTTTTATCTCATCTATACGAAATCCGCTAAATTTAGCAAGAGTTTATCAGAAAAGTAAAATTAAAATAACTACATGTTAAAATAATATTAGCGAGGTCGGAATAGGCTACCAAAAACTGTTGAATAATTCACCTAAAAAGTCTCTATGAATAAATTAATAAAAGAAGGAAGTTTTATCCATCAACCTCAATAGCTATAAAAATTAGGTGCTTACTAGAAGAGAAATAGGCATTCAATATTAAAAACTCTGTGGGCTTACATATTTCATTATGATGTTGTCAAGTAGTTCCTTATACACAACTGAGACATATAGGTAAATGTGGGGATGATTTCTAATAGAACATCTATGGCTTTTAAAAACACATATTTCTGCGTTTTACTTTGATGATTTGAAAACATGTAATTTAGTAGTTATTTAATATTTTTGACGTCTAAAAAGTTGTAATTACTGTTCAATATGATATAAGGATAGAATTTGTAACAAGAAAAGCAGCTATAACAAAGTGTTTTTAAGCAATTATTTAAAATTTTAATAAAATTTCAATGCTTTGAAATTGATTTGGTTGACGTTCTCTCCTGAGTTTATTTTTAAGAGTTAACGGAAGTTTTGCATTATCATTAAATAGAGAAATTTTTTATCTATTTATAATATTTCTTTAAACAATTAAGTTAATTATAAATACTAATATGGTTATGTAGATTTTGTTACAATTTTATTCAATTGTTTTACACTAAAATTTATTAGAAATTACTAGAAAAATAACTAAGTTTTCTTTTGTTTTTTTGAAAACATATAAATTGCGCTGGAAATCTGGTGACTCGCTCTCTGAAAAATTTAGTTATCCAAACCACGCGTTTATGTGCAGAGCAAAATATAGAAAATTTGAAGATTATGTTATGAGTAGAAATGTCAAAGTTAACCAAACGTCAAAAATTTGAGGTTATATTTTGATGTTAACGTCAAAATGTTTTTGTATCATTATAGTTTTTGAATTCAAGTACTGCAAATAGCAATTTCAATTAAATAAATAAACAGTACTGTGAAGTTAATTAGTAAATTAATTTTTTTTTGTGGAAAGAGAATTTTTTACGGTAAAGATTGATAATAATGGTCCTTGGAATTGGGATGGAATTTGGAAATTAATCATTTTATAAATTTAAATGAATTTATTTTTTATGCCCAAAATACAGCTGGTTTATATAATTTCAACTTTATTTAGCGATACAAGACTTTTTCATAAAGAGAGGTGGATAGTTGTGGCATTTCAACCATTTTGATGTTGAGTCATATGGAAGCAGGAAATTTTACAGATTACTACTAATATCAGTCGGTAATTTTAAAAGGCTCCAATAATTTGATTTTCGTAACTAATGTAAAGTATTTATTCTTTAGTAATACAAATAATAGAAATATTAATTTTAAAGGTAAAAAGAGTTTTACTGTATTAGAATTAATTTTTCTTTTAGTGGAGATATCCAAACATAAACATAACATAAACAAATATAAGAAACAGTTTCTCAATCCTCGATTTCCGAATGGGACACTTTGTATAATTTTAGTGATTTCAATTCGGGATTAAATTCCAGGAGTCCAACTGCTTCAATTGCCACATAAGGTTTACAGGTCTTAATAATGTGCTGATGAAACTTAAGGTGTCTTAAGTAACTTAAGATATTTTATAAATTAAAAATCTAGACTTTAGACAAACGATTAGTGGAAAAATACATACCTACGAAAACAGAGACGATGATTATTAAATAAAAATAAGGGTTAAGTCTTGCAATTCGAAAAAATAACTTTGGTCGGAAAAACTGATTTCTCAATGTTTAAAAACATACAAAAATTGAATGCAACTGTAGAATCGTAGTTTTCTTTTATTTTGGGATCGATAAGAAAGCTTTTTAGGCGATTCATGATGCACTAGTAGACGCAGAAATAAATTTGCAAAAATGACTGGACCTGTCAAAAAGTAACAACTGGATGTTTGTTGGATCCAGAATTTAATTCTGAATCAAAATCACTAAAAATATACAGGATGTTTAGAATCAGAAGTTGAGGTTGATTCCGATTAAACTGGAAATGATAGAAAGCTGTTTCTTATGCCACAAAATGCAAATGGTCATCTTAAACGTGCTGTCATTTGTGCTTCTGTTTGAAAATTTGGAAAGACAAATATTTGGCAGGGTAGAACCATTTCCAAAAACCCCCGGTATATTATGTACCATACATTTGGAACTACATCACACAGCACCATCTTTCTTGTGGAACATTGATCTGTTTTCTCAACTTCGTTGTGAAAATTAGGTTCTACAAATTGAAATTCTGTTTATCTCCTGTTTATCTTAAATTCTCATATGTACTTTGTCGTCGTTCGTCATGGCTTTGTCGTCATAGCTAATAAAAAATTAACGATTAAGGCATTCGAATGTTCAAGCTAAATGCAAAGAATGTAAAAGCATCTAACTCTAACAACTCGTTAAGTGTTATGTCAGTAATTTTAATAATTATTCCTTTTAATCTTAACACCAAAACATGTCTTAGATGTTTGTACTTCAAGCCATCTAACGGTAAATTTCTCTAGCAAACGTTTATTATTGTTTGATAAATCTTGCTTTTCACATGTTTAGCTTTAACATGACAACGACAATAGAAAAAGAAATGCCGCAATTCCAACAATTTGCCATTTTCAGCCACGGTGTTGGATAGCATTGCGGCTATCACGCGATGCCTAGTCGTTAGAGCGCGGTACCTTTTGCAGACGATTCCAACAGAGAGATTTATGTACGCATTCTAAATAATAGTCCGATATTATTTTATGTGCGCCGATGGGTAAATACCTAGTTTACATCGGCACACTTCTTAATACATACACTATATATCGTTATCTCCTTTTTTTATTTTTATTCTATCTTCAACAAACTCGAACTGATCCAATCACCATTGGAATTACATATAACAAGAGCAAAAAATCTTGTATTAATGACTTATCAAATGGAATAACAAGTTGAACCATCTTTTGGAGATTTATATCTTCCAAGCTACATCTCCTCTGTAAGCAATTAATATAAATTTTAATGCCAAATTAATTCAAAATATGCAAATTTATATAGAGCGGCTTTCATTTGAAGTTCAATCTCTACATTTTTCTAACTTTAATTTTTAAAACGCACGCCACTGGTTCTTGTCGCCACTTCATTCCTTCGTATCTGATTATGAAACTAATGATTAAAACGAAAAAAAAAAGATTTAGTAATAAAAATGGCGGTAAAGATACAAATGAAAGGAGAGCATATACTCAACTCTGTGTTTATTGATGTTGTGGTTTGTAGCTCGCGGGTCCGCCTTGGGGTGGCCGAGATCACAAAGGCCGCTCGACCCGATCCGCCCCACCGCCACCCATAATCACCCTTATTGCTCATTAGTGCTCGTAAAGGTATCGCGTGCCTCTTGTTGACACCACTAATATATTATTAAGAGGTTCTTTTGTTGTTGGTTTTTAGAAACACATGCTTTTTTCAACAAAAATTAATTTTGCCCTAAAATTAATTGTTTTGTACAAGTGGTAAACCTGGCAATAAAGTAAATATACTCCGATTTTGTAAATTGTGCCAGAAAGTGATCTGAAAATGTAATACTTTTAAAAAACTCAAGATATCCCTAAAATAGCAAGCTTACCCCATTTTATTTTAGACGTTGCTTCTCAATCACAACCCCTCTTTTATACGTGTCATTTACTCTAAAACTGTAACGAATTGGAAGATTTAACTAGATTTATTCGGGTTCATCCTTGCAGCTAAGGGTGTGACTAATTATTTCAATACATCTCAATTATTTTGATGCTATTTTTCTGAAAATCATTATAAAAACCTAATGCACTTAGTCTCATCACTGACTCATTGGATAGACATTTAGAAATTTTTACATTTACCAAGCAAACTTATCATGTCATAATAGGTGGGTTAAGTGGTAGAGCAGCTTTAGAATTTTCTAAAATAGCTGAACTCCTTTTCATACAGAGAAAAAAATGTATCCTTTTTAGTTAAAATAAAGGCATTATTATTATAGTCACTATTCAGAAGGTACAAAATCAGTAAAACAATAGATTTTGCCTGATGACACTCTTACGTCAGATACCACCTTATGTTGCTTGTAATAACAGGTCTACCTGATCGCTGATACATACCAGAGATTTAATCAGAAAATGCCTTAACTATTCAATAGGAGTAGCTAGTAGATAAACGCAAGCAGGTAGATTATATGACGCAACAAACAGTTACCCCAGCTCCACACATGCGTTATTCGTTGACGAATGTTTGTTATTCGTACACAAATACGTGAAGTGTGGATACAAAATTCGTATTCGTATACGAATATTTGCTATTCGTCCACGAACACGAGCCCGATCCGTCTTGTAGCGGTAAATTAGCGCGAGTCAAAGGGATCAAACATTCGTCTTAACCCCAACATGGTGGCCTCTACACATTGTACGCGAATATTCGGTTACAGTATGCGAAGTGTGTAGGGAATTGTTCGGATACATTCGCAAACGAACATTCAGTCATGAATATTCGCGTTTGCACACGAATATTCGTATACGCATGTGTGGAGCCGCGGTTAGGAGTAAATTTTCGTTCGCCCTGAATGGGCATCTGCTTAGGTTTTACAGTGACTCATCTGGGAAATCTATTTTTTAATCCTTGGCATATCAAAATGGGTTTTGTTGGAATAGAGTCTGTATGTGTAAAAAGTTTTTCTAACCTGCCACTGAAACATTCCAACTTGGTTACAAATATCTTACGGACTAACAGCGCGTCTTAAAAATTCCAATTTGGACTGCGTATCACTATTTTTTGATGATATACTTTAGATTGTTTGACCATCGACTGTTTGCCAAATATAAAAAAAGACAATCCATAGGTTATTTAATTACTATATACAATTGTTGTAACCCAAGTTGCATTCAGACATCCTTACACACCATTTTACACCTTAACTACATTGTTCGACTTTGTATATGCGGGTGAATATCTGCTATTTGAGTATTGACTACCCATTTTTGTGACCACCAAAAAATTTTAAATTAAGTTTATGTGGTTTATTATCTAAAAAGTAATTCCTATTTCCACACTAATTTAAAGTGGGCCAGTAATTATTACGCATTTTGGGAGTTTCATGGTGACCAGGGGAAAATTGCAACCCTGGGGGGTTGCACAAGAACTAGGGTAGTGACAATTTGATCACAGGGGTGACGCTAAATCAAACCAAAATAGTCAAGGTGCCTAATAATGTAACCAAAATAAAACTACCTACAGTATTACAATAGAGAGCTCATTTCGTAATAACAACTTAAAAAGAACCAGGGGAGAGACACCAGGGAAGTGACAGATTCATATAGAACTTACCTTAAAGAACCAGGGGAGAGACACCAGGGGAGTGACGGATTCACATAGAACTTAAAATGATACCCAAATGAAAAATAGGATAATCTTCATGTTGTATAATTTTAATGATTTCTTTCATGTGTCTTTAGGCACGAGGAGTGAAGAAGTATCCCACTAAATCTATTAGATTTATACGTACCAGAAGAAAGACAGCGTTCACTGGCACACCAGCACTTGAGCACCAAGCACGTCATCAAGTGTCACTAATGCTACGTAAAAGAACACAATCGGTTAACTGTAACCAACTACCCTATTGAACTCTCGACGTCATTAGGGTTAGCATATTTTCGGATGTATATAGGAACAGGATTTAATGAAATATAAAAAGCAGGGTAGGAGACACTAAATTTATGGACAATGAAGAAAATTTCAATAATTTAACTTTGTATTAATCTTTACTATTTCTTACCTTATATTGATAATAATACCATTTTCTGGTTTAATAATACCAACGATTGAATATTGGAAAGTGAGTAGTTAACAAATAAATTAAACTTTTATACATAAATCGGGTAAAAAGACATGCCAGGGTAGAGACATTTTCAGCATTCGAATATTTTTGCTAGAAAATTGTAAATACTTTTTCTCTTAAATTCCAACGTACCTAATAGTGCAAAATTATTGCTACCTTACCAATATTTTATATGTATAATATAAATTATAGTTCATTAGATATTTGCGGAGACACACTAAAATCGAATAGCAGATATTCACCGATGCATTAACTTGAGTAGTTTGTTGAACCTTCATTTGAAATTAGTAGGAATGGAACAAACTTTCTAGCGTTATTGTAATATTGGTTTTATTTTACTTTATTTTGTTTGTTTGTTTGTTTGTGGGCGAGGAATCAGGATGGCGGAGCATCCTTCGTACCTCATGGCACCGATTGCTATGATCATTTGGCCGACCCTACTAGAATTTAGCCGAATCTGGGGGAATTCCACCCCCAGTAGGGATTTCTAACGTGCCAAACATCGCATTGACACGGGACCTACAGTTTTACTTCCTATCCGAAAAGAAGACATGTTTTTAATTTTTTTCCGCTATGAAAAATTACCAGCTCGGGTCGGGGATCCTTTACTTTATTTATTTCTTCATTTATTCACTCCAATCTATACAGTTTTGAAAGCGCCACAGAACAAGTTACACCACTATGTTCCTGTAGAAGGGGGAGGGGGCAAGAAACTTAGGCTAGGCAAGCACTTGCGATTTCTTTTCGTTGCGATTAAAAAATCGTGGTAGCGCAAAAATAGCAAAAGTAGCGTCTAATCAGTAGCGGCTTTGTCAGTTTCAAAATGAATTCCACAGAAATGTTCTGTGTTGTAGCTCCATTATGACACTTAAAAGCAAAAAGAAAACTTAATAACTAATACTGGAGATAATTCGTCAATAGTGAAGGAGCACTATAAGTCAATTTTATAAAATTCATAACAATTTCACAAATCGTCTCAAGAAGGACTTATTTTATATCAATTTGCGACAACATAGCAGAAATAGGCACCACTGTTGCAACTTTTTAATCGCTGCAATTATTTTGCCGCAGTTACGTTCATTTCAGTAGGACATCGCTTTGTTGTCTACTGAGATCTTTTGAGACCTGAAGCCATTTAGACGAATAATTTTTTTTGTCCGGTTTACATGAATACAACACCTCCCAACACCAGCGATAGTATTGCCTAAGAAGCTAGGATCGTCCGTGGAACGCTCAAAACTTTTTGGTATAATTGCCATTCGAACTTCGTCTTGATCACCATTTAGCACCATTTTTCACTCATAGAATAAACTTAGCACACGCCGAAGCTATCCATAATTTCAATTGGGTTGTTCTGTACAGATCTCCTCTTAGTTGGTTACTTCACGGAGCGTGATTATCTGATCGGTACCCAGCAGCTGTTACACCTTCTGGATTGTTTTGATGTTTCCGAACTTGGAAAGTCCCCCACTGTTAGCATCGTTTTTAACTGTTTGCTGTCAGTTTTTAAACCTAGTGTACCACTCATATATAGATTACTAATTTTTAAGAGTTGCATTTCCGAAGACGTTGTGCAAAGTATTCAGTGCTTCTACTGGCTCTTATTCTGCTTTATGTGAAACTCGTATTTCTGCTTTATTTGGGATATTCACTCTGACACACTCGACACACCTTCAGTTAACAGTCTCTTTCATCACAGTAAGGTAAGTTATTTGTTGTACAAGGTTGCCAGATAGCTTTTCCGAAGCAACGTTGCCGTATATCTTCACATTTAAACATAATGATGCCATCCGGGGAACTGTTTAATATTACTTCTTTTTTTGTTTCATTTCGACGTTACACGATCTCATATAGCAGTTCGAACTGCATTTTACTTATCAATCGTATGCTTCAGTTACCCCATGGTGAGATTCTGTAGTGTTGTTTTCGTCCATTTGTTATTATGCCTTTGCAGCCTTTTTATCTTTCATGAGCGGTTTTGTTTAGTTTTATTGTAGTCCTTTTTAATACAGTTTCTGTCTTCATGTTTCCAGTAGCTTTCCTCTGTTGGAGTTGCTGCCTATTCTTACTTTGTATACTTTCTTAAAAAGTCGTTCTCCTTCTACCCGAAACAAATGTTTCATCCACCTTGGTCGTGCCTCTTCAATCTGGGTGTAGTTCTAAGTTTCTTCTAGACTCATCATTACTAATTCTATCGAACTTTGTTTCTGGTGCTGTATGTAATTATTAAGACTTATTTTTGACTTTCTTAATAAGCCTCCTCAATTTTTTAAATTATTTTTTTCTATGAATGACTAATTTGCTCCTTCGCTTTTCCTTTTGTTTTGGTTGAGAGATATTTATTTTTCCAGCTAGTTTTCTTTTGTTTTACTAGTTGTGTAGGCTTCTCTGTCTACTAACGACACCAACATTCCTCCTACGTTCATACTACCACAGATTTCTCCAGATGCTTTTAGTATAGTTTCTCAAATACTTCCCAATTTAGCTAGTATATCCTCTATGTCGTTTCTGTTTTGCAATTATTGTTCAAGTTGTTCATGGTACTTAGTTGTTCTAACTTCTAATTTCCGTTTTTTAATTAAATTATTTATTTTCTAATATTGGTTTTTAGTAGATATTCTTTCTTTTATTGATTCGAGTCCATCGTAAGAAGAGAATGGCCTGTATCTGTTTCAGCCCTTTTACGCATTCAACTGTTTTTTTAGTAAATGCTTTGTTTTTGTAGATAAAAAGTAATCACTTATTGGTTTTCTTCCCGCCCTAATTCTATTTGCGTTATGTTATGTATTTGTTTATGCTTGAATGTTGCATTTGTTGTTATTTTCGTTTCCCAATCTTGCGTCCTGGTCTTCTATAAGTATTATTTTATCTCTTCCTATATCTACTTCTTTTTGTAAGTCGTCATAAAATGATCTTTTATTTTTTTTGATTATCATTCCAATTTCATAATAGTAATTTGTGCAACAAGGGAGGAACGTTAGACTTTTTTCTCGAGCATAAGGGTTGGTCACTTGAAGTAGCGAGTTTACGTATATGATTTTTTTCTACCTTTATTTGATTTAAAAAATCAGAATTTTTATCTAAAATTTTTAATAATTTTGCAAGAATGTAGGAAGGCTTTTTTATTTTTACTTTTACACTACCTTTGGCTAGCTTTCCATTTTGTTCTCTGAAAACGGAGAGACAATGACATTTTTTTTAATTCGGGGTATTTTTCCTCCCAAGGGAGACAAAGTGAATATTGTCCCTTCCCAGGAAAGCAAAGTATTGTTTTGCTGCGTGATTTCAGTGGTGCAAAACGAAACTTTTTGTTAAGATAGTAGAAAAGAATGCTCTTCTTGGAAGCACCTATTTACAGGTTACTTCGCACTTATGCCATTTTTGGCTCTCAAGGGATAACGTAGGTTAAAATATGCGTAATTGTACGCAAACTATTTATCAAATTCGAAATCAGAGTATGTTGTTACCATGGACGAAGCGTGGTTTTATCTTGGTAGTTGTAATGAGGTTGTTTGAATTTGTTACACTAAAAGATCCTCTTTTAAGATTGCCTGAATCGTACTCCAATTCTGAAAGATTTGGTCAGAAATAATCAGACCACAAAGCTTTACCTTTAATTACAGTATTCAGAGAACTATATTTAAAACTAAAAACTGTAACCTGAGGAAACCAACAAGATTTCTGTTCACATCACACATTTGCAAGACTGCATTCAAAAGCGTAAAACTAAATTGGGTATTATAAATATCCCTGTTAGATCCCTGACCGAACTGGCAATTTTTCATAGTGGAGAAACATTAATAGCTTGCCTTCTTGGATAAGGAAGTAAAACCGTAAGCTCTTGAGTAAATGCGATGTTAGGCGAATTAAAATCCCTACTGGGGATGGGATTCCTCCAGATTCGGTTAGATTCTAGTCACGTCGGTCATATGATCGTAGTGATCGATGCCATGAGGCCGACCAAAACATACATATAAACAATAAATAGAAATACATACAATAACAAATTAAATTAAAATTAAATTATTAAATTAAACATAATAAATTATAATTAAACAACGGATGTAACTCCGAAGCGACATAATTTTGAAGTATGACTGTAATGTTCAATACCAGGATGGGCATATTAGCAGTACGATTGCACTAGGAATCCAGCACCAGAATGACCATATTAGTGGTGGCATTGCAAATAGGAACCCAGCGGAGCGTAAAAGTTATTTAGTTAATTTGCAGCTTCTTCTAGATATCTTTAGTTTTTCCTTTTGGTACGTTTCACTATTTAAGTGTTAATGTATTTGCAATGAATACATGCACAACGCAAATCTTTATGGGACTTTATGGCTGTCTGAACTAGTAGATAACCCTTTACATCAGTGCTTTTTAAACTGTGGACCGCGGGACCCTGGGGTCCGAGAAAGATCTTGTGAGGGGTCCGCGAAAAATTATTACCTAAAAACGCCCGCCTTCGTGTTTTACTTACCCACGACCAATTCTCGTGGGCGAATATCGCTTTCTGCTATTTAAGTTCAGGTAAAGGCATTTTTGGTATTAACGGAGAGGAGGGTATAGGTGGAGTGAGTCTGTTACGTATTACACATGAGACATTACTATTAGCTTTAGAAAAAAAAAAGTTTTATAGCGAAAACGTGGTGTATATCTTAAAATTTAATAAATACCAATGAGCTCCAAGATAGCATGCATAGTGTTCACGGTAGGTAGAAAATATGAAATTTGCACAAGAATAAAGTACCCGTCTTTGAAGAGATACAAAATATTTTTACAAAAAAAGTTGTTCAGAAGTACAGAAAAATTTCTGCAATTTTGGTGATTTTACCTTGTACGACTTATGATACTATATGACTTATTATAGAGAAGAGAAATTACAAAAATAAATAAACGACTTATTGTCTTCTTTTATTTACACTCTGCTAAAATACCCAAAAGTGTAGTTAAATATAGTGGTGCTATGTAAAAGCTATGTAGTGAAAAGTCACTGTCGAAACTTTCGTGTGATAATAATACCCTCAAACTTTAAAATATTTCTATATATTTTTTTCGTTGGGGCTCTAAGTTTCGAGTTGTTCCCAAGGAGGGCATTGGTACAAAAAATTTTGAAAAGGATTGCCCTACATTACTGAGGAGTATCAAGAGGATGAATGGTGTAAACTGACTCAAAGTTCGTGTTTTCAAGTATTATATACGAAATTCTTAATCATGTGGTGTTGTGTTATGAAGATTTACGATTTTTACGGAAACACTAATTTTCTAATTAAATATTTTGGAAAGTTGTTCAAAAAGTAATAAACAACCACCTCATTCATTTCCACTGTGGCAAAATGTTTGCAAATAGACGAATTCCCATTGCAAATATTAAAGCCAGCACAATGTCGGATGTAGTCATTTCATGCATCAGTAGAGCGACGCGCTGCGTCGCGACGCTTTTATAAATGAAAATCCCGTTACCCTCGTGTAATTATTGTATTGTAACTGGACACAGAGCTTCCCTTCTTGGATTATTGTGCTTCAGTGATTCCTGATTACTTCCTGAATTAGCATGCCACATATTTTCTATAATATTATTAAGGATACGTTATCTCAGAATAAAATTATTTATAATAAGTACATCATTCATAAATTTATTAATCTTTTTTTGTTTCAGGTAAGTGGAAGCTACACATCTTTCATCTTTGTAGCGATAAAGGTGCTAATTTGGTAAGCGAGATCCATTTATTATTTATTAATTTATATTTTCGTGTTGAAAAGGTAATAATTTGCTAACATTTACAACACACATAAAAATTTAAAATTAAATGGGTTATATCACAAAAAAAGAAGTAAAAAAGCATTTAACAACAACATACATTTTGTTGGCACATATGTACGTCTTCCACAAAAAAACACATAATACGGTTTTAAGCGCTGACATTAATAAAATCCTCTTAAGTAAATAAACACAAAACAAATAATGGAAGGAGTGAAGGCGGCGTGCATAATCATATATCAAAACCTTTTTCAAAGCATACAAAATTAGTTTTGAGAGAAGATAGGATAAATATTCATTCTCCCCTTTTTTTTGTCTGTTTGGTAAACTTTTAATCTGATTTTATCATAGCCGGAAACTTTTTTTTCGTCAAGTAGGCGATGACAGCGCATCATTAATTATCTATATCATAATTTGAAAAAATAACAGTAGCTTCCCATTAGCGGCTTGTAAAAATCGATTTAAAATTATAATTTTCTTGATGATGAGAATTATATTTAAATATTTAATGCACTTAATTGGACAGTTCTTTAAAGAACAACCACATGCTACGTCTAGACGGTGCGTTTTTGTGAAAGTTAAGTCTGGTTTAAGTAGGAAATAAATAAGGTATGTACAGTCATTAGCAAATGTCTTGTCTCGAGTAGGCAACACATTTAACAATTCTGGTAAAAGAAACGACGTACGTTTCGGTGCATAGTTTTTTTTTTGTTTACAAACAACAGCAAATCTTAACCAGTTTTAAAGGTTGCTACCCTACCTAGAGTGGCTTTATATAACAACAATAGAGTAATAAAAACTGCTATTTTCAAGTGAGTTTCTTATTTTACTGGAATACAAAACAGCCGTTTCACTTCTACTATCCTTTCTTCTATTTTAAGAAATAAATATCGTATACTTTTTTCTACTTTATTATAAACTCTATTAATTTATTTACGAGTTTGATTTGTTTATTTACAAAGTTCAATTATTTTGTAAACACTAAAAAAACTAAATTTTTAGTACTAACTGTAATCAGTTTTTGTTGCAAAAATTAGTAAAAATAATAAATAATCAAAACTAATAATCATTCCCCGAGTTTCCAAAGTAGAATCAGATTGGGCATACAAACGAGGCATATTTAAACATTAAGGGCCGGTTTATTCACCTTCAGGTAAAATTCTCAGTAGTTGCCGGTCAAATAAATTAAGTTTAATAATAAGTACAGTTTGGGTATATTTACAGGATTATATCTTGAAAGTAGTTAGTGGAATGTTTATGCGAAAGAGTCCATCTTTTGCACTCAGGTAATACATGCAAGAGAGAGATGGGTAATTGACAGAATAATGTGTTAGAGAGAAAAATTAAACCCATTCACTAACCTACTTAAATGGAGGCGGGATTTAAAAAATCTGTAATCTTTCACAAATATTTTCTAAAAATTTTAGGTAAACAGATATTAATGATATATATGATCTAAGGTTCTATGCTTTGCCAAGGGTGTTTCTTAATTTTTGTTTTGTGACTGTTTTGTTTTTAGTACTGACTATATCTATGTTTCTAGTCTTTTCTTAGTTTGTAGTATTTTTATTAAAACAACTGAATATTTAATAACTTTTTAAAATTTTAACGTATTTACATAAATAAATGCCTATATTATTACTTTATTTTTATTTATCGCTTACTTAATTTCTGCGATTATTTAATTATCAGAAATACTCCTAAGCCTCTATTTTTTGATGAATGTTTTCATTATTATTTACGTTTAGTTATTTTTTATTAAAGGTAAAGAATGAAACATAAACACGCTATATAACTTTGTTTACCTAGTAGATGCTTCTATTTAAAAGGACTATTTTATAAAGTGTGTCAAAGAAATTCTGAATAGAATGAGTAACAAGAGTATTTACAAGCGTGTTTTCAAAACAAGCTTTAAAGAATTTAAATATCTTGCCCAGGTAGTTGTCCATCTCTGTTTAATTCGGTCTCTTTCGTACACAGTATAAGGGGTATTTCGATTCTTAAAGCAGTAACGTTCTTACTCGGGACAAGACATTTGCTAATGACTGTACATAAGTGTATTTAAAGATGTCTGTAATGATGTATGTGTAGATGATGTATCAGTTAGATGTGAATCTAATTAATAATGCGAATTCATGAAATTGCAACTTCAAAAGTAGTCAAATTTTCTATTACTACTGCTAAAAAATACTCTTGTTGACTTATTTTATACACTCAAAGTTTAATATTTTAACATTTTAGCATTGATGATGCAAAAGAATGAGATAAAAGGAACGAAAGGAAAAGAGTCGATGAAAGATTAATTTAAATCAATAACGAGCCCTACATTTTAATAGAAAAAAAAGGTGAATTCGTAGAATTTAAATACATTCTTGAAGATTCTTTCTAAATACAAGTATTAATCGACGATATGATAAATTATTATAGTCGAATAATTATACACTGGAAAATCAATTATTATTCAAAACCAAACATGTAATAGCTTAATTTCCACTGTTGTGTATAAGATTCTAACTGAAGCTTCCCTCAGAGCGTTGGTGAAGTTCAAAGTAGAGCGCTAACAAAAGAATGATAATTCTTTAAAATTTTTAAAAAGTAGTCCAGTATCAATTGAGATCCAGATTTAGTTTTAGTAGTACTTATCTGACAAAGAAGAGGTTTTCACTGCTACTGACTAATTCACAAGCAAGAGGAAAAACTGAAAAACTATTTTAATTTTTTAATACTCTTGCAAAAACAACTATATTATAATTTTTTTATTTTTTAACCAGTTGATAATGCTAAATCGTTGATAAGTCGAGCATTGTCAACCGAACTTCTGGATGCGTTATGTAGCAAATACCCCCGACCTAGCTAACCAACCGCCTCGACCTATCCATTAATTCACTACAGCAGTTCTAACCATTAATATTGAATAAAGCTAATTCATGATTTTTTGTATTATAGAACCTATTATTGTTTCTGCCACCCAAAAGTCATTATAATTTTATTGTGATCTATACATCCTATACATTTTTGTCGACCCATTTACTACTCTCCACCTATCAGCGAACTACGGTACTAGTTTTGTATCATTTGTACTTACGAGGATGAACAAGACAATAGAATCGCTGATCGCTGACAACGAATTCGATGACGGTGATTCAAAAATGAGTTTTGACTGATGAAAATTGCCTCCAAGTAATGTTTTTTTAATAAACTTAACAGCTCTAATGACAGCTGTCATTTGTCAAAAGTAATTCTTGACACCGAATTCGTGTTGAATTTCGACAAATGACAGCTCTCATTAGAGCTGTCAAGTTCATTTAAAAAACATTACTTAGAGGCAATTTTCGTCTGTCAAAAGTGATTTTTGAGTCACCATCACCGAATTCGTTATCAGCGACCCCAAAACCATAAGGTACAAGTTTTCAAGTCAAAACATTGAAAATTCAAAAAGTTATGCTTTATGTTCTCTAAAAACGCTAAAATCCCTTTTAAAATACATTTACATATTTAACCTTCTAGCGGCACGGGTTAGTCTTGTTTAAACCTTTTATATTTTGGGAAACGCATTTTTTCAACAAACTAAACCATATTTTAGGGTGAGATCTATAAAATTTTGACTTTTCCAAAATATGGGTCACTCTAGTGCATATTCACGACGAAGTTGCTTCTGTTATAGATATTAAAAAAATCAACCTAATCTTAGATTAAACTATGTCGAAAAACTTATGCAACTTTATTGACATCACTTACAAGTGGGAACTGTAAAGTTTCCAATACTTGATCGATATTTGTTTTTTCAATCTGACGAACGTTAGCTTCTACGTAACTTATTATTCGTCTCGCACTTACATTGTTTGCATTTGCTGCAGTTAATTTGCAATCTCTTGATCATTATTATTGTATTGCCCTATATCTCGCGATATTCCTCAATGAGTACCACGTACCAATTCTTACTCTAGGAATACGCCTATCGTCGAACAATGCTGCAAATAAGGCAGTAACTAACTTTCTCCACGGTATCTAGCTAATTCTAATATGCACTTTTTGTTACTTAATAGATGTAATAAAGATACTGATAATAAAGATAGATGTATATAGATGTATACAAGATACTTAATGATGTAGTAACGAGTATAAAGCAATAAAAAGGAATGCATTTTATCAGCATCTGTTTATTAATCTCTGTAAATATACAAAAAGTCAGTTATACTCCGTTAATACAATACAAGCTTAGAAATTATTTTTTCTCTTGATGAATATTAATTCAATTAATTATAAGACAATTACATCAGAAATTTAATAAATCTAAGTATATCCCTACGTATGTTAATACGTTATTACGCATTACTTACTATTAGTTAGTGTTTTAATCAGTACAAAACATAAATGGAACTAAATTTTTCACAATTAGCAAAGACTCTGTTAACCGTATCTTCGACAGTATCTTGCAAACAGTATTTGGTTAAATTCTTATACAAATTGACTGGTACTTATTAATTTAAAAAAAATACCTATTATCAATAAAGGACCCCGCAGAATCCTTATTGAAAATAGTTTTCACCAGATTGCTCTGAAACTTTCCGGAAAGATAGTTTTCGATGTGTAGATCAAAGGTATTACTGGGCACAAAGTCCAAAAAATTATAGTCTTTGGTATGCAGTTGTCTGCAGTTGAATAATGCAAAAAACAATCCAAAACTGCAAACGGCTGTTTGAGAACTATATTTTTTGAAGTTTCTGCCCATTGACACTTTTGATCTACACATTAAGGACTACCATTTACCAAAGTTTCCCAAAGAATTTTAGCCGAAAACCATTTCACATAAGGATTCTACCGGGTGCAAAAATTGTCAACTTCAAACGGCTGTAATTTGAAGACTATAATTTTTTCGATTTTGTGCCCATTGACACTTCGGTTCTACACATCTAAAAAATATCTTTCCGGAAAGTTTCAGAGCTATTTTGTGAAAGCCATTTCCCATAAGGATTCTACGGGGTCTTTTCAATCATTAAACATAGTAACTACTAATATTTACATATTAAATAGTGCACTTTTGTTTTAAAAATAAATAAAAATTCTAATATTTTAAGCATTTAAAGATGCAACTTTCAACAATAAATGTTTTATGTTTGTAATTACATTGTGCTCTGAAGTTTAGGCATACGGCCATACGGCATTGTTCGTTTCAGACAATTCTAATGACTGTTCATGGATTCGGGAGTGGAGGGCTTATGGACAATTTTAGATTTGTAACTCAATTTTTAATGTTTTTATAATATACATGGTCCTATTTATTAATATATTCTCTACATCTATTAAAGCGTATGTTCCGCGATCTCATATACACATATACCGGGGACACACGGTATATGTGTATATAGTCATTTGTCTAACCAAGGAATGTGTGTGTGTGTGTGTATATATAAATACGATGGTTATGAATTAATATTAATCAAGCATAAATGAGTTTATATAATTATTTAGTTTCATAAAAGAGATGGCCTCATAAAAAGATGACTTTACATTCCAGTTGTTTCGCATTTTCTTAGTGTTTAGACTAACAACAGTGCACTTCAAACAATTAAATGGATCCATTTTAACGAAACATTTCTGAAAAGGAACACACCATCAAATTTATTTAAATGCATTCATTATTTTTACCTAGAGGATGTGTATATTCAAACCAAACGTCGGCATTAATGTAATGTTTTGTCTGGTGTGTGTGCTCCCGAGGGATATAACACAGAGGGGCCGGTTCCGGTCGCTGCTCCGATTGACAGTACCCATAAATCTAGAAACTGATGGGCTGCTGTTCTCTTTCCCCTCCTCCAACACTAACACTTCCAAACATCTCCCTCCGGTACTTAAATTTGAATTAATTCCAATCAAGATTGATGATGGAAAGCGTTTTTCAGGAAAAAACAATCACTGAAGTAGAAGAATATTTTTGTTTTATTTGTGCGCTTGGTTGCAGCATGCAGCAATTGTGCATGCATTTTAATTGGTTACTTAAGGAATAATTAAACTTATCAGTCCAATTAAATGCGTTGGTTATTGAAGACAAGAAAATAAGACTGTAATCATTATCGCGCCAATTATTTAAAGCCGAGCACGTTTCTATAGGTACAAGTTTATTATATACAGTTTTTATCTAATTATTATTCAAAACATTAAACAGCTCGGGACATAAATATATACGACGTTCAATGTATAAATAATCTAAATGATACAATATAGAAACTTTCAAGTACCCAGTTACATTTACAAAATCCTCAGTGTAAAAAGCCATTATAAATAGTTTTGCATTTATTTACATTTTATATGAAAATAGTTACTGCTGCGACTTGCTAAGAGCTTAAAGCACTTCCTTCACTAATAATAATATTCAAATTATGATCTTAGTAAGCTTGGTTGCGTTCTCCTCCTGGAGTTTTGTTCTTGTATTAATTCTAAACTAGATTTATTTGTTCGTGAAATTCCTTTCTTTATACAGGTTTTTGGTACGTTTCATACATTTTAAAGTTGACTTAAAACATGAATAGAAACAGCCGAAATAAATGTTTACGTGGATGTTGTAAATTTTTGTACTAATTAAGTTGTTTTGGTCCGTATAATTTTGGCAAGACTAGAAATTCAATGTATGTTCATTTTACGGTTGTTGCAGTCAATATAGAAAATATTTAACTTCTTCTTTTTCTTCGTCTTTATCATAATCCTTATCGTCACGCCAAGTTTTGAAAGAAAGTGTTGGTATGGATGGCAATTTCGGAGGTGGGACGGTCTACCCCTTATATTATTCCATCTGGCAACTATAAATGCCGAGAATTATTCTAAAGAATGCATATAGAAGCGATTGCTTCCTTTCCTTAAAAAATGTCATTCGAATGGAAAGTATGTGTTCTGGGCGGACTGGGCACCAACGCATTATGCGTCCGTCACAAAGTCAGTTTTACGGAGGAACAACGTCCGTATCATCGACCATGCTGACAATGTTACCAACGTACCCCAAATGCGGTCAATTTAGCGCTACTGGCACTACTTGAAAGCATCAACATACGCAGGTGGTTGGACGACAGAATCTACAGCGGAACTGGCAAAAAGAATGAAGTCGAAGTTGCGCCAAGCCCCGAAATCAGTTTTCGCCAATTTAATGGCTTCCGTTAAAGCAAAAGTGAGGAAAGCAGCTGACCATGGTGCGCATTCTGTACTAAAATAACTACTTAACAATCTTATAGTTGTGTTTCTTGCATTAGATTTTAATAAAATTCTGACCTAAAATTGTTTTGTACGGATTCTTAGTATAACACCCGTAATCGAGTCTGACATCGGTGAGAAGATTGTCTCTTTTGCGGACAACATGGCCCTTGTCCACTTTTGGAAAGGTTAAGATCGCTGTTGAAATAGGTCTTTCCGGATGCTAACCCATTGAGACTAATGCAGAAAAAACAGAAAATGTGTCTGTTTCTCCTCTACACAAAGAAATTGACCTAATATCTCGACTATGAAAATACATAACACGTTGCAAGAATGACTAGAATTTGCTATTGTGAATATACTACAGGGTGACGATTATGTTTGGACGCAGTTATATTTTTAACACGTTTGTTAAACAAATCAAGAAACTGCAATCAAAATATATATTTACAATAACTGTTATGTACTGACCAAATAACAAAACTAAAGTTCAATGTAACTACCTCCCTCTATAATTATAACTCTCAAAAGTTTTAGAAATGGTTCTACAATTTTCCGCACTGTATTACCATCTATATCTTCCCAGCGATTCAATATATGGATGGGGTGTAGCACAAGCTCTGCTCTCCAGAATACGCCATAGAGTCCAATTTTGTTCATTATTTGTTTTGATACCAGCCCGTGGGTCACTAAGTCAGTGGCGTCACTTGGAGGGGGGGGATAAAAAGGGCACCAATCATTTGGAAACACCGAAAATTTGTTAACAGAAAAACTCGACAGTTGACCTATTTTTGGTTCTCACTTTTAAAATCCTCTAAAAAAGATTTTACTTTTCCTTACGTTTCCTTTTTGTTTTACAACTTTTACTTTTGCAAGTGAAGAGCAAAAATAAAGGTCGACGTCAAAAAATTGATATCAATGGGGTGATACCATGAATTACTGCACCAGGTGACACCATGCCCAGTGGCGCCTCTGCACTGAGTATTTGAAATAACAAGGAATAAAGAAAAGCACATATATAGTTACAGATATGCGTATGTATAATAAAGTTGATAAAAGTATTTTTAATGTGAAATCTGTTGTTACTTATTTTCAGATAATGTCTTAATGTCAGAAATGATTGAAAATCAGTTAGCCAACGTCCACTTGAAAATATTTTTTTTATAAATTTGACATTAGATATTTATACGATTGTCTGTTTTTTTATGATATAAAAAGTAAGTTTATAAAAATCAATAGGTTCATAGGTTCGTCACCATTGTCATAGGGTATAATCCAATGGATTAAGATTCAGCGAGTAAGGCGGCCATTCTTTAATGACGATGTATGCTGACAAATTGTTTCTACGTCACTGTTGCACATTTCGAACCCTGCGAGAAGAAGCCGAATATTGTTGGAAGATCCATTCTTGCTCTTCAAAATGGTGTTGACACTACGGAAGCAGAAAACCCCCAAGAATATGACGACGGTATACTTCATAGTCAATTTTCACTCCTCTATCCGCAAAATAGCGATGTTTTACCATTTGACGTTATTCCGGCCCACACTATAACAGGCACGGGTTTTTGCGATCTTGAAACTCAAGTTTGCTCTTTCAAT
The DNA here is from genome assembly GCA_929113105.1 of Agrypnus murinus. Taxonomy (NCBI): domain Eukaryota; kingdom Metazoa; phylum Arthropoda; class Insecta; order Coleoptera; family Elateridae; genus Agrypnus; species Agrypnus murinus. The sequence continues at coordinate 23,625,249 of OV816029.1, read as the reverse complement.
CCTTTGTGCCCATATTCTGTCATTATGGGGATTAAATAATTGTTCAATTGTAAATAATTTTTCATTGGAAAACAAGATCTTGCGATAATTGCCGTTTCCCGAGACTTGTACTACTACAACTCTGGAAGGCTTATGAAAAGGCTTCAAAGCATTAGAGCACTACCCCTCTAACTCTTTGAAGCCTTTTCATGTTAATCCGTAAGGATGTGTGCTTTCTGAAGCTTGCAGGAAGTTAAATGGAAAGTGATTTTAACAATTTTACGTACCGTTTCCCTGTTTGTTTCAATTGTTTTCGCCAGTTTTCTTAAGGGTTGCCGAGGATTGCGATTAAGATGTTGTTTGAGCCTGTGTCGTAAGCGAGGTGTATTTACAGAACGTGGTCGACCTGATTTTGGACGATCCAATATGGTACTAAGTTCCAGATAACATCTAATTGCTTTGGATACAGCGCTACTGCCAAAATCCAGCTGTTTTGATACTTCACAATTACGCACACCAGATTTAAATAACTCTATGTTCGCTGTGCTATTCTCGTATATCTTAACAAAATCTGGAGAGAAAATAATTCGTGCTAAAAGTACAAGTATCAAACTAATAAACAAACAAATAATTGAAAAACCATAGTGAGGTTGCTAAGACAATTACAAGTTTGCGTCCAAACATAGTTGTCACCTTGTATATATGCAGCAGAGTTTGTAAAATATCTAGGCGTTTACATTGACAACCAGTCGTGATGGGAGAAACATACAATGTAGAACAAAAGTGTGGAAACCTGTAAGTATCTCTAGAAAGGCATGCACCATGGAGGCGAATTTTGGAACACTTCGTTTACTTCATATTCTGAACTCAAAACTGATGTTGCCAGTGTTAACAAAATGTTTTTCGGAAGCTTTATAAACTTTTGTATTTTAAATAGGACACCCTGTATATATTTTTTGAGTTTTTTCAGTAATTTTACACGTAATTTGTGTAACATTCTCTAACCGTTTTTGATCTATTTTAACACTTTTAACTTTATAGATAACATTAAATCTGAATTTTTAATAAATAATAAAGTAAACGTAGCCCTTTACTTAAATACCTATGCATTTGTTACCATTAAATATGTTAAACTATCTCGAAAAGGTTAAACTTAGGTATAGCGAATGCTACACAAAATATGTGTAGAATTACTGTTGGAACTCAGAAAAATAAAAATATACAGGGTGTGCTATTTAAAGTATTAAAGTTGATAAAGCTTCCGAGAAAACTAACATCTTGGCAACTTTGTCGCTATTAGTTTTGAATCCAGCATATTATCTAAATAAACTGTCCCAAAATTCGCCTTGATTGTGTAAGCCGTTCCAGAGACACAAAGATTTCCATACTTTTGTTTCACATTGTATAGAGCTCACAGTCCAACGCTTAAGAAGAACTTTACATAAATTCAAAATACCGAGGGCCATTCTAAATTGAAATATATTTAAAACATTTTATTTTGCATTGTATTGCTTCAAAGCCCTTTTGTGTTTGTGACTCACAGGATGGAAAATATTGTGTGACTCTCGTCTAAAACCTGTAAAAGTACAGCTTTGTTGACAGAAACAAAGTTAAACAGTTTTATATATTAACCTTGGCTAAATCCATTATAACACAGATCTTCATTTCTTTGCGTATCACACCCGTATGACACACGTTGGAGTCACTGTGAACCCTTAAGAGTACCCAGGTTTAACACTACGCTCATAATATAACTTAACCTCCTATCTGTTAGATCCTAACATTCTGCAGCTTAAGAAAATGGATTTGTATATCTGCGTTTTCATCCTCTTGGCAATTTTATTTTTTCCTGATATTGTATTGTTTGTAATATCTTAAATTTGATTTGCCTCACTTACCCTATTCATTATTTCTTACTATATGTTTTCAACACTTTTGGCACCCAGATATACATACCTATTTCATTCTATTCGTAGTCTTTTCTATTCTATTATTTTCTATTAGTCCTACTAATACGTCTTGCATTGGAGTTTGATTTTTACTAGTTTCCTTTACTTTGCTCTTTCTTCTAAGGCATAGTGCCAAATAACACTAGTAACAACTAGGAAGACTTTTAGGGCTCTTCCCCTATACTAGAGGTACAAGAAAGACATGCCACAACACGAAGCTCAAAAAGTTTTACGAGATATCGTATTAAAGTGAAGCGAGCAAGCTGAATCTCCTCGCGTAAAAATTCAAATGGAGAGGCAATAATACGGAACTCGTGCACAAAATGTTTTAAACATTTAAAAATTAACAAAAAGAAGTTCTTGTGATTTACAGAATGTGCGACACCTTGCGGTTGGAAGCTGCGCGACATTAAACGCGTGCAGAAAGGGAATCTGAATCTAAATTCTTGATCTATACAAAGTCACAGATTTCTGACATTTTCAGAAAACGGAATCTTTGTTTGACAAATAGATATTGATATTGTTTATTGTTTCCAGCCTTACTTTGCGGAACTCCATAATCATGAAATAAATAAAGATTAGTAAAAGTTTCACAGTTTTATTAAAATATAACCTGACAATATTGTTTCGACAGCTATGCTGTCATTATCAAACGTAATATAATTATAAACAAACACGTCTCTAAGGTAGATACAAAAATAGGTAACTAGATAAAATAATAATAATCAGAATTAAATATCTAATACTTCCAGTAACGGAGAATTACTGAGCTCAAGTTGTTCATTCATTAAAGGTACTCTGAGTTTGTGTTTGTATATCTCAAAGGCTTCTAAAATGTCTAATTTGCGTTTGTTATTACAAAAATGTAGGAATTTAATATTATTTTGAGGAGTCGTTGTGTGATTTTGTTCTAAAAGGTGTTTGGCATAATTAGATTTTTGGATGTTTATTTTTGTAATGACGTACGTGTTCTTTATATCTTATGTCAAAATCTCGAAGTGCTTGCCAATATATACCGAACTACAAAAAGAATAATTTAAACGGTAAATGCCAGATTTCATGATATCATGTGTTTTGTCTTTAGCATTAAATAGTGTTGGTTTTAAATGTAATTTCATAATTGTTGGTTTTTCTAGTAGATGTGCAATTTTTTTTCTGATATTTTGCCAAAATATGGTATAGATATGTAATTTGTGTCTTCTGTTTGATTGTCAATGGGATATATTCTTTTGATAGCTAACCTATAATCTTTTTGTTTAATTAAAGTGTCAATCATGTTCGGATTGTAATGATTTGTATGTGCTAGTTGTTTAATGGTTGATATCTCATTGCTAAAATCTGGTTTTGTTAGTGGAATAGTTAAAGCTCTGTGTACTAATGATCTGTAGGCTGCTATTTTGTGTGTTTTATGGTGACAAAATTCATTTGGTATTGTTATGTCTGTTTGTGTTGGTTTTCTGTATATGGAAAATTCAAATAGATTGTGTGCGTTAAGGACCACCATAGAAAGTTACATATTCCGCGTAATCTAAAATTATATCTTAAAATATTTTGGCAAAATATCAGAAAAAAATTGCACATATACTAAGAAAAACCAACAATTATAAAATAACATTTAAAACCAACACTAACACTTTTTCATTTTTATTTAATGCTAAAGACAAAACACATGATATCATGAAATCTGGCATTTACCGTTTAAATTGTTCTTTTTGTAGTTCGGTATATATTGGACAAACACTTCGAAATTTTGACATAAGATATAAAGAACACGTACGTCATTACAAAAATAAACACCCTGAAAAATCTAATTATGCCAAACACCTTTTAGAACAAAATCACACAATGACTCCTCAAAATAATATTAAATTCCTACATTTTTGTAATAACAAGCGCAAATTAGACATTTTAGAAGCCTTTGAGATATACAAACACAAACTCAGAGTACCTTGAATGAATGAACAACTTGAGCTCAGTTATTCTCCGTTACTGGAAGTATTAGATATTTAATTCTGATTATTATTATTTTATCTAGTTACCTATTTTTGTATCTACCTTAGCGACGTGTTTGTTTATAATTATATTACCTTTGATAATGACAGCATAGCTGTCGAAACAATATTGTCAAGTTATATTTTAATAAAACTGTGAAACTTTTACTAATCTTTATTTATTTCAAGACATTGATATGTTGGTATTGAGCTCAGAACACATAACTCTTCGGGTTGAGTCTTACTTAGGTATTTTATTTGTTAATATTTGTAAAAGAATTTAAATTTGGGCTTACACGTATATCAAACGATCAAAAATGTTGAATAGCTGCATGAGTAAGATACAGTAAAACCTCACTAAGAAGAATCATCAAAAGTTGTGCACTTTAGAAAGATCTTGCTGTACTATGAACTTGTAATTTGCGATTTCTATTTCCTATTTGTAATTGATAGTGAGCACTTTGCTACTATTATTATCTTGATTGTTTAAACTATTGTATGTTATTAAAATTGCAAAATGATCGTATAGTATAAACCTTTTCTTTAATTTTTATTACACGAAACCTTTGAGGTTGACACAACTGTCAAGTTAGAATAAAATTTATTTTAGTCACATTCAAAACAATAATTAGTTAAAGTCAAGTTAGATTAATGTAATTTCGTGGAACTGTTCTATTAAAACTAGAATTCAATAAATTTAATGCAAGGTAAAATTGGATATTTGATCACGCAACTACCTATAAATACGGGGTCGGTTCCGGTTAAACGTACAAGAAAACTAATGATCCTTTGCGCTTTTACGGTTCTTATACCATGCTTTCACTTCTGTGATTTCCCTTGGGAAATACGTAATTCGAATTCTTTCTTATAGGTATTGTATACGCGATTTAAGGATCATTTTCATTTATTCCATTTTTATTGATTAAAGTATGCACTCCGGTATAAATGAACCGGTAACTAAGTAAGAACATTAATCATAAATCTGTCAAAATGCTTAAATTTAGTTTGTTTAATTCATTAGATCTTTCAAAACTCGCAGTTTTAATTCTACAATATTATCCTCCTAATAGTCATTAAGTTTAAAATTAACAATTTACCTTTAATTTTACGATATTATCCACTCCGCGCGTTAAGTGCTCTTAAGCGATGTTCCTGCATTCACCAGAAATTACCAGCATTACATCGCTTTAAGTGCTTCCATATTTTCCACCTAATATTTCCTAAGAGAGAAAGAAAACACACGTAGTCGTTTATTTTTATTTAAGTTGTCCCATGAGGGAAGGAACATCGCAGGCAGGCAGGAGTGCCGCCACCGTCACCTACCAACATGCAGAAGAAAATTGCGTGCATTGCATTAAAAAAGAAAAAAGCTATTTATCTTTTTTATTATAATTTAATTTGGGTTGTATGCCTGTGTGTGTGTGTGTGTGCGAAACGTGACTTGCAAAGTGAATTTAAAAAATTAGTGAGAAAAAAGAGAAAAATAATGTGTGGTTGGTGGTTGGTACTATAGTTAACATGCACACGCAAATTTTTCTTTAATGCGGTCATTATGGGAATCATCTTTATTATTTTAAAGCTAGTTCAGGTGTTCACACTTCGGTGTTAATTTCCTTTGGGTGTCGTTAATTAAAATTTTAATTTGGATTTGCTCTTTAAACTTAATTAATGAGCATCACGTAAATAATGCTGTAAACGCATACATGTTATTGTGAACTGGAGAATACACCATTTCCTTCCTTAATTACTTATTTGTACGGTTTTGAAAGATTACTCTGGGACGATAGTATCTACTAACAACATGATCTACTCCAAATAACTTGGATAATGTTTAAGTGATTCTACTTTAAATCTTTTTCTTCGTCACAATTAAAAACATTTTGCATCTCTACTGGAGCTGACCCTTGGGCTGACGAGTTAATAAACGATTTTTTCTGCTGCTACAGAATAACTTTTTAATTCATCCCATTTCACAGTTGGACAAATTCTGTAGAAACGCTAAATCTGGAAGCAAACATATATCCCAAGCTTTTGGGTAAAGGGTGAGGTTTTGGGGTATAAGCTCGAGTTTTCTTCTAATTCCATGTCTTCTGTGTCCAACCAAGTAACGGGAAGCCAATCTCTTCTTTAATATTAATCTGATCAGAATATACATCTAATGCCTGATATTACCATATCTCCGAACCATAACGCCCGAACTATTGACTCCGTAATCGGTTTTCTTAAAAATTAAGGAAGGCGCAAGATATAACAATGGCAACCGCGATATCCTTAAATGTTCTGGGTTATAGAACAGTTATTCTTAACAGTGAGCGATTACAGTTAACACCCGTTTGTGACCACGTTTGAATTTGAACACCAAATTACTTGCGAAAAAGTTGCATCAAAAAAGTCAGAATAAAAGTTTCTTAAAGACAGTTCTTTATTTATGGTCCAATTTTGTTTGATTTAGTTTTTTATTTCCAATGTAAAAAGATGTAGAAGGTTACTAGGAGACGAATGGTATGAATAATAACTCCTTTTTAATTTCGTTAGATATGGTCCGAATGGAATGTTTTTTTTGTTGGGAGCTGACTTGTTGCTTCGTATGATCAAAGATGGATTATTGTGCATGGTGATCGAGATTTTTTTGTTCTGATCGACTCACAAGCTTGATATCCGGTGTGGGTAACAGTTTTGCTTGAGCATTAGGAAGTATTTTCACCGACTTGATCCGAGTTCAATATAACTGACAGAGCCTAGTTTTTAGCTAATAGTGTGACACTGTTAACCATCAGTACAAAAAGCAAGCTTTATAGATATTTGACAATAATTGACAGTTGTCAAAATGAAATACTGGAATTAATTTATAAATATGACGAACGAAGTATACTTCTCTTTAAATGGTTATATTAACAAATTGTCGCTAATAGGCAATTGAAAATCCGTGTCGCATTGCATTCCCCAACAGTATATAATGTGGTTTGCTTTCAATAATTATTATTGGCCCATATTTTTTTGAACAAAACGGTGCAACAGTAACAGATACATCTGAAAGATATACAAATATGCTGGAAACCGTTTTCTTCCTCAGTTTTCTTCATTGGAGGATGGGGAGTTGGAACGGTTTTGGTTTCAACAGGATGGCGCTATTAGCCACACTGCAAGAATTTTTATGAGGATCTTGCAACAATCTTTTTCACAACTTTTGATATCAGCGACTTTCACTGGCCCTCTAGGTCTATATCTATTTAAAGGGAAAAGTATATAAGAAAACTTGAATTGTAAGCGAACTTAGAAGGAACACTGGAGCTGAAAACGAAATTATTGCAGTGGCTACACTTCAACGAATAATGTCCATGTCCAATTTCTTCCACCACTTGAAAAGAGCTCATTTATGGCACACAATATTCCATAAAAAAATCCTGTAGGCTTGGTAGTCTATTAGATTGAAGAACCAACTTTCAATTTGCAAGCTAGGTAGTTATCGTCAACATTGAAAATTTAGGATAAAAAAATTAAACATTTTCACGTCTCGTCAACCTATCCCGCTTGTAGATTTTAACTGTGTATGTAAACAAATCGGTCTCGCAGGGTATTTGGAATTCCTTCCAAGCATATTTCTACAAGTTGAATTTATTAGTAATGTGTCTAAAAACTTTTGTGGTCAAGTTGCTTTTGAATATTATTTCAACCCTGTTTTACAAAAAAATATGCCACACTATAACTCTATAGCGCATTCGTGGGAAAAAGATACTTGCTTATAACTTAAAATTGCATCTTGTTTTTAAGAGTCTGCTCCTAATCAGGAAATTTATTAATCAGCCTCCCGGTCGACACAAGCTTCTCATCTCTTTGTAATAACAGAACTACAACTTAACTTTCAGCTTCGGATTAAGGCCTTGTTGCTGTTAATTTTCTAAAGCGCATTGGTAAACTGATTTTTGGGCCACTTCATTTATTTATTTTAATTGTCTCTTAATCGTCGTCGACTCTAAATGGTCACAGTATCTTCTCATATTACGTGGTATAATCACTTTGATATAAATTAGCACAAACTGAGCATTGCATCTTGCAAGATACGGGCTGTTTCTGAAATGGAATGTTGGTTGCATAGCATAGTAGGCATTTGGTAGTATAAACACCTTCAGTTGTTAAAATGGCTGCTTTTGGTAATGGACTGGCAAATGACCAAAATATCATTTTTCTATTTTACTAATGACTGAAATTTATTAAAATTTGTAATATGTGGCAATTAGGACATATAGTGTATGTTTCTGTGGTAATTATTAGATCTAGTGTCTAGGATTCAGTCGACATTTTTAAACAAAAAAAATTGAAACAAAAAAAGACGCAATGTACGGAATTACAGAATTCCGCCATACCAGTGCGTCCACAGAAGCAAATTTTCCAGACCTGACGAAATTCCAACACTGTGGCCGAGAAGAGAAAGCAGTTGTGGCAATTCTTTTGTATATGAAGACTATTGCATTTAGTGCCAGATATGAAAAATAGCCTCTATAGTGCCTGTAAAAAAATACAAAAGCCGCGGCAATTCGTACACTTTCAAAACAACAGCTTCGATTCAAATGGAAACCTAGATATATTTCTCGAGAATTGCTTGAATGCTGAAAGTGAAACTTAAATTTTCATACATTAATAATTGATGATGGCATATATAGGTCCAAAGTCGGAAATTTACTCTAGCAATCTCAAAAAAAAACAAAAATATGGATTCAAGATGTATTAAGGTTTGTGTTTTTGGCATAATATATGATTTTTGGATTTATATAGGCACAACCACTTTTAACAGCTTGTCGTTTACTGGCGCGGAACATTTTCTTGGACTGGAAACTAGAGTAATTTTATATTTATCCAGAAGTATTCAGAACCTGCAAAAGTTGAATGCTTTACTTCGACATCTTTCTTACCAGCTTCGAAATGATTTTGTCAAAAAAGAGAAAATTTCGATAGATTGCGAGTGTCCATGTGGAAGATAATATAAGTTTACTGGCTCGAAGCAGAGGAAGTTTCGGCTATAGAGTGGATAATATTGTTGGCCTTGCTATTGTAAAGTGGGCAGACACAAAATGTGTGACATTAGCAAGCTCTTTTAGTTTTTCAAGTCAAATGATATAGTAGAGAAAATGAGATATTATATCAAATATATAATGGATACGTAGGTATAAGTGCTACACGTACACTAGGGAAAAACCATTTAACACTGAAAGTTATAATTTACAAATATATACAGTAAAGTACTAATTACAGTAAGAGGATTGTCAAACGTTATTTTGATATAACCAGTTGCTATAATTATAACTAACTCACAATACACGTGTCTTCTTCCACTCCGAAGAGGAACGCCACCAACCAGGTCGAACGTAGTGGTGTTTTAACGACCCACATTTACAATGAAGCGGATGTAATTATGGTTAGATAAACAGAAAGATATAAGATATGCAACATAAACCAGAAAAGAAAAGGTCTGTAACAAATAGAATCAAATTACCAGAATGCACCAAGCAAACATTTTATAAATACCTTCGGTGAAATGTGACCAACTGAGCTAGTTATACCGCCTCCAAGTGCGGCTAATGACGATTAAATATCGAATCCTGTCAAAGAATTATAGTATGAGACTGAATGTAAAGAAAAGTTATTCTATAAACTTATGAGAACGTGCTCCTAATCTTCAAAAAAGAACTAGTGGAATATCCCTTACGGTTACCAATAAAACTTGAAAACCGCACCAAAAAGTAATTATAGATCTGCACAAATGCAATTCCCATATCACAACACCAAGGAAAAACTAATTTAACGGTGATGCCACTAAAATATTCTTTATAAAGGACTAGCTTTACGAGCGTACGAAACGAAGTGAGTGTTCTGCTATCAACAGGAAGTTAGTTTCAAACAAAATGGCAACTAAAAAGGGGGAGAATGCGAAAATGCCTAAACGCTATACAATTTAACGCAAACGCATCGCTATACAGGGTGCTACGAAATTAGCACGTAACAACTCCTTTAAAGTTTCGATGATGGTACTTAGAAATTACTCATCAGGTAATAAATAAATAAATACATTTTTTCCACTCCATGCCCAGAAACTTCGATTTTCCTCTTGCAAAATAGTGAAGAAAATTCATTTTTCTTCTCTAGAGAGGGAAAATTGCACTTGCACAAATTTTCGGTAGTTAATTTACGAGAAGCAAATTTTCGCCATTACATTCATAATTACATTTATTGCATATTTATAAAATCAAGTTGGTTTTTAAAGTTGATATTTAGAAAATGTATAGTGTGGGGACAATCCTTTTGGATTTCAATCGTGAAAAAAATGATGTGTCTAACACGAGAGGAGAACGCTTTTCACTCTCGCTCAAATACTCGCTGACGTTCGAGAAACACACTTTCAGCTCGAGTGAAAAGAAGCGCTTTCCCCTCTAGTTGGACAAATAACTATTCTTCTATTGGACGTTGTATCGATCGAAACGTAACAACTCAAAAACGTTTTTCTTTTTTTTTTGGCCATAACTAACAATATCTTATAGTGAAAATTATGTTTAAAGAGTGACAAGAGTTTGTGATCACCTAAGGATTTTAGCCTGTCGGTAGAGAATGGAAATTATTCATTTCACTGGGAAATATGGTAGAAGACAGTGCTACTGTTATGTAAAAGGTAAAAGAACGATGGTAGTTTCAAAGGAAATACTTCATACACAATTATACCTATACAGGGTGTAACTAATGTAACTAGACTCACATATTACTCACTTACGTTACTGCATTGTACTTACATTACATTAAAAATACTAGATAAGCAAAAAACTTTTTTAATGTATCTATTATTACAGCTACCCCCTTCTTACTAGGTTTCTAGTTATGTTAGTTACACCCTGTATGTACAGAAATACATATGGGTTGCCTATTATCGTCCATGTGTTGAATATTGCAGAAGCAAGGCAGGGTAAAATCTTGATTTTGTTCTCGATTAGAGTTTATTAGTTCGCATAATGCTGTAAAATCTATAGTGAGTGCAAGTTTATCTTGATCTAGTACTTCCAATTTTGGTTTCGAGATCAACATTGTTGAATATTAGATCCGAAACATCCATATACTATCAATACAAATTGAACTTGAATTGATCATTTTATTGTGAAAAGACTTGAATTTTGCATGAAGGTATACGGGTTGAAATCTGGGAATCTGGAAAGACTTGTAGAACGACATACGCGTGTTAATTGAGGGGGCTAATAAGCAAAACGCCGTTTCTGCATACAGTTAATTTATTACTTTGCCACTTGATATTCATAATATCATGTATAATTTATTTGTACTAGAAGGGCTTGGGAATTAACATACCGTATGTGAATTTTCATTTACTCGCATAAAACTTACTTACAACTTAGTCAGATTATTTATTGCATTCTGCACACCAACCTGCAGCTGAAAAAAATGCTTTCTTACGTACGTTTGCGATCTTGAAAATGAATAATTACAACTAATATTTATTTGCTCATATTTATGGTAAACAAAGTAATAATACCATGTTGGTCTAGCCTAGCGGTTACTTCTTCTGTATTTCCCGTTGGGGGATAGATAGTTTCTGCAAGACTCTCAAGTTTCTTTTCTTATTTATATTTCAAACGGAATGTAATAAAGAAAGCTTTGCCTTTCTACAATACATATTTGTACCTATACATGGACGCTTTGTAATCAAGGCAAATCTTATTCTTGCGTATGCTTCAAGTAGACTTGAAAGGATAATCGTTAAGAGTTTGAGTGGCGGAATGAATTATTTTAGTTTGGATCTTGGTGATCCATCAAAACTTCCATATAAAGTTTTCTTCAGAATAGGATCACTTTTAATTGAAAGTACAGGTTGGCCCATTTGCAGCCTATCCGCAGTGATCCTATCCGTTACTGATAAGTGCAATTGAATAATATTCCAAGTTGCGTACAGGAGGGACGCTTTTAATTCCTTATACAAACATATAGAGACACGCCGACAATATTCCTACCTCCTACCTCGATAACTGTTTTTACACACAAATACAATTAATTACAAGTTAAGTCACATATCTAATTACCGGCGGTACTTTATAAATCCAATAAATTAATGTCCCTCCCGGATATATTATATACCTATAACAGCCGTGCGTGGCTTAATAAATAATTAAAGATACATGTGACGGATAGATTGTAAACCTGAAACCGAGTATGCCCACATAAATTAAAACGCAGGCGGTCATGGCAAAAACTATGCTCACGGACCCATATAAGAGACATTGTTGTTCTGGTTGTTGTTATTGTCGTAGGCTGTTGCGAATTAATCAAATTTACAAATGAAACGGGTGCAAAAACATACTATTGTTCAGTTTTAAATTGATATGTTGGGACGTTGTTAATCAAGAAGTCGCTTAACTTAAGTAATTTTATAGGTTGGGAGTAATACGCACTCCACCCATTGGACGCCCACATGATGAAAATCAGGCTTATTATTTAATAGGAGTGTGCATAAAAAGAAATGAACCTATGGAGAAATTTATCAAAAAAAAAAGAAATTGAGACGCATGAGAACGTCTGAAAAATAACATCCCTGTAATCTTGAACTTCCCATCTATTTCACTTCGAAAACTCTTAATTTTTTTCAGTAAATCCTGTCGGTGCCTTAGTATGTAACGCAAGGATAAAGAACCCATTGTGTAGTGAACCATACGCGTTCATGGCCAACTCTTTATATCCTTAACAACGTTCAGCGATTGTTTTACCTGATAGCGAAAACTTCTCAGATTACAACACATTTATGCTGTTGTTTGGATCGAGATATTTAGCTTTTGTGCCATGGTTATCTTTACAAATCGTTCTTTTCATGTTGGAAAGAAAAAATATATATATAGGGTATATCCAGGTGACCGTTTGATGTGGATATTTTGATTTGTGTCTGTATTGTGGTGCATAAATAAGCTTCTCGATAAGGTTGAATTATTTGAATAAAAATTTCGAACAAACAAGATTAAACATCAACCAATTTTTAGCCTTAGTGAAACAGTACTGGAAAGTTACTAAAGAATTGAATGCTAAAAGCTTAATGACTTTAATTATGATAGGTAGAAATAAAAAAATTAATCAACAATTTTTAAGCAGTATTTGTTATATAGTTTCTGTTTACTATCATAAAATCTTATTATTTCATCATAAACTCGTAACGTAGTTTTCAATTTGCTATTGAGTGTATCGTAGCGAACACTCTTCTTCTTTTTCTTTCTCTATTTCCCATTTATGCCCTAGGGGGTTGGGTCCTCTATCCATCTTCTATAAATGTTGCGGTCTCTCGCCATTCTCCTGACTTCCTCGATGTCTTTGTTCTTATTTCTTGGAGCCTCCCTGATGTTGTCTTCCCACTGGACTCGAGGCCTACCTCTGGTTCTTCTTCCTTCTGCTTTTATTTGATAGATTTTCTTGGGGTATCTTGTGTTGTCCATGCACATGAGATGTCCGTACCACTTCAATTGTTTCATTTCTATTTCACTGTTAGCTGGTTGTTGGTCTAAATCATCTCTTATTATGCTTCTGTTTCTTATTCTGTTTCTGTTTCTTATTCTGTCTCTTCTTGTCTTGCCCAGCACTCTTCGCAGGTATTTCATTTCCGTTGCAGTTATTTTGGATCTGCGTTTATCCAGCATTGTCCAGGATTCTGATCCGTAGAATAGTGTGGGGAGGAATATTGTTTTATACAGCTGCATTTTTGCTTTTGTGCTTAGTTCCTCTTTGCCCCTATCACTGGTTTGTTTATTTGGTAATATATCCTATTTGCCTTGCTATTCTGTTCTTAATTTTTTTCTTCTATTCTTCCATCCTTGTTTATTATTACTCCTAAGTATCCATACTTTTCCACATACTTCAGTTGTTTTACTTCTATTGTATTGGGTATTCTTACTTCTCTTTTTTTTTCTCGTGATGTGCACTATTTTGCTTTTTCCTACGTTTATTTTCATACCTTTGTCTACTAGGTTGTCTTTCCATATGTTAATATTTTCTTGCAGTTGTCCTGGGTTTCCTGCCATTATTAAATATCGTCTGCGTACCATAGGTCTTGGGTCATTATGGGATTTATGTTATGGTACCCTAATCTTGTTCTCCTTCTGATTTCTTCTTTACATTTTTTTAATTATGCTGTTCATGTAGACCACTAACAGCAGTGGGCTCAAACTGTCAACCTGTTTAAGCCCCCTGTCTATGTTAAATTCTTGTGATTTTTGTCCGTTTATCCTTACTACTCCCACCACTTTTTTGTTTATACTTTTGATCAATCTTATAAGCTTTGGGTTTGTTTGTAGTTTTTCCAGTACCTTCCATATGTTCTCTCTTGGTACTTGATCAAACGCCGCTTTAAGGTCTAGGATGGCTAGGTATATCTCCCTGTTTTTGTCTAGAATATCTTCTCTATTATCTGTCTAATCGTGTATATATGGTCTTGTGTTTGCCTGCCTGGGCGGAAATCCGCTTGTTCATCCTCTAGCTTATCTTCAGTTTCGTTTCTTAACCTTTTTTCTATTATTTTCGAGTAGATTTCTAGTGCTACTGGAGATTTCTTTCCCAGTCAGTCGGTATCTTTTCTGTTTCCCATGCTTGTTGGAAGATATCTTTGAGCCATGTGGTTATTCTTTCTCCTCCTTTCTTGAGCAGTTCTGGTGTAATATTGTCTTCTCCTGAGGCTTTTCCATTTCGTGTATTTCTTAGTGCAATCTGAATATCGTCCTCTGTTATCCTGTTTTCTTATTCCTTTTATTTCTTGTTCTTCATTGTTTCTTTTGCTTTAAATTTGATTTGGTAGTGGTCTCGCCAGGTTTTAGGATTCCATTTGTCGTTGTTTCTAGTTCCCCTCTTTGATTCATGATGTTTTTGATCGGTTTTGCTCGGTTTCCTTTTAAATCTTTTGATAAAATCCCAGAATTGCTTTTGGTTCTCAATGTAGTATTCTTCTCTTTTTCTTCCGAACTCCTCCCAGGATGTCTGTTTTGCTTGTTTTACTGCCTCCTTAGCTTCATTACGTTTCTGTATACAGTTTGCTCTTTCTGCTTCCGTATTTGTCCTTTGAATCTGTTCCACGCTTCTTTCTTCAGCTTGATCTTACTCCTCACTTCCTCGATCCACCATCTAGTTCATGTGCACTATAGTTTGTTACTTTTTCCACATACCTCTTCTGCGGTTCGAATTATGGTTTCTTTAAATGTATTCCATTTTTCATTTAGGTTCCAGGGCGTTCCTAATTGTTATTGTTCAATTTCTCGTGTGTTAAGTGTATTATTTAGTTTCCGTTCGTATTCTTCTCTTATCTGTGGGTTTTCTAGTACCTCTGTTTTGATACTTGTGTACTTCTTTCCAATTTTCGATTTAGGTCTCGTAAATTTTGTGTCCGCATCAGGAGTCTGTGGTTAGTACTTAGTTCCGCTCCTCTTATCACTTTTACATCTTGTAGTGCGTATCTCATGCTTCTGGTAATGGTTATGTAATCAATCATACTTTTGTGTCCTAGGGCTTCGGCCTCGTATGTTATCTTAGGTATCCTTTTATGTTTATTATTGTGTTTCTATAAGGAGCTCATTCGTGATACAGAAATCTATCATTCTCTCTCCGTTACTATTTACTTCCTCCATATTCTCCCATTGTTCCATACCCTATTTCCTTGTTGTTACCTATATGTGCATTCCAGTCCCTGATGATTACGATGTGATGATTCCTACGTTGTATTTCATCTAATGTTCGCTGTTGATCTTCGTGGAATTGTTCTTTATCTCTTCCATTGGCATTTTCTGTTGGGGCATAGATTTGTATTACCCCTACTTTTTCTTGCAATTCTAAGTTGACTGTGATAATTCTTGAGTGGATGGCTTCCCATTTTGTTACTTTGTTTTCCAATTCGTTGCTTAGGATAATGCCTACTCCTTCTGTTACTCTATTTCCTATTTGGGTTCCGACGTATAACGACTAAGGGTATATCCCTTGTCCAGCGTTTTTATACCAATTCTTCTCTTTTTAATTTCTGCTATCCCTAGTATCTGTATTTTATATTTCTCCATTTCTTCTATTATCTCTACTTCGTTCCCCGTTAATGTGGTAAGATTCCATGTTACAAATCGTAAACCGTTTCTCGCTCGTCGTCTTTGTCCATTCCGTCCTTTTCCGAGGCTCTTATTATTTGTACTATCTATTTTATTTTATTATACAGGGTAAATCTTCACGTCTAATCCATTCATATCCATCTCATGTTCCTAGTCACGCGTATCGCATTTTTTCTTAATCTTGTTAGCTGGTAATATCGAGTGAGTGATTGGTTCAACGTCGCGCTTATGGTCTAGTCGGACTGATTTTTATCCGTAACCCTAGACGGGGCCCTTACAGGGTGATATGATCCGGTTCAGTTGAACCCTGTTTTTTTATAGGAGGGGTTACTCCTCCATCACTCCCCATTTAGCCTGGCTTGTGACAGGCAGACCCTGAGCCCAATTCTTGGGTCCAGGTTGGCTGGGTTCGTAGAGAACACTTGGGCTGGAAATAGTACTGGGGATTGCCTAAGACACTAAAACCAAGGTATAGCTTAATATGTGCTGAAATCTTCAGCTGCATTCTTTGTATGTTTATTCATTTTCTAACAGTTTGTCGAGATGTTGTTACAGAAAAACAAGAAAGGGGGTTATAGTAATGGTCTTTATTCAAGTTACCTGAGCGGCTGTTTGTTAAATTATCTTTTTGCTACACTATTTCTCTAAACGTTGTGTCCAAACCCACGTTTGTATTTGACTTATGTCAATACGTATGTCGGTAACGAGGTTACCTTTTTTACGTCGAAAAGCTTAAGTAATTTACATTTCTTGTGGCATTTTGTTAATGTATTAGTATCATATTTGGAACATTATACAATTTATACATCGAGACTTTTCTCTTTGACAACTCGCCTTTTTTTCACCAGATTTAGAGGTTACAAATTAATTTTTGCAGCTATACTTCTTGATTTGTGGCTGTTTCCCATAGTGCTTACGTACGAAAACAGCAAGGTTTACTTTCAGTCTATAGTTCATGAATTTTTAATATGATACTCAGTAGGTCATGCATAAACATTTTGGGAATATTAAATTGGAGTTTTTTTTACATCTTATCTGCATATGAAAAAGCATGCAAAATATAATGTGGGTATCAAATTTTAGTTAGAAATTTAAATTAAGATCATCCTTTTAAAATATTGTATGTAAACAATAAAATCCATATAAATAATTTTATTTCATTTCGTATTTCAAACAATTGTTTCTATACTACAATTAGTAAAATAAAGTATAACTTGATCTCCGTTGTCAATGACACCAAAGTTCAAGACGTTATTGATCTCCGTTATTGTTGGCAACGTAAAAATCATTTGATATTGCATAATAGCCACACGTGACATGCTGCTTTTTATCTCATTGGTTACGCGTATGATGACACAGACTTGCTTCATCATATAATAAATTCGGATGAATTCTAAAAGGGAGAAATTAGGATTGAAATACGAAATAAAATAAAACAACTTATGCAATACGGAGATCAAGCTTCTTTAAATCCTCGAAGATGTTATAACGCCTCGGCTGGCGCCTCGGCGTTATAATACATCTTTTCGGTATCGCTTGATCTCCTAATTACATAATATATATTATTTAAACATGTCATTTTACCTTCTAAAATACATAATATGTTTGACAAATGAATAAAAATATAATTTGACAGTTAAATGACACTTAAGATTAATGAGATTATATAGGTATTGTACACTGCTAAAATTTATCAATATGAATGCCTTCTTCGAATAAGCATGAATGAATTGTATTTTAGCCGATTGGTTATGCAAATCGAGAAGTGTTTGGGATTATTCCAATTGGGATCGAGGAATCTTTTTATTTATATGCATTCTTACCATAGAATCCCAGCACGTAACATCTCAGGTCAGTGCATAAAGAAGGCTAGATACATCGTCATGAGATTTGGCTCTCATCAATCAAAAATCTTGTATCAAAATATAGATTTTTAAAAATATAAATTATTTCAATGACTTCTTGGTGCATGTAATAGTTGTACTTGTTTTGTTAATTTCATTATATTAATACATTTGCGATTGATAATTGTACGAAATTTTAAGATATTAAAGTTCTGATATTTCAAAATCAGCGATTATATGCAGTTTAGGCAGACAGGGTTTCACATGTTTCAGAAATTCACTGGATTAGTATTTCAGTGTTTCGTAGTCAGTTTAACGATTCCGAAGACTTTCAGAGCTTTCGGGGCTTCGTTGTCGAAAATTCAAAATATTTCTGTATCAAACTATTTTCATTTAAAGATTGTTAAGTTCTCAAACAGTTTCAAAGTATATACTTCCAGAATTTTAGGTTTAGTTTTTCATATATCCAAAGCTTTAATAATACACAATTTATATACCTTTATGATTTTTAATCATTGAAGACGTCTTAAGATTCTAGAACAGTTATTTAACGATTTGCAAAGTTTTCAATAACTACCACGAGACTAAGTTTCCGACTTGAAGTTTCAAGTATTTGAATTTACAAACACTTCTTAATTTAAAGAACGGCTTCGGGATTTAGCTTGGACATTGTCAAAAGTAGCACAAAGAGTCCAATTGGAACACATTAAAATCAACTAATAAATAGTAAAAACAAATAGTAAAATTAACTCTTTTTTCTTCTTTTTTGATCTTGAAAATGAAGATCAAAAATAAAAATGACAATACAACGCATTATCAAACAATCAAATTAATGTCTAATGAAAGTGCCTCGAAAGAAGATTTCGACTCGTATTTCGTAGTCAATCAACTACTCGTTATATGACAGCCGAAACTACATGGAAAATTTGAACTAATAGTAGTATTATACTAGCTTTTAAGCCCGAGTTAAGCGCACTTCTGATATTTTAATTACAGATTAAAGTTTGTATCGTTATTGATTAAAAATACTCACCGCTTACTCCTTCTAATGAGCTCTCATAATGCATTTAAGGACATCGTAAGCTTTGTTGACGGCTAAAGCACGTCCTAGACGCGTTATTTAACAAATGCCCCCGACTTACCCATCCATCTCCAGACTTTACCGCCCACTCTCCCGACTTGACTTTTTCATCTTACCCACACTCTTCGACTTCCCATTCACTCACTTACATCCGACTTACCTTTCTCCCTATATCTCCGAATCTATATAATAAATTGCCTCGAAGCCGCAATGTTGGTGAGACGGGAATTATAGTGTTGTACAATTTTTAAGTTTGCAAACTTACTCGCTAGCATTTCACCCAGACTATCGACCGCTTACATGTGAACCGGCGATAGCGCACTCATTCATTACAAGTCTACAAGTTTTTGGCTGGCGAAAAGTTCGCAGAATGTAGTACTACACTTTACTCTTGTCTCGATTTTCCTCATGCTAATTTATATTATCATGCGGATTTGGGTATGGGTGTATGGGAATGTTGGAAATAGTTTCCAGGACTTTTGGGAACCTACTGGTAACTGATAAAAAAATTTCATTTCCTGGTCTTGTAGACAATCTCTCCTCTAAATCTCATAACTTTCGACCAAGATCTCAAAATATGGAAAAATTAAAACTTGGCTGTTTAGAAATACTGACCCAATTGTTCCAAGTAACTAGAGTCACTGCATCTAGTTACCTAGGCCAGCTGGTCGACCAGAGTACCGCAAACCGTCGCCATATTGGGGCAAACAAAGCACGAAATTGTTCATTATTTGTTCTGTATTGAATTTAGTCAAATCCACGGTTTACTTTAATAGTACATTACATACCGAGGCCGAAAGTACTCCATTCCTGTCGAGAGAACAATATAGTTTACCGAGAGGCGATAGCCTCGAGGTGAACTAGTTCTCGAGACACAGGAATGGTACTTTTGCCGAGGTTTGTATACTATTTTATTCGCAATCGTCCTTTAAATACCGAATTATCTAAAATTCGATCGCATAATATTTCGAGGATTTTATTGAATAGGAGTATTTATAAATTAATAATAATACCTGGGTACTCGTTCTTTAGCAGCCAAGGTCCGCAACATTACCAAACATGATTTATACAGCCATTTATACACCGCATTTGGCGATGTAATTCTCTGCGCGCCACCTAGTAGCTGAATTTAAAGACACGTAGAGGTGCGAAAATAGGTCGTTTCGGACCATGACAATGTCAAAGTTACAAACAATGATGCATTTTCGGACCTCTAAATGGTCAGGAATGGACTCATTACCAATACGATTGCGAATAAAAGGTTTTTCTTATTCTGAAAGATCAAACCTCTATAATATGTCAAACACGTAAAACGTGGTTTGAATTTGTCCATTATTAAAAATCACCCTTCTCTGCCCCAATATGGCGGCGGTTTGCGTTACTTTGATCGACCAGCTGGCCTAGGTGACTAGATGCAGTGACTCACAAGTAACTAACCAATTGTGACATCTGTCAGAGTGAACTGTTATTGCAAATAAGAGTCCTATAGCTTCAAAAATGTGATGTTTGTACAAGAACGCAAGATATTTTAGTGAATTGAGCTAAATACCAGTCAAAACATAGAAAGCCAAAATGTAGACCGACCAAAACATAGAATGAAAAAATATAAAATGAAAAACATAGAAAGCCGCAACAGAAATAATATAAATATAGAAAGTCAAAACGTAGATTAAATGAAAAGATAATTAAAATATGTGTAAAGAATGTGATTGATCAATTAATGTGTTGATTTGGTTGTGTCAAGCTTCAACAACGGCTTCTATGTTTTTCATTTTTATATTTCAACCTTTCTATATTTTGACTTTCTAACTTCTTACTATTACCGCACTTTTGACATTAATAAGAAAACCAAGCCCCTTGTTATAAACTCTAAGAAATTAACTTTTTTCTTGTTTCAAGATCGAAATGCAAAAAATTGTGTACAACACTTGATGAAAACTTTTTCATATGTTGAAACTTTACTTATGAAAAAAAGTTTCGTTGTCATAGTTGTACAATATACTATTTATTCTGTTTGGCCCTGTAACTGGCATAATTTATTAAAAAAAAGAACCTCTAAACTTTATAGTGTTATGTACAGAAAGTTCGAATGTATTTATTTACAAACTTAACAGATTAGGCAACCCAATAAGTGATTTGAATTAAGTACGAATCTATCAAAATCCATGAAGATATTCACGATGTTTTATTTAGAAGTAATTGTGTAATGACGTATAACGGAAACTTCCTGATCAGCTAGCTCGCAGTGTTAATAGACAGTCCTGCTATATTTAAATTCATAAAACAAAACAATAATCGTAAACAATAAACAAAACGTTTGCTACAAAATGAACAGTCGCCGTTCAACTCACTTGTAAACATATCCACTAACTAAAAGACACTTAAAATATGTCATATATGATCCAACAATCTTTTTAATTTTTGTATTTGTTTGACATGTTATGTCATTTGGAATTAATGTGATTTATTGATCAATTGATTGGTTGATTTGGTAATTTATATAGCCCCTTTATTTTCAAATAGTAGCGACGACGATTGATCTCGTCGCTGGAACAAAACTATGTTGGTGACATTGGAAGTTACCAGATTTGACATTCCACTGAATCTTAGGTTTAATAAATAATCATCATGCACAAAAATTTCACAATTTAACATGAATATAGGTAATTATTCGATATACCGACCCCTATCGTACATGCATACATACGGAAATACTAAGCGCTACAGGTTTTCGTTGGAAAGACGTCATAAACACAGGTAAAAAATTATAAAATCCTAACTATAACTTCATAACATTCTAACCTCAAAATAGTGATTTTAACATTGTTTTTCTTATTAATAACCGGCGACCGGCGCGATTTTTCTTCGGATTATTGTTCTCTGAGTTATCCTCTACAACTCAGTATCATTGGTTTACCTGGGTTCAGAAGGGTCTGTATATCGAATAATTAGTGTTGATTTATGTTGCTATTATCATACACAATTAAAAACGTTAAGTTCATCGCTGCTAATTATTTGTTGAACGATAAATCTTAATTACAGAAAAAACATACAGTAGTCCAATTCATACGCGTCGGGGCTTGTATGCCATGTCATGCGGATATGGAATGTGAAAAGGTCAACGGGCAATAGTAACCATTCATCGGTTTCTTTAAGTATATATATTCGAGAACGCCAGTTTGCTGTCTATTAATTTTTTCAGTTCAGGTTTAATTTTTCTGTACTATTGTTCGTTTCCACGTAATTTTTCACAGCCCTTATCCAACGATGAGATCTGATATGACATATATTATGAAATATTTTTTCTTAGTGGATAAATTTACAAGTCGGAATAAAACACAATAGTTCACAAAAAACAGAAAGTTAAAATTTTAGTTATGTAACTACGAAACAATGTAAAAAAGATGTCAATCAATGAATAAATCAAAATTAATAAAATATCAATTCATATGTAGTCAGAAATAAAATATCACTATTATTGGTTTTTAATAATAATAAATCATAAACAAAAATAATTCAGTTCATTAATTACTAAAAAGAAAGTTACATCTTACTTTTAAAACAAACGGAAAATTCAATAGTACTTACGAATACTTTTTCTGCAGAAAACGTAGCATTAAATTAAATCATATAACAATGTAAATATTCTGTTAAACGGTAACCCAAAAGCTTTGTTTATTAATCACATAGCCTAAAAAGTAAAGAAAAAGAAAGATTTATAATTATTACGATAGGTAAACAAAAGGTAAGTAGTAATTAGAATAAAAAGGTGTTGTTCTCTGGGGTTAATTTTATAACCAGTACGGGTTAACAACCTTGAATTGGTTAGGTTGAATTGAAAGGCTGTAGTGTTGTAGCTGTATCCTCATTCTAACGCAGGATCTAACTCCTAGATTTGTTAGTGTTTCGTGCGTCGCGTTTCGTGCGGAACTGTAAAAATCTTCTGGTTTCGTGCGTCAACCAGATGGACAATCAAGTTCGGTACTAATGACTTCTGGTTTCCTGCGCTCACCCAAAATTTACCTGCTGACTTTGGATACTTTTTAAAATAAGATTTCTACATACAAATTGTTGATTTTCTTTTCAGTATTTTATTCATGTATGTTTTCACACCAAATACAAAAATCTAAAGTATTATAAAAATTATTAGTTTAGACCAGATACGAGTAAATAATTATTCTCATAATTTTTTAAATAGTCAGGTGATTTTTTTTTAAACCAGTTCGATTGCTTCATCAATTATATTGATTTACTAAATTCAAGCTATTTATTTTAACTACTTTTAAATCCTAATTAATAAAAGGGAAATAATAATGGCTAAGTACATATAAATAAGAAATGTATTAGATATTAAGAATAAAAATGTATCAGCTTTAACAGATGTCAATTTACAACGCATCCACATCGACACTTAAGGAAAGTAAGGTTTTCCATATTAGTTTGTTGTTTGTTTTTGGGCGAGGAATCAGGATGGCGGAAAATCCTTCGTACCTCATGGCACCGATTGCTATGATCATTTGGCCGACCCTACTCGAATTTATCCGAATCTAGGGGAATTCCACCCCCAGTAGGGATTTTCAACGTGCCAAACATCGCATTGACACGGGACCTACAGTTTTACTTCCTATCCGAGAAGAAGGCATGTTTTTAATTTTTCTCCGCTATGAAAAATTACTAGCTCGGCCTTTCCCATATTAGTGTTTCTTTAAATCCTGTATATTATGAATTGCTGTTTCACATTGCAAATTTAGTTATGTTATGAATTTCAAAGAAATTGCAGATAATATTAGCGGTACAATTGAGTAAAGTTTCCGTTTGCTTTTTAGCGCTACTAATGCTAAACAAATGATGCTTAAGTAAGAGAAACTACCAAAGAGAGAGGAATTTGCTTACTTTTTAGCTGACTCTGTGAAATGTAAAATATTAAAGTTGATATTATACTTGATATTCAGATAAGATCAGGTAAACATGTGCAGGTAATAACGCACGAAATAAGAAGTTATTAACGCCATCATTTTAATTCCGCACGAAACCAGAAAGTTTCAGGTAGATTTTCGTCGACGCACGAAACAAGAATATACCAACTCCTATGTAGGTCTTATGTTTAGGTCTCTCTTTATGGACCTAGCAAAAATCGGAAATTTCCGAAATTTTAGACAGGTTTCATTTTCAATTTAAATAAAATGTAGATCTAATTAGAGGTGCATGAATTAATTTTAAGCGTATTTTATATTCCATAGCCACCTCTTATGTAGCATTTACACGATCATACTGCAGAAAGAAGTTTATATGAAGCTTGAAAGAAGAAGCTTTCGTTAGATACCTCCACATTAAGATTCTTTTAAAGAGTAATTTTAGCTTCCCCCTAAGTTCTTAAATTCTAATTAAGTATTTCTTCGAAGCACATAAAAGCCCCCTTGTTTAGTGATTACGGCTTCTTTAACTAATAAACATCAACATACACCCCAGGTGCGATATTTTCTTAAAGCACTTAGGTAAAGCACATCGGAGTGCAGTTTAATGCCCCTATACCAGATAGGAGTCGCACCAACAAACCACTTGAGCGAAGGAAGGAAACTAATCTAATGTCAAAGAAGACCCGTATTTTCAAGACAGCCTCAGCTGTCGTTGCTTTATCAAAAACTATGTTATGCACTGGGTCGGTCGTCTTTTCTCCATTAACTAAATATTCGGTTTTATTACCAGCTGTGTTTCCGTCTTTTTGACACTTCTACCTTTGTTCATCTTTAAAACATTTTAGAATTTATACACCGGAAGATACTGTATTGCATTTATTTAATATAACAGTTGACATTCGCGAGAACTGGTTATTAAAATGTTTTTAAAACTCTAATTTGTGAGATAATTATGTTATTAAATTCAGTGTATCTGCTATGTTATAATACAGCGTGTTCATTAGTGGAACAGTTTATTGCTTTGCTTAAGCTTTTATTTTTTTTATATTATGTTGTTTTTTGAAATGATTGGCTCAACTCTTATGTAAAAGTATCAAGAATGTTAATTTATACCTTTTAGTAGAAACTATTTAATTTATTTGTATTTACCATGTTTGAGAATCTGCAAAGTGAATTTATATATCAATTAATTCTTTATGCAATGCATAAAATATCAGTTGTTGCATCATGAAGGTTGGTGCTATATATTTGATTCTTGACAATAATATACGTGTTAATTAAATTTAATGTTAAACGTTTTTGTGATAATAACTTGTTATTAATGGGAAAGTAAAGGGAATATTAATATTCTATCATCCTTTTTTATACAGAATTAATGCAGGTAGCAGGAATATTTAAACTATACACATTACACATATAAAGGATGTCCAATAACTAACCGGACTGAATACAAATGAAGATTTGATTTAGATAAATGTAAAACAAAAAACTTTTTATTTTAAGATTATAATCAACAAACTATAAGTTAACGAATTATTGCATTATTTAACAATTAACTCCTTTCTTAGAAATTGTAGAAAGCATCTTCTTGCCATGTACCATGAGCGACCGTCCGTGTTCTTGGGCAACTTCAAACGAGAGTTTTTTCCAAATGCGTTTGAAGCCATTAATACTTTTCGGTGTTTTCTTATGCTTAGAGTATCTCTCCTTGCATGCAGCCCAAAATTGTTCTATAGGTCTAGCTTGTGGCAAGTTGGGAGGATTCTTTGTCTTTGGGACAAATTCGACATTCTCTTGATTCAGGTACTATTCAATTATTTTCTTTGCATAATGCGATGTAGCAAGATCGGGCCAGAACAAAATAGCACCCACAGAGTGATACTTTTTGATAAAGGGTATTAATCACTTTTTTATACATTCTTCAAAATATATGTTGCTATTAATAGTACCCTCCGTCAGAGCCGGCGCGAGGCGGGTCCCGCGCTTTAGACGGCCTCGCGTTAACTTACAAATACACGCGCTTTCTCTGCTGCTGTAGTTACACCGATGTTTCCGTGTCATTTAACGACTGGCAAAGTAAACTCTAACCATTTAACCTACGTAGATCTTGATGACGTAATTAAAAACTTTGCAACTCCAAAATTGGTTGCTACCAATCTAAGCTCCACAAAAACACCACTATCTAACCAAAACGCTATGCAAAAGCAAATTCGAGTTTTTTCGGACTAACCTAACTTAACTTAACCTAAGCTAATCCAACTAAATTGTGTAACTGTAAATTGCACAATTTGACAAGCATAGAAACTTAATATAATTGTTATTTATATCCATATAGCTTAAGTATTTTTACTTTTAATCCCAAATTTGACGCATTCGCCCTAATGATGATTTACATATTCAGAATCAACATTTTTGGGGCCAAACTGTCCTAAGCCTCCAAAATTGGTTGCTACCAGCCTAACCTCCACAAAAACGCCACTACCTAACCAAAACGTTATGCAAAAACAAATTCGAATTTTTCCCAACCTAACCTAACCTGACCTAACTAAATTGTGTAATTGTAAATGGCAATCATAAAAACTTAAGCGCCATCTATTGGCAACACTAAAATGCTATTGCCTACTTGATTTTGTTTATTTGAAATCGAAACAGTAATACAGATTTTGGTGAATTAAGTTTTTTGTGTAAAACTCGATGCGCGAGGTCACTTCAACGCATTCGCGCAAATGTATCACTCGCTCCTTCGTCGCTCGTGCTTCAAAAAATGCACGGCTTCGCGTACTTCGTAAATAACTATAATGATAATGATACTCTATGATCTTATTGTAATATGAAATAATGTGTTTAATAAATAATTTATTTAGGCCCGGTTTCATCAACAACAAATAGCTACTTACTCATAGAATAACTTTAATCTCAATAAAATCCATGGTTTGCGTTTCACCAACACTGAATAGCACTATTCAATGGTTAAATCTACAAATAAGTTAACTGACGAAATATCTCCAGTTAAATTACTATTTAGAGATTCATAACCTCAAAGTGAAACCAATAAACAGAACGTTTGTCCCCCGTATTTATATTAAATTAACAGACAGTTACTACAAATTGCGAGCGTTAGAATAATTTATGTATTGTATATACAATACAATGCGATTCTAATAAAGTCTGAAACTATCGACATAAATCTTTTATTAAATGTTAAAAGAAAACCTGGAATACGTCAATTTTTATGTTAAATGGGATATATTTTATTTGAATTGTTATTTTTAAATTGTGTTTTGTTTATGAATTATGGCGATAGCAAAGATTTTCTAAATGGAAACTTTTTTTTATGATGAATTTGGAAAGAGCATACAATTCTAAGATCAAATATACCTACTAGAAAAAAATTCGGAAATTGAAATTTTGGAGATACTCTCATTGCTTTTAAAGTTTAAAAACAAAAATCAAATAACAATCTAGAGTTCAAAGTTTTAATAAAGAAACTTTGTAAAGAACCGTCATAATTTTAACGCTAAGACAATTGCTACATGGCTATTTGATTGAAACAATCTTTTAATAGCAAGCCTAAAACAAAAACCGCATAAACAAATAGAACATAAACAAACGAAAATCAGGTTAAATTTTATTGGTGTCCAGCTTAAATTCCCTAAAAATCAGTCTAGGGACCCTAGATTTTGTAAACAGTAACGGCGCATTCACAATGAACTTCGCCTTATTCATCGAATAACTAACTACGTCTACAAATGTGTTGGTGAAACAGTAATTTAGTTAACCTGAGATTAAATTTTATTCATAGAATAACTATTCATTGATTTATTTAGCGTTAGTGAAACCGGGCCTTAGAAGTTGTTTTAAGCTAAGCGCATTTTTGAACCCGGCCCCGCAAAAGCTTACGCCGGCCTTGCCCTCCGTAATGTAAGGCTCAGAGATGTTTCCATTTTCATCAAGAGCTTGCCAGATTAGGTACTTTTTGAAAAATTTTGTTTTAGGTTTGACCTTATTCTTAAATTTTATATCTTTAGGATCTAAGCAGTGATAAAATTTCCTACCTGGAACATCTTCAGGGTTTGCAGGCACGTACGTTTCATCGTCAATCACCAAATCTTTCGCCTCGCCTTATCACACACAAATCTTGCACCGGTTTTTGCTCGAGTTTCCTGATTTTTGACATAACGGGGAACAACTTTTTTTGTCCTCCCTGTGATACCCAGTTGCTTTGTTTTTATATGTGATAATGTGGAGCGACCAATTTTAGGTTTGTCGGCCAAATTACGCACAGATGTGTCTGGTCGATCCATAATAGTTTTTTTAATTTTCTTAAGCACTTGAGGTGTTGCTACAGACCTTGGACGACCTGGTAGAGACTTAAATTCACTACTACCAGTTTCTTCAAAACGTTTAATAATATCATATATTGTACTTTTCGGTACTCCTTCAGCGGCAAAATGTTCATAGGTTACTCTTTTGGAACGATTTGCTTTGTTGACGTAGAATTGGACAATTCTTTTGGAACGCATTTCCTTTTCACTCCGTTTCATTTTAAACCACTAAACTACAAATCCTAATGTAATTAATATTTTGAAAGTCTGCTAAACAGACTTGTCAAACACCGTATTTGTTTCTTCGTTCCGTTGTTTTTTAATTTCAAACCACACTACTAGATTCAGTCCGGTTACTTATTAGACATCCTTTAACTATATATAATAGTTTACGCTAAACTTTATAGTTTTCAGTTCAAAGTCGGAAATTTGTTTTTTTTGCAATTGAAAGAAAAACATTAATGAACCTCAACTTTTTCTAGTCATTATAAGTAGTATGAATATTGCGCAATAGTAATCCTGGAGTCTCATTGAAACAGGGTTGCCGGATTAATAATACTAGAAACCCGGACAAAATTCGAATTAGGCATGTAATGATTAATATTTAAACAAAAAAAAATAATTTGTACAATATTTAAAGAAAATATGTACAGTCATTAGCAAATGTCTTGTCCCGAGCAGGCAACACATTTAACAATTCTGGTAAAAGAAACGACGTACATTTCGGAGCATAGTTTCTTTTCTTTACAAACAACACACCAAATGTAAACAGTTTTAAAGGTTGCTACCCTACCTAGAGTGGCTTTGTATATAAACAAGAGAGTAATAAAAACTGCTATTTTCAAGTGAGTTTCTCATTTTACGGGAATACAAAACAGCCGTTTCACTTCTACTATCGTTTCTTGTATTTTAAGAAACAAATATCATATGCTTTTTTCTACTTTATTATAAACTTTATTAATTTATTTACGAGTTTGATTTGTTTATTTACATGGTTTAATTATTTTGTAAACACTAAAAAAAACTAAATTTTTAGTACTAACTGTAATCAGTTTTTATTGTAAAAATTAGTAAAAATAATAAATAATCAAAACTAATAAAATCATTCCCCGAGTTTCCAAAGTAGAATCAGATTGGGCACACAAACGAGGCATATTTAAACATTGAGGGCCGGTTTATTCACCTTCAGGTAAAATTCCCAGTAGTTGCCGGTCAAATAAATTAAGTTTAATAATAAATACAGGTTGGGTATATTCACAGGATTATATCTTGAAAGTAGTTACTGGAATGTTTATGAGGAAGGGTCCAACTTTTGCACTCAGGTAATACATGCAAGAGAGAGATGGGTAATTGACAGAATAATGTGTTAGAGAGAAAAATTAAACTCATTGACTAATCTACTTAAAAGGATGCGGGATTTAAAAAAACTCTGTAATCTTTCACAAATATTTTCTAAAAATTTTAGGTAAACAGATATTAATGAAATATATGATCTAAGGTTCTATGCTTTGCCAAGGGTGTTTCTTAATTTTTGTATTGTGACTGTTTTGTTTTTAGTAATTACTATATCTATGTTTCTAGTTTTTTCTTACTTTGTAGTATTTTTATTAAAACAACTGAATATTTAATAACTTTTTAAAATTTTAACGTATTTACATAAATAAATGCCTATATTATTACTTTTTTATTTATCGATTACATTAATTTCTGCGATTATTTAATTATCTAAAGTACTCCTAAACTTTTATTTTTTGATTATTGTTTTCATTATTATTTTCGTTTAGTTATTTTTTATTAAAGGTAAAGAATGAAACATAAACACGCTATATAACTTTGTTTAACTAGTAGATGCTTCAATTTAAAAGGACTATTTTATAAAGTGTGTGAAATTTTGAATAGAATGAGTAACACCATATTGTATATATATTATATTAATTGACTTACACATAGGCGCCTTAGGAAATTCTGCCATAGCCACCGAATACTCTAGTGTCGGTGCTGCTTCTGAATAAAATATTTACTTTGCTGTTGATGTTGATAGTGTGTTTATCAATATATTGAAATTGTGAAGTAACCTGATGTGTAATTTAGATAATTTTATTGTGAATCATTCATACTATTGGTTTAGTAATAATCTAGGACAGCAAGGCTAATATGATGCTATGTTTTGTATTAAAAATGCACTAAACAAATAGCATCATGTTAGCCTTGCTGTATTAGATTATTATGAAACCAATGCTTTGTTTATTGGAGTCGATCTGCGTTCTGTATTGTTTATGGCTTATTATCAGTATTTGTTAAATTCTTATTCTTTGTACCTCTTTCTAATTAATAAGTAATTTTAGCGTATTTAGTCGTTTATTATACAGACAAGAACATTCAAGGCTGATACGCCACTGACAACAGCTAAACTCTGTCTGTCATATTCCCGCAGAATGACGACGTACCTGTCACATTCGCGCAGAATGACGGCGTACCTGTCACTTTCTCTAAGGTAACAAACTTTATATATAAATTCAATATACCGGCAGTATCTCTTGAAAGTATATACATTTCCCTTCCCAAGCGTATCTCATCGATTCCGGGATATCGCTGAAAATAGGAATATTTTAGGTATAGAATATCTTTATAACGGTAAAATTATATAAAAGAAAAAATGTTATTGGTTGTTGGAAAGGAAGAAATTGCTACTATGTTGGTAAAATTGTTTGGGCATTAGTAAATATATGAATTAAAGGTATACGGTAACCAAGAGACAATCATTCGAGCCTTAAAAAATAATATACATATATATTTAGATTCCATTATATTAGAGTAGAAGACGTGTTGACTACTCGCAGTTTATTATTAGTGCGAAATTAGGGCTAGTACAAATGTACGTAAATAGAGGGTAGATCAGTATTTACGATCCCTGACATAGTAGGCTTTGCATGATATCGTCACTCATTTTTCTATGAGAACTGTCATTACTAATTATTTGTTGTGTCAAGTTTTGCGTAGGTGCGTGTTGTTCTTTGAAAGTTATTAATAATTAAGCAGGTCGATAACAGACAATTTTTAAAAATGGAAAAAAGTGAAGTCAGAGCGGTGATAAAGTATTTGCAAAAAAAAGGATTAACACCTACTGAAATTCACAAGGACATGTCAGACGTTTTAGGGGACTCTGCCCCTTCTTACCAAGTGGTGAAAAATATGTCTCGTGAGTTTAGATTAGGCAGAACAACTTGCGAACATGCGAAAGGTGCGGGACGTCCAGTCTGTGTCACCGTTGACAAAAACATCAATTTGATCCATGATATGGTAATGGCAGATAGAAGACTGACTATTCGCCATATCGCGGAAATAACGAACATCTCTTATGGGTCAGTTGAAAATATTTTAAGAAATGTTCTTGATCTCAGAGAAATTTCGGCGCGTTGGGTTCCAAAGATGCTGACCGTCGATCAGAAACGCTCTAGAGTGCTGCATTCGGAAGCCAATTTGGAGTACCTGAAGGCCAATCGGAAGCAATTTCTCACTCGCTTTGTGACTGTGGATGAAACATGGGTGTAACTATTTCAATGTGTTTTGTATGTACCATCTTCTTTTGTTTTTAATATACAGATTTCAAATTTAATTGACTACTTGACATAGTTTGGCTAAACGGACTGCTGTTGTTTTTTGTTTTTTTTTGGCTAATCAAGTTCTTTTATAGTTTGATAACTGTTTTAATTAAATAACTTCAAAATTAATAAGGAGGTTAGTTCTTTAGCTGATAACCTTCGCTTTTTCTAAATTTTATTCATGTTTTATAAAAAACATCCTCAGCTTTGGTGGCGCCCAACATATTTATTCCTGAATCCATTATTTAATTAGAAGCTTTTAGGGTTAACACCTGCGACCTGAAAATTTAAATTTGTAAGAAAGAGCTAAATCTCAAGCCGGCAATTTTGAGCATTTTGATATACAGTAAGTATCGTAATTTATGTCCTAAATTTAGTTTAAGTAATTTGTATTCTTCGTCTTTTGTTAAGCTTTGTGTATTGTTATTTACCGTACAGAAAAACGTATGTTTCAATTGTCGCCCAATCGCGGGGCATTTTATTGTTTACTTTAGTTAAGCTAAAAACCTATGTTTCAATTGACGGTCCAACGTGGGCCTTGATTTTTAGTATGTTTCATAGAAGCGATCTCAGACCTGGTATATTGATAAATGTTTTCACGAAATAAATACAGTTTGGAAAAAAACGCCAAAAAAAGGAAAAGATGAACATTGATCATTGAACCATCGGTAATATAATTATTAATGCGACAATGTATCTGTATATATATATCGGAATTTTTAACATTTTGAATAGAGGAACGTATGAGAGCGGAGTACTCTACTAAAGATTCCGTTGTTTACAAATAATTTGTGCATCTGCCAAATATTTTTTTAACTTATAAATAATGAGTAATTGTAACGGAGAAACTAACACTAAACTATTTACATTATTTAAGCCGCTTGAATATAAATAACTCAATATAATATCACCCATTTTTTATGTTTATAAAATGTGCACCCAGAGTCAATTTTCATTCCAGCTTCACGATGTAGTAACTACTGTTCTACAGAATTCTCCCTGCTCCTAGATGAGATAGACTTTTCTTTCAATTATTCTTAAAAACCTTAACATTTTTCTTTAAAATATCTAGGGAAGCCAATTTAACCAATATTTAAATGTGTCCTAAATAACATGAAATTTCCAATATTGCGGGCGACAATGCAGTACTCGTTATGTAACTCTTTTGATAAATCTCAAAATCTATAAAAACCTCAATGCATGTGAAGTATTCAAAATTTTCAATTGTAAAATAAATATATCACTTTCTTAAATTACCCATGCAAATTGTATTTTAATTCCTTTTATATACATTTGTTAAAACCCCAATACTAATAAGAAGTTAAAAAATACTCAAGTCATTAAATGCTTCATTTGGTTGCAGCATAAAATATGCCGAGAAAAGTATTTAGTGGTAAAGATTTGTCGGGCACATCCGCGGCAGATACCACAAAGAGCATCAAATCAGCCGAAAAGTGCTTTTAAAAATGCAGCCACTTTAGTGAAATCTATCTTAACTTCTTAACAACATTCTGCTTTCTGTCACAAATGTTTGTGTGAGATATATTAAGAACAGCAAAAAAATAAAGAAGTCAAGTGTTTGCGTTGAAACGATGAATTCTTTTTGTTTCTGAGTTTTTAATTGAACGAAAAGAAAATAAAGGTATACAGTAGCGCAAAAAGATCTTATTCTAAAGAATTTGTATTCTTCTATTTTATCATGAGTTTGGAATCATGTAGGAACTTGGTTAGCAATAAATTTCTGCAAAATAAGATTAGAATTTAGACATCCCAGGGCTTATCAATATAGGTCTTTGTCTATTTTAATCTTTACGGTGCAAACATAATTATATTTCCACAAAATATATAAATAATTAAGCAATTATTTGTTTTTAAAACAATAATAATAGAACCTTAGCTTATGAGACCTGGTTACTAGTTAGCCAGGTAATGGGTTGTAGCAATTATTATTATTATATATCGTCTATAACTGTTATGCTTTGCTGAAGAAAATAAAATAATATCTATTATATGAAATTATATAAAAAGCAGAGAAAGTTCTGTGTTCAATTCCCAGTCGGAGTAATAATTTTTCTACATATTTATAACATCTTAATACTTAAAATTATATCTGTTTATCAAACAGGTTTTAAAGAAAATTACAGTTGTGAATGTGCTGTTCAGATGTACTCCATGAATAGAAAATATTTGTTAATAGAGGTGAAATTGTGGCTATTGTATTTTTGGAATTAAAAAGAGCTTTTGAAACCATAGGTAGGGCAAAGTTATTGGAAAAATTAAAAGATTGTGGGATTAATAGGATCGAATTTACTGTTGGTGTAGAAATTATTTATTAAATCGATGGCAAGTAGTAAAATGTATGTAATCATATTATTTCAAATAAAAATAGTGGTGGTGCCTCTCAAGGCAGCATTTTAGGACTCTTACTATTTATTCTTTACCTTAATTATAAGGATAAATATTATTAAAAACAAGAAAAACTAATGTAGAACGATATATTAGCAAATGGATGCAAGCATAGCATAGCAAATAAAATGAAAATTAATATTGTAACGGTCTTTTTAAGTAATACTAAATATGCTGTTTTAATTGTCTATTATTGTCCGAGAAAATATTTACACTAACACCAATTACAAACAACTATAATTTATTAACAAAGTTAGACTTATTTAAAGTACGCAAATATTTATTTTAATAAGATTTGTATTGCACTATTTTAAATATACACTGCCCTGCTAAGCGAAAAAGTCCTATCTGCAACACATCAACTCAGAAATATACCATATCTTTTCTTAGCTCACATTAACATTCTATATAGTACATTTCTACATTGCAGTTTTGCAGATAGGGCTTTTTCGCTTAGCAGAGCAGCACACACATTTATATTATACTACTACACGATCGCGTATTTAATTAACTCGTTGTTGACTAGTAACTAATCCCCTCCCTGCGCGGCGGCACTTTCTATACCGTATACACGATTTGCTGGAACGCACTAGAATTTTCGTCAATGCGTCATGCATTCCACCGCCAATCTTGAATGTCCACTGGCAATGCATGGGGGTTTCTCCCGTCCATTACAATATTAGTAAAACTAAAAGACAACTAAAATTGGACTAGATAAGCAATTGTACTTGAATTTAGAAATCAAAATTTCAAATTAGAGATGGAAAGATATACCTATAGACTGTAAAAAAAAATTAGGAGTGATAGTTGACAAAAACTTAAAGTTTACCGACAAGTTAATTTATGAGAAAATTTTAAGAAAAATGGTGACTTAGGTAGAAGAGATAATTTTTTCAGCATATTTAGCAAAAAAATTAGTTTATATTATTGTTTATAATTTTACAATTCTCTCACATTTTACAGTTTGTAGTTTTCTGTACAATTTTGTTTGCACCAATTCAAATGAACAAAAATAGGTGCAGGTATTACAAAACAGAACCACGGGAAAATTTGGTATATGATAAATGGATCGAATTGTATTACAAACTGAAGTTGAAGTTTACCGTTTATTAACGAAAAGTATCAGGATTTAAAAAATTGAAACACAATTCAGAGAAGATGGACACGTCAGGTCGGTAACTAGAAGAAGAGCAATTACAGATGATGACACGAAAATAAACATTTTGTTAAATGTGTTAGTCAGGCAAGTGTAATATCCTGCTTAAAAACTGCAAAGCCTGCATCCATTCAAATTGCAATACACTCAAGAACTAGCAGAAGTTGCACCATTTCTGTGAAGAAATAATCAGTGTGTGGACAGAAATGTGACAGATTTAGATTATCTTTTGCATGTCAGATGAATTATTAATCGGCAAAATTGGCGGTACTGGACAGCAAACAAACCTCGTTGGATTCGTGAGAGTAGCACTCACCCCAGAGTCTAGAAAAAATAAACATCTTTTACCCGCCGGTACCAGGCAGAATAATTCGCCCTTTCTTCATCCAAGGCAACTAGACTATACAACTGTATTTAAATCTTTTTTGCTGAGAAATTTTGCCAGCATTAGCAATAATCTCAATTTTGATAATCTAAACGGTCGTTTACCTAACAATTCAGTGTGGTGTCAACATGATGGGGCTCCAGATCATTATGCTCAACCTCTTGCTACTATCGGAATGAAACTATTCCCAACATATGAATAGGGAGAAAAGCATTTATTGCCTGGCCACCTAAATCACCGAATATAACCAACCCTATTATATTTCTTCTTGTGGGGTTATTTAAAAAACAAAGTATACCGAAAAGAGAAGAATCCGTCAAATAATGTTCAAGATCTTCAAAACAGAATTAATACAGTAGTAAACTGAAGTTTTGGGTAACATTTGTCGAGAAGTTTACCATCGCTTCAGCAGTTAAATGGCAAAAATTCTGAACATGTTTTCCTTAGATTTTCATTGTTATTTTTTGTATTTTATTTGAGTGTAATTAATTTCTTGAATAGTGTTCCCAAGCAGCATCTAAGTAGCAGTAACTGAGATCGGAACTGAGAACAGAGATTGAGTACTTGTTACGTAACTACAACTAAATTTATGACTTTATAGGTTTTATTATTACTTCAGTTCGGATTATTTTAGTAATTGTGTAGTTGTTTCTACTATTTATCGGAACTATGCCGGTATTGCCACTTAGTATAATTACTTAAAGCTAGTTTAAAGTTTTTAAAACTTTAAAGTAGTACTGAAAGTTCCTGCCACCTACCTGGAACCGTAGGTACGTTGACCCCCATTTTTGTTTCATGGACCCCCAATTTTTTTTTCGCTGATATGGACCCCTTGCAGGTCGTCGACCCCTGGGGGTCGATATAGAGAACTTTGAGAATCACTGCTTTAAAGTAAAGGAACCTTACAGTAGTATTGAAAGTAAAACTTATGTTTTTGCTACCCAGGAGAATCACTTTAAAGTAATTTTTTGTAAACAACTCCATTTCCATATTTACTTGTAGAATGTTGGAGGCCATTAATCAATTTGCAATTTGTTATGATTGTTATTAGATGTTTTACTAGATAACATTCAATAAAAATAACAAATTGGTGCCAAATTGTTCCTTAGGAATTGTTAAAAAAATATATTTAAAGTAGGCGCGTTGTCATTTTTCTAGCTATAATAATCACATTCAACAGAAAAGTTGCAATAGTTTATAATTTTGGTTTACTGAAATGACAAAATAATCAAACAATTTGTGACACGATCGCAGCATTAGTATAGAAAATGATAGAATATTTGTTAAGTTGCAAGAGTAAGAGAGAGTAACCACGCGACACGATGTGTCAAAGAGAAACGAGAAGAAGAGAAGAGAAAAGAAGTTCCACGAAAGTAGCAATTACTACGCCGCCGCCACGTATCTGCTACCCAAAAATTGGCTATTGGCAAAAACTTAATAGTTCCACTGGTAGTTCCCGGTACGTAACGATGACTAAAAATGCTGCTTGGGTTGAGTCTTTATTCTTCTGGTAAGAGAATTGTATTTTTTAATCTGACTCGTTTGTATGAAACTATTTTATCTAAAAAATAAAGAAACGAACAAAATAATGGTATCTAAATAAAAATTACGATAGAAGAAAACAAGGAATAATTAAAAACATGGAAAATTATATATTTCAAAATTTATTTGAGATAAGGGTATTAAGCGCAGGTTTTTTGAAAAAATCTTTGGGTCCTGTACGCGAATATAATATTAAAATTAACATGTTCTGTTTAAAAAATATTGATGACGTCATTTTTTGAAAACTGATGGTGATGCAAAATTTTAGTTAGTTTTATTCATTTTTATCAATGTAAAGTGAAGCGATTTTGTGTAGTTATATAAAATTCAAATGTTAATAATAAATTCTTGCTAAGAAAATCCAGTTATTATTAGTATTATTATATTGATATTTTATTATATGGTCTTTTATGGTAAATTGAATCATTGTGGTAATTCTTATCTTTTTTTTTGTTAATTTACTATCATAGTGCAATAATAAAAAACTCTACACCTGCAAAGGTATCATTTAAATATTAAAATTTTAGAAATTAGTGCGTTATCCAGTTCAGTTGTAAAGCTCTGTATTTTTACCTTCGAAGGTGGCGAATTTTTATCCAATTGTATAATTTTGTATTGTTTATAGAATCCTGATCAGATATAAAATTGTTATGGAACGTAATGTACAGATTTCTTGTTTCAATGTACTCGAGCATTAAAATTTCTAATGTTAAATCGATTTTCTTAAAAAAAATTGGTCTCGGGGGGATAATATAACGAATAAGACACCACGTGTATTTTTGCGCTGTGACTTGATGACACAAATGATCTTCATTAACTTCTTTTTTTTTTATAAAAACTTGTTACTAATAGAAATTCCATTATATTATCTTATAGACTCACAGCAAATAAAATTAAGAGTTATTTATTACTACAATTAAAAAAAGCTTTAATAAGCTTTTAATTCTTTTGATATATCTTCTGCTGCAATATTGTATACATAAATTCATCCTGAATGCAACATGGCTTCTTTTGTTATTGTTTTAATGTTTCTTATACACTGAAATAAGAAATAATAAAACATTTAATTCCTGTTACGAATAGAATAATAGAATAGTTGTGGTTATATGTGTAGGAGCGTGCCTGGGGTACACCGAAGGGGGCATAGCCCGGTCTGTCTCCACAGGGGTCAGGCGCCAGCTCACTCGCGCCACTGCACAGAAGCCGAGATGGGAAGGGCCTTTTCATTTTTTAAACTTATATAATATTTTAAAACAATTATTAAAATTGAAACAGATAAGGGGTGGCTTTCTCTCTTTTTTTGGGTACGCTACCGAATTCCAACCGTGATTGATTATTTGTTTAAAAATTACAAATTTATTTCTTAAATAATTAAAATTCATAATGGGATCATTAAACAACAGTATAAAACTAAACGGACATGGCATTTAATGAATTTAAATTGCATCATTATTAGAGAAATTGTGGGTGGTTGTTTAATTTTTGATGATTTTGGATGGCGGTTAGAATTTTATAGGTTTGGAGAAATTATTTACTATTTTAGTTAATATTAACATGGTTTCCATTTTACGTCGTTGTTAATAATGTGAGCTTTGAGCTAATGAAAACTGAAAACTTTATTTCTCACACCTCTTGTATATTAGTGGGATTATTTTTAACCAGAAGCCGGATTTTGTTAGTCATAATATAATGAATTATGTATTAGTCTGTCGGAATTCATCTGAAACCTCATGTTTAATAGAAACACGTGTTAGAATTTTAAATTATTATACATACACATAAGAAAACTGTTTCTTACACGAAGTGAAATAACATTCGTGTATAGTAAAATATATCTGTTTTCAAATTCTCTGCTAGAAATAATAACATATATTTTTTCATATTCAAATATAAAAATCCATACCATTTTATTTCTTTCCTATTTATAACCATAAACTATTAATAATATTGTTCGCTTAAGCGAGCATGCTCGTTTCTAAAAAACTAGCCAACCCTATATAATGACCAAACATGTAAATGTCACCATACGAAAATTCTAATATAAATTCTGAAACACACATTTATATACAAACAACGACGTTCGAATTTCGACCGCAATTTACGTCGGATATTACAGTGTAAGTAGAAGAGGGTAGATTTTTGTGTATGCAGGAGGACAAGGGGGGTGTGATGAAGAGCTTTTGTCAGTACGAATGACTTGATCGGTGAATCAACCCTAAAATAGATCGCAGCCGACCGTAAAAAGATGAAAAAACAAAAATAACGCATGAAATATAGGCTTAGGTAAGTTTAAAAGGGGCCGAATGTTGCGGCGACGAGTGACTGTTTTGAATACTTGGATATCTCTACATGAATTTGCGTGAGTGCCCAATAATTTTGCATCTGACGTATGGTAATATTTCAGTAAACGTGTTTTGTCTTTGTAGTTTGTGCCGATATACTTTCAGAAAGGATGTAGTTTTATTAAACAGTTGGTATTACTTTCTGCTTATGAAACTGAATCATGATTAGTCTTAATTTGAGGCAGGAAAATATGCATATTTAAGTCTCGTTGTACTCCATTTAAGTTATCAAATTACCCCAAACTATTTTCTCATTGTTATAGTCTGATTACATTCTGAGCGTAAGGTCTGCTGACGAGAGATATAATTTAGATATTAAGTTTGTGCCATAGTTCTCATATTAAGAAAGCCGCTCAAAACGAAGAACTTACTGGAAGACACTTCAAACTGTCACTTCACATGAATTTGCAGTAAAAAAACTAACCTATCGGATATGTATTTCTGCATAAAATTGCAAATAATTGCTTAACATCAATATCATTCATTTTGAAGATAGTCTTATTTAAAGGTATGGTTAGGTTGACATGATCAGCTGCTAATAATTTTCTGTTATTGGGCCAGTCGATGTTTACACACCCATCATCAATTTTATCCATATGGTCTAGTGAGAGTCCCTAATGAAACCCAAGACTAGTTTCATGTTTTATGAAAGCTCACAACCGTTCAGTCAGGGTCGGATCGAACAGGCGAGGCGTCAATTTACGCCGGGCCACTGAGTCCAGATACCACAAAATATATACAGTGTGTTTTGTGTAAACGATAATATAGGAAATTCAATGAAATTTTATCATTTTCCTCCTAAATTTGTACCCTTGCAAATGTAAGTAGAAATCTTGGTATCAATCGAAAGAAGAATTCATTTTACGTCAAAAACACATTAAACTTTATCAAGAAAACTGAAAACTATTTAGAAAAATACTTAAAAAGCTTATTGATTTATTGCTTTTGGTAATAAGCTATGAAGAAAACCTGGAAGCTGTACACTGATTGGCCTAGCGGTTAGCGCATCAGATTCGTAATCGGAAATCGCGGGTTCAAGCTCCATCCTGGTATACTTTTTTTTAAATTGTATTTCTTACTAATTATTTTTTTCTTGATAAAGTTTAATATGTTTTTGACGTACAATGAATTTTTCTTTCGATTGATACCAAAATTTCTACTTATATATGCAAGGGTATAAATTTAGGAGGAAGATGATAAAATTTCATTCGATTTCCTATATTATCGTTTACAAAAAGCAGACTGTATATATAACATATAACGCAATCCAAAAAATACACTGGAGGTACAGAAAAAAATTATTAAAATTAGTTGATAACAAAAAAATAACCAGACTTGCTATAAGTACCAGAGCATCAGAGTCGTAGTCGTACTTTCATATTTTGTGTTCCTATCTGTTTTCATATTCCTTTTCTTTTTTTACATATCAGGTGTCTTAAACTCAGGACACGGAAGAATAATTTTGTACTTAAAGAGATACTTTGATAACACATACACGAAACATTTTTTGTCAACTGATAAGGATGGACTTTTTGTTTTCTTTTCTTCTAACATACTACTCTTAAAGCATACCTTTTTTTAAATATTTGCAAAACGACTAGATTTTTTGGAAAGTCTTCCGGTTCCCTAGCTAGAAGCACAAAAATATACCGTATGTGTTTAGTAAATAGAATTTGTAAATCGTATATAGGGATTAACCGCTTGTAAAATCTCCCCAAGTAAATAAAGTCATTTTGTTCAATAGTCTCAGTAGGATTTACTTGTAAATTGATTGAAAAAATGTCTTTTGTTTGAGAAAAGTCATTTAAATTAGTACACCCTGTTTTTGAAATAGACGTAGTGCACTCAGTCAGCTACATGATTTTATAGGTCAGTTAGCCGGAGCGAGCAAATAATAACCCCAAGTCACTGCCACCCCAGGTTCAATCTATTCCAGCTGACAGATAATTTCTTTTTTAATTTTTTACAAAACAAAATTTAGAATGACGATTTCTCTCTTTGAGAATTATTGTTTTCTGCATAATATTAATAAATTGCATTTCAAAACTGTTATTCAGATCCATAATAATATTACATAGGACTAACAAACAGGTTAAGTAAACTGTACATGTACGTACATACATAGATCCCACTTTATTTAGTTGTTTTTTTGTTTAATTTCTAATACTTGTTTTTTGTTTATTTTTAATATGATAACAGTTTTGCTAAATATTTTGTTTTAGTGCTTATTAATATTTTTTGCGTTAATTTCATAAAATCAATGTTCATGTTACGTAGTAAAGGGGTGCGATACATACAAGTTTTCCTGGAAACAAGATTTCAATAATTTAATAATTTTTTTTTTAATTAAGTACCTATTCAGATTGTCAATGCAAGAAGATCATCATTTTTTACTACCACTGCTTTTTAATCTTGTGCAATATTGTGGAATTGAATTACGATTTTGAAGTGCACTATACTAAAATTATTATTAACATTTTCGAAAAGAAAAACTACCATTTTATATTTTGTTTTGTAAAAAAATGTTATTTGTCGGCTGGAATCGAATCTGTGGCGGCAAAGTCTTGGAGTTATTAACACCCCGCTCCGGCTAATTGCTTTATGGAATCATGTATATGTATGTATATTTTAAAAATATTTTTGTACTAATTTAAATGTTTCTTCAGAAAAAAGGGACAGAACTTTTTTTGCCATTTTCAGGATATGAGTACTGCTTAAACTAATAAACATAATCATAAAAATAAATAATAACTTTATTATTTACTTGGGAGACTTTACAAACGGTTTTTCAAAAGTGCAGGTTAATATCTATATTCGATTTCCAAATGTGACATACGGTATCTAAGTATCTAAGTTAGGTTAGGTGGTTCCACTTTTGATAAAATACCGTTTTCGTTAAGTTTGAAAACTTAACTAAATAGTATTATACCTCTAAAATCGAGAGTTGAACCAAATTATTCCTTTTACGATATGTCTTATTTTCTCGATTGCAGATTTCTAGGGTTCAAGGAAAACAACTTCTTTTGAAGCTGTTAGACTGTAGATATCGATATACTCTGTTATATGAATGTTATTTTTTATTATGTTTAATTAATTATTTACATTAAATTATATTTTGAATGCAAATTAATATAGAAAAATCACTATCGCTCCGGCTGGGAATCGGATCCAGGACCCTCCCCTATCTAGACGACTATCAGCATAGCGACAAATGTTCCATATGAATTAGATATTTTAGCTAACATACAATGTATAATATATACATATAGACTATAGGGTATATACATATAGGCTGTAATACGATAGTGGCGATCACCTTGTCGGCCGACGGAATAGTCTTAGCCTTTCTTGTTCGTGGAGAATCGCTATGTTTCTATTATTTAGATTGTTGCTTCGTTTCAGGGATATAGTCATGAACTCATATCTCATCAACGGTAATAAATCGTCGCATAAAGTCTTTTGGAGGACACCGAAAAGACGACAAAGACTCTTTTGAAAATACTGACTGTTGTTTTTGATCAGCAGTTGTCAGCAGTCGCGACACTCATCTTGCACAATTTTTTCCATCTCCAAATTCTCATGGAAAATTGAATGGGTGTGTTCTTTGTATACGTCGACAGTGTCATTGTACAGTGTGATTTCATAGAAATCTCCAGAAGACAGTCTGAACTGCATAATGTAAATGTTACTTTTTATTTTCCTTTGATATTAAATTTTATGTACAGTTACGGC
The DNA here is from genome assembly GCA_929113105.1 of Agrypnus murinus. NCBI lineage: Eukaryota > Metazoa > Arthropoda > Insecta > Coleoptera > Elateridae > Agrypnus > Agrypnus murinus. Next base: position 23,581,892 of record OV816029.1, on the reverse strand, counting down.
CAAAAAAATCTGGGCGCTTATTTGAGGTTACATAACTGTTTTTGTAAATTTGTTGTTTGTAGATCAGGTTTTTGATCTATTAATATTACTATCGATACACAGTAGCGTCGCCTACCTAATAATTTCCAATGAGGCTTTGAATTTAATATTCAGAATTTTAATTATAATTCATTGAATAACGATAACCTAAACCTCTTGCCCAGATTTTCTTGGCTGTAACTGTACGTATGAAAATATAATTTAAAGCTTGGTTCACACGTTGTTAAAAACGCAGAACATCACTTTCAATGCTAGATTTATTTAAAATCGGCTGTACAAGGCAAATAAATAATTAAATAACCCAACAATTATTATAAAGTAGTAAAATATAGGTTTGCAAATATTATTTGGTACATGCAAAGCAATAGTAGTATACCTGAAATATTGCCCCAAGTCAGAATTTTTTCTCTTTCTACATATAACGAGTCAAGTGAGACTAAAAATCTCTAGATTTCTGTAAATTCGAGATTATTTATTAAAAGTAATTTCTGTAAGTTGTCAAATTTATCGAGTGAATAATTAACTTATATGTAACTTTTTTGTTTTGTAATTACTAAGTAACTTAAAAGCTTAGCGCTTTTTCCACATAAGATATCAGTTTTTTACTTTTTCATTTAGTTAAGCTCGTTTCAGCATGTGGAGGCTCCTTCACAATCTGAAGGCTCTGAGCTTCAGTGCCTAAAGTCCCCTTTAGCCCACTAGACCTTTCGTGTAAAATCGTTTTGCAAAAGACTTAACGGAATAGGAAGGAATTTTTGATCAACAAAACTAAAATAGTACCAGAAATGGTCGAAAACTAACCAAAATGTGATCTAAAATTTTCCAAATCGGAAGATTTAAAAAGGGTTTCTCACATACATAACTACATCGTAAAACCCAAATTCCTTTATGCGAAAACGGTAACTGTAAGGACTTATCTTTTCAAAAACTTTTCGAAATTTATATAAATTATCTAGTTAACATTGATAACGTGGCACTTGGGGAGGACAAAGTGTTGCCCAAATCGAAAGAAAATCAAGCCTCAAACGCAACAGTAAAGTGAAGAATGCATTATACCAGTGATTTGAGACCAGCATTTTTGTTACGTACTCCCAACAAAGAAATTGCTGAATAATAATTTCTAAAAAATTAAAGAAACGGGAAAAACTGATACAGTAATTTATTTAGCAAGGGAGAAGGTTTGCCATAGAATTAACCTAATAAAATTTGAAAATAACAAGCTGTTATTGAGCTAATTCTTTTGCATGTTGCCTGGAATATTGCAAAAAAAGATAATTCAATGAGTTATTTCTTAGAATGTTTAAACAGTACAATTGAGGTCTCGATGTAGTCTTGTGCTTTTAACTCTTGGTATTTGTAATATTTGTCCCAGTGTGTTCTGATAAAGAGGCAGAAACAGTATAGTATTTAATAAACAACAGATTCCAGTAGTCGAGGCACTAAGCAACCAAATTAGATTATTTGCCGAAAGCTGAGCTGGTAGTGTAAAAAATGCTCGTTTAAGATTTTAATTGAATAGTTAGAAATGTAATATTTCGTCGAATTCGCGTTATTGGAAAACGAAAAGCTGTTATAGAAAAAGTATATTATGTACTATTGATTTCATAATGATCTAGGACAACAAGGCTAAATATGATGTTATGTTATTCTTTTTTTTTTCAGTGTAAATAAATAGGATAAAATAATAAAAAATAGCATCATATTAGCCTTGCTGTCCTAAATCATTATGCAACCAATAGTACAGAGATTTTTTTTCTACGACCGTGACTACCTAAATATTCTTTACTGTCTTTTATTCCTTGATGTAACTTTTGTTAATTAAGTTTTTGTTAGTTTTGATCAAACACATCTATAAACATGGAAATTTATAAACATGAAAATTGTCAACAAATCTAATTTTAACTAGCACTGTGTACAAGTTGCCCATACCCACGCAATTTGATAACGATTTTTGACATAACCATTCTCTACGTGACGTCTATAATATCGAATACTGTTTGAATATTGTTAGCATGCTGCTTCTATCTACAAGATGCAATTAGTGAATAGTCTCCCAATTGTTTTTAGACCTGTTTTTAAGGATAGTATCGATAGTGAATTTTTTTAACTGTTTCAGAAACGTATTCATCGATTAGTTCCAGTAATTTCTACTAATCTTTGATTAACGGTTTTCAAACCGCTCTGGTATTGCTGGTTCATTGATAATAATAAAATTAAATAGCAGGTATTATTTTCGTTTGACCCACATATGATAATAAGATCAACATAGTAAAACTATAGAAGAAAGTATCTATATAACGAATGTATACAAAAGAAAAAAATATACAAATAATAATTGATATTAATATATAAGTGTATTAGATAGAATATTGAATAAACTTGGAATGGCAGTAACCCAGGTGTCAAGATGTTTAATCATTAATTGATACTGTTTACTATTAACTAACTAATTATATACAAATAACTAAAACTCATGTATCGCTGACCATATACATTACTGTTTAAAAGAAGATAATTGACCAGGACATTAAGGCATTCGATAGTCCGTATCTAAAACAAATTACTTTCTGGATAACATACCTTGCTATTGTTATCTAATAATTAACAGCTATACATGCTACAATCTAACAAATTAACAGTGGTCGCTTTTTGTAAATAACAAAAATAATTATTGCGTTAATCGTTTCTGAAAACAAATTACGTTGTTTTAAACATTACACAAAGGTATTTGAATATATTTGTCATTTGGATGTGTAAACATTTGGCATGGCAAAAGTTTTAACACCTCTTGAAACCGTTACAAAAATAATTCAAAAATTTATAAAATATTTTATAAAGTGGGTTATAAACTGTTTGTGGTTTCCACTTGGCAACGTAATTTTTTAAATAATCTTCGAGTTTGTAGTCGCAATTTATCTCCTGCTGAATGTTTATTTAGAAAATGGGGGACATTGGATTTAGAAATACTCCAAGAATTTTTAGTTTTTGAGGATCACAAAAAAATAATTGTGTTGTTTGGATGAATATTTTATCGAAAATGTAAATACGGAAATGTTTAAGTATAAGGAATAACTTGTTTATACGTATGTACTATATAGTTTAACATACTACATATAAATAGAAGCTCCTGCTTTAGCACCTGCAAACAGGCATAGTTAACTAGATCGTTCTTTACTACCACCTGTAGAATGGAACTAGGTATACATACAGATCTACATATATGATATATAATATAAACCAGTTATTTTAATATAATTTAATTAGATTAATGTGTACTTATTAGAATTTTACTGTTTATCTAATAATATTAAAAGCTTTAAAACACGGAATGGTATTTATTACGTTTAATTAATAATTAAAATAATAACATCAATTTCAGTAAATTAACACAAGGAATATTTAGAAATTTACACTTAACTGGAAAATAACTTATAATTAAATTTTATGACTCTATTAAGACTTCAGTTTGGAGATTTTCTGTTGTAATTTATTCTATTAATTCTTTTTTGACAAATTTTAATTTTCGTTTGCAACGTTTTATTATAAAAATAGATTATATTAAATAATTTTTCATCACTATATGAGTTTTTTTCTCAATGAATCTATTAAAAATTAGAAATGAAGCCCATTAGAAATGAATTTTATTATAATATTCCAAACGAACAACGTCCTGCGGTGGATATTAATCGACATACGAACTTTAATAGTTTCTCTGTTTTATTGATTGATTTTTAGTGCTGGCTGTAGCTGTATTCGTTCGTGGTTATATTTATATATAGAGGGAATCATTAAATTATTCTTACCAGCGGTCTCTTTGTTTTACCGACCCTTATATAATAATAAATCGTGCTGATGTTCAATATTTATGTGAATTATGATGCCCCCAAACGGATCACGTTTTGTATTTCGATCCGTCTCTTTATAGTATGCAATGAGCATGTCGTTAACGAATTATATCTTTGAAGATTTTCACACAGCTTTAGAAATTCAATTACGTAGAACTTTATCTGATCATATATAATGATTGGTAATTAAATGAATAATTATAATTATTGTCTACTGTACTAAATAAACTTTAGGATGTCTTAGGGTTCATATCTAGGACCTTTGCTGTTATATATGTATATCTTCGTGAGTTTTGCTACTTGTGCAGATTTTAATTTACACATCTTGATTCGCTTCATTACCAAAAGACCTGTATGAATGACAACTTAAAAGAAAGGTATCTTCTATATAATTAGTAAGAAGAAGAAGAAAACTAATATCTTATCTTAGACTTATAGAAGAAGGTAATAATATCAAAAAAATGACGTTACTGTTCATGAAACTTTTCCACAAAGAAATATCATTGTTTAAGAAGCTATCGATTTTAGGCGTATTAAGCCTAAAAGCAAAATTTTTACTTGAAAATTTATTGATTTCAATAAAGATTGGCCGTATGAAATTCTATGTTTTTATTGAATAATTTGTATAGTTTATAAATTTATAGAGGATATTTAACAAAGGAAGCCCAATAAGTTATAATATAAAGGTAGAGTAACATCCCATAAGGTTTACGATCAAGTATGGACACGAAAAGATCTGGTCGTATACATTTTGATGTAATTATTTTATGAAGAAGTAATTTTCTTATTGCAATATTTTAATCTTAAAGCTTACAAAATAGCCGATAACTGACTAACAAACTTTTATTTAATTTTATGAGTATGAATAAGTTTTCGACTTTTCGTACTTTTGATTTGTCCTCTGGTAGGTACTTCTTTTGTTTGTATTTTGCCCCTTTACATTTAAATTTTTAATGTCTGTAGAATTAGACATACGCCCTTCAAAGTTCCTTTTAACCAGAGCCCAATATTGTTCTATTGGTCGTAGTTCTTAACATTTTGGTGGACTAGCTACTTTTGGCACAACAATAACCCCGTTGTCTTCATACTACCTTTTCGCCATGAAACTGTAGTAACTTGTTCCCAAATCAGGCCTAGAAAGTATAGAACCTTGATGCTGTCTAGTTAGTGGTAGTAATCTCTTGTCTAGGGCATTATTTTGTGTAAATCTCCCCATTAATTGTCCCAGTGGCAATAAAAATCTTATTTCCGCAAGAAATGTTGTTTGGGAAATTATAATAGCTTTTTCTTCTTGTATTTATCAGCAACACCCCCGTACATTTTGCCACATAATGTCCTTGTACAGGTAATTGTTGAAAATCAGCCTTGTCATATGTTTCTTGCTATTTCACTTCGTGAGAAACTTGGATTTTCTTGATAAATGTTCAGTTTTTCTTCGCACTTCTAATTCTTTTGACTAAATCTTTAATAAGTTTTATTGATACTCGAAGATATTTTATCAATATGTTTCTATGGCAACAGTCTACTGTTTTCAAGTTGAAACAAATTGATAGTATGCAACTTACAATATGATTAAGGTAGTGTACAAAGCGATCAGATTTTTCCGTGTCCAGCAGGGCCCGTATTCTTGAACTTATACCAACATGTTTCGCGTACAAGACGATGATGTAATCATTACGTCATAAGATACAACTTAGCCAATCAAATGTTAGTAGCTAATAAAGATTTACGTCATTTCGTATGCGCAACTTGTTCATATGAGTTTGAGAATACGGGCCCTGCCTTCATTTGTACATACACAATTATTCTAACCTAATTCTTAATGTTTAAAACCTAACCTCCAACCTAACTTCTAATATAACCCTTAACATAATCTTTAACCTAACCTTAACCTTCTATCCTAACCATCAACCCAATCTTTACTCGAATCGTTAACCTAACCTTGCCCCTAATTTAACCTCGAGCCTAATCCTTAATCCTTAATCTGATTACTGATCTAACCTCTAATCCTTAACCTATCCTCAAACTTAACCTATTAGCATAACCTCTAACCTAACTTCTCACATAACTTAACCCTTAATATGGTCTCTAACCTGATCTCTAATGTTATCCTTAACCTAACCTTTTATCTAATTTATAACCCTACCCCTAAGCTAACTCTTAGCCCAACCTACTCGCGTCGATAGTACACAGTAGCTCCACTACTCGCGTTACTTGTTTTTGGACTATGCAGGTGTTATTATAACTTACCTGTGTAGGTATAGGTTTACAATTCACTTATAAGAAATACATTTGGAGGTACAAGTACAACTTGTGAAACAGGTAGCTGTGCATTGATGTGGTCTTACCGTTGTAATAATTTACTTAAATTAATATCACCATGCCACGGAGAGTTTACAATCAACAGTTTATCGAAGAGAAGACAGAAATATGGACGTTTTGCAAAACTGCAATCTGTATTTGATTATCCTTTGAAGGCTATCTGCTAAAGTTCTGATAGCATACCTCTTGGCCAATCCTGGTGGATTAGTGTTGTGCATGTTTGCTTCATAATTAATTCATAATAAGGGTCGGTTTCATAGCAGAGAAAAATTAAAACACATGCTTTCTTCTCGGATAGGAAGTAAAATTGTAAGTCCCGTGTCAATACTATGTTTGACACTATAAAAATCGGAGGTGGAATTCCGCAGAGTCCACTAAATTCTAGTAGGGTTGGCCAAATGATCAAAGTATTCGGAGTCATGAGGTACGAAGAAATAAATACCTGGTGTCCCTCACCACTAGTACTAGTACCCTTACTAGTTTTACTTTTAAAAGCTTTATAAAGTCTAGATAGATCTATAGGTCGTTTCACTTTGGGACTACAGCGTGTGTTCTTACGGACAACGGGGTTGCCAAACTTCTTGCAAACAACCTCTAAACACACTTTTTTTATTATTATTCCAGTTGTAACTGCATAAACGTTTATAATCCCTATTGTTCGAGCAAGTTATATTTTCAGGTAGTATTTTCTGACAGCGGTAGTAAAACAAAATTTCAAAACTTGCTGTTTATATGAGTTAACTCCAGTATTTTAGTTTAGAACTTCTGGAATCTTAATCTAAATATATTTCTATAGATTTGTACAGTGAAATAGGTGGCAACAACGAAGCACAAACTCCCATAAATAAGAAATACATTTGCTATCTTTCCTTCGTTGTAGTCCCAAAGTGAGACGACCTATAGATACCCATTCTTGCTAATATTCTTTAGGACGTTGCATACCTCTAGAGCTTAAACCAAGATATATTATCCATTCTAAATGTTATTTCGAATTTGCTTTGACTTGATCTCATGAAACCGTTCATTAAAGCACACTTTGATAGTATTATGTTTATGTATACTCAGATTTTTTTTAACCGCCTTTAGAAAGTTTTATCTTACATATATTGTGAAATTAGCTCATCTTTGGGATCATTTTAAATCTCTTTCTGAGGGCTTGTTTATGATATATACAGGCTGTTTACTAAATAAAAACTTTACTTAAATAATTAAATTAAAAATACTGTAATGTCACCTATAGTAAAGTTTTTGATCTTAATTAAAGACGTAGTTTTTTTTAATTTAGTCTGGTAGACAGTATCTTTCTAAATTCAAATTATATGTTGTAAATTATGATTGCCGCAAAATTCTTTAAAAAAAATTGAATTTAGTTAGATTTTTAGATTTTCAAGTGTGCCATGGAAAACAATGATAACTGTAATTTTTAATCCAATAAAGATAGTATTTTATTATTTAAACAAAAAGACTTGTACAATACAAAATTTTTAACAAAAGTTAAAAATTATTTAGAGAGCTGTTTAAATAAAATTGCCCAATAAAATTAACAACATAATCCAAAAGTTTAAACTAGAAAAAGCTATTTTATGTTTAATTAATAAAATAGTATCTTTATTGCAACAAAAACTACACATTGTTTTCCATGACACACTTTCGTGAAAAATCTAACTAAAGATAAAACGATTTTTGTTTTTTTTTAAACAAATATTACAGCAATTATAATTTACAACACATGATCGAATTTAGAAAAATACTGACTACCAGACTGAATTAAAGAAAAATTATATCACCATTTTAAGAAAAAAAAGTTGACTAACGTTATCATTATCACTTAGCTATCATATCACGCTATCATAACACTGTCACAGACTGTTGTGTAGTATTTATAAAACCATTTTATTCGGTTTTTGGTTTATCAAGATAGGACCATAAATAGTGAAGTTATGGCTTGCTGGGTTTTTTAGTAAACGACTTGTTTATTCCGACAAATTAAGTGGAAAAAAGTTCTTGTAGAAAAGAAAATACAGTTGGAAGAAAAAATTATAACTATGATCCCATGATTATCTCGTACACTAGTGTTTAAAAGGTTTTTACTTAATGTACTTTCTTGAAAATTTCCAAAATGGTGTTTTTAATATACAAATATTTAAAAAAACAATGTTTATTATTCCTTTTGGTTGAGGACGCTTGGGGACGTGGATTTTTTTTTTGTTATGGTTCTGTTTTGTATGGAAATATATTTCTCTTCGCCAACCACCTTATCACCTTACCAACTGGTCATTGATGATTTTCTTAATATTACAATTCCATCTTTTTTCACTGAAATGGATTCATATCCCAAAACGGTGGTCTAAGATAACTGATTTACAGAATATGGTGGTCCACGTATCTAAAAAGTTATGTTTGGTTTCTTTTATATATGCAGATTTCTAATCTGCTATAATTTTCGGATAAAATCATTTAAAAAAATTATCAGTGTGTGGTATCAACGAGATGGCGCGTCAACCCTTTTTGTAGCTCATGCCGGACATATCGTATCAAGATAAATATTTTTCAATGGATGGATTGGCTAACGTCCACATCTGAAATGGTCAGTTCTACCAAGCAACTTATTACTCTTTTTTTACCCTCTTCCATTTAAATCAAAATTTTCTTATGTTTTCACGTCTCATGATTGATGCTTTACTGTTAGAGTTTCTGACTTTTCAAGTAGCATATTGGGAAGTTCTCCAATTTCCTAAATATCGGCACCCATTACTGTAGTATTCTAGTAGGGAGCTTAAAATAAATAGAAATCATTGCGGTAGCAGTTCAGTCATCAATAGTTATCAAGTTTCACTATCTAAAAAGTATATAAATAAATACATTGCTATAAAGTTTAATTTATAGAATGTAATTAAACAATTTGACAAAACATTTACCACCAACCAGTTTCACACCTATGGATGGAACACGCAGGTTTATTACAACTTTATCTATACTCTATGTATAAAAACAAATTAAGTGTTATTAATCGTTCATAGAAGGTACTGCATAGAAATTATATTTTATTAGTCATCTAATTTAATAATAACTTTATAAAGGCAGTTACTTCGTTTAACTTAATTGTTTCATTAATTAATGTATATTACTGTACTATTATTTATTTTTAAATATTTTCTAAGATAAAAGTTAAGTAAAATGTAATTAATTATCGTATACCTCTTGTCAATTAATTTTTTGTTTTCCGATATATTACTATTTATTATTTTATTACCAAGCAATATACTTAGTAGATATTATTTTAAAGATGGGACGGTTTATAGTTTATATTTCTACACCGTGCTTCATTAAGCAATAATCAGACTTTGCCAATGGTTAGATAATAATCATTAAAGAAAGAAAATTCCTATATACCATGTTTCTCGTACTTCACAGCATCGAACTTGAGCTCAGTGTTGTCAAATTGAATAGTAAAAACAGACGCATATTGTAGAACATGTAATAGTGACACATATTTTGAAGTTCAAGGAGATAAACAATTGTTTGATTTCTGAAATGTGCATAGTAGCGGGTAATAAAAGATAAATCAGCAATAAATAGTTTGTTATTATTTCAATGAACACAAACGCAGTTGCGCACCTTCGCGCACCTTCTTTGTGGCATTATATTTCTTTCAATCTTTTAGTTCTGTTTTTTGGAATTTTAAATTTAGTCTGTGCTGCTTTATTACGACTGCTGCATACTAATTTCTTAATCCATAAAAAAGAGTAGAAGTAGTTAGAATTATTAATATTATTTAGAATTAATTAATAATTAGATAATATTTATTTCTATAAAGAACATTAAGTATTCATAAGAATTGTGGCTAATAATAACAAATTGCAAACCCCTTGCACTGCAGTTTTTAGTAAAATAGTATAACAGTACTTATTTTTTTACGCATTATTTTTATACTATGTATTATACTGTGACCAAAGTGTCAAGAAATGAGTCATCACAAACACGTGGGCGAAAATGAAAAATGCATCTACAATTACCCGAAGGTCACGTTGTAATCTAAATGATAAAATAAGCAATAAATGAGCTAGAAAGATTCATTAGCGGAACAAACCCCTTTTTAATTAAAAGTAAATGTGAACGATGCAATGAAAATATGTTGGTTCTAGCGTACGCCACTGAATTCTTAGCAACGTGAAATTTGCACTCTTATATTATCTTACCTTGTGTCGTATTTCTTTATTCCGATGTGATTACGAAAATGACTCATTTCATGCATTTTTGATTGGAGTATAGTTATTTTTTATGTAAGCAAATTACCATCCATCAGGGTCATTCTGTCAAAACATAAAAAAGAATAAAGGATTTACTAAAGGAACTTTTTACTGCTGCATTTAAAATTCCAATAAAAAATAACACTACCTATTGACGGATAAATTAAATTATCTAAACATGTTTATACTTCATTAAATGGGTCAGTAGTAGAATGATGTCATTTCTGCTCGCGTTCCCTACCAGAACACAGAAGAACCTCCCAGATTTGTTTTGACTACACTATTCCTAATAAAACGTTGTAAGTTGTTTCAACGACATGCAAAATGGAATGTGCGTCGTCTGCATCTTTGTTGTGCTCATTCAACAGCTGTCACGTTTCATATTGACGGTGCTAATTTATAGAGTTTGCATTTAATCCTATTAGATTTAACACTGACCTGCATCTATTATACCTACTTTTCTAAAAACGTTGTGCAAAAGTTAATGTTTTGAGAACCGTGCAGATTTGGTATTTAAATATGCGGTGTTTTCAATATCTATGTGAACGACCAACTCATCTACTGTAATAATAATAATCTGTTCATAATTGTGAGCACATTTCGTACTGCCTTTATTCGTCAAGATATACTCTTTGTATAGTACATCAAAGTTAGCAATAACTAAAATTAACAAGAAACTACAATTGCTTATGCTTTAATAAGGAAGTTAAAAATTAAAACACTGTACAGTGAAATGTTACACAATTACACAACCAATACTATAGTATTATGTTTTGTATATCTTGCATTTTGTGAGAATGTATTTGAAACATGATGACATTATTATATCTAATATACAAACAATTGCAAACTGTAACTATTTAGTTTTTTGGAATCAACAATTTTTGTATGATTTCCCAGCTAAATTATGTAAAATAATACTGTTTAAATATTTAAATATTAATTTAAATAGAACAGTGCAGTAGATAGAAAACAAAAAGTCTTGTTCCTCATATTTGAACCATGTTGAAACGTAAGGCCTTATAATAATTGGTTAATTGAAGTAACAAAATATGCGAACTGCACCTGACCAATCTTCCCCACGAATAATCTGGTGCCTTCCACCCTATTGCCCATTTTTGAACATATGGTCCCGACTTTCCATTCTCGCTGCAAAACCGATAAAATCATACATAAAAACTAGAAGATTGTTATTCTACCAAAGTGAGGTTAGATCGTACAGTCCTGGCTTTCGAGTTGTGAAGGGGCCTTATAGCGTGAGACAGTCGGATCTCAAGACGGGCTGATCTAAGTTTCGGGTTTGAATCGGATTTATCTTTTTTAAATCCATATATTTAAGACTTGTGTATAACTTGTAAAGCCCAGAGATCATTTTGGGACTTATGAGTAGATCTCGATTGGATTCAATCCGAAATATTCTATTCTAAAATCTATCTTGAAAGGAATTGTGGATAAGGGTATAGACTATAGAATAATAATTATAACTGACAAAGCCATACTTGTGAAATTGAGAATTATACAAATGCAAACATGTTTTCTTTACTTGTCTGGATCTGGAACTATGAGTACTATCACTTTTTGTTTTGTAGGTTAACCATTTTTATTAGTCACAATACGGTTACAAAATATCGTAGAATTATGTGCAGCATTTTGGTAGGAAATGAATGATAATTTCTTTCCTAAATCTTTTTCATGATTTGACATATTTTCTAAAAAACTAGTTGGCGAAATGAAGTTTTCAAAGTTTTTAAGGTAGAAAGTCACCCAAACCTTACAACTCAAGAATTACATAATTTAAGTATATTTGGTAAATTCAATGTTGCTCTTTCGATTGATACCCGAAAAACGGCATTTCACCACGTATATACCGAGAAAACGATTAACAAAGTTGCAGTCAAATACATTGATGTATATGGGTTTACACAGTATGCCCAAGAACAACTTGAAAGTTTTATATTTAAACAACTCACCATGTATATGAAAAACTATGTAACAATAGTTTAGAAATTGTATTTTAGATTGACGTTAAAAAAACTGCAGTTTACCTCTTAGCTATTGAGATATTTCGATTATAAACTTGTATTCCAGCTGTAACCGGAAACTGATGACTGAAGTCCCTGTACATGCAAAACCCTATTATATGATCTGGCAACGTTGCTTCGCGCGGAAATTCAAATTTGATATGTTAGATGAATTTATGTTGGTATTTTTTATATTACTTGAAAATAATGATATACGTAAATAAATTAAATAGATGAAATCAAATATAATAAATAAAATTGAATAAAATAAAATGAAAATTGTATTAACATTGATTTTTCACATTACTTGTACGTGATCCCAGACGTGGTTCGGCGATGTGGTCGCGGACTACTGAGTGCGTGCTCTATATTAAAGAGACACTTTGAGTGGACAAATCAGTCTAATTTTTGATTAATAAGTGAGTAAATATGAAGTTCATTAGTAACCGTTTATATGTGTATAAAAAGGATCGAAGTTCTGTACTGCAATATTGAAAAACAGTGATAAACTTACAACGGCCTTTTTATTGTTAGTTCCCGCTCTTGAAGCAAAGCTTTCTCGCAACTTCTTCTCGCTACTTGACTTCCCTATAATATCCCCTGCTTGCTTCAACGTTGTTTTGCTCACAGCAGACATGTCAAGTGATGTGAGAATCGCGTTGATTTGACTTGCCCCAATACCGGCATCGATCATCGTTGAAGATCAGTTTTTGATTAATTAATGTTATACACAAAAAATGATAATGATAATAGGAAATAGTATTAAGAATCTTCTACCTGCTGCAAGTTTTATAGAAGCATCATGACATGACGTTTTGTAGAAGCATCATTGTGGAGTATGTTTCTGATCTGTGAACGTATTTGACAACTTGGCAAGAAGGGCAGCGAATCGACCAAATTGAAGCTATACCACACACTTGTTCTTTTATGATGTCATCAAAAACTAATTTTTGGTCACAATCATATTCATAACACCGCATAAAACTATTTAACGTACAGCAGTCAATAATTTTTACCAAACTCTAACCTCACTTTGGTTTTACGTCAAATACTGATAGTACATTGCGTTGCCAAATCTTACTCATCAATGTATACTACGTTAGTAAAGCGAACAACGATGTTATCATTATTAATTTGTTTTCTGATTTAAAATGACAATTTTTGTGTGCTAAACAACAAATAAATAATTTTTTAATTTTCTATAATGTTCATATGTGAATTAAAATTTGTTGATTTTATTCATATACAGCAGCTACCTTGACTTTAGATTTGGGTGACTTTCTACCTTAAGGGGATACGCAAACCGAAATTTTTGCAAACTCAATAACTTTTGAAATTAAACCATAAACAGGGATGTATCGAATTGGAAAAGAGCCCGAAAAAACGCTTTCCGCTCTACCACTTATCCTCTAAATCTAAATCACCTCAAACCGATACAACAAATTTGCTACCAATGCACATCCCTAGACCCGTGCATTTCCATATATTTTATTAAAATCCTGCAAACGTCGTGCCAGTAGGTAATTTCTGCGATAAATGCGGTTAGACTCCATAGACCTACATAGCATGAGCACCGTTTGGGCGCCAAAGCGGAAAATTCAAATTTCAGGCAAATGTTTTTGGGCTGTAGAAACAATAAACAAATTATTATACAGGGTTAAATAAAAGTATGGAGACGGCGATTTATTGTCGTTGATATTCATTATATTAAATTTGTATCTACATTTGATACATTCTACGCCGATTCGACCAAAGTTAGCGCGGTACCGTCATAGATTTTTTTTATATCTTGTTCACGTAATACCCTTTCCAAGCCTTATATAAAGCTCAAATATTACTGTCCATAAATACACCGTTCGCGAGGTATAGAGGTTTATTTTTTTCAGTTTTAAACGTACATGCCTATATGCAAATGCTATTTACTCGGCTTTCGTATTAGTTAAGAAGGTCGGGTTTTTTGCATTTGAAAGAGAATCAATGGACATCATGGACTATCTACGGTAACTTTTGTTCGTTTTTCCAACATTTGTAACATAGTATATTATCTGAGTTTTTAACAAATTTTGACTTTTCTCAAAATCGGTTCCATTAATCTTTTTCAAAAAAATTACAACTATTGTATGGCAATGTTCTTATAATTGCGTTAAAATTTTAATTTAGTATCTCTATGGAATCAGAAGTTATGGATTTTCTTCTATAGTCGTACGAGCAAAATGTTTTGAAACGACATGCACTTGTATTTACACATTATTGTATTTATACATTTTTTCAAGGAAACGCCGGTTCAAGTATTTACGAATAGTATGTATAACTAAGATTAAACTCGGAATTGCCAATTTTAACAACAATGAATTGCATACAATTATTGTATGCAATTTGTTGCTATTAATATTAGCAATGGCGAGTTTAATTTTAAATGTACCTACTATTCGTAAATACTTGACCGGCGTTTTCTGGAAAAAAATGTTATTAAAATGAAATAAAATTTTAAAAAATCTATTCCTATTGTAAAGCGAAAGAAATGTTCTATCGAATGATAGCGTAAAATTAACAGGTTCCCATTTAAAAAAAATTCGGAAAGGCGTAACTCAAAAATAATTGAAGAAAAAAAAATTCAAGTATTTTAAAATGTAGATAAAAATTTCCTAAAAAGCTTTTATATTTAACATTATTTTCTAAAATGAATATTAACGACAATAAATCGCCGTCTCCATACTTTTAACTAACCCTGTATAATATAAATAAGTTGGGGGCAAAATTTAATGAGTTTCTTTGCACACTTTGTTGTGGTTTTCTTTAGTATTTTAACGTAAGATTAAAAAGATTCTTTAGTTATGAACAAAAATAATTATAAATTATGTCAAACACGTTGTTGAAAACAGTTGTTGTAGTTTTATTAAACAGGTAAGCAATTAAATATTGATTTTGTCAATTAAATTATTTATTAAATTAGATCAATAAATTACCTTTTATTTTATCCTCAATTGTTTTACTTGTGAGATTAATGACAGTAGTAATCAGGTATCATATTTCGTGCATTTATGCGATTTAATGCATATTTGAGCAATGTCGTTTCCGTAGCAACAACGGAGCTGTCCACTTTGTGCTAAAATAAAAATTTCCTTGTGTTATTTTTTATAATTTCTTTTCTACTTTTTCAGTTGTTTCAGTAACGCTGTAGAAAAAACGTTGTGTGCAATTCGTGCTCGATTTTTTTTTCGGGTTCATGAATGTCAACTTCATCCAGTCTTTTTTTATCATATAACTGTTTGATTTACATGTTTTATTCGGGATATTGAATACTAGTTATAATATATCAATATGAAAATAAATATATACCATTTTCTTCTTACTGACTTATTTTCTGACGGAGTTTGATGTTTCTGATACAAATAATAATAATAATAATAATAATAATAATAATAATAACTACTACAACCCATAACCTAAACCAAGGCCCCAGAAGCTATAAGCTTGTGCGGGAGGGAGGGGGCGATTATTATACAATGAAAAAATGAAAGATTTTGCGTATTGTGTAGCTGTACTTAGTAAATTTATCAGACAATTATACGATCACAAATGGGGTGTTACAAAGCAACATTTACTCAGTAGACAACTCGTAGCATACTGAGTTCTCTCATACAAGTGTGAATATTTCTAAAATTTGTTATCACAATGCTCTTGATGGAAACTGGTGTGTTAGCAAAATTCCTTTGGCGAAGCATCAAATAACGGGATCTATAGTCCGAAGTACGATGTTAGTTACAGACCTGACGGTATTAAAAATTGTGTAAAAAGTGTTGTTTTCCCATAGTACATCTATCGAGTATCTTTATTGTAAAGTGACCGTGGATGAAACCATTTAAATAAGAATTGAAATAAGAGTTCTGGCCAGTCTTCTGTTTGTACGTCCGACATGGAAGTGGTATGGAAGGTCTACGTAGAAAAAACAATATTTTAAATAATTTTAAATATTATTTTAAAATGGTTTGCTCAAGTTGGAGTAAAGTGGTGTTGCACGGTAAAGAACTGTCCTGAAGTTATTTTATTATTCTCAAAAAAGCGAAGATCGCCTTGTAAAACTTTAAATAGGTAAATAGTGTCGAAATTCCGTGAAAAGATTCAGGCGAAAGAATACCTGTTTTTCCACGTAGAAATTAAAGTATCTAAATATTCAAGTATATATTACTTTTAGAAGAAAATGTTAGGATGTATCGTATTAAGAAATTATTATTATCCTAGATTTTATTGTCCAGATTCAAACCCTAACCATCATTGCAGTCCGCTCATACCGGCGCATATGGTATTGAAAAGTGGCACTTTTAGTATAGTTGAAAGGTTGAAACACATGAAAGAAGCCAAGTAGCATTACTTAAAAAAATAAACAGCAATAGCCTAACAGTGAGCCTCTTCTATGACTATGGTTTTTTAAAGGCGCACATAACATAAAAATTTAAATGTGAGGTTATGGCGTGCATGCAAATTTACAATATGCACATAAGATTTCGATACAACTCGGGTTTTGTGCAGGTACCACAACAATTTATTCAAAAATATATCTTGGATTATTGCCGCTATTACAACAAACAGAGGATACGTGATGTGTAATGTCACATCTAAACCATTTATACCATCTTAAGTTTTACTGTACAATTGTCTACAAAATTTTGAGATTTTTCTGAAATTATACGACATGCTCTTTGCAGATAATATTTTTAATAGTTCAAGCATTTTTAGTTAGTTCTTTCAGGAAGATTACCGGCAGAGCAACAATATTTTGGAATAATTTCAGATATTTGGCTACCATAACATCCGCTATATTTCGCATTCTATACACAGATATGGATTTTTAAATAAAAATTAACTGTATAATTTTTTTTCATTATATGCTTTTACCATTTTTATAATCTACTTACTTTTGCGGCGCTTAACTATTCGTTGTAATTCAGTATCATTTAATCACGTCTGTAAGTGTCTACAACCGAAAAAATGTAGGAATTTTTGCGATTTGAGGCTCATTAAGAATGACTAAAATATTAAAAGTTTAAAATTGGTATCAACAGATTTTTTGAAATTTTGAGAAAGTGTTGAAGTTTCTATTTTAAGGAACAGAAGATTGACAAATTCTATAAGGAAGTTTTTGCACTTGTCTAAGGTTCTGTAAGAAGTTTCGAGTAAAAGTACGAATTGTATTGTTTGATGTCTTATTTGGCAGATTTTTAATTTTATTTGAAAAGTATTTTTCAAACTATAAAATTTCCAATTTAATTGTATTTAAAACCCATGGTGCTCAAAATTCTTATTGTGTTATCTAAAAAGTTTTCACTTAAGATACATTTTTTTGTTAAGATGGTAAATTACAATGATAGTAGGCTGCCTTTTAATATAATAATTTTGCAAAAAGCTTTATAATCATTTATACATTCTCTTTTGAAGAGGTGAAATTGAGCTTGTAAAACGATATGAGTTGACCTTTTGAAGCAGTCGAATATCGAAATTAATTTACGAAAGCAGTTTACAATTCTTTAAAAATTTTTATTTATTGTTGGTGACTTGAAATTGATTTTATTCTGTAATAAATCATATCGTGATATTCTCTTACCTATCTTCGAAACTTTTGGAAACATTTTAGAAAAACTCTACTTTTCGAAATACGGCTTTGATATTTAAATCTATTTGACCAGAATTGTAATTTCTGGTGTTATTCACTAAAAATCTATAGCCACCCTATACTTAATAAAATAAGTATCATTCCGCCCTTCCTTTTCGAAAAGTAAACTTCTTTTTCACGATTATCCTTTTGAAAAAAAATCTATATTTCTGGGAAACGTTTGCTGTTAGATTTATTGCCTTCAATTAGAAGGTGACGGGACGTTTAATTAAATAATAATTGACAAGCCACTAATTAATTATAATTAAGCTTGTTAAATTAAGTCTTGGTTTGTTTGACCATGGATTGGTAGTAGATTAGAAACGCCACACATCACACAACACACCTTCAGGCAAAACTTAATAAATAATATTCTGGTTTAAATAATTAAAACTATAAATTAAATATAAATTACCTTTTTTTTTATTAAAATCCTTATGATTTACAAAAAGAAAACAACGAATTCGCTCACATTTTAAATAAAAACATTATTATTAATACTTCTACCCATAACATTAAAATCACAGTCTCAGTTATTAAAAGAGTTCCTACTCATTTTTTTTCTCTTGAGAATAGAGAATATCTAAATCAGAATGTCCATGTTTTTCTTTAAATTATTCAATAAATTAAAGGCGTCAGAATGATCCAGGTTTGTTTTTGTAGTTGTTGACATTTGTACTTGAAATTGGGCACTTATTCAATAACTTCGATCTCCAAAACACGTGCCTCTTTCACATTTTGTTCACACTGGTGAAGTTTGTGTATACTATAATTTATCGAAGCATCTAGAATTTGTAAGCATTTCCCTTGTGAGTCTCCATACTTGTTTTGCTGCGTTTTCCAGCGCTGTAGGAGATTTCCCCTTGAATAGATCCACGTTTGGCAAAAAATAATGTGGACACCTTCGGCACTGTAAACAAGAAATTAATTGTAAGAATATTCCGTTTATTCTGTCCGCTAGGCAGGATTCATCCCATTCCGTTTCTCTTGGATGTTTTTCACATTCAAATAATAGTAAAGTTTTCATATGATAACCAGTTACGGGATTTCCAGGTAAATCCAAATGCCTATCCCTTAATGTCTTTAATATGCTCAAACATCTCCTACGACAACCTCCTTGCATAAGTCGATTTTCCGCTTCTAAAAACGATAACATCCACGCATCACCTTCCATTGCCGATTGTTTGCCTTGGAGGGCCAAACATTCTTTTGATAGCAAATCGAACCCTTCAGTTTTGACTTCAACTACTAAATTCGGATGCGGCCAGGGTATTTGCGGAAGCGGCCAGTGCGCGGCGGAACGCGGCCACAAACCTGCACATTTGAAAGCGGGCGTTATTTGCACAACAAAACGTTCCCTTATTCTCAATTTCACCTCCGTAGTGTCCGCTATCATTTTCACGGAATCCCTATAGGAACATTTATCACACGCTTGTGCCACTAATGTTTGAAATCGCGAACGCATTTTGCGTGCAGACAAATATCCCGATGCGGTAATAAATTCCACCCACAAGGACATTGAACGCTTGCGTCCGTCACTCAGCTTCAACACGGCGCATCCCGGCAATGTCCCATCGTCTACGAAGTTCAACACGCCCATTTGATTCAAATACAGCACGACCTCGAATTCGTGTGGAGATATCACCTCGAGACCATCATAACGTCCGTTGTAATCCGTGAGCGACGAGATGAAGCGCGGCTCTTGCACCTCGACTTCTTTCAGCACATCCTGCACGACCCGACATACCTCCTGGATGGTCTTGCTGACCTGAAGCTTACGAGCTTGCACCTTCTCAGTGTAGTATTTGTTGATCTGATAGACCATCTTGGATTGCGCCGCTAACATATCCGGCGGAACCAGCATGTTCTCTGAGAACGGTTCCAGTAACTACTGCTACAATCATTCGGAGTCGATGATATCTTCTTCAAGAAGAAGTTTAAGTGGGGGTTGTTGTGGGTTATCTGATAGCGGGATGACGGTGATGGATCGCGGGGAAGCACCGAGCCGACACTGCGGCTTTGCGTCGCGCGGCCCAGGTGAGAACACCCCACCCTCGGAGGCCGGCTTTGCCTTTTTCAACCGCCCCTGTCATGAACCAATCCTCAATGATGTTTGATTTTTAGTTATGTATAGTGCCCGGTGCGTATATTTATTATACCTCACCTGCTCTCTCCCCGTTTGCTCTTTGAATATTTTGACTTTAAGTTATTCTTTGTTTAAAAACATCAAAGCGAAGCGCATTAAGTACAGACATGTGATGTATAGTGCATTATTTATAAAATTAATGCTTGTAGTCCAGTAAGTACAGTTTTATTAATGAAACTTAGAAATTCCAGTTTATTTCAACAAATAAAAATCTTTTTTTAAATAATAATAAACGTTGACAAAATTTATAGGATTTCTGACGAACTGGGACTATAATTTATAAATGAAAATTTTAAATTAGACAAACTTCGAAGTCGTTAATTAGATATACTAAAGTTTTTAACATAAAGTATTCTTTTTTTCTTGTAAATATTAATTAGTATCAGACTGAACTCTAAATTAATAAATTAATAATTTTATTTAACGAAGTAGCTTGTTTAAATGTTGGCATGATTAAGGATAAGGACATGGCTTGGAACTGTTATCGTTCACTTTTTAAATTTTTTTCGTTTTTAATTGGAAAACATGACTAATTGTATTTAACGTCAACATACGCATACCTGGAGAGTTTTAAATCTTAATTAAGCAATTTAGGTGCTTGTCTTTCTTTTCTTCATTATGCATTTGTAAAGCTGTATATAATCCATTGGAGGGGTAGCTTAAAAAAATTTTCAAAAATTCTATTTAATAATGCTGATATATGGCTTGCTGTAACAGCCTCTGCCCCCTCCTGCGCACTATACAACCACTATACCTTAACCAAACAAGCAAGAAATGAGTCATCACAAACATGTGGGCAAAAATGTAAAATGTATCTAGAATTACACGAAGGTCACGCTGTAATCTAAATGATAAAATAAACAATAAATGCGCCAGAAAGATTCATAAGCGGAACAAACCCCTTTTTAATTAAAAATAAATGTGAATGAAGCAATGAAAATCTGTTGAAAATTCTTAGCAACGTAAAATTTGCACTCTTATCTTATCTCACCTCGGGTCGTACTTCTTTATTCCGGTGTGATTACGAAGATGGCTCATTTCTTGCTTGTTTGGTAGAGGTATAGCATAGTGAGAGCAGCTGAAGACAAGATACATTAGATCTGCTTGTTTTGAAGACTATCACTAAAAAAGTCAGTACAATCGTCTCATCTACATTTCAGATAAGCTAATCACTTCTCGTGCATTTCCAAACATATCGACCCAACCTTCTTCCAATTCTCTTATAATCCACAAATCTCTTCCCCAATGTAATTATATCGTTAAAACTTCAAAAATAATCTTCCTATCCTTGTAGCATGTAGCTACGAAAGCATCTATTTACAGAAATTGTCTCATATTTAACCCATATCTGTGGTCTGTGCAATAAATTTAGCTTCACGTATGGTAGTTTATCCTTTCCAATAATCGAAAACTGTAAGAAAAAACGAAGCTAAGGGACTATGCTTTTAACTCTATCATTCTCCCTACGATTTTGATTAGAAAGGTTGGAATATGTTGCAAAAGCGTAATACTGCCCGTGTAATATTGAGACATTGAATATATTTTCTCTTTTTATCAGTATTGGATAGAAGTTGAGTTGAGTTTGATAGAGCTTTGAGTTTTACTTTCAGTGTATATTCGACGTGCTATGGCACCACATGGATTTTCCATAGGATTTAAATCTGGTGAAGGAGCAGGCCATCTCATCTAATTAATTTCATTCAGTTGGAACCAAGCTATAGTTTTTTGCTTAACGTGAATTCTTGCATTATCTTGTTGAAAAACCCCTGAATCCCTTTCATTTTAATTGAAAAAAAAAGGTAACAACTGGTTTTCCAACTCCGCTGTACAATCCACACCGTTCAGTTTGATGTAAAAACCAGTCTTAGTATACTTTCACTGGAAAATGCCCTCCATTTCCTCCACACCGAAATTTCGTTTAGAAAACAACATGGTTGTTTCCTTAAATCCCTCCAGTATGAATTAGATTAAATCAATTTTTTTATCTGAGAAAATGACCTTTAGTATACTTATGTACTGAAGGTCATTTAGCGACGCAGCAAAAAAAACGTAAGGTTTACCTTTTCCCAACTTCAATCCATATTCTCTCGCAGTTGTCATTGAAGTGCTATAGTTATGCTCCCTAAAATTAACAGTTCTGAGTATACAATGGTGTTAGAGAACCAGTTGTTACCTTTTTTCAGTCAAAATGAAAGAGATCAATGTGTTCTTCGACAAAATAATGCAACAATTCACGTTAACCAAGAATCTACGGCTTGGTTCCAACGGAATGAAATTAATTCGATGATATGGCCTGCTCCTTCACCAAATTTAAAACATACGGAAAATCTATGGGGTGCCAAAATCTAATTTGGAGTATGAGACTTTTTAAAGTAATTCGAAGAAATGGGACTACTACCCATTATTAAAGTTATTTATTACTTATTTTCTACACGCCGAGGACTCAAAAAAAAAATTAATATTTAATTGCGGTGCTATAGTTATACACATTCGAGAAAACATTAAATTGTAGATTTAAAAAAGAATACTGAAAATAAAATGATAATTCTTTCTTGTACAATAATGTTTTTCTATTACCGTTTCACCAATAAACAGTATTTCATAATTTATAGTTAGCAGTTAGTAAAAATTATGAATTTCCAAGTGGTGTTATATTATAGTTATGCTCTCCAGTTATATCTCAAAAGCTTCAAAAATGTCTAATTTCTCTAATTTGTGTTTGTTTGTTGCAAAAATGTAAGAATTTTATGTTGTTTTGAGGTGTCATTAGGTGGTTCTATTTTAAAAAGTGTTTGCTGTAATTAGATTATTCTCAGTGTTTATTTCTGTAGCAGCGTAAATGTTCTTTGTATCTTACGTCAAAATTTCGAAGTGTTTGTCCAATATAAACCGAGTTAAGTAACCGAGTTAAGTAATCGAGAGTAAATGCCGGGATTCATGAATCGTGAGTCTTAGTATTAGTTTTATAGGTTATTTTGTAATTTTTGTTTTATATATTTGCAATTTGTTCTGATACCAGTAGGACACTAAATGTATGTAATTTGTGCTTTTTATTTGATTGTTGATGACGATGATATATTCTTTTAGCTAACCTATAATCTTTTTGTTTACATTAAAGTGTCAATTATGCTATGGTTATAATGATTTGCATGTGCTAGTTGTTTTATAATTGAAATTTCTTTATCAAAATGTAATCGTTTCATCGGAGTCTTAAAGGAATAGCTCCAATTCATTGTATATTTAAACATATTCAGATTTTGCATACAAATTTTTTACGTGCTCACGCGATATTATTTAAAATTTATTTCAAGTTTAACAAACATCAATTCAAAAATACAGTAGCATCTTACGGGCCAGTTCTTGTTTAGGTACATATTCATTTTACAAACTTTTCTGTTAATAAAATCGAGCAAGAAATGCCTTTCGTTTATTAAAATGTTTACTTGAAGAGGTCCGAGGTGTTACTTGGTGAAAAATTTCATTATTAATTTGAGAAAATGAGAATCATGATAAGAAAAACATGTTTCAGCAATCCTGTTTAATTGTCAAAAGACTTTGTAATGTCACGTGCGAGAACAATGGCCTCGTTGGTATACAGGGTGTAACTAATATAACTAGAAACCTCGTAATGGGGGGGATAGCTGTAAGATTTAGAACAGATTTTCTATATCAAAATTTAATCCATTTCCATTTTAAATTTAGTACGCCTATTGTACTCATATTCAAAATACGAAACAAGCAAAAATAAAATTGAAAAATAATTTTTTTCAATGTACAATGGGCGTACTTAAAATTTAAATTGTGATTTTCTCGAAAACTTGCGCGAAGCGACCAGATGTTGATAAGGAAAATATGTTCTAAATCATTACACCTACCCCCTATTACGAGGATTCTAGTTATTTTAGTTACACCTTGAATATATGCATACGTCATTGTTTTCATTTTTTAAGAAATTCCTCGGTCTTTCACTTTTGTGAGTCGAAAAAACGTTAGTTGATTCGGAAATTTAGTATTATGCATATTCTTTTCCATAATTGTATTATTATATAACTTATGTGTACAATAAAGATTCAAACCAAAAAGTAGCACTATTGATAACTATTGATTGAACATTATTGATTTTATATGCAGACCCTGCAGACGTGTTTTGCATGCTAACATCATATAACGAAATGTTTTCACAAAGTTATACTCTTTTTATAACTAGCGGATATGCATTTGGATATGCAGTGGGGACAAATTGCTTACTGTAAAATTAGTTTGTAATTCTATTTATATTTTTTCTTCCAACCTCACGAATATGACACTACAATATCAAATTATTTTGTATAAAAAGCAGACCATGTAGGAAGTGCTACTACTCACCATAGCAACTGTACAAAAAGTAATCATTTTTTTGTATTAGGACAAAAAGTAATTCGATATTAAGCAAAACGTTATTCTTCACAGTTATTAGCACCTCTAAAGCATTTTCTTTTATTCCAATCATGCGGAATAAATAAAAATCTTCAATTAAATAATAAATAATCATTCAGCTTTTCTTTGGTGGTATTAAAATATTAAATTAATTTAATATCGATAAATCGATGTTAAAATTACCCCTTTTTACCTAGAAACAAGAATCCATAACAAATTGCAATAAATAAAAAGTAGTTTAGGTTCATGTCGTTTTGTTTAATTCATACAAAAAAATGTGTTTTTGGGACCCATAAGATTGCCGGACTCCGCTAATGTCCAGCAACTTTCTTATTCGTCCCGAAAAAATGCATTTTTTGTTACTAATTAAATAAATAACTAGATTTATGTCCAAATTAAAAATTGCCCAAATAAGAGGAACTACCAAACAAAAGAAAAATAAGCTTTCGTCGTGTATCATGTTGTACGTTATAGGTAGCAGTTTTTGAGAAAATAGGATAAAGAATACAAAATTACATATTATTTAAGAGTGGATTCCACTTATTTTCATAAAAACTAACTAAATTTTAAAAAAATGTTGAGATGTTTAATTACTAAAAGTGGTGGTCCCCGGTTTTCACAGTATACCCTTTTTCGAGGAATTTTGAAACATTTTTTTAGGTGCATTACTATCTCGATCAAATTAGACATATTTATGTTAATTATTGATAATGATTAATACTACAGTAACATTTCTAAATTATAGATATCTAAATGCATACTAGAATTAATGCGGGTGTTCCTTAAGGGTTAATACACGCACCTCTGTTATTTACTCTTAACATTTAGGAGGCAGTATTTTAATTATCTTCAATTTAAATTCTATGTATTAGCTAATACTAGAAAAGTCTTTAAACATATTTAATATTTAAAAGCTAGGGTTGTTGTCAATGTTTATTTGTTTACATATACAGAATATACAAACATAATAGTCAGTCTTACACTTTAATAATTTAAAAGTAGCCATTTTTTAAGTAAAGCATATTTTATAACCGCAATTTCAAATCATTCCTCTAAACATATATTTGTCTATTCCGCTCTGATACGTTGCACTTCAAATCTTTTCTTAATTTTTTATTCATTACTTGTAGTTTCCGAATAAGTAGCTGAACGTTACACGTAGACCAATCATGCCATTTGTATACTAATAAGTCAATAGAGCTTAATTCTGTAAGGATTGGTGAGAATCGTAATAGATAGTTATATGAGGGAATTCTTAATATAAAACTGTCGTTCATGCATTATACTGTTCAGTATTTTATTTATTGGTTTTAATATCTAATGAAACTTTTAATTAAAAAAAAAACGAGCCTAGTGTTCTGAATTTCCGCTATTCAAAAAGTATAGTTTCTAGAAGATTCGTTCATGAATGAATAGTCAACAGAAAAATGGCCGAGAGATATAATCCTCGACTATTTAAATTACTTGTATTTGCACTGTTTCCAAGTTAATATTTTACATTCTTTAACTTCCGTGTATAAATTCTACCATTTCAATACATATAAAAACATTTTAAATAATGACTTATTAAGGAACCAAACTGGTGTTTCTTAAGGATCAATACATGGCCCTGCATTATGTATAATAATATGATCGGTTTCTTCTGCAAAATTAAAATAAATGTACTGATTAAATTTATTTACATACGAGTATATAAACACAGAAAAAAACACGATAAACTCAGTAGTTATTTTGTGAAATTTATTAAATATGTAAAACACGTCTTTTTAGTATCTATTCAAGAATTTATTCACATCCAAAACCTAAACATAATGATTATGGAAATCACTTTAAACGCTTTGATAACGTTTCTTTAATTAAAGTTCGCTCTACCACTTTGCAATTCTCATTGAATTCTTATTACCGCCAATAAATGCCGTGATTACCAGGAAATAATGAAATAATCGACTTTGAGAACAACTTTGCAGTCTACGTAAAACTAATGCTTTATGTTATTTTTATTTGTTTAGGTCGCATCTTTCTCACGTCTGTAAATAATAATGCTTTAAATATTTAGAATTCATTATAAAACGTCATGTTAAGTATTTATTTATAATATAAAAGAAAAGTTGGGAATTCTTTTAGTTAAATAGATAATAAATTAATTTTTTTCTTTTTCTTGTTCGTGTGTTTGTTTAAAAATTTACTATCAAGTCCACGTTTAAGTGTATCTAGACAAGATTGTCATGATTTATTTGTTGTTTTTATATCTAAATTCGTTTCAAATTTCAAATATTTAATACAAGTTCTCTGTTTTTTGGTGTACGTTTTCATTGGTGGTATTATCTTTCAAAACTGGAAATTCTAATAAAAAATTAGAACAAATTTATTTATTTTTTAATAAAAAATATAAATAATAAATGGAAGCATTTATAGTATGATAGATAAAATATAAGAAAAGAACTATATTATTAATTGTTATTTTTTTCAGGTAAGTTTTTCCGCCCTACCAAAAGCAGTAGTGGTAAGTTATATTATTCGTTGCATGCTATATATCCATCCATATTAGAGGTGACACAATTCAAAAAACTGTCTTAATTTTACATTTTGACTTTTGCAGAACATATATTTACTACAAAGCTAATTTATTTAAGTTTTAGTTAATTTTTAGAAGATAGATACTGCAAAAATGCCCCACCAATCATACAGACGATTTTTTAGGCTTCAGATGGGTATACTGCAGTTATTGAAATGAATAAAATTGATAATTATTTTTATAATCAGTTATTTAAAAAAGTGTTTAATAGTATATCAATCATCACATTATTGCAAATAACTTGAATATGTATATTACTATAGCTAAAAATAATTAAAAACAAAACAAGAATCTTATAACCGTATAAAAAGGAAGTTTAAGTCCTTCCTAAGGAAGCATAATTCAATTTAATGAACAATTTAATAATTGTAGTACGACATAATTTATTTGCTTACTGATCAAATAATTATATAGGTACGCATTTTAGCTATAAATTGAGTTTTTAGATTGAATATCCGTTTTATTATTCATAAAACCGTTTTATTCCGTTTATTCATAAAATTATTTTAACGTATTGAAACCTTTTCAACGTTATGTTTGCTCTTTTCCGTAATAAATTAGATTAAGTGCATTAATTAAGATTCTCGATATTTTCTTATCAATTACTGTAGCAAAATTATGAGCTGTACATATATCTATAGGTTATATATGGCCGCTTTAGGTTGTGTAATGTTTATAAGTGTAGTATTTAGATTGTATAATTTCATATTTTATTTGATATCCATATTGGCAGAGAATTTTTAGATTTCATCAGAAAATTTAATCCTAACAAATATAGTACCTTGTGATAGTTATTACAAAAAGATAAATAAAAAAATATGCAGTATCTTTGCACGTGCAAGTAGTATCTATACACAGTAAACAATTTTGAACACTAGACCAGTCTAAAAGCCCAATACATTTAGAGTAAAATATCTAATCGGTATCTTCGTGTAGACCATAGACTTACGTTCAATACAATGTTAGTGTAAGTTTATGATATCTTTAATCATTTATGGCAACTAAAAAACAGTTAAATAAATAAACTAAATAAATATATCACAAAGAAGAAAAACTATATTACTACTTTTATTCTTAATTTTAGTACTTCCTAAGATTTCAATCTAAATAGAAAACAAATTCTACAAAAGTTTTATAAAAATCTACTCTAAAAAGGTAATATTTTATTCTAAATGTATTGGACTTTTAGAGTGGTCTAGTGTCCAAATTGCACACTAAATTTTTTACTGTGCACCAAGTTCTTACTAAGTTTTGTTTTCCATCTCCGTTGAATTAATAAAAAGTTTGGTCATTTTTGACTACTGATACCATAGAGTTTTTCTGTTATGAAAATTCATCCGTATTATAGTTTTTTTGTTGCAGCAATCGTATCTCTTACTCTTAGTAGTATTTTTTTAGGAAAAGAAATGTCAATCTAAAACTATAATAACCTGTGCCAACATTTAAGTTAAGTTAAGCCTTTGTTGTTTACGTCTGAATAAATAACAGAATAAGAAAACAGATACAAATTTATATTAAAAAGTACGTATTTTGTTCTGTGGTCAAACAATAAATTCAAAAAGTTACATGTATCAAAAGAAACTATTTTCTGTGTGTTAGCTTTTGAGTTAATTTTCTGGTATTTTGTTGTTGCCTTTCTATATATTCTTCTGGTTATTATTATCTACTTCACCTTTTCACCTACAGTTTTCTTTCCGATTAATTATAGTTAAAATTGTATTTAAAACTTGTTTTTAAGTACACAAGAAACAAACTGTTCTTACTGTTGCATTTCCAAATTCGGATTTTATATAATTAATATCGAACGAGCTATCTCGCTAGCTATCTTCCCTTACATTATTTCAATAGTATGGTGTGATTTATCCATCATAGACCTTAAATGGAATATTTAAAATTATACTTACATTTACTGAAAATAATCATATTCTAGATCAATTGTATGAGTCAAAGAATACAGTAATTTAATTAATGATAAAAAGAATTTAACAAATATATTTACTGTTCACCTATAGATTATAATGCATCGTTTGGTTTTAAACTAAATTGGTTTGCAATTCCAATTTTTCATTGTATTGGCAATCGTCAAAAATCCATTTGATGTAACGCCTGAAATATCTACTCATATGTATTATCATATCATTTAACTAAAATTGGTGTTCCACAGGTTACTGTCCTGGGGCCAATACTGTTGATTTTTGTTATTAAATTTCAATACTGATTTTATTTTAAAGATTCAAAAATCAATGACCATAGTATGCCGAATTATAATACACAAATGGTTTAATTAATTTTAATATATCCATCATGTTTGTTAAATTTCTATTCATTTGAAACGGAGCGTTCTTTGATTTATTAAATGTTTTACAATCATTTTAAGTGTAACCTTAAATGGTACCTAGGCAATATTTACGTATTTTGGACTTGTGATATATGATTTCTAACATTAGAATCTCCTATTTCTGTTTTTCATTTCGAATATTATTTGTATCTTTAAATTATAATCAATAAAAAAAATCTAAAAATAAAATAAGGTACTATGAATTATTAACCAGAAATCTCATTTATTTTAGGCAATACATACAATACGTAGATATATCAAAAATATTTGCAATTTTTGTAAAATTTAAGTAGAGTTTTTTACTCATTTCAAAAAGCTGTTTTTAAAATAATTCTTCAGTTTCTTCATCATATAATTTTTAATTCCAAATGAAATTATATAAAAATGTATAGTACCGCAGTAGAATCAATATTTGTGAAATATGTAGGTATACAGAACGACATATTTTTTTATCTAAAATACATTTGATTTGTAATATTATATAAATATTATATATTAATAATATAATATATTATTAAATGTGTTAAATATATAAATGGGGTATATCGGAATTTTCTATAGAATTAAATAAAACACGACAATTAATTGTGGCATATTTACAAAAATTAACTTTCAGTAAACAAGTGAGTTAAAGTAATTGCAGAAGAATTAAGATTGGTTTATGTTTCCTAATTATACCATGTGTCCTGATGTCAATTTTGCGGTGTCACGCAAAATATTTCTTTATTTTAACCAGAATTTTAAAAATGAATGTTTTTAAAAAGATGATATTTTAAATTAAATATTTCACAGCAAGACGTCACCAATTATAAATTCTCATTTTCCACTAAAAATAGAAATTAAACTCAAAATAAATTAATCGTTTAATCTCAAGTGTAACAGTAATTAATACAGTAAGAACATGCAAGACGTTAAAGAACTTTATAATTATAATACTACTTGCTTTAGAGGTATTATTACGTCGTTTTGTTTTATCAAGGTGGTGAATTATTTAATTTTCGCGTGATTTTTAAAATTTTACTGATTTGTCCTTGATATTTACTAAATTTTTGTAAATTATACCGCAAAAATTTGATTACAATATTATCCAATTTATTTTCGATATTTTAGGTGTAAAAACCATAATTTCACCTAATTAAGAAAAATACACTTTTGAAAAGAAAAATGATACTTGGGTGTAATTGAATAATTACCATTAATTACATATAATAAGCTTTTATTTGCATACTTAACAATATAAAATCACAATCTTGAGGACATAAAAAGTAATTTTTACTACTTACATAACAAAATGTCACTCACAACAATTTGTAATTATGATTACAGGTATACACGAAGGATATAAAATATTTATTTACAAAAATTTACAAAAAATTAATAAAAAGTTTATATAATATAATAATATAGTAATAATAGTATAAATATTTACATCACAAAGATTAAATAAATTATGTTTTATAATTGCCGATTCTTTATATAAAAACTTATTATGGCACTTAAAAAAGACTATAAACAAAAATAATAGTACGAATGAATATTATTTAAATAAAAAATTCTAATAATCACAATAATATAAATAATTTAAAAAATGTTAGCTGCTTAATAACAAATTTGGCCTACAAACAGTATACAACCACGTAATATAAATATTACAAATAATTTAGCTACCTATGAGGAATGATGAGTCGTAAAAGTCTTACAATTTTTCCAAACATCTCGTATTTGTTAACATTTCTCTAGTTAACCTCCATACTTGCTTTGCTGCATTTTCCAAAGCACTGGGCGACTTCCCTTTAAACAAATCCAAATTTGGAAGAAAGTAATGCGGACATCTTTTACATTGTAAGCAGGAAATTAATTGTAAATAAATTCCATTTATTCTATCTGCTATGCAAGATTCATCCCATTCACTTTCTCTAGGATGCTTTTCACATTCATAAAGCAGAAGAGTCTTCATATGATAACTCGTCACAGGATTTCCGGGTAAATCTAAATGCCTATCTCTGAGTGTCTTTAGTATACTCAAACATCTCCTTCTGCACCCACCCTGAAGAAGTCTATTTTCCGCTTCATTAAATGACAAAACCCATGCGTCGCCTTCCATGGCCGATTGTTTCCCCTGAATGGCCACACTTTCTTTTGATAACAAATCGAAACCTTCTGTTTTTACTTCTGCTACCAAATTTGGATGAGGCCATGGTATATGTGGTATAGGCCAATGTGCAGCCGATCTGGGCCATACACCGGAACATTTAAACGCGGGTGTAATTTGTACTACATACCTTTCACGTATTCTTAATTTAACTTCTGTAGTCTCTGAGATCATTTTAACACAGTCTCTGTATGAACACTTATCACACGCTTGTGCCACTAAAGTTTGAAAACGAGAACGAATTTTCCTTGCTGAAAGATAACCTGAAGCAGTTATAAATTCCACCCATAAGGACATGGAACGTTTGCGGCCGTCGCTTAACTTCAACACTGCACATCCAGGTAAAGTACCATCATCCACAAAATTAAATACTCCCATCTGATTTAAATACAGTACAACTTCAAATTCCGTCGGTGACACGACTTCCAATCCCTCATATCTTCCGTTGCATTCCGTTAAAGATGATATAAACCTGGGTTCTTGCACTTCTACTTCCTTCAGGACATCCTGTACTACTTTACACACTTCACGTATCGTTTTAGCAATGGTCCCCATTCTAGTCTGTACCCTTTCCCCGTAATATTTATTAATTTGATATAACATTTTAGACTGGGCCGCCAGCATATCTGGTGGCACCAGCATTATGGTATGGCACCTGATGGGGTCAACACACACCCGCCGTCGTTTCTGTACTGGGGCCCCGTCAGGTGAGCAAAATCGGCGGAGGCGCTAGGCTCTCGGGGGAGGGCTCAAACGAGACCGCCTAGTTCGTATATGTTTCCAACGAATGGGCTCGGCGCAGTAGCATGGGGTCTTTATGCTTATGGAATCGATACGTAGCTCCGCCCGGATTTTCACCGGCAGGAACGCCTCGAACTTGGGATACTCACATCTCATTATTTACACAGTTACTCTGTGAAAATCGCTTTATGTCTTATGATATGATTTCATTAATTTATTTTTTCTTTGTGTCTAGGAATTATGTAATTTATTCGTGCTGTCTCAGATTTCTCGCGTTTTATCTGTATTTTTTAATAACTGCAATTTATATCTAATCTTAAATTCAAAATTGAAGACATTCAGTAAGGGTTTTGATTTGCAGAGAACATTTAATTTCCACATTCACTCTCTCTCTGTTCTTTAAATCTGGACAGCCTATTAACTAAAGTTGCAGCAATTGGTTTTATAACTCGGGGATTTGCGCTTGCGTTTCGGTTGTTATCCTGGACTACCAAAAAGTTGAGGATGAAAATCGTTACATTTTAATAGTAACCCAAGTAACACATTTGGTCCCTTTATTACGCTTAAAGCTCTATAAATAACATATTACGACAACTTATAGAGCTAATTAGTTATGTTGAAGCTTTATTCAGTGCTAAATTACTTATAAAACAATTTGGTGGAGTAAGATTGCTGGTAAAACGTTCTCACAGCATAAATGCTATAAGGCTGCTTTATTGAAGCATCTTATACAGTTTGTCTTCTTACTGCACAAAAGGCTTGGTAAGGTTTTTTATACAGGGTATATTATAACAAGAACATCAAACGCGGCAAGTAGTTAGACATTGATAAGAAAAACAAGAAATCTATAACATTTTTTTCCAGTGTCGTGTAGTTTTCGAGAAAAATGCAAATAAAGAAGTGTATAATGTTTTTAGCACATAACAGTAGGATTTGTTATGCCTTCAAAACAAGTTGTTTTTATGTTATGTTAGTCAAAACAAAGAATCATTCGTTCGGGGAATCCCCCCCATTGAATCACGGATATTATAACCTAATAAACCAGTAAATGAAACATCTGGGCTAACGCATGATCAACACTTGTGTAAACAAGATCAGATCTCAAGCAACACTCTTATATTATCTAAGCTGTTCAAAATGTCAGCAACGTACGATATGACTAAATATATGGATAGGGGTGTTAGATGTTCATTTTCATTTTACTTCTCTTCTTAAAATGAACTAAATTAATGTTACTGTAATTAAATTACATTTTTTACTTTAGGTTAGCATAATTAATTAGTACTAATTATTAAATTCCATAGGCGATTGGAATTCGATGTGGAAAACTCTTACCCAATTTTTTACTATTGAAAGTTGTGATTAGATTTAACCATTTTTTTAGTAAAAAGATATGCAAGGTTACGGTTAAATAAAATTAAAATCCCGTTATAGACGAATGTCTTGTATAAATTTAAAGCTTAATACACAATTTTGTATATTTACGTTTTGTATTACAATTAGTCATCATTTGAGACCTGCATTTTAGTAAAGCAAAAACACTATGTCAACGAAGCGAAGCAATTTAATTTGCAATAGTACAATGTAACATAATTGGGCGATTGAAAAATGGTGGGTTTGGACAAGAAAAATACACAGTGAAATGTGATCTCATCATGTTTGTCTGGCTTTAAAATTTCAAACCTTGCACTTACATATACAGTTAACTTTATTTTTTATTAATGATATCAATATCACCATCAGCACGTTATAATTTTATA
The DNA here is from genome assembly GCA_929113105.1 of Agrypnus murinus. Classification (NCBI taxonomy): domain Eukaryota; kingdom Metazoa; phylum Arthropoda; class Insecta; order Coleoptera; family Elateridae; genus Agrypnus; species Agrypnus murinus. The sequence continues at coordinate 23,547,637 of OV816029.1, read as the reverse complement.
CGTACTTTTATAAAAACGTCGGTAAAATTATTACAAATTTTGACTAATCAAAAGACTTTATTAAGATTTTTTTATTCCAAATGCCATCATAAATGCACTGGTTAAGTCTGGTGCACACCCTGTATAGATATAAACTACTTAGATTTATAAGATGTGCAAGCCTTTATATAACATTTTTTTTGCAACTGTTTTAAAGCTTAACCATTTCTCTATAGTGGTTATATAACATTGAGTTTTAAAGGCTTTTAAAGCAAAACTTTACAGTAGTATAAAGTTATTTAAGCCAAATTTCATCTATATGTCAGCTTCAATACATATTTATTCTTAAATGTTTTTTAAAGGCTCTGAAATATGTATAACGAATTATTTATAAATCGTGTGATGATAATAATAGTAATAATAATAATTAGCTGAAATTCTCTTTGGAAGCTATGGAGCTGCACATATTACGCTGTTAGAGAATATATTTTATAGCCAAAATGAACCCCTGTCATACCTCATAACCTCTAAAAGACTCGCTTACATAGTTTGAGCGAAGTTCTATGTGTCTTTCATGTGCTATTTGTTGATAAGTGTTATTACCCTACAATATGTATCAATATCGGAAAAAGAGAATAAGCGATGCGGTAATTAAAAAGAAAGGTTAAATTCATTAACTGGAAGAATCAAACTTAAAAAAAATACTTGAGGAATTAAACTCCCAAGCCAGTAACAATAATTTATAATAATAAATAATAAATATTTACAGCAATCACCTACGAAGTATTTAGAATTTTTTAAAATATTATATTTTACTCTAAATTCTTTTATTTTTTTATAATTTCTAACAAAGCATTATAAGTATTCCCGTGATATTTCTATAATAATTATAACAACTACAAATCTGTTTTATTGAATCTGCTACTGACACTATAATATAGGTGCTTTGTAATTGCAAACTATAACGCACATTTAAAGCAATTTTTTACTGCATAAAAATGTGCATGCAGCCCTTATACAGTAACTTCTTAGAAGTTGTTTAACATGGTTTATAAAAGCTGGTAAAAAACAATACGAAAAGGTTACCAAAATGCTACAAAAGTATTTATGTACCCTTTACAGAATTTACCCAGGCTGTATATAAACTGTGCATATCTTGGACACATAGGTATTTCATTAATACTGGAAAATTGTTTTTAACTCTGAATTATATTAAGCTTTATAAAAATAAATAGAGATTAAAAAAAAGTTTCACAATATTTATTAAAATATAACCTGACAATTGTTTCGACAGCTAAGCTGCCATTATCAAAGGTAATATAAATATAAACAAACATGTCGCTAAGGTAAATACAAAAAAATAGATAACTAGATAAAAATAATAAGAATTAAATATCCAACACCCCTAACTTCCAATAATTTAAAATTACTGAGCTCAATCTGTTCATTTATTACAGGTACCCTGGGTTTGTGTTGGTACATCTCGACAGCTTCTAAAATGTCTAATTTGCGTTTGTTATTACAAAAATGTAGGAATTTGATATGATTTTGAAGTCATATGTGTGATTACCTTGTTAGAAACAAACATCCCGAAAAATCTAATTACGCCAAACACCTTTTAGAAGAGAATCGCACAACGACTCCCCAAGATAATATCCAATTTCTACATTTTTGTAATAAACTTACTAACCTCAGCCTTCCATATTTATAATACAGTTGGTGCATTACTCTCCTCTGCAGTAAGACGTCTAGTAATTTTTAATTTTTTACTTTTAATGTTTCAAGATGACATGCAATTTCAATGTCATAATAATTTTGTAAACATACAGTTTCGGCCTACTACAATATTAAATACATATATCTAATCTCTTTCTTTCATATTAAGTATGCACTTTGTTCGCTTCCACTCATGCCTGTTGTATATAATTATGGCCCCATCGCTATTGGTAATCATGTGGTTAACAATGTTGCAGGTAATTGCTGCCATCGCTCGTTTAGCATTGTGACCATTCTCATATCGTATCTTGTATATTTAAAACGCAAGATGTTTTTCTTTTTCTTTCTACAATCCGCCACTTATTCCTACTGAAGCAGTATTCATGATATTTTTCGCATAAAACGCATAAAAATAAAAGAAAGTTTGACATTTGTTTTCGATTCACTGTTTGCAGCGCCATCTGCTATTCCGCGCTGGACAGGATCGGAACTAGGTTGCGACTACCAAATACATTCAACGCTTGCAGTGGAAAATTAAGAATGAACGGAAATCTCTATTGGCCTATTCGACATTCCGTTTTATCTCAACACTTCGTCGAAGCTCGATGAGTTCAAACTAGTTCTTATAATTCTTTAAGATCTTTTTCTAAATAAGAAGAAACATACTAACGAGAGAATTATTCTAGAGTTACTTAGTTAGTATAACTACGTACGTCACGGGTACGAAATGAAAAAAACATAAATTATTGCCCTATTTGACATTTCCCAGGCCTTCGATAAAGTCTGGCTTCAAGGACTAATTTTCAAACTGATTCAGCTTAATTTCCCCAGTTATATTACCAGAATAATTACATCGTTTCTAACATATCTATTAGGTAACACTTTCTAAAACAACACTGTCAGATTACTAATACAATCATTGAGACTTTAAATCCTCTTAAATCCACTCATTTTACATTTGCTATCGTTTTATATTCGGTAGATTCTATTCGGTAGCAAAACTAGTTTTCAAAATCAAGTATGTCATGCTGTCGAAACCAATACTCTCAACTTTAGATTCCGCGCCATCTGGTTTTAATCGTCGTCGCGCAAGTTTCTAACTGTACATTTCATATTATTTTTGACTCGGAACTTCTCTATGAAATACCAACCCTGATATTCGAACATACTACCTACTTGTAATTCCATGCACCCTCGTTACCAAAGAAAAAAAGGGAAAACACAAGTCCTCGTTCTCAATTTTCTGCTCGTAATACAATACCCTCTTACTTGAAACGTTACAAAGACTATTAGATAACATGAAAAGGCAGCGAAAAGATCAAGCGAAAGTACGGCGATTACAAAAAAAATGACAATAGGAGCCGGACCGTTTGCACAGCAAAAAAGGCAAAACAAAATAATGTTTGTGTGCCGCACGGCGGGGCATTATTGTGACAGAAGAGGCTCTATTACCGGGCAAACCTCTTGTCATCTTAAAGAGGGTATTGAGGGATGATCCTCCCTCTTGAGAGATGTCTTTATTCTATTGTTCGGCATTGTCATGCTCATGATATACCTAAACTACATTTTTATAACTAAAGAATGTTTTAAGGAAACTGCATTACACTATTCGTTTATGTATAGTAACTATACTAGTACGTATATAATTTTCAGAGCTAAGAGAAGTACTTTACCGAGACATTGATTTTTGAAAAATTGAATATTGCATACACATTAATATTATAATAATAATTAACGTATTTTTAATTGACGATTAATTTTCTCTTAAATCCGCAAAAGTGCCAGTTACGAGTTTTGAGTCAGTAAACCCAGATTTTAGCTTTTGTAGTTAGTTCCGATTGTTGGAATCGTGGCAGATGAATTGAAAATTTTAAAATAATTAATAATGTAATATAAAATTTAGATATCTTAAGTATATGACAAATTGCTTAAAAACATGGCAGAACTCTTAGTCCAAGTTATATCTATCGTATTGTGATCTTATATCGATCGCAATGATCTAGAACAGCGGCAGATCCAGAATTTTATTAAGGAGGGGGTGGGACTAAAGTTTATCAAATGCACAAACTTGCAATACCAACTTCACCAAGCTTCATTTTATCCGGTGTAAGTTTAGAACCAAAGGGGGAGGTATCTCCCACTGATCTTAAGACAGCAAGGCCATATGATGTTATTTTTTATTATTTTATCCTATATATTTACACTGAAAAAAGATTAAAATAACATCATATTAGCAGCCTTGCTGTCCTAGATCATTATAAAATCAATATTATGTACAATCGCAGCCAAGAAAAATCGAAACACCAATTTCCGTCTGGTTATAATTTTTTTTATAATCTTACCTACTGTAGTAATAACTTATTTAAAAGTTATTTAAATGCAATAGAAATTTTTGCAATAAACTACAGTAAACACAGGTGTAGATGTCATATATTTTTAAAGCCTTTTTAATTACATAAAAGACGTTGGTGTTTTCAGTTTTTGGCCGCGATTGTACCTTGTCGCTAGCATTTCCAAATCAGTTCTGGATATAATCTGATAATTAAATAATACTTATTTTCTATTCGATTTAGAGTTTTAATATATTCTTTATTTCCAAATCTCTACGTCTATAGGATGCCGTTGGGTAATTTTCCGACAAAAAGTAATCTTTGGTCTAATTTTTGTGGCTTTAAAAATATAGTAAGTTATTTTTATGGAATACCACTATTTATCAGGCAAGTGTCCTAATGTATAAACTTGAGCCTGTTTTCAACGAGAAAACATTTAAACACCTGTCTAAGAATTTTACCCCAGCCATTGAGGTAATTCTTAGAAATGCTTGGGGTAATTCCTAGACACCGACACATTTTGAAAGACTTGTATGATCTCCTATATGGGTCCCTATCAAACGTGTATGGGAGGGTTTTGTAACTCAGGTTTAGCAGGTTAAAAGTCCCTATGAGTGGTGGAATTTCCTCAGATTCGGCTAAATTCCAGTTGATCGCTTATGCTTATATGATTTATAATTTACCCAACTTATTATTACTTTACCCAAAATAAGCAAAACATTATGTTGAATTTTTGTCCAATATTTTCTGTGACCCCCATTACAAATCATAGTATACAACCGAACTTAGTTTTTAACCGTTCTCATCTTTACCTGGGCAAGACGAATCAACTAAACTTTGTAACATAGACCCGTTCCTAGGGTAGTTGATGCACTGATAGAGGCTAAACTGTTTGCCGCCCCAAATAAGTAAGAAGCAAGAATAATCTATTTAACAAAATTAATAGGTGATAGTTTGTTTGAACATGATCAATACTTAAGCAACATGAAATAACAATTTTATCCATAATAAATAATAAACAATAAAAAACAAGGTACCCTAAAATCGATGAACACAAAAATTGAGATAGCAGTTTTATAAACAAAAATGGTTTCCTTTTATTAGGCACTTTCTATTAGGCCGCATGCGCATGCGTTTTTGTGTTCGCGGGAAAAAGATAAATCTATCAATTCCCGCTAAAGGCAGCTCGCATCTTCTCGTCTTAAAAGAATTTACTAAAAAGCAGAGGCGGCGCAGGTGCACATTGCTACCAGATCAGCTCACTGGTCGGAGCGAGGTTGCCTATCCACCCTCTACTAGCTAACTCAGGACTAGTGCCGGAGCAATTGACTTAACACGTTGCTCACCCGCCGGTACCGTAGTACCTCGTCCAGCAATAGGACTATTCCCCAGCTATGCGCTATTGCAAAGTGGGGCCACTACCCGATCGAATCCAACCTCAATTGTGGCGGGACTTGGTTTTTTAATGGTTTTGCTATCCCGATCTACCAATTTTAGGCTTGGTGGGCCCTGGACAGAGCTTCGTTTAAGTCTACACGTTATAGACTCCTTATAGACGTTACTCAGGTCGGAGCGAGGTTGCCTATCCACCCTCTACTAGCTATCCAGGCTAGTACCGGAGCGATTAACTTAATACATGCTTACCCGCCGGCACCCCCCGTCCTCTTTCATTCATGATCAAGTGCCTCGTCCAGCATTAGGACTATTCCCCCAACCTGAGTCAGTACATCGGAACATTCTGGTCCTCTTTCATACCATACATTCCTTTACCGACCCAAGGTTGGGGCCACTGCCCGATCGAATCCAACCTCAGATGTGACCGGACTTGGTTTTTAAGTTTCGAGGCTACTTTGTAGGGCCCATCAAAGTAACGTCCCGGTGTGTACCCGTTAAGGTGAAGTTGTCTTGGACGTGAGAGGCTGTGTATCTTCGCATCCACTTGCTCTACAGATTATTATAATTTGTTTTACGTGGGGTACCCGTATCAACATACCCCCACGTTCCTTCCAGGAGGTAGTGATTGGGATACGCCCAATCAGCGCGCAATTGCGTAGCAATTGCTCCCAGTCTGCTCACTGGTCGGAGCGAGGTTGCCTATCCACCCTCTACTAGCTATCCAGGCTAGTACCGGGGCGATTGACTTAACACGTGCTCACCCGCCGGCACCCTCCCGTCCTCTTTCATACGGGGCTAAGTACCTCGTCCAGCAATAGGACTATTCCCCCAACTTAACTCAGTTGAATAGAGAGAGCCCTCCAGTCCTCTTTCATACCTTCATAAGCTCCTCCCCGAGACAGAGGTTGGGGTCACTGCCCGATCGAATCCAACCTCAATTGTGGCGGGACTTGGTTTTTAAATGGTTTTGCCACCCCGATCTACCAAATTATAGGCTTGGTGGGCCCTCGACAGCGCTTCGTTTAAGTCTACACGTTATAGACTCCCAGTGTGTACCCGTTAAGGTGAAGTTGTCTTGATTGTGAGTGGCTATGTATTCGCTTCAACTCTCCTTAAGTATAATGGCTTTCAGAGCTTCTCCCAACCGCTGTACCCGGCTGCAGTCCGGATCATAGGGTGGTCGGGATAGCTCCTAAGCACATTTACCTGGCGGCATGCAGTTTCCCATCTGCCCGGGATAAACCTCACTTCGATTCTCCTCACTTAGGATTCAGTCAAACAGCGGGTTCCTTTGGTGACCATAAATGACCTCGGTCAAACAGCGGGTTCCGTTGGAGACCATAAATGACCTCGGTCAAACAGCGGGTTTCATTGGTGACCATAAATGACCTTATCCAAGGCGAGATTCGAATCCGCCCACACCGGTATCATATACCAGGGCTCGCCCTGATCGGTATGAGTAACCGTCGAGAATTTTCACGAATTTCTCTACCACACACTTGACCTGACAGCTTCGTCCATTACCCAGTTTCCAAGGAAACTAGGATAGGGTAGAAGACAGCCAGTTTTATGGGTGAACGTCGTGTGGTCTCCCGAACACCCAACACTTGCTCTACAATAATAATTTCTAAATAAAGCTGATTTATTGATCTATGATGGAGGGCACCCTGCAAGACATATTACAGCTTGCAACTGTTTCTCCGCCATATATATTCATGTCCATCTGGAGAATTTTAAACTAATCCTGGTTTAATTCTAGAACAAAATTCGATTTCAGTTATCAACAGTAAGCATGATTTTGGACGAAAGTCAACCTGACAATTTTGTGCTTCCTAGCAAGCAGTGGTGCTACCGGATGACTTCTACTGTTCAATTCGACTCCATTCAGTCTTCATCTGATGCTTACTCTAAGCTTCTTTTATAGTCCAACGAAGAACTCAGATGGTCACCTTGAGTATCAAGTTGAACTGTTCAAGTTCGACTATTTTTGGCAGACAGAATAACCCAATACTATGAAATGCTGGATCTTCTTGACCTGGACTATCGCTACAGTGCTAGTCTCCTCAAGAGCTATTGCATATTTACTAATAGGCAACTTCATCACTAATTGTTGCGAACATATTCCAAATTTCGGGATATATTGGAGTCCGTGATTACCGTCTCTAAAACACTATTTCACTTTTACAGTTTTACATTTAATTGGATATGTTCTTGTATCTTTTGTAAGGATTAATTAGGTAATTCACTTTTCTCTATTGATTTTACAAAACCATTGATTTTAATACCCTTTAATTTTATTACGGAATTAATCCGTAATCAGGTTAGATGCGTGTCGATCCGAATGGCTTTGCTCAGTATCATCCGTCATTATATTCTACAGTGTAAAGTAGTCGGATCTCGACATTCCGTTTATCAACATTCTAATTCTGAAAACAGTCTTCCTATCCAGAAGGACTCGCTAATAAACTGTTACTGTTTAATTGCTTTGAGGGACTTTGCTACGGTATAGGTGGTCATTACTGTAGAGTTGCAAAACTGTTTTGGTAACAACATTGCAGCTAAACCAGAAGATACTCGAGCTGTATTGCCAAAGGAAGAAATACATGAACTCATATGAATTTATCAGCCAATTATTGTACTGTACTGTACTGTATTGGGGGCATGAGCGTCCTTCATACTAATTTTATACTACTCGGGAATCAAAAGAAAGAAAGAAAAAAGAAGAAACAAGCCATTTACTATAAACCAACACGCAGTAAATTGTTTCGAGAAGTGATTTTTATGTGGTTCAAAACTACTCACTTATTTGTCCTCACATAAAGAGCAATGTGTGGACGGATATACCACATTTTTTTGGTGTGGAACTCAAGAAAGTGAGTGCGAACGTTCGCTTTTAATTTATGGGGCACTTTGGAGCGGGATCAACTAAACACTTGTCAAAGAAGTGTTTTCCGAAAGCACCGGTCTCGGCTGCTTCTTAATGAATTATTCTAATATTAGATTAGAAACTGCTTTTTAGTATAGCTTCATTAACGCTTTGAGCGGGAAAGTTAATTGGCCACGAAGATTTACTATATTCCGCAATTTAATTTGGTTACAACTAGGTGGCTTTTTATAAATTTCAGTTTTAATATGAAGAAGAGGAAAGAATTAACGGAAAAATTAGTTTTTAAAAGCTATTTAAATTTAATAATCCTTGTGATCTTTTTTGAACATAAAAATTATGGGTTATTATAAATGTGCTGACATGTTGTAATGTCATGTAGAGGATAATCCCTGAAATTAACCTGTCATAATAATAAAAGGAGCAAATAGACTATACATTATTAGGGTTTTGAAATAAGCTTTCTATATCCGAGGGGTTGTATTTCTGTTGTAATGTAACACTCTACTTATAGATAACAATAGCAAAAGAAAACCATTCGTTCAATCTGAAATTTTAAGATTTAGGGGTAAATAATTGTAGGGTTCGGATTGCAGCAGCTGGTATAAAATCATATGTTCAGTATTTTGATTGAGAACCATGCTCTTCATCACTTTTTTCGCGGACCGAAGATTTCGTAACTTAAAAGTTCGTTACTGAAACCGATCGTCGTCTGTCCGTCCGTATAGTTTCATTCACATTTGGAATTTTAAAATTTTAATTTCAGATGAAATAATTCAGTGAAGTTCAGTTTCAGAGTTTTTGTGAACTAAGTTTCAAATTTCAATAGATTCGAAGATACGCATTTGCTGTATTCAAATCTGGCGTCACACCGTCAAAAAGTCCGATTATTCCGTTTTTATTTTGACTTTTCAGTTTCATGGATTGTTTCAAGATGTCAATCCTTCAGGCATGTATTCATAATTCAAAGATTTTGTATACATCTATATATACTGTTATAATAGTTTATGGGGGCGGTAGAACATACATACAGTTGGTATACGTTATAAAGATGCAGAATATACACAACTGTACTACTTGCTTACCTTTTAATTGAAATAAATGTTCCGACTAAGTAAAATTGTTGGGGAAAGTCTAACTCTTTACTTTACAAATCGAGACTTTCTCAGGCGGGTCGCTTCTATATAGGTCTAAATTTTTATATATAGGGACACAGTAACATAAAAACAGATACACAAAGTATCTGTATATCTCAATAATGACAACACAACTTTCTTTTATACTTTAACAAATACCAAATAACAAAAAACGAAACAAAAAGAAAATTAAAACTAGATACCAAAATTAAAAGATAGAAATGCTGCTTAAATTATGAAATTATCTCTATATATTTAAATGCCATTACGTATGTATATAAAAAAATTTTGATTACTAGATTCTAGCTTTATAATCTTATCATTTAAATTTTCCTTTATATTAATCTCAAAATAGTTTAGTATTCTTTATTTGGAGATGAATACTTTTAATATTCTCAGAATCTTGAATTACTAAAATTAAAATTAACTACTGTTTAAAAACTCACTTTATATATTTAAATATTTTTTAAATATTTGCTTGCCAACTGTATTTTTATAAATTCCCAAATATTTGCTGTCTGTATATTTCCACAAAAAGGACTTTACTAATTGGAATTCCAAATCCAGTCCAACTCGATTTTTAATCCAGTCATAAAAAAATATAAGTCCTTCTTTATTAGCCATTAATATAATTTTCATCGCAGAATAAGTCAACACTTGATTATTTTAAACACTTGTTAAATAATCACTTACATTTATCGGGCTTTATTAAAACTTTGAGCACTTTGACGTTTCACAAACATAACAATAACCTTAACATTTTGACATTTGCTTTTACATTTTTTAACTTAAAAGATTACCTTAAATTTATGTTATGCTCTGTAACAGATGTGCACTTCTTTAAAGTTGAAATTAGAAGAGAATTGCTACAAAAATGGCGGTGCTTTTATATCTTTTTGGTAAACAAATGAACTTGATCCTAAATTTTTATTGAAACAAATGAGCACTGTCATTTGATTTACAACATAACCAAATTATTGTTTATAAATTTTAATTAATCCTAAAACTAATTAAATGAATTCTTGTTTTTATTACGCAACAAGGCCTTCAATAAATGTCTATGACATCTTTAGCTCCTAAATGCATTCATTAACTTAATTACTTAAAAGTATCTTTTCACACCTTCCTATCTTCACAAATTATATCCCAACAAACAGTATTTGCATGTTTTTACGCATCAACAATATGAAAATTCAAGCCAATTTACAGTATTTCAATATACGATTCAAAATCGCAACATAATTATGTTTGTTTATCTGATATCATTAATAAAAAGCAGTCCCTACATTGAAGATAGCTTCAATTATGTAGTAAAGAAACAATCATCCACCAAAACTATTTAACCAAGAACTGTGAAATTTTGAAATATAAGAAACTATGGTGTCTAGTTAACATGAAAACGCAGTTTTTTCTATTACTTTCTAAGGTAAGGTAGTAAATACTTTTAAATCTCCCTATTATAATACACCTTGTCTGTTTTAGGTTAAATCTTACCATTAGTTTTGGTCTAAACTTAATTCAAATGCAAAATTAAATAATCATCGTGTACTAGTGTGCACATTAACTTGATAAAATACAAATCTTTCAAATTATAATCTTAAAATTGAGGTTATGCAACCAATCTAATGTGTCTCCTTGAAATTGCATGCATAAGCTTATTTAAAACTATTGAGTGGGTGAATTTCTTATTTCGTATGTCAAATATGACAATACATACATATAAACCGTGTTAAAGAGATTCAGAGTTCGAGAATTCGTAATGTTGGAGCACATTCAAAGGAGTGCCATATAACTCCGCACTATACCGGGTGACAATGGAACTACGCCCAAGCTGATATTTTCTTTATTCATGAACCGAATTATGACTGATTTCGTACAGAGATATTAAACACAATTTTGGATATATTAACAAGTCTAGATGATCGGCTTCCTCCTTCACCGAAAATACCAGTAACTTGGATTTCTTAAATGTAACACTCTTTAAGTTTTGGCATTTTTGGAATCTACCAGCGACACAGGAAAAAGTCTGGTGCCGTCAAATTAGGCGACCTCAGTGGTCAAGCGATATTGCAGCCAGTAAAATAAGACAACCTGGAAACATCTATAAAAGATTGATGGTTTTTCTGGCTGTATGATATGAAGCGCCGTCCTGTTGAAAACATATTAACAATATTCTGTACGAGATTTTTGTTGCACGCAACAACACTTGACTTATTTTTGTAATATTTGGCATTGAACCATTCTACTCGTTCCTGCATCGTGTAGTGCTCCATGTCTTTTTGTCTTAATATTTTCGCAGTCGACTGTTAAAGCAAGACTAAAATTATTATTATTACTATTATTAATCTATCATGTAATACATTTAATAAAGAAGATAGAATCGTGACCTGAGAATCGTAGGGTATTAAGATACCCTAACATTTTTTTATTTTGGGGTTTTTTTCCGTTATAGTGTTTATTAACGTCTTCTACACCTTTATGATTTAGCGTTTTGTAGGAAAACTTACTAAAACTTATTCAATTTAGAATGGAATGTCATCCTTCTTCATTTCGTCTAATGTATCCATGAATCTTTGACGCATCTTCCTGCAAAATTTACAATTTGCACTTAGAACCCAATGGTTCTCATGTCACGATAATATTGGAAAATATAAGAAGAATGCTTAGTCCATTCTAATACTAGACAGCAAAATGTCCATAACGCTCACCTCATTCTCATGTTGAATAACCAAATTTATTCGTTGGACAAGGTAACATTTCGAACGGGTTCTGCCATTTCATCCACAAACGTATTGTCTTTGTCGCATCAAGGACCAAGAGTCCCCCACCGCAAAAGGGATAAACAAGTGTCCTGGATCAATCATTTTCTTGTATTTTTTTCATTTATCGTTGTTGTTAGTGTCGTTAGCTACAGCCCCTAGTTGACAAGTTGACAAGTGCGAAGATGTGACAAGTATGTCCGGACAAGTGGCGTCCCAAACTAAGTGTGCTCCATCCTCTTTACAAAGGCCGAGTAACTCCAAAACCGAAAGCTTTTTGAATGATATTAGTTTTACGATGACGTAATTGCCGACTAGCACTTTTCAAACGGGACCAACCAGGCATTCCTTGTTGATCAACTTTTCCTCTACAAATGCAAAGGTGCGGTTCAAATAAATTGTATCGGAGGCGTATAGCAACCTGCTATTCGGAACATGTTGTTGTTGTTTCACTGATCTCAAGCAAAGTAATTCATTTTAGTTAGAGACGTTAACGTTCAGATCTGAGCTAGAAATAGCTTTTACAGAAGAAAGGCAGCTAGCCAATATTTTTAACTTTCTGTATTCCAAGTCCAAGTTGAAAGAATCTCATTGTCATATAATTGAATAACATCCTGAAAGTCATTTAAAGCTCTGAGAATATAAGTGAGCTTCGAGATGATGTAAATGTTGAAGAAGGCAATATGCAATACGAATATTACCCATACGACCATATCAAAGTTCCTAAGAGATCAGTAAGATCAGTAGCTTTTGGAATCAAAGGTCGTCTATTCGGATTACAGGAGCAAAAAATATTTCACACTATTGCGATTAATTATAAGTCATAAGTGTTGGCACCTGACAACAATATTTCTGAAGTCGGTAAAAACTGAGTCAACTGTTATATCGTCTAGAAACCAAGCATTAAGCTCAGATGATAGTTCTTTAATTAAAGTTTAGTTACAAGACAAAAAGTATAGGTTCTGCAGGATTACCTTGCTGAACTCCAACTTTAGATAAAGTGTTCTTAGTTCCAAAAGGTGAATAGTTGGTGGTCTTGACTTTCAAATTTGAATTGTGTCAGCTACTTGCCAGAAGATTAACATAACTTTTCCGTAGATGACGCTAATTAGTTGCAAAGTCGACTTGGACAGGACAAAGATAACTTATAATTGAATCATGCCTATTTTGCCAGCTAATTTGGCTGTTAATTTACGGTATTTTGTAGCCATAGCTATTGGGCGGATCTCACTATATTTTTTTCGTAAACCACAGAAGGGGACAAATACTGAGGACGTAAGCTATCAATAGATCTAGCAGAACCGTTTCGAAACTTCAGTTCAAGCTCTAGCATTATCTTTGTTTACGGATATTGGCTCTACTGTAGGCGTATGTCGAGAAAAATATTGACTAAATGACTATAATATACCTTATAAAATATGATGTTCTCCATGATCTTAGTAGTGTATTGTATAGCGTGTTGGACTTTCACCCAAGCGGACCAGGTTCGACTCCTGATACCGGCAGATCTGGTTAAGGTTTTCTGCAGTTTTTCCTTATCTGTGACACAAATGTGGAATTTGCGCTGTTCCATCTGTAAGTCGGCTGCAGCCGCATGTTGGGCCTACTTAATAATAATAATCGCCCCCTCCCTCTCGCACAAGCTTCATAGCTTCTGGGGCCTGATTTCTAGGTTATGGGTTGTAGTAATTATTATTACCTTTACAGACATTAGTATTTATTCTTCTTTTGGTATGTCACTTTGGCACGGAAATTAAATTAACTGAAGCTGTTAATTTGGGATAGTAGCAAAAAGTGCGTGTTTAACGCTTTTCAATCCAATTTGAGATGATAAATCTATAGTTAATTTCTTTTGGTAGAACCATGAGCGTGGTAGACCATGGATATAAGAGCCATGGCATCTTCTGAAGTATCTGTAAACATTGCAGAAGTTTAAATTATTGAAAAAAATTGTTGCGCGCGTAGCTTCCTACTTCCTGTGGACATTCTCAAAATGGGTTTTGTCAGTTCTGAAGGGTAGTTATCTTTGCATTGTAACGATAAGTGTTCACTTTTGAAAATGCTAGTTTTAGTTTTACTAGTTTTTCACCTTTATCCATTTTCTTCATTATCCAACCACAAGAAACAGGCGATTGCCTGCCGCTGCCACCAATACCGACCTACTCTACTCTGCTATAGACCAACAACCATCAATATCCACAGACACGTTGTGCTGTTTTTATTGATTTTGCCAATTATTTCTTACTGTTTGGTTTTTTACTTGGTGTTTGTTGGATCAGTATTTTTAGCTAATTTAAGAATAAGTGTGGGTGTGGATTTGATTGCCTTTCTCTTTTCCTTTGTCAGATATGTCTAGAGATTTACATTAATTTGGCCAGAAAATAATAAAAAAGAAATAGTACAAGCTTTGATGCAAAAAATCTTAATTTATGATCGAATTAAAATTCCTATTAATTTTCATATCATCATTTTCATATGTTCAAAAATAGGAAGAAGATTGTAAACAATAAATTAAAAAACTCATAAAACCGTGTATATAAGTACATGCAGTACGTATATACTAACATCCCAACTGTAAACAAAATAAACATAATTCACTACCGTAATTTAGTCAAAATTAATTGGCCGTTTGCATTATGGTATTTTTTAGCAAGTTCTTCTGACGAATGATGAAGATGTCTGTAGGGAGATCAGAATTAGCGCGGCATTTGGAACTCATATACCATGTGCTGTCTGGAATGCATCCAAGCTTGACGTTGCACACACACTTTGTTAAGTCGCTCGTATAGTCTTACTATACCATTGTGTTAATGGATTTAATTAAAAAGGCGAAAAAAATGTACAAAATAATTTTATAAAGTTTTTATTAAGTCGAAAAATCCAAATAGTTCCAATATTGATCTGATCCAAAAATAACCAAAGAATTTTCTATCTCTAACTGTGAATTTAATGAGGTTAAGTTCAAATACCTAATCGAAAAAGTGTGTGTGTTCAATAAATACACTTAGCTAAATTATGAAGAAGCATCCCACACACACGGAATACATAAATCTCAGTTAAAAGGAAAAAAGGAAATAGGGCAGTCGATGACTTCCATACATGAATAAAATTTTACACATAGTCTGCACCTGCAAGTTCCAGCTTAAGGGTGGCGCCAGGTTTTGGATGTCTTTTCGCTACGTTACACTTTATTGTAGGCAGAACGGTAGTAGAAGAAACCTTTTAAAAGCGATTTTTTGTTAATATTAGTGTTGACAGATGGTCAGATTTTCTGGTCAGTGTTAAAAAGAGCTGCTTTATATTTCCTAAAGACTTGTAATATGATATGAAGTGGATAGAGTTGCAAGGATAGATCAAATGTTACATAAAGATTTTTTTGGACATTTCCTGCCATTCAGAAAATTAATTTTAATACTTAATTAAAATACAAGTATACATAACCTAAAAGATAAAAGTATGAAACTTTTCAGCTGCGATCCCTTACCATAATTTCTAAGAATCGCTCTGTAATATCTAACAAAAACCATTGTTATAACTCAGCCAGAAATATTTTAAAGATCTGTATCATAATAGGGATGGGCACTGTTTCACTGGTTTTATTGTCATTAAAACACTGAAAAAAAAATAATTTCCCATAGAAGAATGATGCTTGTCACAAAACGTCCCACAATAATAATGTATTAACGGCGCCGAGGACCTGCTGAGTTCCCCAAAATAAATTTTATATATTTCAAACATCACTCCTGTTTGAAGAAATGGATAGAGAATTATCACATCTTTAAAACAATAGAAATACGTGTTATTGATTGGTTCTATAAAATTTTCCAAAATTATTTGATTGGGGCTCGTTCTTACCCTCAGGGGTTTCACTCTTTAATAAAAATATCAGAGTCAGAATGTAAATAAACGTGCTGTAAAATATTCCTGGGAGCTATTTTAAATGGTTATAATTTACTTCCTTATGGGTGTTCCAAATTAGAAGATAATTCTGTATAATTTGAACGAGCTTTGGTGGCGCTTGCATATCCGTATCCTGTTAGCTAACTACCCGCACATGGCTTGGATTACACTTGACTGACAGACGGTTTTATGCAGGGAGGTCTAGACGTCAATGGATGTTGCAGAAAATAAATTGCAGTTACCTTGTTGACAAAATGATTAAAGTAATTATCCAGCTAAAGAGTGGAAGAAGCTATTTAACTTTATGGTAATGCCTTTTCTATATTCATGTAACCTAATACCTGCAGCGTCGACCTATGGTTATAAAAGATATATTACCGTGACTGATGATATTCATTTGGATATTCTATCCAAAAAGTTGATATTATTATATATATGAAATTTTATGATTATATTTGATTTAGAGATGAATTGATCTACACATTAATCGAGCTTAAAAACCTACCGCTCAAACTGATGTCGTCATTTCTGCTATATACTACCAATTATCGAAGGCGTTCCTCTACAGCTACACAAACTATCAATAACTAATTAACTATTGTACGGCAGAACTCAAACGTGGGGTTGCGTCTTCATACGACAAGGTGACATCCTTGGCTATATTGGTACGGTTCAAAATTGGAACTTCAAATGGTTACAAAGTTGTGCCTTGGTTTTTCTTGTAAAACAATATAAACAATTTGATCTTGAAGGTAATGACTTAAAAGATTTTTGGACATCGTTAATCCTTAGACAATCCTTTACATAGTTTGGATTACCAGAATCATTTTTAGTGCAATCTAGCGAGTTTCATTTATACAGGGTGTTACACTCAACATTCATATACTCTGAACAGATGATAGTACACATAAAACGCAACAAAAATGCTTAATATCATTAGTGGCTATCTTTCATAATAACTGAGAAAAAAATTGTTTTTGAAAAGTGGTATTCGATAAGTATATATCCATCTCTCTGAATGGAGTCAATAATATTCAATAATTTCCAAAAATACTCAAAGTCATCTCAATTAAAATTGTATTAACCATAAAAAATTAGAAATTAATAAAAATTTGTTACATACATACATGTCTCGGCAATTTAATTCAAATTTTCAAGAATTTTTATGAATTTCTAATTTTTTAAGGTTAATAAAATTTTAATGGAGATGATTGAGTATTTTTAAAAATTTTTGAAAAGTGGGTTGGTGGTCACTGGTTTAAGAATCACAGTTGGAGCTGTATGTACCTAACTGCATTTTCAACGTTATATCTGATACATTGATGCATGATGCTAGGTGATGTCACAGTTTGTTTTGACTATTTTTCCAGCAGTTCCCAAAAGTTGACCTTTTTAACAAATTTTTTCGATGTGCGTATAGTCATAAATGGTATAAAGATTTTTATTCCCATTGACGAGTATTATCACCTGTTCAGGTAATCCAGATAATCACCTGTTCAGAGGATGCGAATCTTAGACGAAACACCCTGTATACTATGATACTAAATGTGGCAAGTTTGAGCATTGTTTATGCAACTGGAATCCATCAGTCTTCATCAGTGGTGTTCAATCAACGACTTTTCTAAAAGTGAAAATTTTAGGTCCTAATAATATGCTGAATAGAGTCTGAATAGAGACCTACAGTCTTGAATGATTCAGTCTTGAAATTTGAAGAGCAGGGTTCACTTGCAGACATAGCTGGGCCACGTACTCACAAAGTATTTCATTTGTATTGAGTACAGACGAAAGCACCAAGGCAGAAACACTTTTTTCACTGAAGACGCGTTCGTACCCGGTTTACCCGCTCGTTTGTGGCCATGAGAAGAGCAAAAGCAAACTCACGAAACGATCGATGTTCAGTCAACTTGCGACGCTGCAAATTGCGGCCAATAATGGCCCTAATAATTGAATGGTATCAATTACACCTTAAGCTAGGATTGAATTTCTATCGCGAAAATGACTAGGAAACGCAACGTTTTAAACTTGACGATGTGTTTTTACTTCATTTAATTTCAATCGACTCTATAGGGTCTGTTTTCAGAGAAAATTATTTATTGTTAGCGGTTACCTGCTCGCTGGTTACCAGCGCGTGTTGTCGCTTATTTGCCGCGCTGGTAGAACACAGTCACAGCAGAAAACCTGCTACATATTGACTATTTCGTTCGCGTTTATTCGTAAAAAGATCAAGTTTGATTTTACAACTTCAATACGAAAATACCATCTAATGCCAACGCGTTGGTAGTGGAAAAGCAATACATTGGGCATTCTCGTAAACGGTACCCTTGTGTGCGTCTACCGTGTGCGTTTAATAGCATCATGGATATATTCTTCTCACTAAACGGCGATGGTAACAAACGCGCAAGTAACTGGCGTTCACAATGTTCGTACTCTTTTACACTACTATTGACGTCACTGAAAGGTTTTCTAAGACTGTCTTTATAGTAACCAATTAAAAAGAGATCTTGCAAGGTTTTGTGAAATTATGTACGCAGATTAAGTAAAAGTATTTGCAGTCATACAATCAAATTAGCTCAAAAATTCATACGCATTAAAGTTATCACATGCCGCAAGATTTCTCAGCGGCCTTAAGTCTATTTTGCGCCTAACCTAGCAAATATGGTATCGTTGGTAAGCTGTTGGGACCAGTATTACGAAAATGGCGAATAAGATGCGTACTGAGCATTTTAGATAATATCTCGCTGAAGCTTTGTTTTACAGGAAAAAGAGTTACGTCTACTTTAACTGAATATTAGTTAGAAGATTGGAGGACATTTTTATGCAGCTTCATCTGACAATCGCCAGAAACGTGACATTCACCTCGTAAATTGGAGCTGTTGTTATACTGTATTTTGGAGAACTATTTTTAGTATATTTCTTTACATACCCATGTGACTTGGAATGGAGAAAGGGGGTTAGCGACCCAATCCGCGTTCAAGCAATAAGAAAAATAGAATATAATATAGTTAGTATAAAGGATAAAGAAGAAAAAATAATTACTGAAGAAACCAAAATAATGGACAGACGGAGACAACACTTCAAAGAGTTAACAGAAAATGCAACAAGAATTATAGAAGAAAAAGTAGAGAATATAGAATAAATCAAGAATAAATGCAATGGACATGAGATTTTTAAGGAAAATAGAAGACAAAACAAGAAGAGATAGAATATTGTAGAAATGGATGGTAAGTACAGAATGGGAAGACCGAGGAAGGCCTGGAATGAGGGAATCAAAGAAGAATACAGAGAGAAAAGTAATCGAATGGAAAGAAGTCGGACAAATGTCACAAGATAGAGAAGGATGGAGAGAAAAGAAAGAACAGTAAAGTACATATAGCCTTACACTTAACGGCAGAAAGGCAGAGAATTAAGAAGAAAAAGCAGAACTGATGGTTTAATTCTTTGTAATTTGTATATATTCTAGGTCTTGATAACGAATACAAATCGTTATCGAAACGGCTTGATGAATTTGTAAAAAATAAATTTGGGGACTGAGCCCCATGAAGTTTTATTCAATTTCTAAAACTATTAATTATTCATCTTATAAAAAACAGACAGTTGTATTCTCTCTCGTATACACGATACCTGGCTTTCCTTCGAGTGATAATAACATTTGAGATTTCCAAATTGCTCTTAGGCTCTTGGGAGCTCACTTTTCGCCCTCTATGTCCACCGGGCATGTGCCCGGTAGTCCGGCGGGCCAGTCCGACACTACATGCCGACCATGAATCACAAAAATTAGCAGTCTGGATAAATGAAAAACCGTCGAACAGCAAACATCATCTCTGTGAAGATTATACCGGGTGGGGCAAAAAAACGCATCCTGTTTAAAGGTCTCTCATTTTATGTAGAATTAAATGTATGGGACCGCCGTTCTCAGTGTCCACTCTCTATAATCTTCTTTTAAATTGCAAAATTGCTTTTCTAATTACCTGAAGGCTTACTTCCGGCCATACTGCCTCAATCCTTTCTTGTAACTTTTTCAAGCTTTCAAAAGGTTCTCTTCATCCCAGGTAAACCTTCTCCTGCAGAGCGTTCCAGATTGAATAATCCAAGGGATTTAAGTCAGGGGAATTTGGTGGCCACTGGTTTGCTGTTACAAATTCCGCTACATTTTCTGCCAGAAAAGTCTGAGTTAATAGTGCTCTGTGTGCTGGAGCACTATCCTGTTACGTACACTGAAACGTATTTTTAATTAACAAGTTTGTGGTATACGCCGTTCATGTGTTTTTGGCTATAACTATCCAAAACTCTAGAAATATGATTTTCATTTAATTAACAAGTTTGTAGTATACGCCGTTCATGTGTTTTTTGATATAACTATCCAAAACTCTAGAGATATGATTTTCAATACTTTCCCAATACGTACTGCATCAATTTCAGCATCATCCGCCTTCCTATCTTACCACAGTAAGATTGCAAACAATGCGTTTTTTTTCGCCCCACCCGGTATAAAGAGAATGCAAAACTGAATTGCCGTTACAACTCCAAGTTTAATTATCCTAGTTAAATGTTACTTTGATTCTATCTGATTTTGGTAGTGCTTATTGCAGAGTATCAAATTTTCCTGATTCCCATATGTGACCATTAAAACCATTTTTTTGTTAAATGAGGATGGTAGTTGCAAGGGGATGGTTATTTCTAGGTCGTAACTATATGATGTTACTTATTTCTAGAATGATTAAAATTTCGCTTTGTAAAGTTCAGGGATTACATTCCTACCGATAACTGTTGGACTTGGATTTCGAGCACAGAGACAGCAAAAACAATTGATTCACACGTAACCTATTTTTTTATTGATGAAATGCTGTATGTCGTCGACTCTCGATAAAGTCCTAGGTGGTCAAAAGATACCCTTTTGTGTAGGGCGTTGTCTCTAGGCAGTCTAGAGTGTCTAGATGATACATTGGCACAGATTCGTACGTTGATATTCTGATAACGTACTTTACGTACTGTAATATACTAAGTGCTTTCAACTGAATCATTTCCTTAAAAAATGTCACAATGAAACGTTATTAAAGAATAGATCGGTAAATTTTTGTGAGTATCATTCATCTTTATCATTATCGACATTGATGATTTACTTAAGAAATTGATGATATCTAAATTTTTTAAACTTTTAGTTGCATTTATCCAATTCTAGATTTTTTCCCACATAAAAAATGACTCTGACATTCCAAATATATTTGTGGTTAGTTCTAAATTCATTTTTCTTGTGGTTTGAAATGGCGCCATAGGAACGTGACACAAACATTATTAATTAATGATCGCTTCAAACTAAAATAATATAAATTACATTATTTGCTATGTCATTTATAAAAAGATTGCATGAAACGAATACAAAGTTTCTCACAGTGTCGCATAAAATATTAACTCACCAGCGAACCAATCAATAATACTTCTTATCAAGCAATGTTAAATTATTATACACAGATATCTTATCAAGATATCTGTTTGACGTTTAATAAATACCAGTTCTAACCTAAAGGTACGACTTAACCTTAATTGTCAATTCCAATGTTTTCTATCACTTTCGTTTCGCTTTTGTTCTATTACATTGTTTATGACACTTCGACAGCAATCTTAAATGAACCGATTACATATGCGTGATGTGGAATGAATAATGTCGAGAACATAACATAACGTATTCACACCTGAACTCGCAGCAGGGTGGAGCTAATTCCACATGTTTACCTGCGATTGGACAAAAACTATACAAGTGCCTGGAATAACTTGTCACACACAAACTTGTCTCCACGGGAATAGATATAAATAGCCGCCATGTTTTTTTTATACGTAAGAATTTTGTGCACGACAATCTGAGATTTATATAAAAAACAAAAAGAGAGAAAGAAACAGAATTAACTGCAAGTTTTAGGTCCAACATCTATGTATGTGTATCCGAACCGGCTCGATTGTTGTTTTTATTTTTTGGATGATGGTACGCCAAAGAATGATTTTGTTTTTGTTTTCTGGAGACTTATACAAATATACGGTGACATCCACCGGGTATTCATTGTTTATATTTGCATTCGCCGTTTGTGTGTATGTGTGTATCTCGAGGAGTGACAAGTAAATGATCGTATAAATCTGGGTGAGTTACAAGAAGTTTTCAAGGTGAAGGACAAACTGGATGCGTTACAGAATTTTAGTATAAACAAGTAGTTTGTTTCTGGAATTGTAATGACTTTGTTAAATATACACACATTCGGAATTCGAAAAAATATTTATCAGAGTAAGCTATGTATAGAGATCGGTTTGTCTTTGATTGATATACGCAAACATAACCTATTAAATATGTCACATTTTCATAGTTTTTATAATTGTCATCCGTACTCTCGGTAAATATTAACGTAATTAATCTAAGACATACGTTCTTTGTAGATGCATAGCTAACTACAATTAAGTTTTTTTATAAACTCATACCTACACATATTCGTTTTTAAATCATTCGCTGAAGTTCTTTGATACATATAATTAAATTCTCAAGACTTTTGGCTTGAAGCTACTAAAGTCTGTTAAACAACATCTATTGCTATACAATTAGTAAATATCTACAGAGCCGGATTAGCTTTAGAAGAAAATCTGTCGCCCGTCCATCCCCACCATTTAGTCAATAGCTCTGCCACACAACTTCTTTTTTAATCCTTCATTTGGCAAAAGTGGAAATCTCTTAAAAAATTACACTAACTTTTGAGAGTGGCAATAACACTTTCTGCTATCAATTCACACAAGAATTTTAATACGACATTTTGTATTTTTGACAGCAGTAGACTAAATCAATCAATCTGTTGAGATGTATGAGTTTTTCGAATCAATAAAAATTATCGTTGTTACTGTTTGTTTTATGCAAGCGGAAAAGGCTTTTCCACGAAAAGGAAGAGAAAAGTGATAATTCTGCTTGTTTCTAAGAAATCGTCAATTTTTCAATTCTATAATGACTACTGAAAAAGTTTTCTCTCAAATGCTGGAATAGAAAAATAAACTTCTAATTAATAATATAATCAGTAATATGTCATATTAACCTTTCTTAACTAGCAAAACAGTTTTTTATGTCTTATACCTTTGGATCAGAACACAATACTAAATTACATTTAGCACATTAAACAGTTGGAAACTTATTTGTACAGAATCTGCAGCACTGTTTGCAGCGACCACATCACTAGTCGTAGATGCCAACGTTTCGACTTTAATCTATATAATTTCATCAGTATACCAACCAGATCTACACCTCTCGTTTGTCTATTGTTTCCGAAAATAGTCTTAGGACAAAGCAAATCGATTTTTCCGTTCTTTGTCAAATCCCAACGTTTCACATTTCCTAGTTGTTCGATACCACTTTATTGTTCACTCACTTTACCACAATAATTCTTGTTCTACCGATCATCTAAAGATCATCTTCCTGCATTGTAAAGTTTATTATTTCTCAATGGGCAATCTGGCCTTCCGCAAAGTACTTACAAGGTACTGGCTTCAAATATAATAATCAAATATAAGGATAATGGAAGTGCGACCGAACAAAATAAATTATTAACAAATATTCGAGTATTTAGATCAGTGAGTAAAGTCTTGCAAAGCTCTATCACAAACTTTCCTGTCAATCCCAATTTTTTCCTTATCATTTAGATTTATTTGCATACTTTCCCTTGTGTGGAATGGTAGTACAAAATCGTAAATTATGCCGGATACACTGGCACGTATAAACATCTTTTATACGTTTGCATACTGTCTAATATTTCTTTTCCTTGCGCCTCTGTAGGGTACTATATAATTTCATCTCTGAACTGATCTTCTTGATCCATCTTCTAACTGAATTCAGAACAACGTATCTTAAACAATCGTTCTCAATATTCTCAATTATTGAACTTTTTTTAGACTCGTTATGTCCGCTATAGCACTGTACACCCACGCGTATCAAAATGCCTAGGAATTGTTCTGTCTCTTTATTAGTGGTATTTATTGAAATTCCATTCGACTGAGCTAAACTGATGTTTATTTGTTTCTTGATCTACTAGATCTGCATCAGATATCGGTGGATTCTCTTGAAGAAATATTAGTTGCCTTTTATTTGTATATTTTTTGCCGTAAACGTAACTAACTACGTTTGCGATAATGGACATATTAAATACATACGGTTGCATTTAGCCGTGGACTAGATCGTAGCATGTTGACTTCATAATCCAAAGGTCTTAGAATCGATCTCATGCCGAGCTGGTGATTTGTCATAGACGAGAAAAATTAAAAACACATAAAGAAACCCTGGTCCTAGCGAAACTATTTAAGACTTTATAATCTGACTGATTTCTTAGAAGCTCTAAAATTTAAAACTCTATGCTAATTAAGCGGATAATGCCAATCAAAAGCTGTCGCGTAAACACGCCTATACAAAATGTAAATAAATGGTGAAATTCCCCAATGCTTACTATTACAGATATTTCACTATTCTGCTATGTGGAAACATGCCCTTCTTTTTTGAGTGCCGTACTCTGTTGTAGAGCGTTGGTGTTTCCCTCCTATACTTGATTTCTGCGTATCCAATGATCAGAAATGTAGGGCACCTACAGCTTAAGGTGGACTCCGAACCACCCCAAGTACGTGGTACTTCGATTTTCTTTTAATTTCACGAGAATTTCGTCATTTCCTTCAGAGGGAGAAACGATTTTTAAAATCCGGTAATATATTGGACGTGCTTTAAACTCACTCACTCACTTTCTGGGTCACTTTAGTCGATCGTCTCCTATGCAACTAATCGAGCCACAGCCGCTCTTGAAAAAAGCTAGGGTTTGTCTTTTGCATTTAACGTCGCTATCAAACGCGTCGTGTAATCGCATGGATACGGTCTGTGTATACAGTCGATACTAATGCGATGCGACAGGAAATCCCCAAACTGTTGTGATGCTATCGATGTTCGCATTCTATGTTCTAGATGTTCTAGCAATTCAGGAAGTTTATTATTTAACTACAAATCTTATTTTTCACTTGTACTGTTAGCTTTTGTTGATGACTTTTACAAAGGAGGGCGGTCCCTAAAGCCTGTTTTCGGCCCCCTCCAAATGTTGAAAAAAATCATCCGAATCAACTTTTTATTGTTTTTTTTTTGACAACATTTGGTCAATTCTAGGCTAAACGAAGGTGGATTGAACCATATAGAATCATATGAATGATGAACTTATAAATATACTAAAATATGCTTTCAGCAATTAACTGCCAATGTATTGGTAAGCATCATATTTAGCTACTCTTCCCCCCTGCCACACTTTTTTTAACCCCCCCCTCTTCCGTAAGCACGTGCACTATCGTAAATATAAACTATTTTCAACTTAATTGTATCTTGACGTGTCACACTTGAGTTTTTTAATATAAATGAAAGGTATTGAAAACTTATAACTTAACATCCGGAGTCGATCATCGGAGGATTGTTTCTAAATATTATTTTGTTGAATTGTTGATTATTGAACTCTGAAATAATAATAAACTACCTTCAATTGAAACGCGTACGCACATTTTCGCCGAGATCCTTCCTCCTTCCCCTCTTACAATTTAGTTATCTTTCCCTCTCCCTGGAGCGTTAAGTACTTTATGGATGACCCCGTATGTACCTCATAGTACCTTATGGATAACAGTTTATGGTTGAATTATTTTAGTATTTTGGTATTTTTACATGATTTGTTTATAAGGATAGCTACAGTCCGTCATCTTCATCAACCAGTCATCTTCATTTAGCCTAGAATTGACCGAATATTGTCTAAAAACCAATAAAAAGTTGAGTCGGACGATTTTCTCAAAATTTTTTGGGTCCGAAAACAACAGGCTTTAGGGACCGCCCTCGTTTACATGTAAATATTGATGTTGGTGCCTATAAAAAAGAAGGCGACAGCAGTATATTTCAAAATTTTTTAATGTTTAAGCTTATCCATATTGAAGAATTTATGTCAAAAGATAATTCTCTACCAGAAACAAATAGACCGTTACCTTACGTTCTTGTAGGGCATGAAGCATTCAGGCTTTCACGTTGTGTTTTACAACCATATCTAAGAGATCAAGCCATTTTCATCTTTTTTCCTTTCATATACACCCATTTTTGGAAATTTAGAGTGGGGATAAATGAATAAGAATCGATGGATAGATTCTATTGCACCCCCACAATTATAATAAATATGCCAACAGAACCATTTCAAAACTTATTACCCTTATATTAATCAATTAAAAGTTACTTTATGAAAAAATGTGCCCTACTCGTACTTATTACGCAGTGAATGTGTTAAAAAACACAACACAAAAGCAGCGGATGTATACATGATGGCCGATGGTGACATGTTATATCGATTACGATATTATCAATCAATTATCGACATAATCGATTGCATAGTAGTAGTTTTAGTTATGGCAGCAGAAGAGACTTTGCTTTGCCAAGACGTCATTTAGTATTAGCTGTACTAGGGAAACCTATAGCCCTCAGGTCCGATGAGTCCGCCAATTGATTTCATTCGATTTGCAAACAAGCTCAACTCGTCCGATTTTGAAAGTTAAATTTAATTCAGGTTAACTGCAATTATTTAAGGTAGATTAACTGAAGCAGATACTGACATTTGTTTGCTGGAGAAGAAGCTCACGGTAAAGATGCTGGGTTTCAGAGATAGGTATTATAATAACCTGACGGGTAACTATAATTGTGCCGCTGTACTTGGATGTAATTGCTCTTCAATGCGGTAACAATGACTCTCTGCTTGACTACTTAAACCAGGAATGAATAGAGAACATAGCCGAGGGTTGGTTGTGGATTGCAGTCTACTTCTGAAAATTTGAGGTTGTTTGAAAATGGCGTTACAAAGAGTTACTTTATTATTGGTGGCCTCACTCGTCACCAATTAATACCAATTCTCACACTGAATGTTATTTCCGGAATTGAAGTGCGCTTTTTTTTAAATGTTACGCTTTTTTGTTATGATGAATGAAATGGCCATACGCGTCTCTTTATTTTGAATTCCTAGTCTTAGGTATTGAGCTATTCCTGAACCAAACTCCAAAAGTTGTAGATTATAACAGCTTAAATGACACTTACAACATACACGACATTTCATAATAATAATGGGAATATTTTGGAGTTTTCAATCAAGTCTCATAAGTCATAATCTGATAATGGAAATTTAAATCACTCTGGGTCTTAGACTGCTATTTATGTTAATGTTTATAGAAACAGTGACGAACTGGCCATTAAAACGATCTGTTTATTACCTTTTGGGCGGATTTAAATAATTCGGTGCTGTTTGAGTTCTTAATTAAGTTTTGAATCTAAAATCTAACCGTGATGTAGAAAATATCTTATTTCGCAAGACTCTTACAGTACGAGGTGCATACAGTATTTTTTCTACTGCCGCCAAGTATCAGTTCGTTCATAATAAACAAAATAGTTTAAAAAACTTAATAAAATTACTTTAACACGTATATTATGCACTTTCTTTTACAACCACTGTGAATTTATTTAAACAGAAATAAATAAAGGATTAAGTTAAATATAGTATGATTTAGTGACCGTATCTTTAAATGAATAAAGTAATCTAGTTTTTGGACAGGGAATCTTTAATACTTGTGTTAAAAATGATCCACTTTTAACACGCTAAACCATAATAATATCACGATTTTAGCTCTATACCATTTAAAAGGTCCACTTTTAATAGGGGTTCTAGAAAAAACCTATTATCTATATACTAGTTAAATATTTTACAGATAACTTTAAACTTGTTTCTTTACAACCTGTTATCATTATCAAAACTATAATTAACCCACTATGTTTGTTTAGTTTTTCTGTACCTTTGATAACCGTAATGCTTATATCAAAACATATGTTAGGTAAATAATTAATAAACATTTACCTGTGAAATAGTTAACTTAATTGATGAGTTCATGAAATGTGCTAATCTTTATAGTTTAAGATTGGACACACAATTAGTTACAATGTATTTTAAATATAGGTATAGGTAATTGGTACAGAAAGTATAGAAATGAGTAATGACGAAGCAGGCTCGGATGAGACAATTTGCTCGTCTACCAGCTGCATACAAGGGGAAATTTAATAAATTTTGAAAATCTACCATTTAATTAATTAAATATAATCAGTTATACTTAGATGTAGTTTTAAATTAACCTTCACGTAATGTAAAGCGAAATTGAAACATGAGTTTTTCGTTCAAATGCACACAATCGCGGCTAGACAGCAGTGCCTGTCTCTAAGTATGCACATGGTAATGATTCTGTAAAAAGTTAGAAATACCTCAGCTTAGAAAAACCAAAACCAGAATATTAGAAGCATAAAGTGTCTGCTTGCAGGGCTATAAACGTTGAAGTTCATACAAAGGCTAGGATAAGGGTAACCATTGGATGAGGAGAGCTCCATTGTATAATAGAAAAAAGTGTAAAACCGACATCCAACAATTCTGAAATTCTAAAACAGAAAATTGAAGAACTCTAGAACTTCAATATTAAATCCTTCAGAAATGTAAAAACTCTGACACATTTATGGAGATTTCATATATTGAAGCTTCGAAATTGAAACCTGTATATATCCGAAACCCTTGAAGCTTGCAAGTTTGACATTTTGGTTTTCTGGAGTTTTAGCTTCGTGGCAAACTGAATTATTGAAAATTTAACGCCAAACACCTAACAAAGTTGAAATCCGAATTTCTGAATCTTTACACTATCAGACACGCTTCTAGACGTATGAAACTTTAAAAGCTGTATTTCTGAAACAATTTATACAAAAGCTTGGAATCCCTAAATATAAAACTCGGAAATTCTGAACACTGCTAAACTCAAAAGCTTCGGAACTGTAAAGTTTGAAACTCTTATATCTGAGAAATCTTCAAATTTGAAACTTATAAACCCAGAAATTTCAAAAGTTCGAGGTTTCAATACATCATTGGTAGGAAGACAAACACTGCTAATTAAACAAAGTTTTATTAAAACAGAAAGCTACATTGATCAGTAACAATAGGCAATAGGAGTATAATACATGCTAATGAAGATGCTTTTTATCTTCTAAACTACATCTTCAAACGAAAAAATAAGGTACACTACAAAAATAAACTGAACAATTAAGAAGAATTTTTTTATGCTTAATAGTAATAAACAACAAAATGTCTTAGGAGGAATACAAACTTTGCGGCTTTACAGTTTCCAGGCAATTGGCTAAGGAGAAGGTACACTAGCGTACTAATAGGGAAAATTATTTCAACACCTGCTGATGATACTATGATACACAATAACCTGAGTAATCATAGGCAAATTACCTTAAAGAAAAATAAGAGAACACAACAAACCAATTTAAATTAAAAAATATATATATACATTTGAAGAAATCGGACTTTTTTATCAATCTTGACCCTGAGTGATTATAGTTTCTAATATCTGAAACTTCAGTTGTTTGAAATCCTGCAAATCAAAAATTCTTTGAATTTGGAATTTGACATCATTCTGAAAATTCCCAAGCAGTATTTTTAGTTTTTGGTACTAGTCACAAGCACGTAATTGCTACAGTTTGATTACGTGTCTTGAACCAAAATGGGCAATAATTTTTTTGGTAGCAGATACGTTGCAGTGACCTCAAGTTACATTTCGATTACGTAGTGGTTACATAGGGGGATGGTGGCGGCGTAGTAATTACTACTTTCGTGGAACTTCTTTTCTTTTCGACGCATTAGATGATTTGAATAAAATGTAGTAAATGCTTTTACTGTGCATCTGTCTCATTTATACTAATTAAAAATCATATCTTTCATCCTTTATTAATAGAAGTATAACGCATTTACTACATTTATCATTATCTTTTGTGTCGCGTGGCAGCTCTCTGTCTTTCTCTTGCAGTTTGTACAAAAAATATTGTACATAATATCATTTTCTATATTAATGCTGCGATGTGTCACAAAATGAATTACTATTTTACTTGTAACAGGTACATAACAATAGACAGTGAGATGAGTTGATTATTTTGTCTTTCCAGTATGCCAAAATCATAAAGCATCGCAACTTTTCTGTTAAATGTGATGATGATAGCGTAAATAACAACGCCCATTCTTTAAATATACATTTTTAATAAAAAAATGTTTTTAATACAACATGACAAAGATACTTATAGGTTGATACACATGGTAGAAACCATTTCTATATTATTTCTCATGCACAATTTGTTATCAATTTGCTATTTTTATTGAAGGTTATAGTAAAACATTTTTTTGACAATTATTGCATATTGCAAATTGTTTAAAGGCCTTCAACATTTTTCAAATAAATATGGGTAATAAAATGCCTATTTAAAGTTTGCGTCACTTAATTACCAGTAACGGGAACTAAATAAATTCTATTTCAAGATTGTTGTTACCACGAAGTTTCTGGAACTTTCAAGTGACTCTTACTATAAAAGGACCGTCAACATTTTTTTATAGCCACTTTCTAATTCCTAATGCACGTTCCACTAATTGCAACGTTCCTATTGGAACTTCAAAAGTCTAACCCCACATTTAACCATGAACATTATATTTTTATACATAATAGTTAGATATGGCATATTTTAAGGTTTTGGTAACCCAAGAAAAAAGTGAAACATACTTCACTTTTGTTCCCTATAAGTGGGAGTAAAATAATATTTTGTATTAGCACCAACATTTAAAATCTTCAGATCGAGAAATGTTTAGATCGGATGCAAAAACTGTCCTGAATGTACAAATATGGGTAAAGTCTATATGTATTGTAAAATGCTCGATTAACCTCCAAATTCCAAACTAACCTACAGCAGATATGTCTCTATAGAAGTTCCTGTCACTTCATTGTAATTTTTTAATAGTTACTGGAACTTTGTAGCAATTATGCAAAACAAGTCGTAAAAAATCACTTTCAAGTGATTTAGTACTACTTTGAAGTTACTTTAAAGTAGCTTTTGGCAAGTTACTGCTACAATCATAATACCACTTTGAAGTTGCAACTACTTTAAAGTAATTATATTTACTAAACGTCAATACCGTTCCACATACTTTAAAAGCTACTTAGAACTACATAGGAACTACATAGTTTCAATAAATAGTAGAAACAACTTACATCATTACTAAAATATTCTAAACTCAAGTAATTAAACCTATAATGCCATTAAATTTAGTTAAAGAGAATATCCCAGTTACTGCTACTTATATGCTACTTGGGTTGAAACTTCTGCGCTCAGCATCTACTAATAAGAATAATGGTAGAAACTAGAAAGCTGTTGTCCTACAAAAGTTCAATTTTAGGCAACTAATTTAATTTATGGCTGCTTGAATAAAACTTCTTGCATGACGGACTTAGCATCATTGCTAATAAATAAGATTAAATATAGAACTTTTTCAATTGAAACTCCTATTAGTTTCATACGTGAAGTAGTGGTTGTTCAATGTATAGATTTCTTATTCCAGTTTCTATGAAAAATACTAAATTATAAAACTTGTAACCATAATATAAATAGTTTCAGTAATGAACTTTTTTGTACACAACAGCGTTACCAACACTTAATTAATAATTCGTTATAATGAAGCCAAGTTTAACACATTAATTTGTTTCACAGAGGGGGCACATCCTCTACAGGATGTGCATTTTTCATTAATAGAAGACTGAAGGGTGCCATCGATTTTACTACCATACACAATAAATTATGATTTTCAGAAATAATTTCGCAAGCCCTTAATGTCAAAAAGAATTTTTTGATTGTTTACATTCTCACTTTTAGTGAAGCTGTCAAACTAAGGTTATATTTAACCAAAAGTATAGAATTGGAAGCTTAGCAGGTATACAACGAATTCAACTATAAACAGAAGCATTAAAATTATAGAAGATATCTTCTCTTTGATGTCTGTAAATAACAGAACATGCAAATTTTTGATCCTAAAAATAAAAAAGAAAATATTATAAATAGTGGTTTGTTTATTAGGAATGCGTATAATGGGCGAGTCCGGTACGATAAATAAACAACCTGAAGTTGACTGTCTCGTTTAATTACGTTAGTTAGATGAAGAGATAGCACAGAACCCAGGTATCGTATATCAGGGGTCTGCTGCCATGCATTTTACCTGACCGCATGTCCAATCGTTAAAATAGTGTGATGACATTTGACCATTAGATAGATCTTATCGAATACGGCCAGGTTTGTTTTAGTATCGCATAATTTATTATTTTTTCAAGCACCCAAGATAAATTTTCTATTTTTTTTTTTTTCTATTTGGGCTACCCTGTTTCCTTTTTAAAAAGAAATCTCTCATAAGATAACATTCAAGAAGGATACTTAAATGGGCTTAAATTTATTCAGCACCTTTTATACAAAATTTAATCAGGCGTAGCGATGTTAAATAATAATTTCTGGACAAGTTCAGAAATAGTAAAAGCTGTTTAGACTCCAAAACCCAAACGTCTTAATTTAAACTCATTTAGGCCAGGGAAGTAATTTAATTTCTTGGCAATAAATCATTGCGAATTTTTGTGCACGGTCAGCTTTTAAGTACTAAAAGCAAAGGCATTCGGGTATGAACATCGTTAATTGCGTTAGAACTAGGCCTTAATGTCGTTTTTCCGAGCAGTCCTCCACTCTACTTGACAGTAATTTTGTTTATCGCCTTTGTCCCCTTCTATTTTAATCCAATCATTGAACGAGTAATATAATTTGTACCCATTACTAGATGCAATTGCATTTGTATTGACCCTTACCCTCCACACATATACTACAGCCACATGGCTTTTTCTTCATCTAAAGTGTTTTTATTTTACTACTCTTGATAAATGAGTTTGCACTTGATATTGTATGTAAATTAGTTTCTGGAGACTCGTGTTATGTCAAAGGTTAACTTTCAAGAGTTATACACTGGCAAAAAATGTTAATGTTAACCTTTATAATCATACATTGTTGAACCTGGAAGATCTACCTTATTCAGAAATTACATTCCTGGGAGGAATTTGATTAGGTGGGTAAACTATAGTTTATGTTTGCGTCTACTCTCCCCCTAGTACAGAGGTTTATGGAAGTTATTTGTTATAGAAGAACGTACATAAAATTGAAACATAAATAGAACGTTGTCATGAATTATTTGGGAAGCTTTGCAACCCTCCCGGAACAGCGATTAGGGTTTGATTTACTATACCAGAGTGGTGTAACACCAACTGTGATAGAGCACGATCTTGCCACCCTTTTGAATGCGAATTACATGGGAATGAGTCAAAATAATTAAAGCGAAATTTATTTGTTTAACATTCTAAAAGATGTTTTTTTAATTTGTTAACCCTATAGTTGTTTAATCAAATGTTGGCACTGACAACACATGGAGTGTATGTATACACATAAACCATGCTATCAGATATTCGATATAGATTCGCAACTACACCGTGACCCATTAAGACATACTCAGACTTTGCCAGTGGTTAGATAACCATTAAAGAAAGAAAATTCCTATATACCATTTTTCTCGTATTTCTATATTTTTGGAGAAAAACGGCATCGAAGTTCAGCTGAATGTTTTCAAATTTAATAGTATGAATGCACATGACATATTTTAGTTCAAGTAGATATTCAATACTACTAGAATGTGCAAGGATAGCGTAAAGTAATAAAAACGTCTTGATTTTGGCCAAGTGTTTCGTAGAATAACAAAGATAAACAGAATTAAATAAACAAAGCATGTTGAGAACGACCTCTCGATGGATATTGTTTCAAAAATGGTATTTTTGTTTTGTGTTGTTTCTGATGACTAAGACAATTTAAAATTCTTTTAATAGACACATTAACCCCTATGTGTAATACAATACTGCAGGTTTGTGAATAAAGAATTATAGTACTCGTGATAGGGACACATCTTTTGAGGTCAAGATCAAGGAGATACCCGATACTATTTGGTTTCTCAAATGATAACAAACTGCAAACCCCTTACACTGCAGCTTTTAGTAATAAAACGTATAACAGTACTTGTACTTAACTATGTAAACAAATCCATCAATCATTCAGGGTCGTTGAATTAAAACATCAAAAAAAATAATAAGGTTTTAATAATGAAACATTCTAGAATTCCAATAAAAATAACAATACCTATTGATAGATAGATCAAATTAGCTAAACATGTCTTTACTTAATTAAAACTAATATCTGTTTATTAACGCATACACATCGAATTTAATGATACATTAAATGGGTCAGTATTAAAATGATGTCATTTCTGTCTGCGTTTACTATTAGAATAAAGGGGTATCCCCCGGATTAATAGATCGTTTTGTTTTAACATCTAAAAAATGGAATGTGCGTCGTTTGCATCCTTGTGCTTGTTTAAACAGATTTCACGTTTTTACTGATGGTGTCAATTTCTAAAGATCTTGCATTTATTTCTATTCGACTTAACTACACTGACCTGCATCAATTATATGTACTTTTCTGAAAACGTCGGTCAAAATTTTCGAAATTTTCAGGTTCATTTAATCAAAAAAAGTTACTAAGGTTTTATGTTTCTAATAACCAGAGAAGCTTATCCTCAAAGTCCGATCATTGAGTACTGAATCACCGTGTATAGAGACATAAGAACCTACACTTAGGGCCGATATTTTCACATCCTTGTATCTTTATTTGGTGGTTAATAATTGTTATTGATACTATTGCAGAAACTTGTAACCATATCGATTAACTTCCAAATTAGAGGTGATGAAAAGAGTCTGTTATCTGCCTCTTATCTTAATGCCATCACATAAGTAAAGGCAATTGGTTATTGGCGTTTAGTAGCATCACCTACTGTCTATTATTATACACTTCACTTATGATGAAATTTCTAGATAATCTTTTTCTCAAAACAAAAGAACCTTCTTGGCCATAAGAAATTTAGGGATTTTAATAAATAAACAGATCCTGGTACTAAAGAGAAATATACTTCATAAGAGATATGATGATTCCGACCACTCCTACCAATTTCTTGGAGTTCTGTTGCGAAATTACTCTAATCCCCGTTTACTTCATCTTCATAAAGAGAATTTCAGTGGGGTTGAGATATTCTTCACCTCACTACTATAAGCTTTTTGTATTTCATTGAAGATTCAGATTACAGCCCGTAGAAGGATTCGTATTTCATTTGTAGTTCAAAGCCAGGTCAAGCAAAATGAAACCTTCATTTACTAGCTTTGGGGTAAGATTGGGTGTGCGGTCTGTCTTAAAAGTTTAATGAGCCGAGGGGGAATTTTGAAGGAGATAAAAAATCACATCTTTAAATCCCCTACAGCTCCCATTCAACTTTATTCTACTCTCCAAATCTTGAGTGCAGTTGGGTTTCCTACCATTCTTGTACACCTTCTGCGTGAGCTGATACCAAAATCTCTATGCACATTTGCGACGTTGTCGGTATGCGGAATAAATTTTATGTCTTGCTTTTCGTACATGTCAATAGTTGCCGCTATTACCAATCTGCAATTCTCAGCATAAATATCTTGAGTTATAGAAAGTCCTAGTTATAGAAAGATATATGCTGCTGATTTACCTTTTTCACTGACAGCCAACCAGACAAGAAGTTTTGTTTTTAATTTGGTATGTTTTTAAACTTTACATTAGGATCTACCTCCATACCTTTATTGCAAAAATTGTTTCAAATACAATCTGCGCCATTCAAGTTCGTCCTCCAGGTCTACGGTCACAAAGATGTAGAACAAGAAATATCTCAAATATCATTTAAAAATAAATATTTAAAAAATTTAATCATATAAAAAAATTGCAGAATGAATAAGAAACTTCAGCTTTGTACGACACTGATTAATACAAAAAACATCTACATACATACGTATTTTTTTTACTGACACAAAATTTAGAACTTCAAGCTCCCCAAAAAGTAACAGTGAAGTGTTTAAACTCTTTATTTTACTTTGAAAAGGAAATTATTTAGGAACTCTCGAATTTTAATAGTATTTTGCTGCAGATCGTCGCTTCTTTCTCGTCATTATTCCTTGCTTTAGCACTTTAAGGAGATTTTAAACTCCTTTCTAATTTTCTACAGGATTGGGCGATTTTATCCACTACGCTTCTTCTTGCAACTGCCATTTTTTGCCCGGAACACCCATCTCTAAAAAGTGTTTTGCTACACGTTTTATACACGCTCCCTGTGAACAGCTTAAAATGCGCCAGCGGCGTCCGTCTAGTTTAATTGGTTTCATTTGCTCCTCTAGCTGACAAAAGGTTGCCGCTTGCCAGTCGTGCTAAAGTAGAGAAGCCCGAGAAACATCATTCAAGATTCAAATCCCTCGATCGAATCTTTAACCTACGTATATAATACAGACGGACCGACCTCAAACAGACCAATGCATCCGATGGTCTGAATTAGAGAGAATTCTATTATGATCTTATTATGAAATAAAAGAAGTTAGCATTGCCTTGCCATATTTGCAAATCTTCAACCCTCTGTAGATTTAATGCAGAGTTCTCCATCAGGCATGATACGCTTTGAATAGGTTGCCATGAAAAACCAGACAGTCTAATATTTGTCAGACTGACATTTGTACATTGATACGCAAAATTTCTTATGATGGATAGATTTTCACTATATCAACGCGTTTTTGTGGTAATAGAATTTATTAAAACAAACTCAGTCACGTTAGTGCAAACAAGTTTCTGTCGTAATTTTAATGGAAGAATACCATCAAGAAGCACAATTTTACGCTGAGTGAATGATTTTAACACGTTGGGTAACGTTAAATGCAAGTTTAAAGGTGGTGTTCGAACTGTACGAACACCAGAAAACATTCAGCTTGTCCGTGAAGCCTTTGAAAGAAGTCCAGAACATCTGACAGCACGGCGACGTCTACTGAGGCTTTATCGACGAGAAAAGTCCTCTCGTCGGTTCCGGCGATCGAACCCGGGCTGGCTGAGTAAGAATTGGACACTTTACCGTGCGACCACCCACCTTACTTGGTGCCTGAATTGCAAAGATTTCGAAGGTTTCAACAAGACGGGATCACTGCCCATACAGCAATAGCTACTAGCTAGTCGTAATTTTCTGCTACTAGTGTTTCCAAACAAGTTGATTTCTAAATATGGAGACATTAATTGACCAGCAAGATCGCCAGATTAAAAACCAGCTAACTTAAGTCTGTAAAAACTCACCACGTACGATTGAAGCACTGAAAGACAATCATTTTCAAGAAATCAATAGTGTTTCTGGCTAGCTGCTAGTGCTAGTTACGGACCGTTTTTAAAATTGTTTGAGGCAATGTTTAACTGCTAGTGGTAGTCATTTATCTGATTTTATTTTTAAGGTTTAAGTTTTTGAATATCACAGTTATTTTATTTTATCCCTTAATTCTGTTATATACAGCCTCATGAAAATAGATCATAGTCGTCGGACTATGATCTATTTTTTTTGGTCTATGATTATTTTTTTAGTAATTTGGGACGGCCATTGGCCGCAGACTCTGGCACTCTAATCGTTTTTATAATGGATTTTCTTAAACAAACCGGAATAGAATTAAAGTGTTAAAAAGGTTACTTTTTTATTGATACAGAAAACATCTGTGAAATTGAACAAACTAGTACAAGCGGTAGTAGAATGGGTAGAGTTTTAACCTTTGACATCTCTTTAACTATAAGATTTAAATTTCTGAAATTCTCAACTTTATAAATCTTTGATACTTTCGAATTTTGAGTCATCGAAGCTCAACTCCGAAATACAGGAATATTATAATTCTCCAATATAACTTAACATAGTATTCTGTACTGATTTGAAGATTTGAATGCTAAAGAATTGAGATCCAAAAAATCAGGTATGTATCTTCGTATTGGAATATCTAGAATTTTCTAATTCTGAATTACATACATCACCAGTATTACGGAAATTACGGCAATTTGGTTTGTTTTGTTGAACAAGTCAAGCACAAGTATGCCATTGTGAATAGGGAGATTGTTACTATTTAGCAGGCTCTGATCAAAATTAAATGTCTCCGTCGGGAAAAATCTTCGTTAGATCACATTCTGATTGGTTGGTGTACTTCCTTATAAAAGTTCATTTTGCATTACAATGCAGAATATGTATAGGCACTGATGTCATCATTTGCGTCATTGGCGACAGTGAGGTTTCTCATTGTACATATCGCATTTGTAAATTGTGTTCTCTATACCTTATTCTTCTTCTTAGAGTGCCGTGTTGTATTTAAGATGTTGGCTATATCCTAGGAATAGGGGCACCCTACAATTTTAGATGGGCTCCAACCACTGAAGTGTCCGTAGATAGTCATTTAGGGGAAATCTCCTGGACAAGTATACCTTGGTGGTTTTCTATGCCTCCCATGGGGAAACAACCGTAAAAATCACAGGGTTCACAGACGATAATTCTGTTTTAATATGTATCCTAATATAAGATTTCTAAGGTTGGCCTCCATTGTTAACTTCGAAAAGGAACAGAAAAGGAACTAGTTGCCTAGATAGGGAGATTTCTTGAATAAGGCTTTACAGAGCTAAGAACTTATATTTAACATAAAAATGAAAAATAAACTGTGTATATATTACACTATGAAATGAAGACGATCTACGTCCGGATGCTAAAGGTCAGTTTTGATTAAAAATAGATTTTGCGAAAACCTTAAAGCCAATCTTCCAAAAGTTGCATTGCATTTAAAACTCGCATCTGCCATCTCATTTACACACCTGAGATTTCTTCTCAAATCTCCCGTTAGAACAATAACACAGCCACACAAAAAAAACTTTTTTTGCCTGGGGGTAAGACCACGTTTATTATATGTTTTTGGGTTCTCTAAAGCCGAATCCAAAGTCCCCCAATATTTTACCCCATCACGTCAGGTTTTTGACATAACCTAAAAGTTTTTACAGACACACAAAAATAAAAAGCAATTCTGGCCTGGGCGTCAAGCCATTTTTACTGTATGTTTTTGGATAACGGAATTGCTCCGTTGCCCGCCGTCGCTACGTGGAGGTGCCCTGGATGCAGACACAGGCGAGACACTGCTGTAGATATAGAGGTAGCTCTATGCGGAAAAATATAAAACAATATGTGTCTAAATATCCTCGTTTTATGTAATAGATCATTTATTTTGATGGAATGATACAAAAGATTTCAATACACTAATCTCTCACTCAAGAATGACTGATTTTGTGCGAGATGAGTCTTGTAGAAATGATGGGCCATGATATATTACGCTATAAAGGTTATATAATAATAATATAATAGTCCCCTTTCACAGGCCATGAAGGCCAATTGGGGTATAGCAGGGTAGGCTAGTATTCTTGAGCCGTTCGGTACTCAAGGGTGGTAAAGTGGCTAGCTTTACGCACCGACCGCCTATTATTACCCCAGGAAATGATTTCCCAGGTACTCATTTTCACAGGCTGAGTCGACCTGGAAGCCTTAGATATTTTTAAAATTCCAATGTATTATTCCTGGGATTCGAACCCAGGACCTTAAGATTGGTAGTCAAGTGCCATACCCACTGAGCTACCATGGCTCCTTATAAAGGTTATATGGTTATTGGAATTTATGGTTATAGGGTAAAGAGGTTATGGGGTCGAATGGTTATGGAGTTAAAATATTATGAGGTTCAATATATTTGGTAAAACGGGCTAATTAGGCTTGGATTATAAGCTCTTTTAAGGTTATGTCAAAAACCTGTTATAATAGGGTGAAATGGACTTCGGATTCGGTTTCAGCGACCCCAAAAATATATAGTAAAAATGGCTTGACCCCTAGGCCAGCATTGTTTTTTATTTTGGTGTGGTTGTGAAGACTTTTTTGAGGTTATGTCAAAAATCTGACGTGATGGGATAAGATGGTCTTCGGATTCGGTTTCAGCGACCCCAAAAACGTATAATAAACATGGTCTCGCACCTAGGCCAAACAAGAAAATGTTTTTTGTGTGGCTGTGAATTGACCAAAACAAGTGGAATGCTCACCCTTCAAAGCTTCGATGTGTATAGCTAGACCTTGTAAAAGCCACGTGCTTTTCAGATGAAGCTACAAGCTGAAGTTCAAGACGAAAAATGTAAAGGCAATAATTATGTACTACTAGGTGCCAACTGCTTACCCTAATGGGTAAGCTTTAGTAACTTGTTGCTTTTGTTGAAATACGAAAAAAGAATTCAAGCTCGGATCCTCACCTCTCTTACATCGCGTAGTTCAATAGGGTTTGGGTCATCCAGCGCTAGGTAGCGCTGGCTGTCTCGCCGAATACCGAGACGCATGAATGAAAACACAATGCTTGTACTTAATAATTTAAGGATACTTCAACCATAAATACATGAAATGAGTCATTTTCGTAATCACACCGGAATAAGCAAATACGACCCGAGGTGAGATAAGATAAGAGTGCAAATTTCACGTTGCTAAGAATTCAGTGACGTACGCTAGAACCAACAGATCTTCATTGCTTCATTTACATTTATTTTTAATTAAAAAGGGGTTTGTTCCGCTAATGAATCTTTCTAGCTTATTTATTATTTTACCATTTAGATTACAGCGTGGCCTCCGCGTAATTCTAGTTGCATTTTACATTTTCACCCACGAGTTGGTGATGACTCATTTCTTGTAACTTTGGTTGAACTATAGGGGGCACAACCTAATTGAAGTGGTTTGTTTCCTCTGTTGTTGTATGATGTATTTTGTATATTGTATGTAGTACAGTAAGACCGACCTTAATATGTGTCCCACCTTCAATAAAGTACTCTTGAAGTGAATAGGCAGTACTAAATTCAGTAAACTGAAGATGGTGTATATTTGAAATTTTCCTGTAGGTTTTGTAAATAACAGCTTTATAAAAGAGACTGAGTCATATCCAATTGTCATAAACGCGAGATTTTTAACACAAATAAGAAAAATATCATATTGCAATTCAAGAAAAACAATGTTTAATTCAGAATGAAAAAGGAACAAGGAAAAAATGTTTTTATTCTGATAAAGCTCTGATTTGTTATATTCGGTTTTATGTCCCTGAACAATAAATATAAGATTAAATTTAAAATGCTTTTAATTACTACTAAAAACTTTTGTACAAGGTTTTCTAATGTGAGAATAGTGAATATTATCTACCTTAATCTAAGTAATTAAAAGGGGAAAGTATATATACATCTATAAAAAGTTTTACGAAAAAATCGCTGTACTATAAAACCCCCAAAAAGGCAAATTAATTCGATTTTTATTATTGGGCTTATAATAAAATTAAAGTAACCATAAACAAAATATTATAATGCGGGTGTCCTGTTCTCTCTCAGGAATTTAAAATTTTATTGGCCATACATTATATATGTCAATTAGCATTTAAGTTTGTTCGAGAGATAAAAACATTTTACGGAATGACTCCACTACTAGTAGAATCTCTTCTTCTCGATTTACTCGAATATAAAACAGTCCCGCCAATTAAATTTAATTTCGTTATATCCAACTGACTAACCAGTTTATATTGATATCGTCCCGATTTTATATAAATATAGGTATATAAACAAAGTAGCTTTTAGTATGCACACGTACACGAAAACGGTCGAAACATGAAAACAAAATCTTACGTTATTTTTCCGACTTAATAGTCCTACTACTGGGGGAATCTGCTTTTTTTTATATGTTTATGTTTTTACTTATTTATTTTCACAGGGAGATATCGTGTTTGGATATCGTTAACGTGGAACGAAATTGGTGTCTCGCTACTAAAATAATGTACTTGTACAATACCAACTTCTATAATCTATACTTTAACATTTATCGTAGTTGGGTATTTATTGGAATTTCCTTATCATTTTATTTCTCACTCTAAAAGATTAATGGTTAGCTTTAGCCTATAGTACAGAAACTCAATAACTTCTCTAACCCATTCCAATGTGTATTTTTAGTGTTCGTGTATTTTTTCTGATGATTTTGATCACTAAAATGTTTCTAATTTCCATCCGAAACTCGTTTTTAGACTTTACACCAGATACAGTTTGCTTTTTAAGTATAACAATCCTACTCCTCCAATGCCTGATTATTTTTTGTCTTTCCTAGTCCTCTAAATCAAACACCATTAAAAGTCTGGGTGTTCTTTAACCTTGACCAGATTAACGTATAAATTTTGTTATACGAATCTCGTTTTCTAGTTTTCGAGATATCCAAATTGATTAAACATCCATAGTTAGAGTTAGAGTGCCTTGAAAATGTTTGAAACTCTTCATCTTGATATTCCACTGAAAAAGCAAATACATTATACACAACAGTTTTGTTTAGGAACAAAGGCCAAGAAAATGCGACTACAGACAAAAGAATTAAACGAATCATAGGAATTCCTTCGACGGGTTAGAAAGATTTTTGTCCTTTCGGCGGAAAGAGGGAAGCTTATTGTAGCCGCCCACAGTCTAGAACAAGTGGACGCGGCCAACTGGACGGACGACAAGTGGGCGCAGAGACAACTGGATACAACTGGACGCAGGGACAATTTAATGCCAGAGAAGTAGACCCCTAGACAACGGAGCGCGAAAATCTACTAAGTATACATATTATAATCCATGGATTTGTGCCACGAGTTCCGGACCTATTATTTTTTGTTTTCGCAATGTTTTCGATGCAATGTTTACACGCGACAATACAGCACCCGGCAAATAATTTTTTTTTATCAGAAACATGTTAACTTAATATGTATACTTAGTAGATCTTCGCGGTCAATTGCGCCAAATTGTATCGCGCCAAGTTGTCCCTGCGTCTACTTGTCGCTGTGCCCACTTATCTCGCGTCCAGTTTACCGTACCCTTGTTGGCTGCACCTTGTTGACCGCGCCCACTTAGTTGCATCCACTTGCCCGCGTCCAGTTGTGCCAGTCCGACCATGATTTTCTATTTCAAGGATTGATGGAATGATATCGGCTAAGTTACCACTGCGCCAGAAACCAAGTGCTACACAATATACCCAACTATGGTTTTTTGAGATTCTACTATTTGATTGTAAAGATCACACTACACAATCATCACCTTTGACGGACTGTATTACGCTCCTGCCCTCGGGATGCTATTAATCGAAAATGTCATGGTAAACTGTTTTGAGTTTCACAACAACACACTTTGTACACAAATAAATTTTCGTAAAGACTATTATTCAAGAATGTTGTTTCGAGGAACTAGATTCGTTAAATTATCGCAATCGATTATTTATTATCTATTCTCGAAATTGAAAATCTATCTGCGAGGGAAGAATTAAGACCCATGAAAAGGTACGGTTGAAGAGACACATTCAGATCAACTT
This sequence comes from Agrypnus murinus, assembly GCA_929113105.1. Taxonomy (NCBI): domain Eukaryota; kingdom Metazoa; phylum Arthropoda; class Insecta; order Coleoptera; family Elateridae; genus Agrypnus; species Agrypnus murinus. Next base: position 23,504,278 of record OV816029.1, on the reverse strand, counting down.
TTACAAATCCAGAGACTATACTCCATACCCTGTCAGTTACGATGCACGTCATCAATAATCTTTTCAAATTCTTTAAGGCGGTTTTTGTAAACTTGACAAAAATAAATATAAGAGTATTAGAGGTTTTGGAGTCATTATTTTTTACATGTAGATTTTACTGTAATCCATTAAAACATCATCTTATTTATTTCCATCTATTATATTTTGAGTTTATATAGTCGAAATGCAAACTGTAAAACAAATTAACTGCGTATGACTTTCATACTTGTCTTTCGGCCGTTGGCAATACTGCTGTTTCTTGTTTACATATCAATCTACAATCGATTTTGATTTTCATTTCTGTATACATGGCACTCTGCATGGCAATACAATCATTTTGAAACAGTCACGTCGATCAATCATTCAATTCTATCAGTCATATTTAACCATATGAGCCGGAGAAAGACGAGTGGTGTGAGTACATATCTCGTAAAGCTAATATTCTAGGTACAAATCCCATTTGACAGCAGAATTTTCCTAAAATGGAGAATCCAACTGCATCGAGAGTTGAATCGAGAAAATATGCCCTTAAATGTTGGTTCTCCCATAGAATAGTGTAAATAAAAAATTAATCATATTTAAAAGAGAATCGAAAAGTGCACCTTGTCGTATGCTTTTGGTTAAGAAACGCGAAGGCAATGGGAAGCATGGATCCTTGTCAAGAAATGTATTTTCGGTTCGCAGTCCAAATCGCCAGTCTCGAGTTTAATGCTGCACAGCAGATTTTTTCACATCGGACATGGTTTTGACACAGTTTAACGTGAGAGACAGCAACTTGGTGTTTGAGTGCCCATCGAAACAGAATTATATTCAATAATTTTCTCATCCATGGCCAACATCTGTGTAAGTTTCTTTCTTATTTTACGCTTTCCCTTACATTCTGATCTAAGCCAACTTTTTACCAGATTAATAAAATCAAACTTTATAAAGCATACCATTTGCTAATTGCCTGTAATAACCATAATATGTCCTTGATAACCTTTTGGTAACTCCACGAATAAACCGATGGTGTTTTAGCATCATTGGTAATTCTCTCATAAACTGCGGTGGTATGCGACATGCCGTTTTCTTCTATGTACGGTTCAGAAGTACTATAAGAAATATTAGTCTAAAGATACCTCGCAATGCACCAGGTAGATAATAGGAGAGCTCGGACAAATTCTTATGCAGATTCACCAGGGACCGAATTTACTTTAAATTTGTTTTGTGCGTACTGCCAAATTACGAACCGCATTTGGAGATCGTATGATGATAAAAGTCAATATATCGTTGGCTTCGTCTTTAACGGATTAGATAATCCATTCACAAAAATTATTTTCAAAATTTTACAGCATCGTGTAACAATTTTTAAATTTTAATATTGGATACCTAAAGCGGATGTAGCACAGAACAGATAAAATTGTATTTTTTGGCTTAAATAAGAGCTAAAGTTGCTTATTGACCGTTTACTGAAGATAAAATAGTCAATAAGTCCGAAGTGGTGGGGGGAAGCGGGAACATATACGTCACAGACGTATGTTCCTAATAACTTATCTTTAAGAGCGCCATTCAAACATGTAATAATATACAGGGTTCCCTATTTTGAAAAGCGCAACTTTATTTTATCAACCTGTATATAACCAAGCAAAAGATATGGATATTACTAAAAAAACTTAATTATTGTAATAGAAACGGCTTTTATACAAAAATTCTTTTCGCAGAATGTACAATTACTGAGATAAGGTAGAGGCACATAATAAACGCATCGTCCTGTACATAATGCATGCGTATATAAAAATACCCGAATAAGAATTTGGCATATACAGGGTGAGGATTTTAAAGTGTTACACGGCGATATCTCAAAAAAACAATTTTGACTATCTCAATAGATTTTTACCCCCTCCTATTTTTAATGGGTAAGGGTTAATTTGGAAATTTTAAAAGGGCTGGTACATCTTTCTTTGTGACATGTGGTATCAGCAGGATGTGGAACCACCTCATTAAACAAGAAAACCCCGCAGTTATTTAAATTAGGTATTTGAGAACAGGTGGATTGGACTAGCTGGCTCGATAAACTGGCCACCTCGATCATCGGATTTCACCCCCTTGACTTGTTTTATAGAAGAAAAAGCTATGACGACTGCACCCACTACAGAAGAAACTATCAAAAATCATTTCCGACATGCTTTCTAACTAGTGACGCCTGAAATGTTACACCGAGTACGAAATTCATTTAGAAAAAGGATTGAAAAGAGTGTAGAAATTGAAGTAGGGCATTTCGAACACCTTCTGAAGCATGATAGACGTTAAATAATTTGAAATAATACTAATAATAATAATAATTACTACTACCCATTACCTGAAGAACCAGGCCCCAGAAGCTACATATGTAGCTTGTACCATTATTATCCGACTTACAGATAGTATAGCACAAATCCCACATTTGTGTTACAGCGAAGGAAAACTGCAGAAAACCTTAACCAGATCTGCCAACACCAGGATTCGATTCCGGTCCGCCTGGGTAAGAGACTAACACGCTAGTCGCTACACTACCAAGGCTACATGTAAAACCTTCCGAAATAAAATACATTGTCTACGACTCGACAAAATTCAAGTGACTATCTTTACGTTGGATAAAAATACAGAACAGAACAAATTTGTTTTAATCTGTGAAAAATGTATTGCCTAAAGAATTTCCAATTTTCCATGTCTTTTTTATAGTCTTATAATGTCATTTTGAATTATTTTTTACATCATGAATAACTGCTATTGTTCTCTCTATACCAATTTCATCTAAAAAGAAACAAGCTATAGGGAAAATGACAAAAACAATAAAGTCTATTAAAATGTGGATATTATCTACAGATTGCATGAATAGTTGTTTGTGTATCGAGCGATTAAAGTGATTGAATACTGATTGAGAAAGAAAGTTGACTCTGACTGATAAAAAATTCTTGAGAGCAGAATGATACTTGCTAGAAATACACACAGCTTTATATAACTAGGAATATTAAAAAGTATCAATTTTATATATTTATCTGAAAGCAGTACATTAGAAGCAATCAATAGTAAAATCAAAATACGTCGTCTTGGCGAAGAAATAAAAATTAGTAGGTACCATTGTTCGTTTTCATGCAATAAACATACTTACACTACCAATACTTGTTATAGCCTAGAGGCCTACATTAACGAATGGCAAAATAGTATTACGCTATCGCTTCTCAAAAAAGATTATATTTTGCATTCCTTATATGTTTATTAAATGAATTTTCACTAAATTGAATATTTACAGAGCAATTCTCTTAGTAATTTAAAGTCAATTAAGTTTCCTGATTACGTTACATTGCGTGATAAGTATGCATTAAATAAATAAGAGCGGAAGTAATATATATCTTTTAGCAGTAAAACTGACAATTGTCCCCAAAGATGTCGATATATTTCAAAATCAAATCCATTTTTTATGTTGAATTTAATTCGTAACAGTTTCGATTTTGCCGTTTGGCATCAGTGATATATTAGTTTTACTTATTGATAAACATTGTCTATTGTTTTAAGGTATCTCCAGGTGTCTCAATAGCTCTTCACTTTTAATACAGTACACATGTAACCTACAGCGAGGGATTTTTACTACTTCTTAAAATTTACCTGATTAGGACATCCAAATAGAACAGAACAAAAAGAAATACATCCGTCTATGCGTTATATTCGCTTTTCGTGTCAAAAACCATTTCAAACCGTGAATCGTGTCTAATATAATGCACGCCCATTATCTTTGAATTATCGTGTGTCTTCACACCTGGATACAACTTTTAGGATTACGCTTCACCCTAATCTAAAAACCACACTCGGTCTCTATTTTTGGTTTATTGTCACACATATGGATCATTCCCAGAGACCGCAAGAACATCCCAACCAGAAATCTCTACTAATGCATTCATTCATTATATTTCGCACATCTCACCCTCGTTTAATAAATGCATTGCATTTTATCTACTCGTTTTATCTATTATAATGTGACATAATTTGCTTTCGCACCCCGAATTCGAACATGTTTTGCAAATTTAAGATCGGGATGCTTAATGGAAACCTATCAAAAGTGGTAGATTACAAAAAATAAAAACTCTTCTATCTTGTTCATTATTTTCAATTCACTTCTAATCCAATACGTTTCTACTCAACGTTTTCCCCTATTTTCGTTGTATTATTACTTGTTTTTATTCCGGATTTGTAATCACATGGGACCAGCAACCCTCTTTTCTGTATCGTAGCAGAGAGTTATAAGAGGACCTAATGGGACACCGGATCTCAGTAATTTTCTTCGGCGATGCGATTAGTTTTTAGGGGTGACTAGTATTGTCGTAACCATCGAGAGGAGTGCAGACAGATAAACAATGGGCAGCCCCTGCTGTTATACAACACCTTTCATTTGTCAATCATTGTCTGTTTGATTCAGTATCATCCGCAGAAGTGACGAGCTGTGAATGGTTGCTATTGTGTTGTTGTGTAAAATTGCGTTTGTGTTGATGTGAAGATTGCGGTTATTGTAAGTATTTGACTGTTTAGGTTTTGATTTTCTTCTTGTTGACTTTTGAAAGACACGTATGGTGTATGAATGTGAAGGATGTTTAATAGGCACAGGAATCCGATTTAAAGTTATATATAAGCATTTAAATTATACGTAAGCAGTTGCTTCGGATACCAGATACACGGCATTTTGATTGTATCAAAGATGCAAAAAGAATGTCTTTAAGTCAAATTACTTGATACTGTCATTTTTAAAATTAATTTTTTCCCAACACATCTGATGACCATAAGTATCTAACTGCATTTCATTCAAAATACATTTCGTCGTCTATTTGTAGTTGAAAATTAAATGAGCCCATTGTATCAAATTTGGTTCTATGAATGTGTCGTGAATCTCTTGATACGGTATATAGTATCAAAAATAACTGTGCTTTTTAAACTGTTGGCCGGCACCCCGGAGGCCGTAAACAATTACTACTTGAAAATGCGCGCGTTTTTTTGTGTGCGTATATCACTACTTGTATCTACATATAAACACAGCTTTAGCTAGGCGCTAAAACGCAATCTTAGAGTTTTTAGCAAGGAAGATATTTATGTTTATTAAATTTTTGACTTATTATTGGTGTTATTATTTTATTTAAATCTACGTTTAAGGGAAATGTGAGATCCTTATATTTATGTTTTGAAACGTTCGAAAAGAACTGCTCTAGAGACTAGCAAAGTCTACCTATATAATAGAAGTATATCCATGAGTTAGCTCTCTTACCATGTATTTTCTCTTTTTTACCAACCGTTCGTACAAGATAGTTCCGTGTAAGGTGTAAGAATAATCCACACAGTGTCGGATTGGACCGCCGGGCAACCGGGCAAATGCCCGATGGGTCCCCCTGGAAACCGAAAAGTGGGCCCCCAAGACCCCCAGAGCAATTTGCAAAATTCAGATTTTATTAATTTTTGACGAATAGCCAGACATCGTGAATACAAGAATATAACTGTCTGTTAAAAATTAAAAGTTAAATAATTAGTAATAGTTGTTGAGATTTAATAAAACTTCATGGGATTCAGTCCTCAAATTTATTTTTTACAAATTCATTAAGACGTTTCGATAACGATTTGTTTTCTTTATCAAGACCTAGAATATACAAATTACAAAGAATTATACCATTAGTTCTTCTTTTTAATTCTATGCGTTTCTATCGTTAAGTGTAAGACCATATGTATTTTACTGTTCTTTCGTGCACTTTTCACTCCATCCTTTTCTATCTCTGTCATTTGTTTGATTTCTTCGATCAGATCGATTCCTTCTCTGTCTGTCTATTTTCTGATTCCCTCAATCCAGTCTTCCCTTTCAGTTCCCACCATCTATATTTACTCCATATTAATTTTGAATGTACAGTTTTTCTAAAATTAATTTTTCACGTATAAACATGTGAAATAATTTAAATAAAAAAATTTTTTTCCAAAACAAGTTAGGTAAGCAAGTTTTTAACATTCCTAGACTATTAACTTAAAACCAAAGTTATCACATTATTATATTATTTATGAAACAAATAACACACGTTTTTGGGTACACTTGGACCTTAAGTTAAATTGTAGGTTTTGTTCCGAATTAGCTAAAATGATCATGTCATCTGCGAACATTAATTCTGTCAATTTCACTTCCTCCATCTTCCAGTATCCTATTTTTAATTTTTTCATCTTGTTTCTTATCTCTTTAATTAACTTATCCATCACTAATGTGAACAATAGGGGGCCGAGGACACATCCCTGCTTCACTCCTTTTTCTGTTGTAAAATTCTTTTATTCTTCATTGTTTGTTCTTACTATATTTCTTATTTTGAACTTACGACTTTTGACTCTTTTCTCTTTTCTTTGTATTTTTCATAATGTCTGGTCTGTTTTGTACTAAGATATTTTATAATTCTTTTCACTTTTTTATTCCACGATTCCGTTCTTTTTACATTTGTCTTTACTATTTTTGATATCCCACGGCACGCTTTGGCCGACTCGAGCACATTTTCTTACAATTCTTCCCATTTCTCTTCTATTCGTTTTTTTTCAAATATTCTTTCAATTTCTTATCTTCTGTTTCCTGGCATTTCTTTCTAATTTCTTCATTGTTCAATATATAACTCCTTATCTTTTCTTTTACTATTTTCCTTCTTTTGTCGCTTTGTATCTTTTTATGTTTTTAAAACTATTAGTTAATTTACAAATGGTTTAATTATTTGTAATTTGTTTATGCATATTTTATTGCGCAAAAGTAAGACGGGAATGTTAGCAGTGTTAATGAGTTGATGATTGAATAGAGACCGGGGTCTTTTTGATTTCCGAAAACTATAAACTAATAAATAAAGCTCGTAGAAAACCGACAAAACAAAATTCTTAAATAATAAACGATACCAAACCACAATAAAAATTATTTAACATATGCTATTATTTTTCAAAATTCTTCATCCACAGGAACTTTGTCTGGAATGGCACTTTCCAGAATGCACCACGTATCACTCTTTTTGCTTGATAATTTTGCAAAAATAACCGTAATATTTATTAAGTTATTGAAGCGATTTGACATAAAGTTACTAACAAAACCAAGTGGGGCCCCCTTCGCTGTTTTCCCGATGGGCCCCAATGTCGCCAATCCGACGCTGAATCCACATCACATTCTGTGTAGCTGCGACCACTTACGAGAAATTTATGATCTATGCATTCTATGTTGTGGTTTTGTAGCTTGAGGTATAAGGACTTTACTGCTACATGAGAATTCTTGTTTTGTCCTCCATCTGCATCGAAATACAAGATAAGTCCCTTAACACCAGGCGATAATTTCATTAAATGTAAAAAGATGCCCATTTTGCCTCTGGTTACAATAACCTCTTCCTAAACAGTAATTAATCAACTGTAAGGTTCTACATTAGTAATTGTCTTTTGTAGAAGGAATATGAATTCTTTGTTTGCATTTCATCTTATATGATGACAATAATAATTTTCCACGTTTGCTTTTACTACTTTGCCTTTAACAGTTCTATATTCTTGTCGTTGTTCTTGTGTTACATTTTTGTTATATGTCCGTTACGGCGCTTTTTTTTGTAACTTAAAATTAAAGTAGTTGGTGAGCAATTTCTGGGGAACCTGTGAACATTTTAGACATCATCGAAAGTACTTTTTTCGTCATAATTGGGCACAAAATCACTACTGCAATATTCACAATCACTGTTGTCAATATCACTCCATTCTCGTTTCGCTCACATCACTCATATTACCTAGTAAGGGATGTCAGAATTTCTTCATTAGGTTAGTTGTTTATTATTACTCCTTCTAAGTGATAATCGAGCCTTATTTCCTCATGCTTCAATGCTTCAAGCATCTTCTCTTCCTTATTTCTTAATTAAACATGGCCAATCTGATCTGCTTACTGAAGCGCCCCTAAGGTCGGTCAGCCGGGCGTATGCCCGGGGCCCCGCAACGAGCTACCTTATTTTGATCAACATTTTTTTATTTACTGGGGTCTTACTCGATGATATTTGTGCCCGGGGCCTCAAAATCCAAAGGGCGGCGCTGCTGTTGCAATTATTGTTCTTCAAAAACATTAAATGCATTCAAATACCAATAATTTTATATGATGTTTAAATCTAAGTTCATCGATGACAACTGTAAAAGTTAATTGTCAGCCAAAAATTAAAATATGGTGTAATCAAATGGTCCCGTCACCGTATTAAGCTTGTTTTTGACAGTTTAGTTGACGTTTCTGAAAATTAATTAAGAAAACATAACCCCAAAATTTCGATGACCTACTAGGGTGACGGAATTATTTGACATGATACAAAATGAAAAATTAAAGTAATTATTTAAAAGTAATTTTAAACAATATTATGTACATTTCCATTGCATTTTTATTGAAAATGATGATTTCAATTACTGAAAAATACACAGGGTGTTCCATTTATAAAAAGACACTTTTTCTATCACCCTATGCCTATTAGCCCAGGCAGTATAGGTTTTAACCTGGACATTTTAGGTGTAAAGCTGGATTTTGGTATATAGGTATTTTCACTTCTTTGCGAAGTTCTTCAGACTTTTCCAAAAGTTTCCAAGTCGAGACTTTTCCCTTTTTGAACAGAGCAGAATTTGTGTTCATGCCAGTTATAGCATGAAGAAAAAGAAGTACGTTCTTCATTTCTTCGATGTTAGTTTGTATGTCCACGACAGAAAAGATTTTATCAGGTTTACCGCCTGACCTTTACCAGCCATATTAATAGCTGTTGTCACTGTAAGCGTATCAGCGTCAGCAACAGCCTGAGTTACACTAATTCCAGAATATGTTAGTTTTTTCGAAAGAAACTGAATTAATCGAGTTTTGTTCCTCGAATTCGCTAGAAATTCTGATTGTGAAGATGATACAACCATATTAAGTTCAAAAATTACATCGACAGATCGAGTTTTTGCATTTCTTCTCTGTTATTCTTGACAGTTTGTGCTACTATTTTCATAGTCATCAAAAACTACTGTGTTTTGTCGGCTGTAGTTTGCCAAAACGTAACTTAAGTAAGCAGAGCAGATTTGATCAAACCTTGTATAATAAATAACCTCCATCAATAACAAATCTAGTTCCATTATGGACAGAATCTTTACAAGGTATTTGCTTTGATATCAAATCTTGCAAGGCGGATTTTACAAATTTTCTCGTAAAGTATGTCATCAAATAATGCCGGGGGCTTCGGGGTGAGCTCAAAAAAATGATACTCTTCAAATTCGGAGGCAGATTGTAAAATACATATTAGCCGAACAAAGAGTTGAGTGGGTATTAACTGGAATATCATGGTGTCTGACTCTAACAGTGCTTTTCCCTCCCTCTTTCGCTCATATTCATATAATTAAATATATGACACTTGCATCTGATTTGGTATAATATTCTGCATATTTTAAGATAAAAAAGAGAATAGCTAAAAACAGTAGACCATGAAAACATATTCCACCAATCAGGCGGCTTCATCATTGAGACAAGACCTTTAGAGTATAAGACTTTTAGGACTCTAGAATATTTAAATCCAAAGCACACTCTTAAAGAAAATGTAGTCAACAGCGCTCGTCTCTTAAAGCAATTTATCGCTATTATGGAATACAAAGATCCATTGAACTCAGCAGATCGGTTAGCAACCCCCCAGAGAGTACTTGTGCAAAACATGAACACTTACATTTTATTCTAGCGTCCACCGTAGCGCGTCGAATTAGTCCTTTCCTAAAACATATCTTTTTTCGCACTCTCTAACTCGCACGGCCAAGAAGGGTGGACTATGACGGTACGGCGGATGGAAAGCTGACCATCAAGAGAGTCTTTTAGCAAAAATTAAAAATTTGTTTATTTTCCTAACGTCCGTAGTTGCGCGTCGAATTAGTCCTATCCTAAAGCATGTCTTTCGCACTCTCTAACTCGCACGGCCAAGAAGGGTGGACTATGACGGCACGGTGGATGGAAAGCTGACCATCAAGAGAGTCTTTTAGCAAAGTATAAAAAATTGTTTATTTTCCTAACGTCTGTAGTTGCGCGTCGAATTAGTCCTATCCTAAAGCATGTCTTTCGCACTCTCTAACTCGCACGGCCAATAAGAATGACTGTGACAGCTTGGCAAATGAAGAATTGTGTATCAGACCAGTCGTTGTTTAAGATATGAAAGTGGCACTATTGGATATTGATGATGGTTGGTTGCTACGAATGATAATAGTCTTATCCGGTAATGACCTTTAACAACAATTTGAAAGTTTTAGAATTAAAGTAAAAGACGTGTAAAATACAATATGAAAGCTGAGATTATGTTACTGTACACAATAGTATAAGTCATCGCTTTTCAAACTGTGGGTCACGGTCCCCTAAGAAGCCACGAAAATTATTATTTAAAACCCAAGCAATCTTTTTGCCTGCGCTTATACACGGTGGAAGCAGTTACGACGCATTAATTTTAAGGGGTCATAGAAGACATCAAAAGAAACAAAAAAGTTTTAATAAATATTTTTCTATGTTAATTACCTTTCGAGTAATTTAGAAAAAACCATTACCATATCTGGCAACCTTGCTTAAGTATAATCGCAGCTGGATCTTGACCTTGTTTTAGAAAATCAAACAAACAAACTGATGATGACAGCCGTTGTTTAAAAATAATAAACATACGAAGCAGATTAGTCGGGTGACTAACTCTACGAAAATTGTCGGCACTGTTCTTTCGTAAACAAGATTTGTACGTTGTACGCTAAAAACACGCTGATTCATAACAAACCAACTGTAAGTATAAGACAATAATTGATCTACATTTGATATTTATTAATTTCCGGAATATTTTCAAAATTTCTTGACGTATTTGTTTTTTATTAAAAAATACTATCTTTTGTAAAAAAATTGATTAAGGCACCTAAGTACCATAAAAGTAACAATTTTTTAATGTAGCCAAAACAAGGTGTCAACAAAATCCCTTAACCTAATTACCTAATTTAAATTAGATAAATCTTCTCTTGTAAAATCATTAAAAACTGTTATTAGATAAACAGCAACTCGTGCTTTATTGACAAATTATTATTTTAAAGATCAACAAACTACAAAGTCAGTATTATCTCACTCTAAAAGGGTATTATTTACACAGCTGTGATCAGGAATTGATCACATCAGCATTTTGTGCGAATGTGGAGCAAATTTTATTACAAGCTTTACAGGGTTGTCACGTTTCTTAATTGAGTAAAATGCATTTTTAATTGTAAAAAGAATTCAATTTTACGCGAAACGACATACGATACGGTAAAATGTTATTAAGGTTTGTTGTTGTGATAGATGAGATGCATCTGCCGACAAAGCCCCATAAGTAAAGTACTATTATTAACGCGGCAAAATTAGGTTAAAGTTTCCAACTTTTTTTTCTGAAAAAGTAGTAGGTTCGAGAACAAAGTTATATAAGACTTTTTTGTTCCTTTGGATGTCTTCTATCACCCCTTAAAATTAACGCGTCCTTATCCCTTCGACGCTGTATGCCCGAATACATACACAAGATGTTATTAGCTAGTGACTAGTGCACGGTCATAGAGCATGTTTTTTGCCAAAGAAGATATTTATGTTGTTAAATGTTATTATTTTTTTATTTAAATCTACGTTTAAGATAAATATGATATCTTTTGTTTTATTTGCATTATTAGAATGTAAAATGATTTTTCTACTATCTTGACAGAAAGTTCCATTTTACTCCCCGAATTTAGGGAACAAAATAATGCTTCGACTCCCAAAAGAGAAAATGCATTTTGTCTCTCCAGGGAGGAAAGAAACAGACGAAGATGCTATAAAAAGCAGAGATGAAAAAATTACTAAAATCATCTTACATTATTGTAAAATTATTAAAAATTTACTAAAGCTAACTAGTATAAACGATCATATGTGCAACTGACGAAAATCTCATCTTTCTCTCGTGTGTTTCACAAAATTCACCCTCGAAGGAAAAGTTCAACTTTCCTGCCTTGTTGCACAAATAGCTATTATTAATCGTTGTTTGTTAATAGAGGTTATTGACGCCTAAAAATTGTTTTTTAAACCAAAAAAGTTGGTACATACATTTTACTTGTTATTTTGTGGTGCATTGATGGTTGTAAGTACATATTTAGTAAAAAGCTTGTAGCCAAAAAAGATAATAATACGTGTGGGAGATCTATTTTCGAGTTTTTGTACAAACGTACTGGTATTTTTGACGATCTGTATATAAAGTAATTTTTTGTATATAGTAGGAGCAAAAAGTAACTCCATCAAGGGTAGCCTTTGGAATTTTGAACTCATGTTCAACACTCGCCAGAAAAGCTTACATTAAGAAATGCTCACATTCTCATGTCAGCTTTTTCTCGAAAAATCTCATAGTTTCAAGCTTTAGTCTAGAAAATGAGTAACATTCGAATAAATTCCAATATATGTCAGATTGCTGGGCCACCGTTTGACGACCATGTACAGCCATGTACTTTGCCACCTCTTTAAATATACCTTTCATATCTCTACTGTACCACACTATAATGCTGAAATTTAAAATGAGTAATTATAGCTATAGACTAGGTACTGCACCTAATTTTGTTAGTAAGGGATTAACTTCGGGAACCACCTTTATAGATTGGCATAGAGCATTCCAGGCATTCAGATTTATCACATTTATAAACATAATTCTTAAATGTATGTATAGGTATTTCCTGAAACAAATGCTAAACTTTCTTCAATTTACCCTTTATTTAAACACAATGCTCAGACGATTGTCGCAGCAAGTGTGTATGGCGTACAATATAAAGTCTTCCCAATGTTTATTTATAGACTACATAGAAAATTAGATTAAATAATCTTAAGGTATGTACTAATATGACATAGGTGGAAAATGTGCCAAAAAGTATTGAAAAAATTAAATTAAAAACTTACTGAACATTTAAATTACCACAGAGAACTGCTCACATTGATTGAAAGTGTCTTGTACAACTATGAAAGCAGTAGGGGAACACCACTATTTAACGTTGCCATCAATTAAATTGATGGCAATGATACCAACGAATACAGAATCAAATAGTTAACTGAATTCAACTGAAGATTATGATTCGTGTCCACTTTACAAAGATACATTACAATTCTAGGTATCTCTCTATTGAAATTATCAAAAGATTAAAATTTATTGAGGTTAGGTTATTTCTCTATGGCTGTCTAACAAAAGCTACATCACTTAAAGTAATTTCGGTTACTACAATATTTTAAAAATACTTCTTGGGAATTTTAAGATTTATAACAACACTCTCAGTAACGTTCAATTACTTGAGGAGATATAGCGAGCCCAACCTTTTGTAACACCATATAATGTTACTTAGATTTAATTATATAAGATTTTACTATGGGTGATATTACAGTTTGCATAGTCTATATGGGTATTAATTGTCTTTCGCTATGACGGTGTACGTCAAAATGAGACACAATGGCTTTCTTTAAAATTGAATATTTAACTTTGAATTATTGTCATTTGAATTTGAACTTAAAATTTGAATTTAAAATTGTCATAGTCGAAGGCAAACTTGTATCAAACTTCTTAATTTTCAAATCGACAATTTGAAATATATTAAGTATTATCGAATAATTTAAGGATTCCTTTAGTTTTGCAATAAAATTTTGACCTATACTTATGCGAAAATTTCGCAATAAAGGTAATTTCTTATGTACATATTACACTTTCATTTTTATTTTATTATATTGTAACAAATAGAGGAATGCCTATACGAAGGCGGCAGAACATTCCAGAGCGAAGCGTCATACACCTGCGTGAACATACTCGAAGATTCGACACGGGCCGCGTATATGACGCATCAGGCGGGTATGTTCGAGCGTTTGCTGGAACGTTCACATGGAAGTTATAAAACGTCGTACCGGATAGAAGGGAATTCAGTTAGTATTCAACCGGTGATTTGAAATCTGCTTTGTGTAGCGTCGAATATTAGTGAATAAATAAATGTTATAAATGAATGTTGTATTAAAAATAAATAGCCTACTTTGTAAATATCTAACATTTTAATAATTAGTTAAATAGTTTATAATTATAGTGTTTTTAATTAGTGTATGTAAATAATATCTCTCTTGTGAATAGACAATTAAACGGCATTTTTGTTATTATTTTAAAGAGAACGTTACAATATCATCCCGATAAAATGTCAATTAAGAATTTGGGATAGTTAGTAAGGAAGTGGGACAATAAATACAAATAAGCATGCAAGAAAAAAACATATGATTGTGGTGTGATGAAGTAATGATAATTTGATAACTGAAATATTATTAACACTATTGTATACAAAGTTTATAAGAGTAACCGAAACCAATTAAAAACTGCGTTTTATCTATCAATACTTCTAATATGTATAAGACTGTGGCTATAAGTAGTAGCAACGAAAACGTTTCTGTTGCTATTGGTTATAAGATCTGAAGTTATATACCGGTACTAAACAAAGCTGTTCAAACCCCTTATAGACCGCTCCATCTAAGCACTTAAGGGGTTTATAAAAGAAACAGATATTACCGTTACTAAATTATATTAATTAAAGTTATATAAACTTATCTTTAGCGATCGTAAATTTGTGGTTACTATTATATCAATAAAAATGTTTATTTAGAACTGGTCACAATCCCAGTAGTAGAAGATATAGAAATAAAAGCAAAGGAGCCGAGAGTAAATAGTAGTAGAAAAGTTACGTGCAAAAGTTAAAATCTTACAATTTTTACATTAATTGTTCAAACCTTTACAGCAGGAATCATCTCAGTTTTACTCTATTTCCCTGTGCGGGAAACTTTTTAACCGTAGTTGTGGTAGATAGATAAGGACAGACTGCGAGTGATACATAGAAGAAGAAACTCTGAAATAAACTGTACATATATACAATTAAGGTATACAAAAATTTTAACTTTCCTAGATTTCTAGATTAATTTCTAGACAGCCTTTTAAACAATTGTAAGTAATAAAATCTAATTTTATTTTATTGCTAATTTCCTGTTTATGCAACTTTCAAGCTGTTTCATCTTTTATATGTTGGACAATTTCTTTTTAAAGCTTCTTACAAATAATTTATTTTTTTGTAACTAATTAAATTTCTTCCTGTATTTTTATTTTGAAAGTCTTATACAAATAGGTTTTTCATTCATATTTGACTAATTGAACCTACCTAAACGAATATTGTGTTTTTAAAATAGTTCACTTTTATGTATAACCATGTATCCATAATTATTTATTTAATTTCTTTTATTTTATTTCTAAATTATGTAGTTTTTACATAAAAAGTATGATCTTGGTCACGTGAAGAAAGGGTTGTCCTAAAGAGGCAAGTCTGGATTTTATTATTAGTCCAGTCGGCAGGGAACCAAAAGTATCTGTTTTTGGTTCTTTCGTGTTAACAGCTATTTTATTGCACAAACCTATTCAGAATAGTGGGTAGAGCAATATATGTAGTTGCGTACTAAATCGTAGTGACAACAGAAAAGTTATTAACAATTTAAGACGCCATCAACCGTTTTCGAGGAGCTTTTATTCCGTAGCTCATCAGGATGACTTCTTATGAAAAAATGTTCAGTATATGATTTGTTTATAATAAAAATAGCTATAAAATGGCATCGGTTCGATTGTTATAACTTAAATAATTCAGTTGGAAAATCGAAGAAACTGCCAAAATCGCGTATGTTTTTTAAGTTGCCATAAAAATTTAAATAGTCAACCAATACTGATGAAACTTACGTTTAGTATAGTTTAAATTATGTACAATAAGCACTCAAAACCCGTATGCCAGGTATGCAAAACTTTTTGTTTAACAAGGTTTTATAAATCTACTGCGCTTAAAACTTTGGAAGTTTGCAAAAGCTGTTTGAAGCTTTGCATACTATTGCAAATGTGCATATATATATATATAGTTTAAGTCATTAGCAATCCAACGCAATTTGTAAAATTCGATTGCGTTCATTTTTGCAATTTTGGTGACGTTTTGCATCTCTTCATAGTTTTGTTACGTTTATAAATAATTAGATTTTTTGGTTCGTATACGTGGTCATTTATGAAGTATTCCATCGGGTTCGAATAGACGGCAAAAAACACGAAATTTAAAAAAAAGAAATTTAAGTTTCGATGCTTGAATCCTGAGGTATTAAACTTTTTGCGTAAGTATGCACTACTCGTATATTATTTACCATATTGGAATAACTCAAAATCATGTGTATAGTGTGAACCTTGTAGAATAAGTATACAATTGCCCAAAATTATTGGTTGCGTATTTCTAATAGAAATTATTGCAATGGAGTGATATGCGCGCTCAAAAATCAGACAATCGCCTACTTAGTCTAATGCATACTTACGCAAAAAATCGCAGGATCCAAGCATTGAAATTTGAAATTTTTTTTTCAAATTGCCTATTTCTTGTCGTCTATTCGAACCCAATGGAATATTTCATAAATGACCACGTATACGAGCCAAAAAACTAATTATTTATAAACGTAGCAAAACTATGAAGAGATGTAAAACGTCACCAAAATTGCAAAAATAAATGCAATCGAATTTTACAAATTGCGTTCGATTGCTAATGACTTAAGCTGTTATATGCACTTTTGCAATAGTATGCAAAGCTTCAAACAGCTTTTGCAAACTTCCAAAGTTTTAGGTGCAGTAGAATTATAAAACCTTGTTAAACAAAAAGTTTTGCATACCTGGCATACAAGTTTTGGGTGCTCATTGTACATAATCTAAACTACACTTAACGTAAGTGTCATCAATATTGGTTGACTATTTAAATTTTTATGACAACTTAAAAAACATAATGATTTTGGCAGTTTCTTCAATTTTGCAACTTAATTATTCCAGTTATAACAATCAGACTGGTGCCATTTTGTAGCTATTCTTATTATAAACCAATCATATACTGAACTTTTTTTCGTAGTAAGCCATCCTGATGATCTACGGAAGAAAAACTCCTGAAAAACGGTTGATGGCGTCTTAAGTTGTTAATAACTTTTTTGCTGTCACTACGATTTAGTACGCAACTACATATATCATTCTACACACTATTCTGAATAGGTTTGTGCAATAAAATAGCTGTTAACACAAAAATACACTCTTCACATCTCTATTGACTGGACTATATAGAAAAAATTCTGAACTAAGAAAATCTTAGTCGTTTTCGAAGGTGCTCTTTTTCACAGCTTTCACTGAAATAATTTCGTTTCGTTTTTATATAATTTCGAATGTAATATTGAGATTCAATCCACTGAAGAGTTTCGAGGGTCGTTGAGGGGCGCACTGCCCCAGAGGGCGCACGGATTTTGTAAAAAAAACATTATTTAACTTTCCAGCATTGGCTTTTTACGTTATGAATAATTTGAGCATTTTCGCTGTCTACAGTAATGAAAACAAATCAATAACAACAATAACAGATAAATAAGGTAAAAATATTAAACTAGTCTTTTACTACTTGAATTAACATTTTATAAAATAAAAATTATCATACATATAACAGTGACGAGAATAATTCGTGCGTTAGTTATAAATGTACACCTCAAGATAGTCGCGAAAAAGTTACATTATAATTGAAGTGACATGGGGGTTTTCCACGACTATGCCATATCTTAGATCGACTATAAACCAACAAAGTACAGTAAGTTATAGAAGCAACAATGATAAACTGTTTTGTGAATATGATTATAAAATGGTCAACTGAACGTGAATAGTTCCAAAGAGTCTACAGATGCAATATGTATTTACTATTGGTTTCATATTGATCTAGGACAGCAAGGCTAATATAATAATGTTTTTTTTTTTGTATTAAATAAGCACTAAAAATAGCATCATGCTAGCCTTGCTGCCTTAGATCATTATGAAACGCTTCCTTACACCCTTGCAATTTTGCATATTCAGGATTAGGATTATTCAGTAGTGTTTATTAATCTACCAAGGAAGTCTATACTTTGAAACTTTCCTTATGGTTAGCCAATTTTTGTTAGTTTTTTTTTGACAATTTGAAACACGTAAGTTTTATGAAGCCTCGACAACGAACCGTTCGTTTACGATAGAAGAAGGTATAAGATGAAGAAGTTTTATGAAGATTCATGTATCATCTTATATGATTCCAAGGGATCAGATTAGTAATTTCTACACCCTTTAGTTAAGGTTGACCATCAAAAGCTTTTTGTTCCAACTGTACACAAGAATATATATATATAAATTTAAAACAAAGGCCTCTTGAATATCACGGTTTTATCTTAGCATTCCGATCTCGGCAAGTTGTTATAAACTAAAACGTGTCTGCAGGGTGACAGTCAACCCTGGGTAACGCATACCTGTAATCTAATCTATTGTAAACAAGAGACGACATTCACATCCTGCCAATTAACGAAAATAAAAGGAAAGGAAGAAGAAATCGAAAAAGGAATAATTCCGCCATTTTTATGCTTGCTTCTCAAAGCGAAACTTCAATCCTCCTACCCATATGACAGCAATAATGAAGCAATAAAACCTGTTAGAAGAAATCAGTTTTTAATGTTTTTATGACGTTTTATATAAAAAGGAAAAAAAGTTAGAATTAACGGATACAAACCGTTTAAGAGTTGTAATAAATTTTGCGTTGTAGAAAATGTTAAAACTAGACTATAAAGTCCGGTAAAGTCCAGTTTAGTCACATCGTAAATCCATAAAGTTGTTACTGCTATCGCTAGCCACATGTTTATTGCTGCCTGTATTCTTAACAGGTTTATTATCCTTGTGCGCCTCGTGAAAGGATCTTTCTAGTCTCTCTTATTCTTGTATGGCGCACCGTATTGCTATAATAATATTGATAGTTGTATGGTTTTATTTATGTTCTTGCATTGTGGGAAACATTGATGAAAGAATCAATAATTCCTTTTTTATTGTATTTTATTTACAATTATATAGGTACACAGTTGCAAAATTAATGATTTGATTTATTTAATGTTATGACAAAACCATTGAAATTGTGCATACATACCTTTTATGGTAGATGCGGGACCTTTTGATCACGACGACTACTAGGATTCGTTTCTGATTAACTTTTTAAATTATATATTTGTGTAGGTATATCTAGCTTTCTTCTTTTTATTTATTATTTCATATTTTGTATCAATAAATCATTTCGTATTAGCTTTTTACAGACTCGAACTGCTATCGTTTAGATTTTATTTAAATTGGTAATCCTGTTACGCCACTAATCTTTGATTATTCTAATCCTATTAGTTGTAAGTCCTGCACCGTGTGTCCGTTCCTTTGGCTCCTGTTTCTGACTTTTGAAAGATGTGTATGGATAGTCTTCAAGCTTAGGGCTTTATTTGGTGTATCTTTCGAGTAGTTGTGAAAGAATTTATTGCCAAAATTGGTGAGGTCTTGCTTGCCCTTCCTTTGTTCTACACTTCTGATCTTTCTCCATGTCACCTCATAATGAGTTCTGACAAACGTTATTTTTCTGCACCTGTTGGACACTGTCTCCATTTTTTTTTTTTTTTGATCTGATCCGTCACATGCCATATGCATATACCATGAGTATTTCTTAAAAGTATACATTACCCCCCCCCCCCCACGCAGAATTAACACAACCATTTCCTAGTGACGTTGAGATATTTGTGGGAGGGAAAGTATATGTTTTCAAGAGATACTCACAGTATAGTTTAATATTACCCCGATTGTATCATATATAAATAAAATATTTAATTCTCAATGTTTGTCAAATAGAAAATACTGTTTCTGAGTTTCAGCAACTTGTTTATGGATTGTAATTTTAAATAACCTATAAAAATTAAATTGTCTCTTTCGAAGAATACCTCAATGAAAAGAGCAGCAAGTAAATCAATTCTCCTAGCATAAACTTTT
Organism: Agrypnus murinus; assembly: GCA_929113105.1. Lineage (NCBI taxonomy): Eukaryota > Metazoa > Arthropoda > Insecta > Coleoptera > Elateridae > Agrypnus > Agrypnus murinus. The sequence continues at coordinate 23,484,353 of OV816029.1, read as the reverse complement.
TTCTACGCTTTTCAATTTAGTGTTACTTGTTTTTCGGCAAGTTTGAAGTGATACATATAGCTTTTTACAAGAGATGTTTTTTCTGGATATTGGGATTCAGCCAGTATCTGTATTATTTAAAAAACTCTTTTGAAGCTTCAAAATAAACACAGTTTTAAATACATTCATCCCTATAAAACCAATTTACTAGAAATATTGCACCTACAACTTTTATTATTTCTGGTTCATTAAGAGGTCCTAAATATTTCTGGACGTATTTATCAGCTTTGCAGTTTTAAAGCTTTTACATTTCCTACAACCCTATTTTTTATACATCTGAATTATTTCCGGATGGAAACCCTTTTTGAATATAATTGAATAGAAAGTACAGGTTTTCTTAATAAGTAAGCAGTTGACGTATCTAACGATAGTTTCTTACTGACATTCATCCCCTTTTATCTTATTGTTTACACAGTGCGACAAATTCCAACTTTTGTTTGTTGACATGGGATTTTTCTTCTGGAATGGAAAGATTAAGTATCAAATAGTAATTCCCTAACGGCATTTCTCTATGTTCGTTAAAACAACAGATTTTTTAATTTTAAAGTTTGAGAACTGTCAGGCTATTGCATTGGCTTGAAAAATTTAGAAAAGTACCTAAAAATATAGTTTTCGAGGTGTTTTTGGGCTTGGGGGATTTTATAATATGTTGGTCAAATCTTTGTGTCGGCGTTTAATACACTTCATTGAACCTTAAAGATATTTGGAGTTCCTGAGTTAAAAAATTATTATAAAAACTAACTTAAAGCAGATAGGACGTACTTATGTTTGAGTTCCGTCGATTTCGCTTATTATACCTGAGAAATAAGCTATCAATGATAACTGATTTCTTGTGTTTTGGAGACGTCTAATTTTATTATTGCTGTATATGTACAGCACCATGAGATACAGCCGGTTTTCTTTGGAAAAGTGAACTAGTATGTCATAAGTAGACAGTAAGTCTATATAATATGAAGAAAAACTTGAGATACGCCCTTTTGACTCAGGACGGCAGTAAAAAACAACAAATTTTTTTAATTAAAATGTTGGAGATTTATTAATACATAGATTATTTCATTCTACTTCGTTTTTGACCAATCGCAAGGCTTTATTTTTTGGATTACAGCGATAATTCGATAATTTTTTATTGTCCTTTTCGACTGTTTTTATCTTCGTGACAACGCTGAAAACTAGTGTCACATGTGTCCCATTTTTTACTTTCATGTCAAATACTAATCTTTATGTTAATAAGTAGATGCTTAAATAAACAACTGTATCATGAAATAATCTTACCGAATTACATGCTCGTGCTTCTGAAATTATCTGTTGTAATACTCAAGTTGATTAAAACGCAACACTCGTGTCATTTTTTGACAAATTTCCCTCCGTTGCACGTCGGGAAATTAAAACGTCAAAAAATGACACTCGTGGTTGCTAATCAACGTTCGTATTACAAATCAATAATTTCGAAGCACTCGTGTAATTACAAGTGATAATAACTTTGCATGTTTGACTGTTGTCAAATTTTGTCAGTCCAGCCCTTTACTTACAGCCAACTCAAGTTTATTATTTTATTAACTGATCTTATTACCAAACCACAAATACAAGGAATGAGTCATCACAAATCACCTGGGCGGCAGCGGTTTGCTTTTAACCCATTATTGTATTTCATCTCTCTCTATTTTGTAACGAATATATGAAAAGAAAAAAGTAATCCGTAGAGAGAGATGGAATGCACCAAAGTGTTACGAGTCCCCCGCTGTCGCCCAGGTAACTTGTGATGACTCATTACTTGTGTTTATGGTTTAGGTATAAGATACCATCTTTTTTAGATGTTACAGATAATACAATTTTTCGATCAACCATGTCTTACAATTTTGTAATGAAAACAGCAATTTCAGAAAATCAAATAATTATATTAACAAAATTAAATTAACGAAAATTAAATTTAAAAAATCAATTAAAAAACAGTCTGACGTTTGTATATGAAATAATTTAAATGACATTGAACGAGGGTTGTCGGAAGACTTCCCTGTATTTCGGCAATTCATAATCCGATTTCGATTTTTTTTGTGCCAAAAGAATCCTTTTTTATGAAAACACAAAGTTATGTACCTATATCAATAAAGTAACATAAAACACAATTAAAATTAAAGAAATCACCGTAAATTCACGAAATAATACGCTATATTATTTGATTTTGCATCATCCAAAAATTATTATCAGTTTACTGATACATAATAAGCGAACAAACAGCCACTCACTTTAATTTGATTTTCACACGAGTGGGGCAAGATCAACGCGCCAACATTGATTGCCGAAACCAGCCGAATCTACCTACTGCCATTACTACCATTACTGATTTAAGAATCTCATTATATTTTTACAATAAAACGCTTAAAACTAATTAAAAAAAGAAATAACTTCAACACACGTTTTACATTTTAAATTCAACATTGATAAGGTATGTAATGTATATATACTTAATATGACCTAAACTGTAAATATTTCTCAAAATGTATGTTAAATAGCTATAAAATACGAAGATTTAAATATCGATTTTTTGCTCAAAATGAAAACAAATATCTATATTAACATAGTATTCTCCTGGAATAATAATGAAGAAAATTGGAAATACACCTTTAATATCTGCACAGACGAACCAGAAGCGTATATGCTCATGCTCATGGTACATATATACAGGGTGGTCCAGACCACCCGTACACCCCTTTTAAAATGTGGGGGATTAAAAGTTTTTAAGAAGACGATGGGTGATCTTACTAATGTCGATGTGCTCTTTCGAATGATCCCAGAATGGAACCCCTCTGATTCCCCCTTGTAGGGGGTAAGAGGGGCAACTTTGAAAATTCAAATAGGAACCCCGAGATTTTATTGCATATTTAGATTCTACTCATCAAAATATGAATAATTTATTTGAAACATTTTTTTAGCTTGGCAACAGGTGGCGCTGTAATCGCAAAAAACCGACTTTTTACATTTTCGCCGTCTCTGGCATATTTACAGGTGCAAATAACAGTTTTTCATATTTTTTACTAAATAGTGATGAAAAAGCTTTGCTAATGTGTACTTTCATGAGAAAAGATTTTACGTTACAATGAAAAACGCAAATTCTCTACCTAAGGTGTTTTCGACCAACAGATTTTTTTTCTTGATAACACGTTGTACATGATAACAATATTTTTTGCCTTAAATGTTGTTAGAATTTGTGTTCCATTCTAACAACATTTTTTCAAGATTCTACTGGGGAAGATGGTTTTACTTCAAAACATTACAAGTCACGGTGCATTACAAAAATCTGCCGACGAGAATTTTACTTTATAATTCACTATTAAATTTCGGTGGTTATCTTTCTTTTAGCGTATAGCAATGAATGATGAATATGGATATCTCATCCACTCAGCCCATAAAGTAAGAATAATTTAAACGAATAAAATTTTAAATTGTGAAATAAAAATTATTTATTTGAACAGTTGATTTTCAACAATTACATACTATTTAAATAGAATTGTTAAGTAAAGAATTGTAGCACAAGTTATTTCCTGTTAAAATTAAATATTAAATTAGTACGATTTAAATATTATTTTGCCATATGCAGAGCAGATTACAATTTACAATGTTTTGTCGATCATTTGTATTAATTACATATGCTTAAAATAAATATTCAGATAAAGATTAAAAGGATTAAGCAATATCTAAATAAGTAGACGTTAAGGTTAAAAACGAATAAAAATTTCAAAAAAAAATTGTCACGTACAACGCAAGAAAAAAAATCTGTTTGTCGAAAACACCTTAGGGATAGAATTTCTGTTTTTCATCGTAACGTAAAATTTCTTCTCATGAAAGTACACATTAGCAAAGTTTTTTCATCACTATTTAGTAAAAAATATGAAAAACTGCTATTTGCACATGTAAATATGCCAGAGACGGTGGAAAATGCAAAAAGTAGGTTTTCTGTGATTACAGCGCTGCCTGTTGCCAAGATAAAAAAATGTTTCAAATAAATTATTTATATTTTGATGAGTAGAATCTAAATATGCAATAAAATTTTGGGGTTCCTATTTGAATTTTCAAAGTTGCCCCCCTTACCCTCTACAAGGGGGGGTCAGGGGAGTTTCTTTTTGGCGTCATTCGATAAAGCACATCGACTTTAGTAAGATCACCCATTGTCTTGTTAAAAATTTTTAATCCCCCGAATTTTAAAAGGGGTGTACGGGTGGTCTGGACCACCCTGTATATATGCCATACTTCGTTCATACAAAGTATACCTATACTTTTATTTTTCAAGTTTTTAATTAACATTAGACATCCTAAATGTCACAAGCCTAAAAGACAAAAGAGAAAATACATACGTATTTCAAAAAATTATATAGATTGGAAAAATGTGAAATAATAATAATAATAATAATAATTGCTACAACCCATAGCCTGGAAACCAGGCCCCAGAAGCTATAAGCTTGTGCGGGAGGGAGGGGGCGATTATTATTATTATGTAGGCCCTAAGTGCGGCTGCAGCCGACTTACAGATGGAACAGCGCAAATCCCACATTTGTGTCACAGCTAAGGAAAACTGCAGAAAACCTTAACCAGATTTGCCGGCACCGGGAAGCGACCTCGGGCCCCTTGGGTAAAAGTCCAGCACTCTAGACATTACACTACCAAGGCTGTTGATTGAAATGATCTGTAAATTGTTTTCTGGGCAAAAATTGCAAAGCAAGAATTGAATAAATGGAAATTAGGAAAATTTTATTTTATCTGGCTAGAAAATCTGGAAGTTTCTATAAAAAAATTGTAACAAAAGCAAATACGATACGATTTGTAATTGATTTAAATGCTGAGGCAGTGGCATAATTTTCTTTGAATTGAATGCTAGGTTAAATCATCTGCTTTCTGCGATCTGTTCAGATGAACGTCAAATGTAGATCAAAAGATTTGTAAGTTTCAAGTAGGTTAAGTTTAAATAACACTTTAGTACAAAAGCTCCGAATCTGCTTAGATCGTACATTTTTTAGAAAAGGTACTAATCTTTTCCTACGCTAATCCTTTCCTCGGGTTTCGTTCCATCAGAAATGTAGGAAGATTTCTTTATTCCACGCTTGATACTCTATCAATTTAGATTTTTCTTCTTCGCAGTAGATATAAAAAAGAATTAAAAAAGGATCTGGGCGTAAGAAGTGTTGGAAGGGTTTACGGTTAGGTTATTAGAATCAAAATTGTTTGCAACCTTGTTTGACAATATCTTGAATGATTTTGATGAAAGGCAGTAATCAGAGTCCAGTACATATACAGATACAGACCTGGCGTCTCCTATTTAAAATAGGCACCTTTTTGTACCATACAAAAATGTATCTTGCACTTCAAAACCATAGTCGACTTTTAAGATACGATTTTTACTTTTTTTATATTCCCAACTAAGGATTTGGGAACAATTAAACAAATTGACAATAAAATCAAATAATTTTGGGTGCGTTATGGAGCTCCACACATAAAAATTAATTTTAACATTGCGTTGGTGTGTTTCTACAATTAAGAAATAAGCCATTCTCTAAATGGTTAAGTAATACCGTCGACGGTAATACGTGGTACCTTTCTAAAATAGTAATGAAATTGTAATAACTTCTATTTATTGCAGTGGGTTTGTTTCTATATTGACCATTAAATTATTAAATTAAATTGGCATTGACATCGTTAAATTTAGATTTAACGATAATAAATTTAGGTTTTAATGTATCTAATATATTTCTTGGTTTTATTGCAATAAAACAAAAGAATTGCGTTAATAGTAATTAGTATTAGACAGTAAGTAGATAATTATTTGCAAGATTTATATAATTTTATAGATAATTTAGCTATAATAATATATTATTAGTTTAATTTGATTATAACCTTACTAGAATATTTATCCTTGATTGCAACACTGTTATAGGTATTTTGCTAGTTTGGATTGTTATTTATGGTCCATAGTGCTTCCAAGGAGCTACTAATTAAACACAGATCTACATGTACAGATTTTTGCGTGGAATTATTTAGCAAAAATTGTTTAATAACTGGAATATGCAAATAAATGTTTTAATAACTTTAGTTACTTTCAAATCATTAACAAATACATGAATATATGCGTTTAACCATGAAAAAGCTTGACTATGTTGAAAGATAGATAGCCACTTAGGAGATATGTTGTATTGTATTGTATTGGAAGGCAAACAGACGTTTGAAGATTATAACGTTAGAATCGAGTCTTTTTCTGGATTCTCGATTCTTTTTTATATTTAAAGAGAGAAAAGATCAGTTTAATGTCATTTCGGTTTTCGTATGTCAGTGACAATCGCAATAATTTGTAGGCGAGCCTCCAATTCAAACGTTCTCATGTCCAAAGGCTCTGATCAGAGGCTGTATAGATAGAAACAGGCATCGGAAGAGGCACTTAAGCTGTACAGAAATAAGATTAAGTTTATGAGGTCGAAGATTTTAAATCAATCCCAATCGAGGCTACCACCGACCATCACCAACACCCGTCACTGAACACCGCAGTTTCCGCTTGCCTGGTTACTTTGTCTCCCTTGCATCATTTTCAGTTTTTTTCATTATCAGCAACATAAGCATCAGCCCGATGTAGATGAGAGAGACGGCGTGTAATATACCTCAAACTAAATTAACTCCAATAGGCTAACGAGGCATAATGAGCATACACCAGCCACTGTTCTGCTGATCAGCAACAGCAAAATCTTATTAGAAAGTTGTAAATGTAAAAAAATGTAAATTCTTACAAGAGTTGCTCAAAAATGAAAATCAAGATGTCACACTTCAACAGGGCGTCATAAATTATGTGGACGAATTACAGGCCTAGGAGTGTACTGTGACGTCATGGATCAGAATGATCGCTGTGTTCTCCTGGACATACAAATACACTGATTAAAATAAATGTGTTACCTCATTTTTTTAAAATACAATTTTAAACACCAAAAACGTTGAAAAGTCACCCAATAGATTGTGCGAAATTTCAAAATTAAAATGGATCAAAAGTGCATCGCGCCCTGCTATGACTGGTGAAAAACTTCACTCTTTAGCAAGATCGATTATCAATATAAGCAAATTACATCGAAATACATAAACTGAAGATGTAAAACAATATTACATCATATTACGTATTAACGCTTTCAGATTAACGACTTTGCACATTTTTACATACACTATTCATTTGAATCTCCTACCATTTAGATAGACCACAATGTAATATTTTTTCAACCATTTAATGTATATGTTTGATAATTTTTCAATACTTCATAACAACAACAATATACTCCTAATTCAATTCAACTCCTAACGATATAGCTTCTTATCTTATAAAGTAACCCCTGAAAAGCGAACTAGCTGCAGGATCTTAATCCGGGCCTGCAGAAACCTAATAGAAGAAGTGAAGATACTTCTTGTATCATCATATCATATCAATATCATCATTGTCTGGATTAATGTTATAGTTTTTTTTGCGTTCTTCTGTCCCCATACCTTACGAGCTATGACATCATCTACTGTTTTTATAATTACAAAACCAGCTTTCTTTTGCCAGAAACCAAAAATACTACGTTTGTCGAATTTCGTAATACACTATAGGGAGGATTGAGCAAACAATTTACCAAAGGTTGTAGTCTGCACATTCAAAAACCGATTTTTGATTTCTTGTAATTTTTATGCGGGATTTTCGGATAAAATCACAAAACTAAGAAAGTTGCCAATATTTAGTATCAACAAGATGGTGCACTAACACACTGTGCTACCGCACAGTTCCTGTCGGGCAGTATCTGGACGAAGTATTCCCAACAGATGAGTTTGCAAAAGTTTACGTAAGAAGTGGACAGCTTGATACCCTGACCTTAGTCTCCTTAATTTCTTTCTTACGGAATACTTAATGGGGAAAAGTATACAGAAACCGACTCGGAAATCTTGAAGACTCGAACGAAAGAATATCTTTGTAATGAATAGACATATTAATCAAGGCATTGGAGATAATGACCTTACCGCCTACACTTCTGTGAAAACACTCATGGATCAATTTCGGTTCTTTGTTTTTGTCTGTAATGACAAAATTTTCTTAGAACCTATCTAACTATTCTAGATGTCCACATTTGCCAATCCATCGGTATTCTTCATAGAGTATACTTTGTCATCAATGTGCAGTTCTAATCAGACAATCCACATATTGTCTGATTAGAACTGCACATTGTGATGGAACATCATATATCATATCGTTGAAAATAAATTGGATTGTAACTGTTTTTCAGTGATTTTACCCGAAAATCATCATAGATTGAAGATCATCATACAAAAGCCTGCAGAAATTGTTTTTCGAAATATGAAGGCCTTCATATTTTGTTAATTATTTATTTCAGACCGCCCCCTCCCCCTTGTAGGTTATTTCTGAAATCGTAATAAAAACATGTTTCGTTTCTAATGAAAAAGATGGACTTATAATTTAAAAAAGTAATCCATATTGTCATATTTTGTAAGGTGGTGGGGAAAAAGTAAATTTTCATACGAAATAGGCTCCTAACAAAAAACCAAAACAATTTCACGAGATGCCCAAGCGTTTTGTTTAAAAGTACAACCAAGAAGTACATTTTCACATTTCACCACATGTACGAAAATAGCGAATATACCTTCAAATGATAATTAATTAACTGCCAAAATTAGGATATCTAGAAATCTGGAAAAAGGGTTTCGAATAATTTCTAGATTTTGGGAAACTTGTACAAAGTACATTTGCATAATACAAAAAGTTTCTTGTGTGTCAAAAATTTCATAAATCTATAAAATTTGATTTTATTGATGATGGTTATATAGAAGAAAAATTCAAGTTACAGATAAGTAATCCTCGACCTTCAAAGTCTGAGAAAGCTCAAGCATTGGTACCCTTTCTCAAAAACTCCAAAATTGTAAAATCTACCCGAACCTACCTTTCCACTCCCTCCCCTTTGCTTCTTATTATATATGTTGCTTTTGTACTTTATCTATAGGGGAGAAGAAGGGGGGACTTGTTGGAATCGCTCTAAAACCAATGGTTCCAAGTCTACGAAATTAGAATAGAACCATTTGATTCATATTGAATTTAAACGATTTGGCGATCTAGAAAGTTTCATAGAATTTTGCAAGCTAGATAATTCTTATGAATAAAATAAAATGTGGTGGTAAATGAAAAGAAGGGTGCGGGGTATCAACACGTAACTAATATGTAAGGGCTTCCAGGAACAGGATGTCCACGAATAATTCAAGTTTATAGTTTTCTGTCTTGTGTTTGCAATTTTCAAAATAACCGAAATGTGCGAATTCAGTCTGTCAGAGGACGTCAGCTCTTTTGCACTGTCATTGTCACCTCCACAATCCCACACACGTCTATTTTCATTTATTGTATTGAATATCAAGTTTGGAGAATCAAATTGTTTAGGCTTTAGAATTTCAGAGTTTAGTAAAATTAACGTTACATTCCAGTTTTATATTAAAAGTTAAAGGTAAATTTTAAAATCGAAAGATTTTATATTTTTGACGTTTCAAGGTCTCGATGATTTAGAGCTTAAGTGTTACAATTTTAAAGATTCGAAGTTTGAAAATTAAGGGGCGTCGTAATCTAAGGAATACGCAAGTTAGTTTCAAAACTTTTAGATTTCCACTACATCCAGTAGTATAAAAGATCGAATAGAAGAGATTTTATTTCACAGATTTTGAATTTTGGTGGGGACAGTGTTTCAGAGACCTAGAGTAAAATTTGGAAATAACTAACTCTGGTGAATATTTTACATCTACAAGTAAAATTTCAATAGATTATTTTCTTTACCATAAGAAACAGTTTCTTCAGGTTACATGTTTCAGCACTGAATCGAAGCTAGATTAAAATTTGAAGGGTCCATTATAAATTTTATCCTATAGAATCATTGAAATATAAGTCTGCTCGAAAGATAAGTAGGTAAACGTATTTGAAGCATGTTAAAGACGAAAAAGGTATTTAAACATCAGTAGATAATATGGCGTGCCTATTTAAGATTGAATACTGAAAATGGTACTAATTGTCTTGTCATAAAAATTGCTCAATTGTTTTTTACAACCAGTTATGATCTCATATAAGATAAAGGACGGTAATTTCGTCGTATTTATTTCTGTGTAAAAAAAAGTGAGGTTAGTGAACAATTTTGATACATTTTAAGTTTAATTGACTTTTTAAACACGATGGAATTTCTTGTAATTGCTGTATTTAATGTTTTTTGGTATTATTCACAGTTTCTAACATGCAATGCAGGTTGTTAACGCTCTTAACGGTTCTAAGTTCTAAGATTACCATTTTAGGTTATTCTTGTTCCTTTTTAGAAGAATTATTTTAGAAACACTTATCGTAACACAATCTTAATCACTTAAGCATTTTTTCTGATTTAATGTAATCTTTTTAGATCTCAAATAGATAAGATTCATATTGTCTTCTTTCTTATCTTAATAGAATTAATTTTTGCATCTTTTAATAATGGAGAACTTTTTAAATCTGAAAATATTTGAAATAGTTCCTATTTTTAATAAAATTTGATATCTTGAGAGAATCGTTGCAAAAAGTAGTTTCATCTTCTTGAACATTGGGAATTAGTTTCAACAATTAACGTATCATTTCTTCAAATGTGGTTATTCGACTGTTTTTATAAATTTTTCAAACAGAATGCTACGCTTTTGTATGATTGGTTAAAAGTTAATCTTTCTCTTCTTTTGTTCTTTCTTCTAGATTTTTAAGATTTCAATTCTGCCTTTATTTAATGGCATTGCCTTTGTTTTTGTACAAGGTGTTTGGTACAAATTCGAATGTTTATAAAATGTTCTTGTATCTATTTCTTATACGATTAACATTTATTTATGAAAGACGATTTTACAAAAATTAGTAAGTGTGATAAAATTAGCAAAGTTCAGGAAATTTTTTCTGGAAAACTAGAAAGTACATTTTAGTTAGTCTGTTTCAGAAGGAATTGAATTGGAAAGGAAGGAATTGGAATCTCTGGTTATCAGTAATACGCGTCCTGCGGGTTGCATACTTAGCGCACAGCGCAATCTCCACCGTCTCCAATGTTACGATAGCAAACAGAATCAATAGGCTTTATCTGATGGAATCCGCGAGCCACTCCCACATATTTCGGCCATCTTGCACTCTTGCACTTTTGCTTATCGACCCGTATTATTTTTCAAACGAAATTTATATCAATTGCAAGAAAAATCGTTTGAATTTCACCGTAATAAATTCTTTCTCTCTCTTTGGATTAATCTGTGCATGATTTATTTTAGTTTTACAATTTCGAAAAGGATCTTTTATTAAACATCTTTGAATAAATTAGAATTAGAGAGGTGTAATTCCAGGGATAACGGAATCACTTCTTGACTCTTTGACATAATTGGAGCCAAAATTACCATAAAATCACGTCTATAATCAAGACTTTTTTCTACTAAGTAGTACATGGATAATTGAATCTACCTTATAAATGTTGTATATTACCTGAAAATTATATTTATAACAAAAATTAAAAATAGGGGAAGGGCGGACAATTGTACTTAAGCGATTTTTCGGGAGCGGGTAATTGTACAGTCAAATTAAAAAACTAGGTACCATGACTCTTCTATCAATATGAAATTAATATTAATTAATTTCGATTAATATTAATTAATTTCACAATGATTAATCATTAAGAGTTGTTGTTTATATAACCTACAAATGTTAGAGAATATATGAAGTATTATTTTAATTCATAATTTATTTTGAAGGTACAATAGGAAGGAAAATCGTTTCCTTTTTGTATGTATTCGACTGTACCCTGTACCTATGACAAAAATGCATTGATACGAACTCAGAAAATAAAATTTAATTTAAAAACTTTAATTCAAAGGATAAAATCAAAATTCAACGACAAATTGATAGTAAAAGAAATACTACTAACTACTAATGGCCGCAGAGGTCGCATGCATATCCCGGGGTATCCCATCCAGAAACAGATAGTGGGTCCATTTAAGGTATATGTATGTAGCTTGTAAACCAAACTTTGTTTTTGCGAACAATGTCTACGCATTTTAAACTTACTTCGTTTTTATCAAGTTCGTCGACATAGAATAAATTAAAAATATCTTAAAGCTCCCTATCATTCTACATTATTCATCTTTCCAAGCATTTTTTCTTCTGTTCACTAAACGTTTTCTCTTGAGCTTAGCCTGCCCTAACGAGTCTTTCTTGAACATTGAATGTTAATATTTGAGATGACACTTTCTTTTTCTGCATTGCCTCTTTTTATGTTTTGGTGTTGGAGGTGGAAGATGAAATATGGTCTGGACGGAAATAATTAACAACAAGGACATTGGAAGGGTCGAGATCTTTATCTACTTCAGATGGTTTAATGTTAATGTAGTCGCTAACGTTTTCACTAAATTGGAAGACAACGCAGAAATATCATTATTTTCACTTTTGACGGACAGGGAAAATCTTAATTTTCATGTGATCCAGCGAGCTTGGCCGATTTTGCTGAGAATTGAGATCTTTAATCACCCCTGTATAATGGTCAGCAATAGCAAATGCGTCTATCTTTTTTTATCGTGGCTAATTCATTTAGAGCAATCCGTTTATACTTCTATACTTCTTATAAAAATAAGTCGCACTTCCTGTTGAACGCACCCTTCAGTGGCCCGAAAAGTGTCAAATCCAAGGATGTACTATTGATTTCATAATGATCTAGGACAGCAAGGTTAATATGATGCTAGTTTTTAATTTTTTCTCAATGTAAATGCATAGGATAAAATAATAAAAAATAGCATCGTATTAGCCTTGCTGTCCTAGATCATTATGAAACCAATAGTACCTTATGGAAGTATGTGTGAGTATATAGTGACTAGAATGCTTTGCAAAAATCATACATCTGAATGGATATACGATTTGAATATTTTTCTAAGACATTCAGAACTAGATCGTTGAGAGTTGATTTTACAAACTTCTCAGAATTCAGAGATAACTAATATAAATATACACGTTGTATTATTCCACCTAATTGTAAATCAGGCGTGAATAGCATTTGATAGTTCATTTTTCGGAGCTCAAACGGAAAATAAAAATGAGTGATAGAGGTATGCTCGAGCTGCATTGAAACAGCAAATTACCGATTACGGTCACATTATTTCCTCTTTCACCCGAAGTTTTAGCCCCAAACTACAGCTCTACGCCTTTAGGTCTCAACCTCTTCATAGGTTTCTGACATTTTCTCATCAACAAAATAACGATAATAAATCCAAGCAGGTAGGCGGGTAACTAAATTCTTCGAAAATTGTAACCAAAACAAAATAGTAGTGCTTTTTAAAAAGTTTTTAGCTAAAGAATAATAAACGCTCATTCTAACCATCTGTAAATAACTGTTAATGACTCAGATCTTCGAAATTATAATCTGCAGTATGCAGTTTGTCGTCAATTTTCTTCGTGTTAGGTGCCCGTAAACTTGAGTTTTAAAATTTATAACTTGGGTTAGGTAGTGTTAAGTGTTTGTTAGTGTTAATAGTTTAATTAATTAGAAATAGTTTAAAACGTCAGTGTACATGACAGAAGTGGATACAGAGATGTACGCGCACCCATTGAAACCGCCGCGGAACAAATTCGCGCAAATGCCGATATGTTTGTTTACTAGCATAAACGAATCCATCATAGATAGTGCGCGATTGTGTGTATAGACAAGTGGCGATTTATTTGAACACAAGTTAAAAAGATTGTTGCATTTAAACGGTAAGTTGTGCTGCTAATTTTGTTAAAATCACATTCGTAAAATAAAATACAGGCAATGAGATTTGCATCATATTTAAGTCGATGAACGTAGGTTACATTTTATTTACCGACTAAATAATAATAAATTCAACAAGGTAGTAAGTCACCCGGCAACAGCTGCTCAAGTTCAATTCAGTTGTTTCTGTAAATTAACACGTGCGTAGCGTAGGTCAGTTATTAACTTATTAGTGCAGATGTGAGATCATTGTTTGATTTATCAGTAATTTATGGTTAAAACAATCCATAGTCGACTTGTATCTTGCAAAAAATTCGAAAATATTTCTGTTTATATTTTTTCATTTTATAAATTTTGGGGTTTGTGTATCACCTTTGACCCCCTGAAAGCATTGCACACTTTTCTGGAGCACCCTGTACCTTTAACTTGGACCCCCGGAGATTTTTTCCTATAACATATTTTTCTTTATTTTTGTGGATATTTTTGGGATTGGTAAATCCCAATTGATTGTCGGTTTTCTAATGGAACCACCATTTTTAAGCTACAAAGCAGAAATCTTTAATTAGGTACTGGTCACAAAAAACAATATTAGATGGCACTAATGTTATTTCTAGACTACACAGTAAAAAATCACAAAGCTTACACTTAATTTAACACTATATATTTTTAGTGTTAATTTACATTATATTTGCTAACAAACTCTGTACAGTGGCAACTCACACAACACGGGATAAGTAACACTAAAAGCTTTAGTATTTTTTACGACTTCAACATATATAACACTTCGTAGAGTCGTAGTTTTCACTTCTAGTGTATATTAACACTGAAACGCGCCGAAGCACTTGGCAGAATTGCACATGATGCTCGTGATATCTGCCATTGAAAGCGTCTTTGTTCGTAGGTTTACTAGTGCGTATATGATTGTTACAAAGCTATAAGGTTGTGTACCCTAGAAAGTTGCTTTATAGTGTTATCGATCCTCAGTTATTATTGTTTAAGGAACCTTTTAATCTTAGCAAGTGCCACACAAAAACTGATTTGTATTTAGTTCCGAAACACCTACGCGTTCTTATTCTAGTGTTATGCTTCTGAATATATAATCTCTGTATTCTCTTATAATACGGTATATGTATTAATTAAGTAATTATTTCTATATTGTTGTATTTTTTTATAAAATAAATGTTTATATTAATTATCAGCATTTATTTCCAGCTACCTATAATATAACGCCTAGTGTAACTTAGTGAATATTTGCACTAGTTATCTTCACTACGGTAGTGTTTATTTAAACTGTACAGTAGAGTTACTTTAGACGTAATATATTCATTCTAATAGAGTAGATTCTCACTAAAAAATACAGTATTTTTAGAGCTTAAAAGTGAACACTGTCTAGAGGAACCTATATAAGCTCGAGATAGTGTTGCTTTAGTGTTAATTTTTAACACTAATTTTTTTACTGTGTAGGGCCACTACATCTAAACCCCTCTCCTAAGAGCCTGTAATAACGGAATCGCCCGGATGCAACCTGCAAACTTTACTATCTAATATTTTTATAAAATGGTGGCGGTTTGCGGTACTTCGACCTGCCAGCACTGCCTGGCTGATTTCATATAGATTGTAGTTGCACTACTCTAGATATATATCTGTGTTTCTAGAACAGCATGCTCATACACCGATGCGTACAATTACCCGCCGCGTAGAATTATCCACCCCTTTCCTAATAGCCTGTGGTAACGGAGTCGCTCAAATGCAACCTGCAGACTTTACTATCTAATATTTTTATAAAATGTTGGCGGTTTGCGGTACTCTGATCTGCCAGCATGTCCTGTCTGATTAGATATAAATTGTAGTGGCGCTAGTCTAAACAGATACTATCTATGTTTCTAGAATAAGATGCGTACCATTATCCGCCCCTCTCCTAAGAGCTTGTAGTAATGGAATCGCCCGAATGCAGCCTGTCAGCATGGTCTGTCTGATTAGATATAGATTGTAGTGGCTTTATTCTAGACATATACTATCTATGGTTGTAGAATAAGATGCTTGCTTATACACCAATGCGTACAATTACCCGCCGCGTACAATTATCCGCCCCTCTCCTAAGAGCTTGTAGTAACGGAATCGCCCGAATGCATCCTCAAGGATTTAATAACTAATAGTTTTATAAATTTTTTATGAATTTTATAATCTAAACTCTATACAGATATTTTAATCCAATATTTATCTAAAAGTTCTAATTTTTAAATGGTTTACTGTCTTAATTCTGCTTATATGACAATTTTTACAAATTTAGGAAAGGTAACGGAATCACGCCAACGGAATCAGCAAACTAATTATTTATTAGACTAAGTATTGAAAATTTCGCTGTTTTATAGAAACAAAGATGTATGTACACATCCATTTTTCAAATTTAAACTGTTTAATGCTTTTGGTAACGGAAACAATAATTATGCATCAATATTATTATTCTCGATTATTTTAAATCTATTAAAATACATTTATCAAAATTTTATTTATTAGTAATTTTATTTAATATACCTAATAACAAAAATAACACCTTTAGTAACGGAGTAATCTAAAGATTTTACTACCTATTTTAAGATTATGTTAAACTAAATAATTTAAAAATGGCTTATTGTATTAACTCTGTTTTTTATGATAATTTTTGCAACGAAATCACCAAAGCAATTATAAGAATATTTCTAATGGGAACTTCGTTTATTCGACTTGTTCATTCAAGTTGACTTATGTTAATTCGTTGTATAGTATGAGCAAAAAGGAACTCCATCAAAGGTGCCTTTGGAATTTTGAACTCATGTGTATTATAACACCAGAAAATTATATCAAATTTGTAACTGTCGTTGTCAAAGGACTCTGATTATTTTGTACAGTTTTTTGGTGTTATAATACATATAAGTTCAAAATTCCAAAGGCAGCTTTGATGGAGTTACTTTTCCTTCCTACTATATTACAGAGGTGAAGATGTACACATAACATATAATATATGTGTTTTTTTTTAATTTAAACTTTTTAACGTCTATGGTAACGGAATCACGAATTATACCATGACATGGTTATATATTTAGTGACATGATATGATATGATAGTGATATGATATGTTTAGTGACATTTTTTGCTGATTATTTATTATTAGTATATTGTATAATATCAAATTATTTGGATGAACCAACAAAATATGACAAGATCAGTACAAATAATTCTGTTTGTTATGCTCATAAAATCTAATCTCATTTATCATTTCTGAACAGTACCATATCCGATATAAAAAAAATGAATTTAAAAACTTAGTTCTGAGATTTTGACATTTCTAAGCCTTACGCTCTAACTCCCACATCTAAGCTTTACGATTTTTTAATTTATTGGTTAAAATTTTATGCAAAATGTGACCATTAAGACAGCATTGTTCATTTTAACAAATTAAGTTTTAAATGTAAAACTCCCAGCGGGAATCCTATTATTACAAAAGCAAATACAATTTAAATTTTGAATAACATTTGCATGCAAAACCTCTTATTAGGTATTATTATGTTTGTTAATTCACTAAAATATTTTAATTTTTTAACATTAAATAATCTCTTTTAATTTATTTATAGGTTCTAAAATACTGTGACCATCTACATGGAAAATGGTACTTTTCCGAAATTAGAGCTATATTCTCAAGAAGATATTTACTTCAAAATGTGGCTATTGAAATCTTCTTGGCTAGCCGAAGTAAGTTTCAACTATAATTTTTTTATATTTTTAACTTGTATTTATTTTTATTCATTTATTTAGCATCCATCTTGTTCGCTTTTCCCGATCAAGCCACCGTAAAGAAAGTTATCAAAGCACTCCCCAGGGTGGGTGTTGGAATAAAATATGGAATTCCTCAAACACGGTAATTTTTTTATTTTCCTTATTTATCTAGCAGTATTTTAATAAAATATTTAATTTACAGTCGAGCTAGTATGATGTCACCGAGACAGCTTATGAGAAATTCAAATATGACTCAAAAATGGCAGCGCAGAGAGATTTCCAATTTTGAATACTTAATGTTTTTGAATACAATAGCTGGTAAGTACATTAAATAAACATTATGTGCTAGTTATAGTTACTGCATAAACCAATACAATAACGAAAGGAATACATCCGAAGTTATTATGTTCTACTGATTCTGTATTGAAGAGCAATAAATGAAAAGAAAATTCAATTTTCGTATATGAAACCAAGTAATAATGTCCCATTTATTTATTAATGTTATTAGATCCTATTAGAACAGTCTGGTCGGTATGGCTATAGAGATATACATATACAATAGCGGATTTTGGCACTCGAAGTATCATGACTCAAAATTACTTAAGGTAAAAATTTAAAAAAAAAACGAAAATTCTCGTATCGTATCCAATTTTAAAGTACCAAAGTTTCGAGATTTTCAAACTTTCAAAGCTCAAGGATTTTATATTTTCAGACAGTCAAATATTTCAGGTTAATTTAGTTTTAGTCCGAGAGCAGCGGCTCCATAGGAAGCATTTTAAAAGTAGCTTATACAACTCGCGAACACACATCTAAAAAATATTTAATATCATGTAAAATGACCTGCTGGATTCGAATTTTGAGTTCGCGAATCGATCAGGAATTGCGAAATAGCCAGAAAGTCCATATTTTTTATCATTTTTAATAAATTCGTTTTCGACAATTTTGAAAATATTTTTTACATTTTCTCAACAATGAATAGAGCTAGAGTTCTGATTTTTTGACCAAGAATAAGCCATGGTGTTAAGATTTTGGTAATATATTTAAAAGATTCCAAAATATGTAGATTTTTAGAAAAGAATTAATTTCTGTCTACGGTGCATATTTGCTTATAGAAAATTTCACACATCGTATGACTAAGTTTATTTTTAGGAATTGATAGGTACATAATCGAGAGAAAATGTGACTAAACGTTAAAATTTATTTTTGAAAAAGAAATTAAGCCATAATGTCGTTCCTGAAAAAAGTTATGGCGAGTTGAACATAAATATATCTGCGCGCAAAATGCATTCTAGTGTCCACATGCAGTAAGTTCAGTGTGGACACCTCGCAGACGCTTGAGAGAGTAGGTGCAAACGAATTATTGAACTTTTTAATGTTTAAACGATAGAGATAATTACTAAAGCATACAAATTTTAAAAAATATTTTTTTCATCGTTGCAAAAGCATCGTATGTATTATTTTGTAAATGGGTTAAATATTACATTTTCCTTCACATAACGTATGTTACGCAGTATGTTAGTTTTGCTACACTTTGCAGCTTGTAGTACAGTTAAATAATTTGTGTTTACAAAATGGAGTTACCTGAATAAAAGTATGGAATTTCTTAGCTTTTTCTTACCTTTTATTTTTGATGATAATATGCCTTTTCCTTAATAAACCATCCAAAATCTAAAATATTTGGAATCTTGAACTTAATCTGGTAGGCTGTTCTGTACATAGAACATTGCAAAAATGCCCTTTTTATATTTAAATGAAATTCATCTTTGAGTTGATGGTAATTTATCATGGTCATTTTTACTTCGTCGTCAAAACGTACCTCTACATCTGCCAGTAGCAATGCAAAGAAATTGTTGATAGTTTTGAGGATAATTTTTAAGACGCATTCTTTGGTAACTTGGATTGAATCTTGATCTGAGCTGTACACTATAATGTCCCTTTTTAAATGTTTTGCAAAATTATTCAAGCATTTGATTGCAATTCATGAGGCGAATGAAATTGCCTTTGCAGAACACATAGCTAGATAATTTGGCATCGCGTAGAACAAGAACTTCATCCTCAAACTGTTTTTGAATGTTATATATAATATCTTCAGACGTAGGATAGTTTGGATTTCAATCTAAGCTAGTTTATCTAAATAGTTTAGTATAATTAAATTGGTTCATTTTTCAAGTCCACAGTTTAGCTTCTCTTTGAAGAATAATCTTTATTTCAGCTATATATAGTGAGAATTCTTTTTCGCTAATTAGGGACTTTTCTAGATATGCAGGTGTTTTATAAATATTTCGGAGAAGGTTGAAGATTTCTTTTTGTCAGATTTTCTTTTTTAATTCAAGAAGCATAAATTATGATAACAACAGTCTTAACAGTCATACCTATACAAGTATCGCCAAACCCTTAGGTTCTGCGTAATAGTTCGTTATTTTGCTTTAACCCATATATCATTTTGCCTTTTAAAAGTTGTTACCGTTTTTTACCAGTTTTCATTTCCTACATCCTTTACTATCACGATCTTTATTACAAATAATACAAGCTTGTGGACATTTTTGATTTAAATTTTTTGTTCTTGTGCGTGCATTATCGATAATAATAATAGTATTACTTACTGTTTCTGATTTTCTCTTATATGCGATTCGGGTATATCTACGATCTACTCTTTGCATGATAAACTGGATTTAAGATTTAATGCCAAAAAGAAATTTTTAATTTCTATTTCTATAAAAAAAATAGTTGAACACTTTGATGTCTTATTCAAATCACTTACAAAATCTTATAATACTTAATTAAAGTGAAAATTTATTGTAAATTTAATTACAAGAATATTTTTAAACATATTTAGATGTTATTATAAATATTATAATGCAGAAAAATTATCATCTCCGACTGGGAATCGATTCCAATCCTAGGTTCGATACCCAGTCGGGGATGATAATTGTTCTGCATTATAATAACATCTAAATATGTTTAAAATTATAATAATTATTAATAACTATCACTAAATTTCAAATAATTTTCAAACGAACGAAGCCATTTATAGGAATGACCATAAAAGAGCTGCTGTAAAATAATGCCGAGACGCACTCCCAACAATGCGCTTAAATATCAATAAATATTTCGTCCAGGAAGCAAAATTAAAAAAAAAGACCTTAATAAAAAATCTTGTTTGATTCAATGGGAATATTTTTGTCGCTTATACTAGCCACCTAACTCTAAAAATAAAAAAGATATTGTTTATTGTTTCCAGCCTTATTTTGTGGAACTCCATAATCATGAAATAAATAAAGATTATTAAAAGTTTCACAGTTTTATTAAAATATACCTGACAATATTGTTTCGACAGCTATGCTGTCATTATCAAAGGTAATATAATTATAAACAAACACGTCGCTAAGGTAGATACAAAATAGGTAACTAGATAAAATAATAATAATAATAATAAAAATTAATAATAAAAATCATAATTAAACATCTAATACTTCCAGTAACGGAGAATTACTGAGCTCAAGTTGTTCATTCATTAAAGGTACCCTGAGTTTGTGTTTGTATATCTCAAAGGCTTCTAAAATGTC
Organism: Agrypnus murinus; assembly: GCA_929113105.1. Lineage (NCBI taxonomy): Eukaryota > Metazoa > Arthropoda > Insecta > Coleoptera > Elateridae > Agrypnus > Agrypnus murinus. The sequence continues at coordinate 23,463,235 of OV816029.1, read as the reverse complement.
TAATTTGCGTTTGTTATTACAAAAATGTAGGAATTTAATATTATTTTGAGGAGTCATTGTGTGATTTTGTTCTAAAAGGTGTTTGGCGTAATTCGATTTTTCAGGATGTTTATTTTTGTAATGACGTACGTGTTCTTTATATCTTATGTCAAAATTTCGAAGTGTTTGTCCAATATATACCGAACTACAAAAAGAACAATTTAAACGGTAAATGCCCGATTTCATGATATCATGTGTTCTGTCTTTAGCATTAAATAAAAATGAAAAAGTGTTAGTGTTGGTTTTAAATGTTATTTTATAATTGTTGGTTTTTCTTAGTATATGTGCAATTTTTTCTGATATTTTGCCAAAATATGGTATAGATATGTAATTTGTGTCTTCTGTCTTATTGTCAATGGGATATATTCTTTTGATAGCTAACCTATAATCTTTTTGTTTAATTAAAGTGTCAATCATGTTCGGATTATAATGATTTGCATGTGCTAGTTGTTTAATGGTTGATATCTCTTTGCTAAAATCTGATTTTGTTAGTGGAATAGTTAAAGCTCTGTGTACTAATGATCTGTATGCTGCTATTTTATGTGTATTGTGGTGACAAGATTCATTTGGTATTGTTATGTCTGTTTGTGTTGGTTTTCTGTATATGGAAAATTCAAAAAGATTGTCTGCGTTAATCTTGATATTTAAGTCTAGAAAGTTTATAGCCCTGTTTTGTTCTGTTTCTAGTGTAAATTTTATATTAGGATGGATATTGTTTATAAGAATTAAAAATTCATTGATAACCTCAAAAGAACTGTTTAAATTGTTCTTTTTGTAGTTCGGTATATATTGGACAAACACTTCGAAATTTTGACATAAGATATAAAGAACACGTACGTCATTACAAAAATAAACATCCTGAAAAATCGAATTACGCCAAACACCTTTTAGAACAAAATCACACAATGACTCCTCAAAATAATATTAAATTCCTACATTTTTGTAATAACAAACGCAAATTAGACATTTTAGAAGCCTTTGAGATATACAAACACAGGGTACCTTTAATGAATGAACAACTTGAGCTCAGTAATTCTCCGTTACTGGAAGTATTAGATGTTTAATTATGATTTTTATTATTAATTTTTATTATTATTATTATTATTTTATCTAGTTACCTATTTTGTATCTACCTTAGCGACGTGTTTGTTTATAATTATATTACCTTTGATAATGACAGCATAGCTGTCGAAACAATATTGTCAGGTATATTTTAATAAAACTGTGAAACTTTTAATAATCTTTATTTATTTCATAAAAAAGATACCTCGACGGAACATTTTCCTCTGCAAATGTTAAAGATTTCGTGTCAATGGAACACAATTAATTTTTTTAAAGAAGTTTATTATTTCCAAGACAATTCTTTTACGATGAACTTGTCAAAGAACACTTGAAGAATATTCAGTAAAAAATTGAGTTTAATCGAAAGCAGAATAAAGAAGATATGATGTGTTATGTGAAAAATAAAAATTAACACGTAATTTGTAGTTTTTTTTATTAAATTGGCAATTCGGCCGTTTTGGTAATCTCAAATCAATGGGCGAACTAAAAAATCAAATTCAGCAGATCATTTTACATTAGATTACCTATTTTTTAGGTGTGTGTTCGTGAGTTGTATAGAAGGTGTCGAATTCAGAGGGTCTGCTCTCCGACTATTTGGAAAACTTTTTAGAGTCGTAATATTTTTTTGTTTGATGTGTTAAAATAAAAACACCATTAAATTAAATGTTATAATAATAAAATTATGATCATTTCGAAAGACTAATCTTTCTTCTTCAGATTACAAAATGTTAGTTACATGATAATATAAAATTTTTTTTAACTTAAACATATTTTAAAAAGAAAGGTGGAATTTACACACCATTATCTATTTTAATCTACATATTGATTTTATTTGGTTTTAGTAATAATATTATGTTAAATTGATTAGAAAAATAATAATTTTGTTATTGTGATTCTTTCATCCAAAATGTTTAAAATTGATAATTTATCTATTGTCAATGATTGGAATGTAACTAACATTTTGTAATCTGAAGAAGAAAGATTAGCTTTCGAAATGATCATAATTTTATTATTATAACATTTAATTTAATGGTGTTTTTATTTTAACTCATCAAACAAAAAAAAATTACGACTCGAAAAAGTTTTCCAAACTAAATTATTTCAATATAAATAAATAGTCGTTTTAAAATCAATATTATTTCAGGTTAAGTTTTAGATATTCTTTTCAGAATCTCAGCAACAAGGAACTGGACTTTAGCGAATCGAACCGTTACGCAGTTTTAGGTCACTAATCTAAATAAATTTTTATATTCTCGTGTTCGAGTTGAAGCGAATCATTTGAAATGCGAATGCGTCGAATGTCCTTTTTACAGCCCACTGAGCGTAAAGTTTAGTTTCGCTCATGATAACTAAGATGTAAACAGTTTACAGTTGTGCGTACAGCAGCTTCTAACCCATTGTTGTCCCTAAATAGACATAGTCCTTGAAACTTTAATTTTAAGATTTGTAAACTAATAATAATCGCCCGGAGATTAAAGTCCCGGCTATAAGGCGAAAGAAGAGTTTGTTAATTAGATAAAAATTTCACTTGCCATTCGACTTAGTTTTCATGAATAAGCAATAGATTTCTTTGGAGATTTTCATGTTTTTTTTAGTATATTCTTGTAAAAACCATACTATATTTGAATAATATTCACTTGAAATAGACTCTATCTTATTTTTATCTATCTATCTTTATCTTCTTTGAAATCCAAAAGCAGTATTTTTTCGCAGTCCTAGAAAATGAAGGACATAATTTTTTCGCCAAATGAAGTGACTGAACTTTTTCGGCTGAGCAAGACTAAGTTCTGTTGAGAATGCTAGCTTTAAACTTTAAAAACTCCCGAGAAATCTAGACACGATATTGGTTTTGAATTGGCGAAATCATTCTAGGTAACCACCTTGTGTATACCTGAATTTACCATATTATCTTATCGTCCATATTAATTCTTATACCTACCTTTCTATCGATTTCCAGCATTGTAACCTTTTTCGGTCGACCAACGTTTTCCAAGGAGTTTCGGCCTTGTTTAAGTAGATTATGCTTATAAATCACCGTTTTGATAGGAACAGACAGGGCCGTAGCCAGAAATTTATTTCCGGGAGGGTTCTGGGGGAATTTATTTTCGGGGGGAAGCAGAATAGAAAAATAATTTTATTTTGTTGTCATTTATTAGTGTTAAGTTTAGCTTCGAGGGGGTTCAGACCCCCTAAACCCCCCTTGAATACGGCCTTGGGAACAGATTCCCAATTCGCTGTCTTCATTTTTTTAGACAGAGCCGTAACTAGACAAAAATTAAATATAGATTAGACCAATTTTGTCGCCTCCCGTAATGTTTAACATTTTCTTTTTATATTGTAATATAGTAATCACGCTGGTATGGCGCCCTTTTGGTGCCTCTGGCGCTCGGCGCCTCTACGCAAGTGCCTAGACTGCCTATGTCTATTTACGGCCTTGCTTTTAAGATTACTTTTACCTTGTTTTGTTAGTAAGGACATTGGACCACTTAGGTTCAAAGTTTTGCATACGTTGAATTTTAATGAAATTTGATACACGGCATTTTTGAATCAAGAAAAACAAAGAGTTTTAGTGTTTCAACCACAGTGGTAGTAGTAGGTCTGTGACCTTCACCAAATGGTCACCAAAGATCCACCAAAAATTGAAATGTGGTGTTATTTAGAAACTATTTGGGAAGTATCCGATAAAAATTTACTTAGTGACATTTAGAGGTCTCCAACGGTCAAGAGTCCAATTTCAAAGTTTCAATGAAAACTTGACGGTGTCAATGGAAAACTACTGACCTACTGATCGAGGCCATCCAAGGTACATCCAGTAGAAATCGTTCCAATGCCCTCTAGGAGTCACGAAAAGTCTAACGTCTAACCAAAATATCATGCTTTACCATGAGGTACATGGAGTCCCCCCACTTTATGCAATTAATATGTAGTGACCTTTGATATTGAACGACGAGACCGCCTACATTTTTGACACATCTACGAGTTGACGGTCTTTGCCCAGGCTTCTATCGGACAACATGTAGTGCTACCACAGAATCCTTGTACGTAGCTAAGTAAAGAGGTGACCCCATACTTCCATATGTTGACGTTGAGGTTTGGTAATCTGTAGAGGCTTTCTGGGAGATGCTTATTGCATGGTTTTCAGCAGTAGACTTTTGACTGACATCGCACTTGCTTATGCACGTTGAAGTTAAAATCTTGATCTTTGGTGACCTCTAGATGTTACTAGGGTGGCTTTTGCGTGATGCTTTTTTCATGACCTTTTTCAGTAAGTCAATATCTTTCAAATGACACCGCACTTGATGATTTACGTTGAGGTTGAACTTTCGACCTTCTGTGACCTTTAGAGTGGCCTTTTGGAAAACCTGGAGTATAGTCGTTCTCAATAGATCAATAGTTTTCGAATGACACTGCACTTGATTATTTTCCTTGAAGTTGGACTTTTCACCGTTGGTGGTGGAAATTATAGACCTATTTTTCACAGGTTATGACAATAGAACTTTTCTTTGTCTTAGTTGAAGGAACCCGTGTGTTAAATTTAATTAAAATCTAACGGACACTCTTTAAGTGCAGCTCTGTACTCGATTTTAGCGATGTTTAAAATTTATTAAATAGTATTAAACTTTCACGGTTAAATTGAAATAAACGAGAACCGATAAATATTGGGTTGCTTGATTATTTAATAGAAATTAGATACTTCCCTTACGTCTTCTTTACTTATGGACCTTGTCTTGTTGGGCCCGTATGTTAGGCACCAATAAACAGAAAATGGGCCTCGCTAATTTAATCTCTTCTGCAACGGATGCCAAGAGTCGTCTAAAATAGCTAAAATAGAGTATGCCGATGATAGCTGTAAAATGCTGCACATTTTCAACTGCTTTTGGTAAATTTGGTAAACACTTCCCAATAAAATGTACCTAAGTAGCTGACAGCTTTCTTTCTAAACAAACCATAAACAATACTCATAAATAAGAAGTCCTCAAATATAATATAAAATGCTTTATTACAATGATAACCAAAGAGTAAATATACTTCAAATGAAGGATTAGCCATACTCTTAGCATTAATTAGCTAATACTATTTATGTACAAACCAAAATAGTTACGAAATCTATGCGAGCGGAACAATTACTCTAAATTTGTTTAAGGATCAAAAACTAAACTAGTGCAACACAATAGTTAACACGAAAGGTTAACGCACCTATGACTCGCTCACTTTAGATTGTACAATCGTTTATGCCCCAAGTAGTTGATAATTAGTTAAGAGTCTTTACGAATCAAGTTATACGGGCACACTCGCAGAATTAAATTCTAACAAAGTTTATTTATATGTACAATGTATAAATCCTAAATATTACTCACATTAAAATAATAGCACTACATATAAGGAACAAACGTGTAGTAAGCGGAAAACCATCACCCAATCACTTAAATCCACAAGAAAATGCGTTCCCAGTTAAAATTCAAAAAGGAAAAGGTAATTCGCTAAGGCGAAGCCTCTAGAACATTCTTTACGTTAACGAAATGTAGAAGCAAGTAAGAAGTGTTATCAAAAGAGGGAAACGACTTTCGAAAACGTTCAGAACGGCAATTAAAATAAGGAGAAAGCAAAAATCCCTTAACAAACATACACTTTGCACAAAAGCAAATAGGATACAGAGTGTCACGAAATTAACACGCAAAAATATCAAAGCATCTTAGTCTTACAAAGTCACAGACAAAGGAGTTTAATACTATTATAAGACAGATAGTTTTTATAAGACAGATTTTTCGAGTGCATTAAAGTTATGAGTCTACCCGTAGGCATTTTCACATTTTTTAGACCGTGAACACTACTATATGCAGTAGCCAGTTGATTAGTGGATAATACTTGTAGCCCTAGTACCATATTCTAATAGTTACCCTGCTGCCTATGATGTTCGAAAGGTTTCCATTGTTAAGAAATAAACGTTTAATAGTCAGCTTCGGTGGATTTAGTGATCAGCTTGTTGATGTTATAACCAAGAGTCGCAATCAAGGTTCGATCCCCGACCGAGCTGGTAATTCTTCATAGCGGAGAGAATAAAACATAGCTTCTTCTCGGATAAGGAGGTGAGACCACAGGTTCGATGTCAATGTGATATTTCGCACGTTAAAAATCCCTACTAAAGCTAAATTCTATTGGTTGGCCATATGATCAAAGCAGTCTGTGTCATGAGGTAGGAGAAATGTTTAGTGATCGCGATTCCTCGCCCAAAAACAAACAAATACCTAATACAAAAGATGCAGAAATCACTGAGCCACTCCTTGCATTATTTTTAGTGTAAGGCAATCTGCCGATATCAATCGCCTGGATTATTGTGGCATTTTCGAATCTTGATAGATTTGCATGCATCGAATTTGAAATGACCCTCTAGCATAGCAATAGTCGCAGCAATGTTCAATGAAAAATTGTTCAAGAAGTATTTACAAGTCCTTCTTCTACACGCCTTGTAGCATTTTTGATAAACTTTCATTCATAAAAAATTCTAAATTGAAACTGAAGGAAGTCCAAATCCCTTTTTTTAAATAACTTAATCCAATTTTGACACTATAATTTAGTTTTGTCCTAGAGACTTTTTCAATGACGTTAATTTTTCCATATATGACAGGCCGGAAAATAAAAACTTGTTTTTCTTTTTTCGAAAATTATCTCGGTTTCAACAATTTTACCATAAAAAAATGTAATGATCTTAAATAACAAAATAACAGTCATTGGCGGGGTAATACGAATTATTATAATCATTTATTTAATTAAACCAACCGGCTCGAACATGCCTTTTAAAGTATACAAACAGAGGATGAAAGATTATTAATTATTTTGAAAGGACCATCATAAACTGAGATATTCAAGGATAATAATCGAAACGGAATAATTATACGAGACGGCAATGCAGTAGTGACGACGATACGGTTGAATTTTGAAAGGAATGTTGCATGGTAAATTTCGATTGTAAAATTTATTTTAGCCGATGGAAATAACTTTAGCTGCCCTTGAATACATGCTCAATCAGTCTTTAGTGCACCATTGATTAGAAGCATAAAAACTATTTGCACTTGCATATATGGCACCTTTCACTTATAAACTGTCGCTACTACAAAAAATAACTTTCGGGGTGGCGGTAATGAACGTCCCCTTCAAAAATAAGAGAAGTACTTCTTAATACAGTGAATTATGTTGCTCATAAAATAAACCAAACTCCACACAACCAAATCCGTACAATAAAGGGGAACATCGGGAAAAAATCATTTCGTGAAATAATTTTAGGTCGTTGCATCAAGGGTGGCTGCAATCCCCCGGCTGGTACGGCTTAGAGTGAATGAGGTGGCGCCTAATTCGCAGTGACAAGTTCCATCCGCCTCGCCTGGCTCAGCTTAGCGTCGCGACGTTTGCTATCGTTGTATTATTATAGTCTTTGTATAGCAAATGTGCACATACTTCGGAATGCAGGAATACAGGAAACTGTTAAGAACTGAGATTGCAAAAAAATATTTCCATAATAAATAATTAATTACTTACTTTTAATTTTTGACATTTTCTTTTGGTCGAAATATTAATTAAAAATAAGTACACGGAGAATTATAAATATGTACTGCAAGAAGTACCGAGAGCACTTAAAATATACATACATACAAACGGCACCACGAAATGATGTATGTGTTTTTAATTTAAGCCCAGCCATTCTGACAACTGCTAATTTTGCATGAGACATTTTCTTGAGCGTCACAAAAACTGTTTTAACTTTACGCTCTGTCAACATGTGGAATTATTTCCTGCATACTGAGAATTTAATTTAATTTTTGTATAATTGAAGTCGACGTGATTTATTTTAGAACTGTTAGAAGATGTTATACTATAAAAAATTTTAGCGTTTTTGATGTATGTGCTTGTCTTATTGCTATGCTAACCCCGAAAGAAAAAACATTTACGGATGTGTTCGAATGAAAGTCGATGACCTACAGGTTAGGTTATTGGATTTGATTTGAGAATTTTTAAATAAAAAAGTTTCCGGAGTAATTCCAAATGAAGAAAATTAATTTTTACTTTTATTTCGACTTACATAAGTTATTAATTAAGATAATTTTAATTTTTTAAACCTACTAAACGAAATGAACATTTTACAGAAGGGTTATTATTATTATTATTATTATTTGCGCTCCCTTCAATTTGTCTTGAATACTCAAAATCTTTCTTGGCTTCCTACTCTTACAAAAACATCTTTGGTAATTTTTGTCGCGAATTTGATTTTATGAATGGGCAACAAGAATAAAGAAAGAATATGTTTCAGACTCTTCCGGGTTTTTTTTAAATCAAAATATGTTTTTCTTCATCCAAATGCTTGCCAAAACTGACTCTAAAACTATGATCGTCCGACTCCTTTCAAAGAAGGGGTATTAACTGAGTTCAAATTTCTTCAATTTGCCTTTCCCTTAAAGTTTGATATTTTTCTTCTAAAGCTACCCAGAACTGCCTCCAAGGCCGTATTCAAGGGGGGGGATTAGGGTGTCTGAACCCCCCTGAAACTAAAGTTAATACTAATGACAACAAAATAAAATTATTAACATTCGTTAAAATAACAAAAGCAAAACAATAAGATAGACTTGAATGCATGATCTGGATTTTGGAGTTTCTTTAATCCTCCAGAACCCCCACGGAAATAAATTTCTAGCTACGGCCCTGACTGCCTCTATACCATTAATTGGAGAAACTATCTAGAAGAGTGCATAACGTCCGGTTTTGAAAAAAAATATAAATATGATATGATATAAATAAATTATTTGACTGCATCCAAGGATATTGTGTTGTAAAGTTGTAATTATTAATTTATTCCGAAGATGGTATAGAACCGAAGAATGGATCGAGATTATTTTATTGCTTTTTACAGGAACTATTAGCTCCTTTGGGGTAATAATCATCATTCAGTAAAATAAACACGTGTTTTACTGTGGAAGTGCAAAATCTTTTCAACATTTTAGATTAATACCTTTATTCGTTTACTATTTTTGTTCAGTTATCTCAGATGTGCGTAATTTTACTTTCGCTGGATTAGTGACTTTTGGAAATTTTTATTTTTAACATTAGGTAAGTTTTGCCTTTTGCATAAATTATACTTATGTGTGTAGTAAATCTATAAATTAAATACTAATTTGACATTTCATGTACATAAAATATCGAATTAGTATATTACATAGTGGAATATTAAAATGAATTCGTGGAAATTTAAAAAGGCTGAAATAATTATTGGAATTATTTTATATTGAAAGAATTTAACCTACATTGACCTGAAATATTAAAATGAATTCGTGAGAATTTAAAAAGGGTGAAATAATTATTGGAACTATTTTATAGTAGTATTCTTTGAAAGAATTTAACCCAAATCTTTACTTACTAACCTTCATTCATGGTCCTTGAATAGTAAAATGATTTCTTGGAAATTCAAGTAAAAAAAGTGGTAAATAATTCTTGGAACAATATCTTTTTCTGTTAAAAGCTTCAACTATTTTATAGTAGCATTTCTATGAAAGAATTTAACCTACATTGTCTTGGAATATTAAAATGAATTCGTGGAAATTTATAAAGGGCGAAATAATTCTTAGAACTATTTTATAGTATATTCTTTGAAAGAATCTAACCCACATTTTTACTTACTAACCTTCATTCATTATCCTCGAATAGTAAAATGAATTCTTAGAAATTTAAAAAGTGGTAAATAATTCTTGGAACAATTTCTTTTTCTGTTAAAAGGTTCAACTATTTATATAGTAGTATTTCTAATGAAAGAATTTAACCTACATTGTCCTGGATTATTAAAATGAATTCGTGGAAATTTATAAAGGGTGAAATAATTCTTAGAACTATTTTCTAGTAGTATTTTTTGAAAGAATTTAACACTAATTTTTTTACTAACCTTCATTCATTGTCTTCGAATATTAAAATGAATTCTTGAAAATTTAAACAGGTGGAAATAACTTTTGGAACACTGTCTTTTTTTATTAAAAAGTTTAACTATTTTATAATAGTAGGAAGGGCATATTCAGCGAGGGCAGGAGGCCAGCTGCCCTCCCTAGAAGAAAAATAATAGAGAATAAAGCCGTCTTCAAATAGATGCGTATGTGTGACGGGGCGGGATGCGAATCAGTTTTTAGTGACTAATAAAAACAGTTTTGCAATAGTTTTGAGTTTTATTTTGTAAGAAATCATCTTGTTTCACTTTGTCCTCCTACCTCAAGACTAATATGAGTTGCGCCCTCTAGTTTCGATCCTGAGTACGTACTTGGCTTCAGCCCCACGAGTTTTGTGCCTATATTAACCTGTTGCAATTTTAAATTCTTAAACTTAAATTAAATAAATTAAGATAATTTATGTAATACAATACGTTTCAATACATGTAAGTGTGGTACGTTCACAAAATAACTAATTCATAGTTAACTTGGACGTCAAATTTTAAAAATACCTTTTATTTACAATATGTTTGCCTATTTAATAAATTACATGCAAATATAGCAATAACGTCTTTTTATTAAGGGCGTAAATATGATTGGGCTTATAGGTGACAAATGACATAATCCGGCCCTGATTGGATTGTGTTGTTGTTAATTTATATTTATATGGCTGCGGACATGAGGTCCATTCGCCAATTTAGAGAAGTAATGTTTGCTTATTGTTTTCTATGATTTGTTTTGTATTTACAAATAATATTATAAATATAATCATTTTCTAAACTAGAGCCCTACCTTAATATCAATACAGAATCAGCGACATCCAAATAGGGTTAATATAAAATATGCTCTTTTTAAATATCATTTAATAATATTTACAACAGCAATTTCAGAAGAAATACTTAAACATTTTATGTTTATTATTTAGGTCGTACTTACAATGACTTGAACCAGTACCCAGTATTTCCATGGGTTCTGACAAACTACGAAAGCAAAGAACTAGACTTAAGCCAACCCAGTAACTATAGAGACCTATCTAAACCAATTGGTGCATTGAATCCTAGTAGAAGAGCTTACTTTGAAGAACGATACTCAAGCTGGGAACACGAGAGTATCCCTCCATTCCATTATGGAACTCATTACTCTACAGCAGCATTTGTCTTAAATTGGCTTATTAGAGTGGTTCGTATTGCCATTTTTATTTAATAAATTTTTTTTAAATGCAATATTTTTTAAGGAACCATTGACAACAATGTTTTTGGCTCTACAAGGTGGTAAGTTTGATCATCCAAACAGGCTATTTTCATCTATAGCTCTTTCATGGAAGAATTGTCAAAGGGATACTTCTGACGTTAAAGAATTAATACCTGAATTCTTCTTCCTACCTGAAATGTTTGTAAATTCTAATCGCTATAGATTAGGTGTACAAGAAGATGGAATAGCTGTTGGGGATGTGGATTTGCCTCCGTGGGCAAATACTCCTGAAGAATTCGTTAGAATTAATAGAATGGTATGTTATGATTATAATAAATTATGTGTAGTAAACAGTGTTGAACAATTGTTAAATTCTGTTTAGGCATTGGAATCAGAATTTGTATCATGCCAGTTGCATCAATGGATAGATTTAATATTTGGTTACAAACAAAAAGGACCGGAAGCGATAAGAGCTACAAATGTATTTTATTATTTGACTTATGAAGGCAGTGTAGATATGGATACTATAAACGACAACGTTATGAGAGAAGCTATCGAGAATCAAATTAGAAACTTTGGACAGACACCTTCACAGCTGCTAATGGAACCTCATCCGCCACGAAGTTCTGCTATGCATTTGGTAAGTTTTAATTCTCATTATTATTAGATTTAGATTTATTTCACATATATTTTAGTCACCAATGATGTTTTCGAGTATACCAGATGATGTCTGTATGACTATGAAGTTCCTGTCTAATTCTCCGATTGTGCATATTTCTGCAAATACGTATCCACAGTTGCCTTTACCTTCAGTAGTTACAGTTACTATGCATCAACAGTTTGCAGTTAATAGATGGAATTCAAATTATGCAGCCGTTGCTCAATCACCAAGCTTTGCTGATACGCCACAGAATCAAGCTGCTAATTTGCCATTATCTATGGATCCTGTTCTATGTAAGTACTAACATATTGTTTTATAGTGTCGAATCTACTAGTAGAATATTTTTAATTTGTTTTAGCGCAAACAAATAATAGTACAAATCCGATGCAACGTAGACATCTCGGAGATAATTTCAGTCAAAATTTAAAAATCCGATCAAACTGTTTTGTAACCACAGTCGATAGTAGATTTTTATTAGCCTGCGGATTCTGGGATAATAGTTTTCGCGTATTTTCTACAGAAACTGCCAAAATTGTTCAGATTATATTTGGACATTATGGTGTTGTTACCTGTTTATCGAGATCCGAATGCAATATTACGTCAGATTGTTATATTGCTTCTGGTTCTGCTGATTGTACAGTACTGTTATGGCATTGGAACGCTAGGACCCAAACGATTGTTGGTGAAGGTGAAGTACCTACGCCAAGAGCCACATTGACAGGTCATGAGCAGCCTGTTAGTAGTGTTGTTATTTCTGCAGAACTAGGTTTGGTCGTTTCTGGATCTCATAGTGAGTAGTTACTTAAATGGTATTTTTAAGATATGTGGTTTATTTAAATTTCTGTAGATGGTCCAGTGTTAGTACATACAACCTTCGGTGATTTATTGCGCTCTTTGGATCCGCCATCTGGTTTCGTATCTCCAGAGAATATTGCAATGTCTCGTGAAGGTGTTATTGTTGTTAATTATGAAAGAGGAAATATAGCAGCCTTTACAATTAATGGAAAAAGATTGCGACACGAATCGCATAATGATAATCTACAGGTATGTAAATAATTTTAATACAGTTGACATTAAGAGTGAGAATTGCTAAATGATCTGAAAAGATATTTAAAAGCAGTTTTTTTTATTTTAATTCATCAAATAGTACCAAGTTCAGCAGCTAATAGGATCTACAAATGCATTTAATTAAAGAGATAAGATTAGCCATCTAGTAAAACTACTTATATACAGGTCTTACGAAGCATCAGACTGACTGCATATTAGAGTGAGAGTATGTTCACTATTATAAGATATACGAGCAAGCAATGGTTTATTTTTGTTAAATTGGTAGCATTGCAAAAACTCGTTATCAAATATTTCTTATCTAAATAATTGTCAAACTTTGACAACTTTTTTATCAACTGTACATTATTCTAGAAAATTTCAATATGTAATTGTAATTTTTTAATTATATTGAAGATTATATTACAACATTGATGCCATTTTACCATGACCAACTGCATTAATAAACCTAGTGGGGTTTATACGACCGTCGCAATCAGTGGCGCAGCCAGAAAATCTTTTCGGTGTGGGATTTTATTTGAGTAAATTTGCATAATACACTCGAGGAAAAAAAACGCACCACTTGAAAACGCACCAAAAATACCAGAATTTCAAACCGTCATAACTCGGCGGATTCTGGACGAAAATGGATGAACCTTTGAGTACTAAACAGTTTAAAGTGTCTAGTTTATGGGCGTGCGAGCGAATGTTAGTAAAGGCCTTTCCGCCCTCCGCGACCGCCCGCAGAAAAAAAATGTTTTTGATTAAAAAAATGTCAAACTTTAAGAGCTTGTAACAGCGTACCAAAAAAATCTTGGACCCTATCGACCGCCAAGACAATAAATTTCAGTCCTTTTTCTGTCAAGTTTTCAAGTCTTCGAATGCCTACGATGTTTTGGCGCAAAGTTATGAATTTTTGAAATTTACCCTGCATTTGTCGGGTGTTTTTCCTCTTCTGCTAGCGACATTATTATCGAATGAGTTTGAACCTTTTCTTTTTCAATTTTAAAAAATCTTGAAAAACGTTTAATTAATAAAAACATTTTTTTATTAGCGCTCATTTTTTTAACGTGTAACCGCCGACAACGTTACCCGATGTGCAAGTGCCTAAATTAATGTTTTGATTTTTATTTTACTAATGTTGAAATTAATAAGTATCAGAAATTTATCTGAAGCGTTACAATGCCACAATTAACGGGCATTCAACGTGCACGAATTGTTGCTCTTTTGGAGGTAGGAGTTAGCATGCGACACACACACACACACGATGTGTAAAATCCGACCGACAACCTCCTCATGGTGCACATCGGGTAACGCTGATGTCGGCGGTTATACGTTAAAAAAATGTTTTTATTAATTAAAAACATTTTTCAAAATTTTTTAATTTGGGAAAAAATGTTCAAACTCAACCGGCAATAATGTCGCTGGCAGAAGACGAACGACTCCCGACAAAATGCAGGGTAAATTTAAAAAATTCGTAACTTCGCGCCAAGTCATCGTAGGCACTCGAAGTTTTGAGAACTTTACAGAAAAAATGGCTGAACTTTATTGCCCTGGCGGTCGATTAGGTCCACGATCTTTTTGGTACACCTTACAAGCTGTTAAAGTTTGACATCTTTTGAATCAAAAACATTTTTTATTCTTCGGTGGATGGCGGGGAGCGGAAAAGCTTAATCGTAACATTCGCTTACACGCCCTTAAACTAGACACTTTAAACTTTTTAGTACTCAAAAGTTCATCGATTTTCGTCCAAAATCCGCCGAGTTATGACGGTTTTAAGTTTTGGTATTTTTGGTGCATTTTCAAGTAGTGCGTTTTTTTTCCTCGAGTGTATCTATCTATTAGTGGAATTCTAAAATACGTTTTTCAATTTATTTTATTGATTACTTATTTTTATACTGTTTTGTTCTATACTTTCCTTAAGTGAAAATTGAAGACCATCAGAATAACTCAGTGGCATATTTTGGGGGGGGGGGCTAACGGGATGGAGCCACTCCCGATTTTTTTTAATAGTCCAGGTCATTTATGTTAACATCTATGTTATGTGGAAATCTAAGTATTTTTATAGAGTAACCCCCCCCCCCCGAGAAAAATTTGTAAGCCACTGGAACAACTAAAATTTCATTATTTACCTAAGCTTGCTAGATAATTCTAATTGGAGAATCAGAAATCAAAGCTTACTAGTCGTAAACCATTTTTCACGTTTTTCTTAAAATTTTCTTATGTAAGAGTATGCATATTTATTATGGTTGAAAAGAGAACACAATACTCTATCGATTTCAGTAAAAAAATACTTATCATGTAATTTAAAAAAAAGTTCGATGACGTCATCACGCTCACGGCGATTTAGTAAATACAAAATTTTTTCTGAACCAGAACATAGAGAATTCTATGCCATTTAATAATATCTATGGTTTATAGGTTTATACCATTTCTGACTGAAAATAAAGCTGCTACAAAGCGGGGCGCTTTAAGTCAAACAGACTGTATATCCATCCCTGCAACGTCGATTCCTTGTGAGAGGCTATTTTCTCTTGTAGGCAATATTATTTTTAACAAAAAAAAAAACGTTCTCCACTAAAGACCAACATCGTCAGCAAAATTTCATTTCATTCATTTTTTCAAATAGTTTTTAATCCAATTAATAGAATTATACAAGTTATTTTTAGAACTTGTTTCTTTTGTTTTAAATTTCTGTTTCATAATATTTGCTTTCATAAATATTTTAATGTCTTTTAATGTACTTAATCAATTAATGCATAATAATATGTAACCATAATAGAATTTATTCATATAATTGTTTTTTAATCCACAGCTTATGATTTACGTAGCTATGAATCTTGACTGCTTTTCCTTTCAATTAGATTAGGTATCATATCATATACAGGGTGTCATGAATTAGAACGCATTAATTTTAAGGGGTGATAGAAGACATCAAAAGGAACAAAAAAGTCTGAATAAATTTTTTTCTATGTTATTAGGCTTTCGAGTAATTTAGAAAAAACCAATGCTACATCTGGCAACCTTGCTTAAGTATAATCGCAGCTGGGTCTTGACCTTGTTTTAGAAAATCAAACAAACAAACTGATGATGACAGCCGTTGTTTAAAAATAATAAACATCCGAAGAGATTAGTTGGGTGACTAATTCTACAAAAATTGTAATCCGCACTGTTTTTCCGTAAACAAAGTACGTTGTACATTAAAGACACACTGATTCATAACAAACCAACTGTAAAAATAAAACAATAATTGACCTACATTTTATATGTATTTTATATGTATTTCCGGAATATTTTCAAAATTTCTTGACGTATTTGTTTTTTTTTTTTAAATACTATCTTATAGCTGTTTTATAGTGATAAATTGTGAATGGGATAAGTGGTTAATTACGAAGTTACACTGCTCATTTTTCTAATAATTGCAAGTCAGTTATAGAAATCAGTTAAAAAAAAAACTTAAAAGTGTTCTTGATATTAATGTTTAAAGTTTAAATTATCTTACACTGGTGTCGTTGTGCTAATATACATCTGGAGAATAATCGTATACGAATCCATAAATATATACACTACGGGATATGTGTAAAACGTTTGTTGTATTTAACAATTAACAGTAATTAGGTATGGCACCTTGTTGCACACACTCTTGTTGCTTATGCAACGACATATTTAGTTCGAAGTCGCCGAGCTTATCATGCAGTGGTTCCTGCAAAAAGAACTTCCATCTTGCATGTGTTAAACTGCCGTTGGTTTTATCATCACTGCTTAAAGAAAATAATGGTGTAATTTGGAAATGTCCTGATTGTATAAATCTTACAACCTACATTAACAAATCGGAGATGTTACAACTATTTAAAGATCAACTTAATGAGATGATTAATTCTTTAAATAATAATTTTGAAAATTTCAAAACAACATTTATAGAGACCGCTACCGAAAAACTTATTATGTCCATGAAAAATAACTTAACGACCACCAATAAAGATACATATGCATCTAAACTTACATCTAATACAAAAGCTAATTTGTTTATTAAACCAAAAGGTCTATCTCAGAATAAATCTATCACGAAATCTGATATTTTAAAAAAAGTTGATATCATCTCTTCAAACATACAAATTAAAAACGTCAAGTCTCTAAACAATGGAGGAATAGTTTTAAATCTTCGTGAACAACATGATGCCAAAAACTATTGGATGCAGGTCATGTAATGGTGGGATTGGATTCGTGCCGTGTATACGATGCCGTAGATATATTGCGGTGTTTTACTTGTAATGGGTACCACCATTCTTCTAAAAATTGCAAAAATGCTATAAAGTGTCCATTACGTTCCGAAGATCACTGTCAGCAACTGCTCATCTAAAAGTTTTTCTTGCATCAACTACATATCTTTCAAAAACAGAACCAAGTCCAACATCGATGTACACCATGCTGCCTGGGATCGAAAAAGCTGCCATGTGTATAACCAACTTGTATCTAAATTAAAATCTGAAGTTCAATGTTCACAATAGCAATCAAAGATCTTTACAACTGCCTCTGATAAGTATACATTAGATTTAACTGATACCAAACCCATATACATATATAATATCTTGGATATTTATTATCAGAATGTTAGAGGACTTAGGTCCAAAGTTACCTCGGTTTATAATGCAACCTGCTGCTCTAATTATTTTATAATTTCATTGTCGGAAACTTGGTTAATTAATGACATTTCAAATGCAGAATTATTTCCTGATCATTACCTGGTTTTTCGCAAAGACAGAAACCTTCAAGCCTGTGCAGTTACTCGAGGAGCAGGCGTTTTATGAGCAGTTAATGTCGGATATAGCACAATTTCTAACAATGTTACAAAATTAGATCTTACAGCTCTGAAACAAAGTACTCCAACTGTTGATATTGTCAGTATTAAAATTGTCATTAATGCTTCAATCTTTTATATTTTTGCGATATATATACCGCCATTGTTGTCATCTGAAAGTTTAGAAATATTTCTTGAAACATTTTCTACTCTAGATGTACTTAGTGATGGTGCAATTGTTATACTGGGTGACTTTAACATTCCATCTTACAATATAAATCCTACCGATAAACAATCTCTTATTGTTAACGATTACTTATCTTTTCTTGGACTTGATCAATATAATGCTATTGTTAATACATTAAGTCATACACTGGACCTAGTACTACCAATGTAACTATATCCAGAGATACTAATCCCCTAACAGAAGAAGATAAACACCATCCAGCACTATGTGTATCTGTTAGCGTCGATAAGCCATTGCCAAAATTTTCTGCTAAGTCATGTAAAAAGACTTATAATTTTAAAAAGGCAAGTTTCCTAGTCTCTATGATACCCTCTGTAAAACAGACTGGTCTTTTCTTGCTCATCATACTGATATTAATAAAGCATGCACTGAATTTTACAAAAAATTGTATGAAATCTTCGATGCAACTGTTCCTCTAGCTCATAATAATACATATCACTATAAATATCCACCTAGGTATAATAAAAAGATTATACATTTAATACAAAAGAAGAATAAAATGCATTCCAAGTATAAAAAGTATAACTCTAGCTTCTATTATTCCCGCTTTAAGCACCTGCGGTCCTCTCTTAAGATCGAAATATCTCTCGTTTATAATAATTATATACAAGCCATACAAAACGATATTTCTACAGATCCTAACAAGTTTTGGTCATATATTCATACCAAAAAACGGCAATCTAGAATCCCTGGGTTAGTAAAAGATTCTAACGGAAATCAGTACGATACACCAGAAGCTGTAGTAAATGCTGTTAGTAGTTATTTTTCAAGCGTGTACATTCAGTCAGATCCCAATTTTGTTCATAGTCATTCTACAATAAACTACCTACCTGTAATAAATATTGATTACATCTCAGAGGATGAAATCGCAAATGCTACCAAAAAATTAAAAAATAAGTTAACCTCGGGTATTGACATGGTTCCTAGTTTCTTAATTCGCGATTGCTCCATTATATTTGCTAAACCCCTGCACACATTGTTCAACCTCATTCTACATACATCTACTTATCCTAATATTTGGAAGAGGGTGCGTGTTTGCCCTATTCTTAAAAAAGGGAATCCTTCTCTAATAAATAATTACAGGCCAATATCTGTATTGAGTAATTTTTCTAAAATATCTGAGTCAGTTGTTTACAATATAATTTATTCTCATGTTAGACAATACATATCACCAAATCAGCATGGCTTCATCTCACAAAGGTCAACAATAACCAATTTAGCTTGCTTTACTCAATACGTATCAGAAACGCTGGATATTAAAGGGCAAGTGTATGTGATTTATACAGCTTTTGATATAAAAGCTTTTGACCAAATCGATTTACATCTACTTTTAAATAAATTAGAAGCAATTGGATTATCTCAGTCTTTGATAAAATTATTATATTCTTATCTTTTAAATCGCAAATCTTATATAGAATATGGCAGCGTTTTATCACTTCCTTTTACACCAACTTCCGGCGTTTCTCAAGGATCAAACTTGGGCCCCTTACTCATTTTAATCTTCATTAATGATCTTTTGTTAAATCTAAAATGCGAACATTTACTATTTGCAGATGATCTAAAGATTTTTCAACGAATAGAAAGCAAAGATGATTGTATATGTTTACAAAAGAATATTGCTCAATTAACAAAATGGTGTATGGACAATCGCCTCAACCTAAATGTAGATAAGTGTGCTATTATGTCATTTATCAAATTGCATTGCCCAATAATTTATGATTATAAAATAAATAGTCACATTTTGCATCGCTTAAATACATTTAAGGATTTGGGTATTGTATTTGACGATAAACTTAGTTTTACTGATCACATTAATCAGACAGTATTAGCAGCAAGCAGATCTTTAGTATTTATTTGCAGAAACTGTAAAGATTTTACTAACGTATTCTGTATGAAAATTCTATTTTTCGCATTTGTTAGATCAAAATTAGAATATGGGTTCTTAATTTGGTATCCCATTTATAATGTTTACATTAACAAAATAGAATCTGTACAGCGACGTTTTGTGAAATTTAACATTTATTTGTCAACAGGAGTGTATCAAAAACATGAATTCGAATATACTGTATCGCTTAATACGTTGAGTATGATATCATTACAAACGAGAAGGATAATTCTTAGCATTAAATTTCTTTACAATTTATTAAATAACAAAATTGATTGTCCGAATTTGTTACATAAAATCTCATTTAATGTACACTGGCTTGCAAAAAAATCGCATACACTTTAAAAATCAAGTAACCGAGTTTTTATGTAGTTTTTGCTATGTAAATGTGACCTTTCTGACTTTTGACATATTTTCGACGGATTAATCTGTCATTAGGAAAATAAAACAAAATAATTTTAACTGATTGACACTGACAACTTAAAAATTAAGACCGACTTAATACAATCAAAAATAGGTGTATGCGAATTTTTTGCAAGCCAGTGTACCCAGACAAAATTCTAGAAATGCCTTATTCTTTTATAACAGGTTTACTAGAACCAATATTCTACGAAGGAGCCCTGTAACTGTGATGTGTTCAAATTTTAATTCTATTTGTAGTGAATGCGATATTACGTGCGATAATATATCTACCATTATTGCAGCTGTTATAAATAAATAGGATGAATAATTGATGAATGAATGGTTAATTGATTATACTGTTATTTTTAATGTTTTATGTTTAATTTACTTTTTTATGTTTAAGAGCGTATAGTACCCTAGCCAAAAACGCTCGAAAACAGGATATCGAAGAAAACGCGTAACAGCCTTATTTTGATACTTAGAGAGGTCTAGTTTTCACCGAGGTTTAGAAAAAAGATAAAACTACGTTTTTTAATTTGTAGATTTTAAAAAATTAAATCACAAAACGCCTTAATTGGCTTTAAAAGTTCCATTAACTTTGTGCATCAGTTTTTCAATATTTTTCGTTAATATTCTAAAATCTACAAAATAATAAACATAGATTTATCCTTTCTGAATATTAATTTAAAAAAATTAGATCGATATCTGCCAGATTAACTTTAGTACGCGTTTTCTACGGTATTGCGTTTTAGAAGTTTTATAGCGTATTTTCTTACTGTCCGGTGTCGCCACCACGGGCAGCCACAGCTACTTGTCGCTTGTGATGTTGGTTCTTTCTCTATCTTTAATGTAAACATATAGTACGTCTTCCTCTATATTTATATGGTTTTACTTTACCGTATATATGAATATCCATTTTTCACTATATTGAATTAACGATCGAATGTACTAATACGAACGTATTAAATTTTAATTCGGGATAGGGACGTTATTGGCACCCGTTAAGAAACATCGAATGTTTATTAAGTAAAAACGTGCAATAATAAGTCTTCTCGGAGCAAATATTTTGTTGACAATGTTATGTTATTTTTGCGTTTTGTTTTTTGTGCAGTTGTAACATAATTTATTTTATTTAACACTCGCTGTTTGTGACAAAAAAATTGTTTACCAGCGGAATTATCGTGAAACTACATTTCAAATATACTTACGGTAAGTATATTTAATATATAGAAAATCAATCGTGATTTAATGATTTGCAAAAAACATTTAATACTTACCAGGAAATTAATAACTGCTGTACTGTTACAGTTAGACTTCTCTAAATTACAAAAATAAGCAAAATTTTTAAAATAATGGAGTTTGCAAGCACCCGTACTATTAATTTTTAAATTTAGAACTCTCGCAAAAATTAAGAATTATCCAAAAAGCGTAATTTAACACTTTCATTCAAATTATTAATTTATAACAAAGAATATACTTACATTACTTATATGTAATAACGTATATATCATAAGTAGGACACTAGGGTGATGACTTTTTTACAACCTGGTTTCCCTGTATCATAATTTGATGAGCTTTCATTAAAGATTAGATAAAATTTTACTTTCAAGGTGATTTGATAATAAAACATCACGCACAAAATGATTTGAGAAATTTTAATTATCAGTGTTTTACCCAGTTTTTGAAGTCACTGTAATCGGATACAAAATTGAACACAAGATTTACAGACACATATATACAACATTATATAGGGTCATCAAAGACACAAGGAAGGCAATTATTCACGATAATGTCATTGGACAAGATGAATTTCAGTGGGAGGTTGTCCTTGTTGCGGCAAGAGTCTTGCATAACCTTAATCGCACCCTCACAACACTGGTTGCTTCGGGCAATGTTGATTGGAGATTTATCCGTTTTCCAGTGGGTTTCCAAGCATTTGAGACCTTTTGGGTATCCATTTAGAGCTGCAGATAGTTCATCAAAATTTCCAGCTTGGAACAATTGGCTGCTGAACCAATGGTCAGCCCATGAATAATAAATGAATGAACAGATTTTACGCAGCCTGCTCCAGGTTTCAGGCATCAGAATAAACGGAAGAAGGACTAGAATGGCACGAGAGTTCCAGCGTGCATTGTTGATGTTTGGGATGTTTTGAAACTTCACGAAGGGGATCTCATTCTTTTTTAAGTGAAATGATGGAAGACACGCGTGAGGTGGTAGAGAAACTTCATGTCGTCTCTCCAGCCGCTTGTTTCCTTGATCTCAGTTTTACCGTTGCTGAAGGCTGCCTTCAATTTATCATAATTGCTCATCAAATCCTGCACAACGAAGTATTCGATGTTTGGTGATTTAGTCGACCCATAGAGCTCATCGTCCATGACAACGCGAAGAATGCGATCCAGTACATGGTGCTGGCAACTGATGAACTTGGGTTTGGGGTGACCTTTCTCTTCGAACATTTGCTGCAGCCGAACAACAACGCCTGTCTTCTTGCTGGTATTCACGCTTGTTGTGTCGGTAACAATCATCACAATTGATCCCCACAGGTTGAACTCCTCTAATACACCCTAGAGTCCTTCTGAGATTGTTGCAGCTTTTCCATAAATTTGAGCGCAGTCACCTTAATTTCTTTTGCTTCATTCTTGAGGACCACGGACTGATATTCAACGCGCTCAATGTGTTTGCCGTCAGAGTGTATGCTCCACTTCTGCAAATAAAGCGTGCTTACCAAGTGCTTCTTCAACTGAGCAGCTCTCGTGTAGATAGCCTTGTGGATTGCTGACTGACATGGGTTTGGGATTTCAAAGTCCTCACCAGAAAGCTGACGGCACACCTTTGCTGCTCCGTGGGACGACAGATTTGAGCTTGTAACAAGACGTCTTGCAACGCCTGTTGGGTTATGCTTCCTTGTGCTCGTTAATGCTACATTATCATCCTCCCAAGGACTGTCTTTGCTGTTGTCGGATGAGTCAGGCACCTAATTACCATAAAATTAAAGATTTTTTAATGTAGTCAAAACAAGATGTCAACAAAATCCCTTAACCTAATTACCTAATTTAAATTAGATAAATCTTCTCTTTAAAAGATATTCTCTTATAAAATCATTAAAAACTGTTATTAAATAAACAGCAAGTCCTGCGTTATTGACAAATTATTATTTCAAAGTTCAACGAACTCAATATGATCTCACTCTAACAAAGGGTAGTATTTACATAGCTGTGTCCAGGCATTGACCCAAATATTTTTAAATTGCAAAATTGGTTAGCAAAACCTGCTTTTTCAATGTCAACAAACTTCCACGTCAGCATTTTGTGCGGATGTGGAGCAAATTTTATTACAAACTTTACAGGGTTGTCACGTTTCTTAATTGAGTAAAATGAATTTTTAATTGTAAAAAGAATTCAATTTTACGCGGAAACGACATACGATAAGATAAAATGTCATTAAGGTTTGTTGTTGTGATAGATGAGATGCATCTGCCGACAAAGCGCCATAATTAAAGTACTATTATTAACGCGGCAAAATGGTGATAAAGTTTCCAACTTTATTATTTTTTTCTGAAAAAGTACTACCTTCTATATAGAACAAAGTTGTATAAGACTTTTTTGTTCCTCCAGACACGCTGTATATCCAGGATGATATAGTACTAGGTGCCAACTGCTTACCCTAATAGTAGCACCCAAGTAGTACCCAAGTAGCACAAAATATTGGTGCAATATTGGCTAGAAATTGCGGCAATAAGGGTACAATGTTCCTAACAAATATTGACCCAATATAGAAATGTGAACATTCTGCTTTATTGGTACGATATTTATTTTAAATATTCCTCAATAATATTCTACTCTATTGGTCCAATATGGATTTTAAACATTGCTCAATAATAGTATCCTGTATTGGTGCAATGTTGGTTTTAAATATTTCTCAATTATAATCTGCATTATTGGTGCAATGTCGATTTTAAATATTGCTCAATAATATTCTACTGTATTGGTCCAATATGGTCTTTAGACATTGCTCAATAATAGTATGCTATGTTGGCGAAATGTTGATTGTAAATATTGCTTTATAATGTTGTCACTGTATTAAAAAACATGGGGTGAACGGGAGACCACACGACGTTCACCCCTAGAACTGGCTGCCTTCTACCCTATCCCTATCAAGGGCAATGGACGAAGCTGTCAGATAAAGTGTGTGGTAGAGAAATTCGTGAGAATTCTCGACGGTTACTCATACCGATCAGGGGGAGCCCTGGTAGATGAGACCGGTGTGGGCGGATTCGAATCTCGCCTAAGAGAGGAGGTCATTTATGGTCACCAAGGAACCCGCTGCTTGGCCGAGGGCAATCATGGTCACCAAGGAACCCGCTGCATGACCTAGGTCATGTAAGGTCACCAAAGGAACCCGCTGTTGCCCGAGGCCATTTATGGTCACCAAAGGAACCCGCTGTTTGACGGAATCTCTAGAGCGGTGACTAGAAGTGAGGTTCATCCCATGTGCTGGGAAACTGCAAGCCGCCAGGTAAATGTGCTTAGGAGCTGTCCTGGCCACCCTTTGATCCGGACTACAGTTGGGTACGGTGATTGGGAGAAGCTCCGAAAGCCATTACACTTAAGGATAGTTGAAGCGAATATATAGCCTCTCACTATTAAGACAACTTCACCAATATCGGGTACGCACCGGGAGTCTATAACGTGTAGACTTTAAAGAAGCTCTGTCGAGGGCCCACCAAGCCTAAAATTGGTAGATCGGGGTGGCAAAACCGCTTAAAAACCAAGTCCTGCCACAATTGAGGTTGGATTCGATCGGGCAGTGGTCCCACTTTGCAAGAGCGCATAGCTGGGGAATAGTCCTATGCTGGACGAGGTACTTGACCCCGTATGAAAGAGGACGGGAGGGTGCCGGCGGGTGAGCAGCGTGTTAAGTCAACTGCTCGGTCACTAGTGAACGCTTAGCTAGTAGAGGGTGGATAGGCAACCTCGCTCCTACCAGTGAGTTAATTTGGGAGCAATTGCACGATTGCCGGTTGTGCAACTTGCGCGCTGATTGGGCGTATCCCAATCATTTCCTCTTGGAAGGAACGTGGGGGTATGTTAACACGGGTACCCCACGTAAAACAATCTTGGATCTATGTATTAAAAAACAAGAGAAATAAAGGTAATATAAATAAAAAACGAGGAGTTAATTGCATCATATTTATTATTAATACATAAAAAAATAAAATTGAAAACTACATGCATAAATACAAAAGTTTATTCGAAAGAATCAAATGTTAATTTTTAAAAATACATAGATAATAAAAGAAACGACGGAAACTTATTTAAATGAAATTATAAACAAAATAAAATATCTAACCTGAAAGAACATGAATCTTACAATAATCTAGAACTTATAATAAGAAAAAACATCTAATAAAAGTAAGGATGGCTATTCACACTAAAACTGGTTGACTGGTTCGTTCCTGTAATAAAAGATAAACAGCATGAGAAACGTCTCAATAAGTAGGGTATTGACCGATGCAGTAACTACCCTTTTATGACTGTCCGTAAACTTACATACAATACATGCCTACAATAATGGTGTTACACAAAATAACGGCATTGGTCCTGGCCTCCTGGTTCAACACTGACAAATGTTCGCAGTAGCCAATGTTCAATCATCACAGAAAATGAATAAATTGAATTAAATAATTGGGTCATCCAGCGCTGGGTAGCGCTGGCTGTCTCGCCGAATACCGAGACACGAATGAAAACACAATGCTTGTACTTAATAATTTAAGGATTTGCTATTACTTTCTATTTTTTTTCTAGAGTCCTCTGACTTTGAAAGCGTATTGCAAAGGGAACTACTGAACCAAATTAAATATTTTAAATACGAGCAAATAGTAAATTTATTTGTACATACAACAGTAAAATATTATATTTCTCACTGGTATACTTTTGTTTTTATCGGACGATACGCAATAAAAGGTACCCATTTTTAGGAACAATTTCATTGAAAGTAAGTTCACTAATTTTTTTCTCAGAAAGTATATGTCATATATCTATGAGATTTTTGTAGGGGTTAGGAAGAAATTTTGCGGTTGTTATGCTATTAACTTTCAGACAAAAAAGTGTTTTATTTAAGATTTATGTGAAAAAATAGCGAACTATGCGTTTTTGTTTATTAATAGTGATAGCGTCAAAATGTTTCCGCTAAATCAACACTTTTCATGTGTAGACATTATTTTTTTTCAAAAAAATGTTCCTAATTTTAATAACAAAAATGCGAAGACAAAAAAACGATTTTTGATGACAAGCGGTTTCGACAAAAAACGGTTTTTTTGTTATTGCACTTTTATTGTTAAAATTCGGAACATTTTTTTAAAGAAAATAATGTCTACATATGAAAAGTGTTAACTTAGTGAAAAACATTTTTTGTACTTTGCATTCACAATGGGCTCATTGTGACACCGAAAACGATTTCATAATAGAGGCTATTATAACATCGTTTTTGGAGACTATTTGTTTTGTAAGATTGGTAACATTTGTTTTATATTACATATAAACACATTTAATCTTGACACATTCTAACCTCACAAAACGCGAAAAGTCATTTTATAGTGTTACCACATCCCAGCCAGCACACTGAGGTTATAATGACGTTGTTTTTAAGTCATTATTAGTCGACGACGTCATATGACTAATAAATGATGTCTTTAGGACATCATATAATGGGACGTGCGTATATATAGATGTCTTCAAAACGACGTCTTTTGGACGTACAATACAATACGTGCAAGTTTCATTAAGAAGATATTATTTTAGCAGGGGCCAAGGAATACTGGTGATATTAAGCAGGTGGTCACAATATAGAAATGATTTGACTGTAGTATACAATAAATGTTATTTCTAATATTCAACTATTTATTTATAATTCCTGTCTTAGTCTTAGTATAGGACGTTTTAATGACGTCTTATATTGACGTCTTTGGACTGTGACATAATGATGTCAGTTTTACAACAATTTTCCGTCGTTACTGCCGAAAAAACGGCGACATTATGACGTCAGTGTGCTGGCTGGGATGTTGAACGCAACAATCACTAGATTGTAATGCAATGCTTTTAATAGCTTGAACTTACAATTTCTATAAAATTAATGGCGCAAAGTACAAAAAATAGTATATTATACTTGTTTTATAAGACATATTGTAGCACTTGTTCCTTTGGAACACTCCTCGCTTCTCTCGTCGTGTCCCAAACAACTCGTGCTACAATAGACCATCTTATACAACTCGTATAATAATATAACTATCACACTATCTCCATTAATAAACAAGAACGCATAGTTCGCTATTTTTTCATATAAATCTTAAATAAAACACTTTTTTGTCCGAAAATTAATAGTATAACAACTGCAAGGTTTCTTTCTAACCCCTACAAAAATCTCATAGATATAACGTGTGAGCAACGGAATTTTGATTCAGAGTTGGCCTTGAAAGAAAGAGATAGACATATCGGCCATGTCAAATTTTGAATCGTATGAATTAGTTTAATTAAACTGTCACTTTTTGAAGAAAGCTGTCAGATTAACTGTTTAAAAAAATCAGTTTTTAATAATGGCATTCATATTGAATGAAGTACAAAAGAGAAATATTTCTTGATTAAAGATTGTTGATAGCTCCGAAATCCGAACTAAAATGCTACACGCGTGCGCGCCTTTAAAGTAGCTCTGTCAGTTAGTGACAGAGTAGTTCTTAATGATCTGTGGTAGTTCTACTACCTACTTAAAATTAATATTAGGTTGTTGAGTGCAGATGTAACCTAAAATTTCCAAGGCCTTCTCTGAAACAAAATTCCGTTGCTCACACTTTATGAGATATACTTTCTGAGAAAAAAAAATTTAACTTACTCTCAATGAAATTGTGCATAAAAATAGGCACCTTTTATTATGTGTCGTCATATAAAAATAAAAGTATATCAGTTAGAAATATGATATTTTACTGTTGCATGTAGAAATAAATTCTCTATTTGCTCGTTTTTAATATATTTAATTTGATTCAGTAGTTTTCAAGCAATACGGTATCAAAGACGGAGGACTCTGGAAAAAAAATGGATAGTAGTTATTTGTTGAAGATAAAATGTTTAAAATTTTAATTTAATATACTAATGTTTAAAATTTTTTATTTTCAGTGCCTATTACTAAGCCGAGATGGAGAATATTTAATGACTGGTGGGGATAAGGGCATAGTAGAAGTATGGAGAACGTTTAACTTGGCTTTATTATATGCCTTTCCAGCATGTGATAGTAGCGTTAGGTCTCTTGCTTTGTCACATGATCAAAAGTAAGTAATCTCTTTCTATTTAAATAACTATAAAATTTATAAATAAGGTAAGTGCGAGTGAATAAGATGTATGTGGGTGAATCAGGTATAAATAAAAACCAATTGCCACCAAGTGAAGCGATTGTGAATGCACACACACATCAGCAGTGGAAATACACTTGGCAACACTGTAGCTATAGTTATTTCATGAGATTAAATTGATAGATTTTATAATTTGTTGTCAGTTTCTAGCAATTTATTTTGTGAATATATTAATTTTAATTGTAAGTAGTAAGTAATTGTTAATTAGTATTAATTGTAAAATATAAATTTTTTGTACATCTTATTTTTAGCCTCTAAAACCATAGCATTATTAATTATTTAGAATTATTAAGCAAACGGTTATGTAACGACAAAATTGTTTTTATATCACTTAACTACGTAATATGGAGTGTGTTTACCCCATCTGCTGTTTGTTCTTATTCCTCTTACTTTCTTGTTTCCTTTCTTCTTGTTACTAGTTTCTATAGTACAACCAAAAAATGAGAAAATAAACCGGAGTGAATCTAGCAGTTGGAGTTGATTCTGAACGAGCCTTGCTCCCAAATTGTCAAATTTAAAAAGTTTTTCACCACTCCAATTATTAGTAAAATTATTAAACTACAATTAATAAATATTAATTGGAGTTGTGAAAAATGTTATAAGCAGCAACTAATGTCGTGCACACTTTTGCTATCAGAAGGGTATTTATTAATAGTAGTTTTAATAAACTTTTAAAAAACTTTGACAGATTGCAATTACTATTTTTTTATTTCAAACTGTCTAAATCTGACAATTTGGGAGCAAGGCTCGATCACAATCCGAGTGGTAGTCTGCGGCTGCTAGATTCACTCCGGTTTATTTTCTTCATTTTTTGGTTGTACTATAGACATTTTTATATCTACCCAAATTTTCAATTCAGGACTGTTTGTGTCAGAAAATTCGAAATTACAAAAAAAATCAAAAATGGCAAAATTGCTACGGAGATATTACCCTACCGATTTGTGGTGGTAGTGATGTTCATGGTTTTTTTTACTACCCTATTCACCCGCACTTATTAAAAGTTGAGTTGAGTCTGAAAGTTAATATATTATAAAATATAATGAAAAGTAAAATAAAGGCAAATACATAAAAGGAATTTTTGTTTGATTTCAGATTTCTGCTAGCAGGTCTAGCACTAGGATCAATAGTTGTATTTCACATTGATTTCAATAGATGGCATCATGAATTCCAGCAACGTTACTGACTATAAGAGATTTATTTCTTCAACTAAACAACATTTTTATATAATTCCAACACTTATTATTATTCTATTGTTGTAGTACACTTAAGTATTTTAGCATGTTCATTACTTACTGACTTAAGTTTGTGCAATATTTTTAAAACATTTTAACTTTTAGATAGACACACTTTAGATTTTATATTTTTTGGTTTTTATCAATTATTAATTATACAAACTCAATCATAGTCATAGGTATATATAGTTATATGCTTTTAAATAATAAAAAAGAAAAATAATTATTATTATGGGATAGTGTGCATTGTTTGACAAAAAAAGTTTTGTTTTAGCTTAAGGATTAAACATTCGAGTCAATCTTTGAGAGCTGGCTTTATATTGCGAGTTTAATATTAAAAAAAGCACGACCTGTAGTTATGCTTGCAGCTTGCACATACACATATACCACATACACATACACGTATAGTTGAGCCAGCATAATGTGAAAGCCGCATGTGGCTATATATATATTTTTTTAATTACAAGGTATTTAATTGTGTGCGTAACATTTTCAAATACCTACAATAGTAATATAAAACACACACACACTTTTGTTTAAATACCTTGTATTTAATGAGTCATTCCCTCCAGCATGTATTATAAATTGCAAATCTGTCCAGATGAATGAAATTTATTGTAAATAAAAAAAAACTAATAGTTCTTCTTTTTTATGGGATGATGATGATAATGCTATTTAATTCATTGTATGTTAAAATGATTGATTACCCGTTATTTTATTATAAATGATGAAAAAATTGTACTTAATTGTAAGAAATAACGCAATGTATGTTTGATGTTAGCAATAATACATACAGACGTGATTTGTATACAGTATAAATATATGTGTTTTGTTCTATTTGATTTTTTTTTTAATCATTCCTATACTTTATTATGTGGGCTGTACGTATTTAAATATCGAAGGGAAGGGTATAGATGTGCTCCATTATTCAAGATTCAAGACAATATGCGGACTAGATAACAGTGTATATAAAATCTTAAGTACAAAAAAATTTACTAGTAACAATCATAAGATAAAGCTGATAGTGAGATAGAATTTATTAAAAGTGTAAAGATTAAACGAAGACAATGACAGGCAGTACAACTAAATGAACCCAATACCAAATTTTCATGCATTATCCACAATAATATGCACACACATTGGAAACAAGAATGAATAATAACGAGAAAATACTTTGGCTGCATTCTTAAAAAAAAATCACAGGTATATATGAGATAGTTATTGACCAACAAGATATGAGCAGCGATATGAAATGTCATGAAGCTGAACTTCGCCTATTAATATTTAAAACATGTACAATTGTAAAAAAAATAACTACCTATAATAAAGACACTATTATTATATAGTATTGTAACTAGGCAGTCAGATTAAGTGAATCGTAACAATGTATCACTGCAATATTTTAAAGTGCTGTTAGAAGGTTATTTATTACTAGCAGTTTAATAATTAACAATTGGAGTGGTGAAATATCTTTTAAGCAGCAACTGATGTCATGTACACTTTTGCTATTAGGGCGTTATGCATTTAGAGAGGTTACAGTTGTGCTGTTAGAAGGATATTTATTAATGTAGTTTAATAATTAACGATAGATAAATTGAACAGTCACCTGCATTGATTAAAAAAAGTTGCATTAAAAACCTGCTCAGTAGAGCTATTTGACACATGGTCAATCAGTACAAATTTCTGTCGTGGTACTAGCTATCTCTTCATTAACAAGTGTGTCATTTCAAACTTTGTTTAAGATTTTAGGTGGATCATTTTCGCTTATTTTTCGAAAATTAATTAAAAATATGTTCTTTTGCATCTCTTCTTGATTTAGTTTGGATCCAAACTTAACGTATCATGAATCTCAGACAAATTAAACATTCTTTGTGGATACGCAGTATCTATTACTGCTAGAGAAAATTTAAAAGGTTTTTATGTAAATGCTTTAAAGATTCTAATTTATAATCAAACAGACTATTAAATCTACTCTTACATTATTTAACCCTGTTTCAGAAAGGTCAAAAGTATGCATTCTGCATTTCGCTACTGAAGATTATTTTTGTGATCCAGTGGGATAAAAATTTGGTTATTTTAATTGAGAGAAGCACTACTTTTGTTAGAAAACTGTAAGTTACGCTTATTGTTTAAATGGTATTTCAACAGCAGTTCATACCCAAGTAGCACAAAATATTGGTGCAATATTGGCTAGAAGTTGCGGCAATAATGGTACAATGTTCCTAACAAATATTGACCCAATATAGAAATGTGAACATTCTGCTTTATTGGTACAATATTGTTTTTAAATATTCCTCAATAATATTCTACTCTATTGGTCCAATATAGACTTTAAACATTGCCCAATAATAGTATCCTGTATTGGTGCAATGTTGATTTTAAATAATTCTCAATTATATTCTGCATGATTGGTGCAATGTCGATTTTAAATATTGCTCAATAGTATTCTAGTTTATTGGTCCCATATGGTCTTTAAATATTGCTCAATAATAGTATGCTTTATTGGCGCAATGTTGATTCTAAATATTGCTTAATAATGTTGTCACTGTAATGGAAAAAATAAAAATAATATAAATAAAAAACCAGGAGTTAATTGAACCATATTTATTATTAATACATAGAAAAAAATTAAAATTAAAAACTAACTACATACACAAGTACACAAATTTATTGGAAGAAATCAAATGTTAATTTTTAAAAATAGACAATAAAAGCAAAGACGGAAACTTATTTAAATGAAATTATAAACAAAATAAAATATCTAACCTGAAAGAACAATGGGCCATGTGAATGAAATGTAGCAAATGCTTTCACTATTATTAATAAAAGATAACAAATATGATTTTTAATTAATCAGAATAAGATAGACGTGTAGTAAAAGCTTTTACTACATTTTATTCACATGACCCAATAATCTTAAAATATAATATATAAAATAATAAAAGGGAGGATATCTATTCACACCAAAACCGGTTAACTAGTCCATTCCTGTAATAAAAGATAAACAGCATGAGATCACGTCTTAATAAGTATTGACCGATGCACTAACTATACTTTTATGTCTGAGCGTAAACATAACAATAATGGTGTCACACAAAATAACGACATTAGTCAACTCGATACTGTCAAACCTCCGTGCACTTGATAAGACCAATATGTTGCCATCCGCCGCCAATGTTCAATCATCACATAACGCTTACGAATTTACTTATTAAACAAAATAATAAAGTCGCACACACTCACTTATTTTAAACTTCTTGCATTGTAATCTGAAGCAACTATGAATATATTCTTGACCTGTAAAAGCCTCAGCCTCTACCCTAAACAACCCAGTTCTTAGAAATTCAGCTTTCTCCTGATCAGATGATTCCTTATAACAATTTTTAATTGATATAAATTTTCAATAATATTCATGTCTGGATTTTGAAGTTTGAGGTAGTTATTAAACATTTGGACAGTTATGAACCAGGTTTTGGTATTTTGGGCTTTGTGTTTAGGGTTATTGTCTTCGATAGAATTTAAATCGTTTACTGAGAACATTAGAATTAGATAGTATGAAAAAATGTTATAAAAATAAATAAAAATTATAAAACAATATTGCTAAAATATTTACTGTAAATATGTATGCGGTGTTGTGTTTAAATAATCGTTTAATATTGCTGATATTTAAAAGAAAAATGCTAAAGTTATTCTGCCAATAATGCATAAAGATTGGTTCAATAATTTAAAAATAAATTTTATAAAACAATATTGCTAGAATATCGATACAGCCTTGGTAGTGTAATGTCTAGAGTGCTGGACTTTCACCCAAGCGGCCCGAGGTCGATTTCCGGTGCCAGCAGATCTGGTTAAGGTCTTCTGCAGTTTTCCTTAGCTGTGACACAAATGTGGGATTTGCGCTGTTCCATCTGTAAGTCGGCTGCAGCCGCACTTAGGGCCTAGTAATAATAATAATCACCCCCTCCCTCCCGCACAAGCTTATAGCTTCTGGTGCCTGGTTTCCAGGCTATGGGTTGTAGAAATTATTATTATATTATATTTACTGTAAATATGTATGCGATGTTGTATTTAAATAATCGTTCAATATTGCTAAATGATATTTAAAAGAAAAATGCTAAAGTTATTCTGCCAATAATGCACCAATATTGGCTCAATAATTTGAAAATAAATACTATAAAACAATATTGTTAGAATATTTATTGTAAACATCTATCTCCAATATTGGTTTTTTATAGTAAACCGCGATATTGCATTTAAATATTCCACCAATATTATAACAATATTGTTAAATCATATTCTCAAAAACCAATATTGGCTAAATCATGCTAATATTGCCCCAATTATGCAATGTAGGTTCAATATCATCCCAATCATTTGCCAATATTTTGTGCTACTTGGGTAATTAAAAGTTACAGTCGAGAAGGATGTTGCTTTCAAATTTATAACAGTTACAAAGGCAATTTCACAGAAATTTCAACCCGAGTACATTTTCAAATTTAGTTTTTATACCATACTAGCAAATACCCGGCGCGCTTTGCTACGCTTTATTGAAATTACATGTTTTTACTTTTTGTAATTGTCAAATTACCAAATTTGACAATTGACAACATATCTATTCACATCAATCTCAGTACCCATTTTTAACTTCCATATATGGGTTTTTCGCTGTTATTTCGGACCACGATGGCCGATCAGAGTCCATTTGGTCTTATTTATTTTCTATTCTGGGTCAAGACCTTTCCAATGATACCAATTTCATCCAAATCGGTCCAGTGGTTGTGGAGAAAATCGCATACATACATACAGACAGACAGACAATCTTTCCCTTTTATATATATATAGATCTTTGTTGAAGAAAATGTAGACTCCTCATTTCAAAGGCTTCTCACCACTTGCACAGTTCGTTAAGTAAATGTAAACTCCTTATTTCAAAGACTTCTCACCACTTGCACAATTCGTTGAGAAAATGTAAACTTTTCATTTTAAAGGTTTCTCACCACTTGCACTATTTGTTAAAAAATTGAAAACCCCTTACTTCAAGGCTTTTCTCACCACTTGCACAAATTGTTAAGGAAATGTAAACTTCGTATTTCAAAAGCTTCTCACTACTTGCACAATTCGTTAAGATAATGTAAACTCTTCATTTCAAAGGCTTCTCACCACTTGCACTATTATTTCTCAAAATGTGATCATTTTAAAGGCGGCTTCTCATGTGTTGAGTTATTTTTTTAAACTTAAACTGTCGCACTTCAAAGGCTTCTCACTTCTTGAATTGTTATTTTTCCAAGGATACTCAAAACATAACCAACTCATTTTAAAGTGATAGGTATAACATGTTATAGCACAAAATAAAAAGTAAATTATAAATTTTAAAATAAATTTTCAGTAAACTGTCATAATAGTTTTAATAGGAATAAATTTAATAGGAAATTTAAATAGTTTGTGAATTTTTCACAGTACAGAATGATTCGATAAATGAGACCATTACTATATGTTCTAAATAATAATGTATATCATCCAAGGTATTTTCCAAAAGCATATTATTGTAATTTAATTCACATGGCTGTACTGCCATTCACATGGCAGTACAATTGATGCAAAAGCAACTTATAAGATTCTAAAGCCGTCCTAAGTTATTCTCAAATGGAAATGCAGATATGTTATCTAAAGATCTTTATAAAGTTTAAATGAGTTAAAGCATGACTGTTGTAGATAAGAAAATTGTTAGTGTGCTCTTCCTTTTTTCACTAACATCCTCTACTTCGGATACTTATGTTATGTGTTTGTATAGAGCCTAGTTTGTAAGTTGCTCGAAAGCAGTACCAGTATTTCTGTAAATAAATATGTATACAGGGTGATTCTTAAATAATGCACGTGGGTTTATGAGGTGAAATATTAAGATGGATAGATCCCAAAAATTGCAAAAGAAATACAGTGAAGTTCGGATATAGAAAACTTCAAAAATGTATCACAATTGGTTCATTATATCCGAGGTACACTATAAAAGAAAAATAAAATTTTTTATGTTTATTATGGTTTTTATTGTTACATTTAAATGAAGTAAAATACCTTAAGTTAGTTTATTTTAAAATATAGATTGCATGTAAACTTACATACTTCTAATGCCTTTCGCTCACCGGAGCAACGCGACTACGATCCGACGAAGAAAAAACCGTAAGCGATAATCACAAGGCGATCTAATGATATGTTCTTCGCACACCAAAGCAATTTTTATATCAGTTGCGTTCAAGAATGTCTAGCATTTTGGACGATGTTGTCGCTATGTGCTGGTATACACGTAGGCGAAAATTTAGAAGAAGATGGTGGAAATATAAACACTAATCTTACAACTAATAATCATTATGGAAAACAAGCTTAGAATAGCCCATCTCAGTGTCGCCAAGGCAATTTCAAGAAAAGGTGACAAGTACTGTTTTTCCCAGAAACCCCTAAATTGACCTGCCTAGTTGCCGGACAATTGGTCGCCATGGCATTATTTGGGGGTCGCGTCGTAGTTGCCTAGGTCTGCGAAAATACACCGAAGACACGGGTTCGATTAGAAAATGTCTAACAAGCAACTTAAAAGTGATTTTTCTGAAATCCAGTCGCAGTCTCGTCGCTCCGGTGAAAATGTACGTTAAAACACGGGGAATTACCGGGGGAACCCCCGAAAAGATCACTATAAACGGAAAATTTGACTTTAATAAAATTCGGTTCACTTTATCAAGAAGTTCATTATAATTTAGTTTGGTCGATAGATCGCACCTATAGGAATTTATGACAGTTTACTGAAAATTTATTTTAAAATTTATAATTTAAAAGTAATTAAATTTAGAAGTGTATTAGAGAAAAATGTTAAGAATTATGAGCAGATTTCGAAAACGGAATAATATACAGGGTGTTCTATTTAAAAAAGTAATTCAAGAGGGCGCTCAGCCGCCATTTTGAAACTTTTTGCTGTCATTTTTCCATAAGAAATTAGGTTCTTATCTCCTGTTTAAGCCCTCCAAATTTCGTTGCGATATACCAGGTGGTTCAAAATTTAGTAGGGGGGGAACGGACTTTAGACGCGCACTGTATATTGTTATTATGTCTAAGTCTAATAGCTATTATCATAACATGCCCCTTTTTTTAAATGAACTATTTGTCATTTTCAGAAAATGAAAACCTTTTCGGAGGGATAATATGTCTTCCACTTCTTGTTATAACAACATGAGTTTGTGGTGTAACAGAATTTGAACTTGAACTTAAGTTAGCATCAGGTGTACACTCAGATGTATCATTAGAAGTATTAATTGGTAATGATTGACTAGTATTCGAGTTTTTACTAACATGAGGTTCCTTAGCCAAATTGGTTTTTAACAAATGTTGTATGTTACGACGATAGTTAACCCTTCTGAATTTCTAACAATAAAAGATCTAGGTTCGGGTCTGACTTGAATAATAGAAGCTGGAGACCAATGTGAAGAAAGATCCTTTTTATACATTACAGAATCTCCTACTTTTAACTGAGGCAAAGATTTACAATTTATGTCATGATACTTTTTCATGTTCTTTACTTTCCTCCTCATAAAATTTGTGTATTTATCATAATTTATGACGTTAGGTTTTAAAACATTCTCACTAATAGGTAATGTCATTCTTAATGTTCTCGACATTAACAATTGTGCAGGAGAATATCCACTGCTTAAAGGAGTATTTCGATATTGAAGTAAAGCAATGTAAGGATCTGACTTGGTTTCGTAACATTTATTAAATATACTTTTAATTATACCTACGGTTCTTTCTGCCAAACCATTGCTTTTTGAGTAATAGGGACTAAATGTTTTATGTACGATTCCCCAATCAGCAAGGAATTGTTTGAACTCTTGCGAATTGAAAGGAGGGCCGTTATCAGAAATGGCTTCTAACGGTATTCCATGACACATAAAAATTGATTTTAATCTAATAATTACTTTTTTAGCGTTATTTGAATTAACTTGAGCTACTTCGAAAAAATTCGAAAAATAATCCACTACTACCAAATATGTTAAATTCTTGTAATAAAATAAATCCATGGTGACCTTTTGCCAAGGAAGATTAACTGCTTCGTATGGTAATAAAGGTTGAGATGGATTGATTTTCCAAAATTTAAGGCATGCACTACATTGTTCTACTTTATTTTTAATATCTAAAGTAATGTTAGGCCAAAATACAACAGTACGTGCCTGCCTAAGACATTTTTCAATTCCTAAATGTCCTTCATGAAGAATATCTA
Organism: Agrypnus murinus; assembly: GCA_929113105.1. Taxonomy (NCBI): domain Eukaryota; kingdom Metazoa; phylum Arthropoda; class Insecta; order Coleoptera; family Elateridae; genus Agrypnus; species Agrypnus murinus. The sequence goes on along the minus strand of OV816029.1, from coordinate 23,425,059 downwards.
ATATTCTTGGACGTAATTTTAGTGGAATTATTAGTAAATTTCCTTTAAAAACAAGCTCATCAATAACATGTAACTCATGGCGAAAGTTAAAGTATGGTTTAACTTCTGGACAAACTTTATTTTTTGAATTAGGCCACTCATTCTTACAGTACTTTATAATGCTTTGTAACTCATTATCCAATTAAGTTGCTTGCTTAATCTCATTTAACATTTGAGGAGAAACAGATAGATTAGTGACTAATAAATTAAGCATGAATCCGTAATTCTTCATCTAACAAGTCATCTTCTTTAGATTCTATCGGTGCTCTACTAAGAGTGTCTGCAATATGTAAATATTAACAAGGAGTATAATTGACAACTAAATCATATTGTTGTAGATTTAACATCATCCTTTGCAATCGTGACGGAACTTCTGATAAAGGTTTTTGAAATAATGTCACCAGTGGTTTGTGATCGGTTTCTACTTTTAGTTTATTTTGACCATAAATATATTGATGAAAACGTTTCAAACCAAATTGAATTGCATAAAGTTCTTTTTCTATTTGAGCCCACTTTACCTGACATTCTGTTAAAGACTTTGACGAATAGGCTATCGGTCGCTTATCATGTAAAATAACTGCTCCTACTGCAAATCTGGAACTGTCAACTGATAGCTTTAATGGTAAGTTTGGACTATAGGATTGGATTATTATTTGTTTTAATGAGTTATATTCTGACATGTGAGAGTTTTCCCAATGAAAAGCTATATTTCTCTTCAGTAAAGCTACAGTTCATTTGGCTAAATTATTTATATAAGGACCTAGATAATTAACCATACCTAGAAAACGTTTCACATCTGCAACATTTTGTGGAACTGGTAACTCTGTAATTGCCTTTACTTTATTATGATCTGGCTTCATGCCATCAGCATTAAAAATATGACCTAAATATTTAATTTCTGACATTAGAAACTTGCATTTACTAATATTAAACTTTATATTGACTTGATGAGCTCGACTTAAGACTTTTCGCAAAATTTTATTATGACCTTCTAATGTTTCACTAAATATAAGTAAATCATCTATGTATATCTGAACACCCTTTATATCAGCAAATGTTTCTGACATAACTTTATGAAACATTTCAGGCGCACATGACACTCCGAATGGAAGTTGAAGAAATTTAAATCTTCCAAATGGCGTAGAGAAGGTACATAATTTAGAACTCGGTTCATCTAGGGTTCCTAAATATGAACTGAGCTGTGTGTTATTTATTAGAGTTAAGTCACGCTTGTCAAATCTTCCTAGTGACATTTCTTATTTTGAAGATATTTATCAGAAGGTTGGCAATCATGAAAATTGGTTTAATAAATTAAACTGTCAGTATGACATTTATATAAATCTGAAATTTGGTACAATTAATACTTTATTAAAAACTGTCGTAAAATTAATGTATATACTATAGTAGTTTTAAAAATTCTCTACAAACAATAAATATATGATAATGTGCACATTAAAAAATTTTACATGCATAAAAATAAACATGACAGCATAACCTAAAATTTATACCTGACAGCTGCTGAATGTTGTCACTAAAGTAAAAAGAGAGAAAAAAGTATCTGTTTCAGACAGCTTAGTTTTGGCCTAGAAAGAGATAGATTTTGACATCCGTGTCCTAACTCTAAAATAACACAGTTGAAGTTTTCATTTAGGAACTCTAGGTTCATCTAGTTTTATCATCCAAAATCCGGACTGTGCATCAAGAGTTGAAAAATATTTTGATCCCCAAAGTTTGTCTTGTTTTTCGACAATGACAACTGGATTAGGTTCCCACTGACTAGGTTCCTCGACTTTAACTATTACATCGATAGACAACATTCGTTCAATTTCAGCTTTGAACCTATTTAATAACACAAAAGGAATTTTTCTTGGTGGGTGAATAACTGAATTAGCATTGCTTGCTATTGCAATATGACATTCTCCAGGGAGACAGCCTAAACCTTTAAAAACATCATTATACTCTTGTAATAATGTCTGATGACCAACTGATGCAACTCTTTTGATCAATTCTAGCTTTTGACATGTAAAACGACCTATTATTGTTTGACAGTCAAAATCAGCAATTATAAATTCAATTTTTACAAGAAACATCATTAATAATGCAATCTAGAGTGCATTTACCTAAAACTGGTATGAAGTTTCCTGAAAATGACATAGGAGTAACCAATATTTATTATTAACCCCTAAATATTTAAACTTATTTAAAGACACGACATTTGCTTCTGCTCCGGTATCTAGATTACAGGTCAATAACTTGCTATTTATTTTTATATCTAATGTCCAACATTTATTTGTTGTTTGAAAATCTTTTAAAGAAGGAATAATAAACATCTCATTAACTAAATCTTGTTTATCAATTTCATTTGTATTTTGAACATTGACAACCTTAATGTTTTTATTTAAACAGCATTTAGCGTAATGGTTATATTTTTTACAGTACCTACACACTACTCCTATTGCTGGACACTTCTTTCTATGGAATTGACCACAACGTTGACATTTTCCATCAGACTGACATTTATTTTTATTTAATAATTTATCTGACATATCAGACGTAGACGGTTGACTGTAGTGACTTCGTAGATTTGTTTTTCCACCGTACTTACTTTTACTACCATATCATCCTGTCTTCTGCAATTTTATTTCATGAACTACTACTTCAGTACCTTTATTCAACTGCTGCGCCTGTAACTGCGTAATCTCGATGCTTTTGGCAATTTGAACAGCTTTTTCCAAAGTTAAATTGTCTTCTTGGAGAAGCTTTCTTGTATGCAGCGATAACTACATTTCAGTCCAACGATAAACATATCTCAAATTAAGCCTTCCCTTAATTCTCCTAATAGTCCTAATTCACAAGATAATAATAATATACTTTATTTATAGCATATAACTAGATAAATTCAATATAATACATTCTAATTTCTTAAATATTAATGTAATTTATTACATATTTTTTACACTGTTTCTAAAATAATTTTAAAGATGTACAGTTTTTTACATTAGCTGGAAGTGAATTATATTCAACTAAACCTTTATGAAACAGATTATTTTGTCCTACATTTGTTGTCACTGTATGAACATAAAGATTATTTCTACTTCTAGTATTATGATCATGAACATCTTGTACGAATAGTAATTCATTTAAAATGTGCTCTGGATAAGCTCAAATTTTTCAAGGATGTAACAAATTCATCGATATTTTCCTCTGATTGTTGAAATCTTGTAAGAAAGTTATGTCTTTCAACAGTTAAATTGGTTTTTTGTTTGCAATGCATTTTAAATTTTTGCAACAAATCTTCATACTTACAATTTTCCATTTCCATATTAAACGAATTGAAAACAGTAAGAGCTTCAACTCCAATGTAATGTAAAAAAATTGCTACCTTGTGGCTGTTTTCTTCTTCATCTAGACAACTCGCTTTCATGTATATTTTAAACTGTTGCAACCAAGATCTCCAGTTTTTAGAAAGGTTACCTTCAAAAGGCAAAGGTTGGATCATATTTCCAGATAATCTAGCATTTTTCATTGAGTTTGAAGTGTGTCTTGATGTTGGTTGCGTGCTTGAATTTGCAGAATTCATTTTTAAACACCTGACACCATGTAATATTAATTATTGTAATAGGTAGTAATAAAGGCAGCAGCTTAACAGGACCAATATTTTATTTAATGAATATAAAATCATTGACAAGTATTTTATAAGTTTCTATATATTGTTATTATGTCTAAGCCTACTAGCTATTATCATAACAAAAATTTACAACAATGTAGAGTTTTCACCGAGTAGCGGTGACATAGCATTTTGATAACAAACAAAAAGAATATTTTTTAACGGTATGATGTCATTTTTTGATAAATATAAGAAATGTATTTCACTATCAGGGGACTATGTTAAAATGGACCCATCATGTACAGGGTGTTCAAAATTAATTTTTAAATTTAGAGAACTTTAAAGCTAAAATTCACAACTTTTTCAAATGGAACACCCTGTATATTTTGTACCTTTGTGATGCAGAATTAAATAACGAACATTTTTTGTACGTACGTCCCTATAGCTATCTGTAATCACTTTTGATTTATTGAGAAGAAAACTGCAAGAAGTACACAATTAAAAACAATTATTTATTTAAAAAATCAAGGTTTTTCAAATAAAACAAAAGAAAAAACTATAACAAATACTCCATATGTTGCCCATTTGCATGGACACACATTTCGATGCGCCTTTGGAACGATCTTTGTACGTTTCTTAACATTGCCGGCGTGATACTTCTAAAAGCATGTATTATTCTATCCTTCATATTTTGAATTGTGGTTGGTGTCTCTGTATAAACAATTTCTTTCACATATCCCCATAAAAAAATCCATTTTTGTAAGATCAGGAGATCTCGCAGGCCATTTAGTTGGTCCATTCCTTCCAATCCATTGATGTAGGTAGATATGATTTAGGTGGTCTCTTACTGCATGTAAATAATGTGGTGGAGTACCGTCTTGCTGAAGCCACATCCCATTTCGGATCCTTTGAGGAAGGTTCGCCAATAATTGTGGCTGATAGTTCTCCAAAAAATGAAGATAAATAGCTCCAGTTAATGTACCATCAAAAAAATGTGGCCCTATTACATGTTCTCCAATAATTCCCCCCCAAACGTTTATGGACCATCTGTGCTGGTTATCAAGTTGTCTGAAAAAATGGGGATTTTCTGTAGCACAATAATGGAAATTGTGCCTGTTAACAAATCCATTTTTATGAAACGTTGCCTCATCAGTGAACAAAATATTGTTGAAGAATGTAGCCCAATTACAAAACTGTAAACGTTTTAGAAAATCGTCATCACTTAATTCCTGGTGCATTTGAATGTGATATGCATGAAACTTATTTTTCTTTAAGATGCGACCAACAGAACGACTACTTATTCCTACAGATGAATTCACTTCTCTCTGACTAACGCGGGGGATACTCAATCGTTGCCAGCACAACAGATAACTCATTTTCTTCGTTCATAACATTGTTAATTCGTTCACTTTTTTCATACTGTACATTGTCGGTCCTCACAAATCTATCGAGCAGGTTTTGAAAGCTGTGAACTTTAGGGAGCCTTCGTTCAGGATACCATTGGTGGTAAATTCTGCGGACAAGCAAACAATTTCTTTCCGACTCGCCCAAAACAAAAGTCATGTCTACAAGTTCTTCATTACTAAAATTCATTTTGAAAAACTAAAACACCTACTAGAACTAAACACTGATGGTCGATAACAGCGAGAAATGTTTTGCATACGTGCACAACAATTACTAGATGCTGTAATGTTTTGTTGAACAAAAACAACCAACACACTTGACAACTAAATAAATAATTGTTTTTAATTGTGTACTTTTTGCAGTTTTTTTTCAACAAATCAAAAGTGGTTACAGATAGCTATAGGAACGTACATACAAAAAATGTTCGTTATTTAATTCTGCATCACAAAGGTACAAAATATACAAGGTGTTCCATTTGAAAAAGTTGTGAATTTTAGCTTTGAAGTTCTCTAACTTTAAAAATTAATTTTGAACACCCTGTACATGGTGGGTCCATTTTATTTTAAAGAAGAGCACCCTACAAGCCCCTGCAACAAAATCCTTACTTAAATTCGTCTTCACAATTGCGGTCGTGAAAGCGGTAAACTGTTAAGTGGGATAATCTAAAACTCAATTTTTTGAAAAAAAATTTATAACTTCTAAACCGGTCATTAGATGGCGCTAAAATTTTAGATATGAATAAACCTGCCAAGAGAGGTGTTAAATATGCAAAAATATTTGTGGCATTCTATTTAAAAAAAATTACCTTAAGCGTCCCACACTTTTCTGCAATACCCTGTATATTTGAAAATAATTTCTGTAGATGCGCCTCTATCCACTGTTTACATCCGTATTAAAACGATTTTTCTAGCTGTTACCGTTTAGGAGCTATCAGACTTCCCCACACTATTGCCCCACCCGGTAGAATTATTTACTTCTACAGCCCGTAGTTTTTGAGAACTGTGCAGTACCGCCAATGTATCTTGAGTAGCGCTAATGGAAATACAGCCACCTGTGTCAAGAAAATACGACGCGCCGACACCGCTAAACACAGCCTGCACAGAAAATGTTAGGTTAGCGTACGCTATTATTATTTCTTATGTTTGCAGTTATTTTAAGTATTACTTAATAACATTTATAAAAAGAAACTTTACTATAGGAATAAACAATACTTTAAGAACGAATAAAAACAATCAGGTTCATAAAGGGAAAGAAAAGAACTTTTAACAATAATATTTCGGTAGGTAAGCTTTTAAAATAAAAAAATTATAAAAGATGTTGAGAATGTCTTCCTTGTTCTTGAATACACAGGTTAACACGTCAGCCCATGTTATTAAAAACTTTTCTTAAAAGATCAGGTGTTATCGAACGGCAGGATTCAACAATTCGTTCTTGTAATTCCTCTAAGTGTGAACTGGAGTTTTAAAGATCGTATTCTTAGGCAGCAATAGTTCCAGACTTTATACGTGCACTATATGAACAGCAAGTTTTAAAATTTTGTTTTACTACCGCTGTCAGAAGAAGTGACCACCTGCAATATAACTTGCTCGAACAATATGGATTATAAAGGTTTACGCAGTTACAACTACAATATTTAGAAAGTGTTTTTAGAAGTTGCTTGCAAGATGTTTGGCAACCCTGTTGTTCATAAGAACACACACTGTAGTCCCAACGTGAGACGACCAATAGATATCAGAATTTATGATTTGCAAATCAGTAGTGTTATGGCAAAACATGCTATCTGCCTTTTTCTTGCTTCTCCTGTAAAATCGCAAAAATGGCAGATGTGTTTTGTTATAACACTACCGAAATGTAATTCAAAATTAAGATTTTTCAACAATTTCCTTTTTTTTTACTTTCAAGTATGCAAATTTTTGTCGCTTGGAAATGGTCCTGTATAATGTTGTTTGCACCTAGGGCCTTCAAAAATATAAATGTATCTCTGCAGACTGTTATTCAGCAGGACGCTTCAATTATTCCAACATTCTTTATCCAACACCTACAATCTCCAACTTAGGATGATACCAATTTACACAGGCATTCATGAAAGCATTTTTTGCAATTTGAAAATAATAAAAGATTGGTATAACAAAGCGATTTATTTAAAAACTTTAAACATGGTTATTAAACAGTAATTATTAAATCAGTCATAAAAACATTTTTATTGTCAAATAAAAAATAAAACCACAACTTTAATAAATAAACCTTATACCATTTCAATTGGAGTTATTACTGGAAGGAAATGTTAATCAAAGCTTTTCTCGGAAATATTTTGTCCATGAATATTAATGCTGAGACATCTCGAGTCCATTTTGATGGGTATATATTGTTATTTAAAAATGGTATTTTTAGATTATAATAACATAACAAACCTGAATCTTCTCAAAAATAAAAAGAATATATATAAACTATATATCATATAAACTATTGATTAACATAATTTTAAAAACATTTTTCAATGGAAATGTTAAACCTTCCACTAACAGCTTCAATTAATAAATTCTTTCCCCCTTAAATTAAGGACGGCTGTATTTTTATTGAAGCTTCCGTTTCTTCAGTGGTAGGTTTATTTTTCTTAGATGGTAAAGAATCTGCACTATCTTCTTCAGCTTTTCTTTTTAATGTATCATCATCTTCACCAGTCATACTACCAAAAATGGCTTGCTTAAAAGCTTCATATTTTGCAGCATCCGATAACAGACTACTTGATGCAGCAAAACTAGCGTCTTTCTTCACCTCCTCTTTTCCATCGTCATAATATTTATTGAGCTTCGCATGCACATTAGCTGACGTATCAATCTTCAAGACCTCGCGCAGAACCATCGTGGCATAACTTGAAGAATTCAAACAAAAATCAATAATTAAAGCCTTGTACTGACCATCAGGATTTTCTTGTGGTTCAGGATCTCCTTTTAACTCTTCATAATCAGATCTAATTAATGTGTCATTTGGATGATTATATTTTATGGTTTTCCAGGATAAATCTTTAACTTGACCTAATACTTTTCGATATGCACCGCTTAAAGTATAGGTTTTAACTTTTTGTTTAGGCATTTCTAAAGTGAGATCATATTTTTCTAAGATTTCTTTGTACCAGTCTTTAATTACATTTTCTGGATATTGTATATCATAACCGGGTAGTGGTAAAACGATATCGTACATCGTATAATCATCTAAATCAGATTCTGTTAATATTTTAATTTCTGGACTAGATTTAGGAAGTTCTTCTCGGTCTTGTTCGTTTTCACAATTATCTGTATCTTCGAGATCCTCATTAACGTATTCTGCTTCTTTTAATAAAACAATATCTCCTGCTATGGGTTTTAGGCCAAATTCTTTAATTCGCCTCGACACTATTTGATTCCAAACCAAACTCTGGAAAGAATGAATATATAGTAGTCGCATATTTCTAGGAACATTCTCTAATGCATTAACATAATCATGATTGTGATTTTTGGCAAATCCTAACAATAATTTCGATTCTATACATTTATTGTAATTCCTCGTGAACATCTTGATGGCTAATTCAGCATTTGATGTATCTCTATAACTTTTTTTAGCTTGTGCTATATCGGAGTCAGGGTCTTCGGTTGGTTTTGGCTTAAGTATTAGATTGCAAGCTTCTTTCCAATTACCTTGCAGCAGTTTTATCCCGATTTCAAAAGTAGGCACTTCTTTATCATTACCGAATCTTTGCAATCCGTAATAATTTATAAAACCGTTACTCTTTAAAGATTCCATGGCTTCATTTATCACCTCATCTTCAGCCGTTATATTTCTAAGTGCGATTCTAAATCGATTTCCAACTAAATGACCCAATCTTAAAGGTTCGTCTTTAAACATAATATTACCAATATGGATGCTACGTAAACATTTAGTTTTTCTGATAAGTCGATTTGGATCCACCTTTTTAACGCAAAACCACTGAGTTGTTTTAGCTCGTTTATCTTTTACACCTGCATATGTAAACAATGATGATTTTGTACCCAAACAACTACTTATTTTAAAGCTAGCTTCAATTGTATCTACAGCTTCCTTATAAACCAAGAAATGAACATATTCACCTTTATCTTTTGGCCATTTAAAACGATCATCCCTCCTTTGAGTACCTTTCACATATTTCTTTAACTCTATTACTTTTTTATCTTCGACAGTTTTAGTGGTTGCAACAATTTTCTCACCAAACACTCTTTTAACACCTGTATGAATTTTAGTACGATCCTCTTTACTCATTTCGGTAACATCAATTTCAACAGTTTTACCGTTATCCTCTTCGTTATTCATCAACTCATTTAATTTCTCCCATGTGTCATCAGGTATAATCTCTGGCTTAGATTTATCCTCTTCTTTTTCAGTCGCATAAAAATCTGCAGGTGCAGATGTATCGGTTAATTTTGCAATCTCACCCGACATACTGATTTCATTCACATGGAAATCTGAAAAGCGAGCTTTGATAATACCAGAAAATCCTGGTAGTGAACTGACATACTCCGTAATTCCTGCCTCATTTTCTGATAATTTCTCTTGAGCTAAGAATTTTTTACATTTATCCTCGTGTAGATTAGTCTTATTGTAATTGTTCCAATGATTGTTTGTATGGTTAAAATTCCTTTCTTTATAATTGCGATCTCGTCTGTTATTGTTAAATTTACGAAAACGATTGTTGTGGTCTCTTCCTATTGGAGTTGACATGGTTAGGTTTTCTTTGTGACCTGTTTTTAATAAAAATTGTATAGATTAAAAATATTTTATTAAATTAATAAATTTAATGTTCACGTGCCTTGTTATCTTTTAATTGATTTATATGTAAAATCCTTGTTTTAATAATTTTTATAACCAGCACATGATTATTCTTCCATACTACATCAGACACCAATATTGAAAGAAAGGGTTTTCAATTTGTTATTGGCAATCATGACAATTAATACATCTCTGTAATGTTGGTAGAGCTGTCTTTAACCTCATTTAAATAATAATACAGGGTGTCCAGAATTAAATGGAACATATATAATTAGAATCATCAGATTACTTATTCATTTTAGAATAAAATATTAGTATTTAAAACAGTGTTCTTAGCACAACTTATCAAACAGTTTAAGATTGTTGTTAGTTTTATATAAATACTATTGTAAATTAATTACGTTACTTAATGTAAGTATCGCTTTTCCTTACCGTCAAAATAAATAAGCATTTTGGGTTGCATAACAGTGCTGCCAGATTGTAAAAACCTTAGATCATATACCTTCGTAGATAAAGCGTTGGATTATTAAAAGTGTGCGAACATAAGTGACAAAGGAAGATACCAGCTGCTGTACCGTGAAGTTTTGCGGATCATGCTCTTTTGCACATATAAGCGGATATGAGTTGAGTACGAACGAATATGCGTGTATACTCAACTTATGTGTTTTCAAGTTGCAGTCACTTTATTTCCTGCGTATGCGCTAGTAATAATAACAATGTCGTCTGATGAGGAAACAGTGATAACTGCTGCTGCATTTTTTACCATTTATTGTTTATTAAAGAAGAAAAAAAACACAAAAAAGGCGGTGGTGGAAGGCAGTATACGGGTTCCGATTTATTAATGGATATGCGATTGGAAAAATCTTCGGAGCATTTTAAAAACTTTGCTCCAGTCCATCTTTATAAAATACAAATATTCTTTTAGTCGAATTAAAGATCTCGGTTAAATTAAGATTAGTAGATTACAAATTAGAATAATAAGGGGCTAAATAAAGAATAAATGCTTTGGTTAATAATAATAATTAGCAGCAGAAGACTTCGAAGGCTGTGGCCCTCATTAAAATAATTTAGTGAGGACTGAGCCCTCATTAACATGATTAATATATTGTAGGCAATACAAATTCTAAATTAAAAATTTATCCAACTGGAATACTTTTTGGTTTTCAAAAAGCAAAAAATATTTAGAAATCATTAAATCTTTGATAACGATATACCTGTATAGCTCTATACATTTAGAGTTGAAATATTCGTTTGTGCATTACGCAGACTAAAAAGCTGCTTACCTTAATAATTAGACATAGATTAAATTGCAAATATCTTCATTGAAAAAAGTGGTGGTTTAAGAAACGTGTTTTCTTCTAAATAAGAGCTTATTATTTTATAATTCAAATATAACTGTGATTATTAGTATTATTATATTATTGAGACGCTCATAGAGTCACTGCATCTATCTAGTTACCTAGACTAGCTGGTCAACCAGAGTACCGCAAACCGCCGCCATATTGAGGCAAACAAAGCACGAAATTGTTCATTATTTGTTCTGTATTGAATTTAATCAAATCCGCCTTTACTTTAAAAGGTTTTTCTTATTCTGAAAGATCAAACCTCTAATATGTCAAACACGTAAAACGTGGTTTTAATTTGTCCGGTATTAAAAAATCACCCTTCTCGGCCCCAATATGGCGGCGGTTTGCGGTACTCTGATCGACCAGTTGGCCTAGGTGACTAGATGCAGTGACTCTAGACGCTCAAAGATCGACCTGCATCTTAGTGGAATTTTATTAAAATATTGGTTGACTTGAAGGTTACATTGCAACTAAAGCATGCGTCTCATTGGTTCATCATCTACTTCGACGTTATTTTGTTTAATTTTGTTGTTGTACAACGCCGTCTATATCTATTGACAGTCTCAATATGCCTAGTTTGCTGTGTTCATGTAAGAATATATTTTCTATTTTTAATGCCCTATATCTGATTTGGAAATCGATTCGCCTGTTCTTTTAAAGAGTTGAAATATTCGTTTGTGCATTACGCAGACTAAAAAGCTGCTTACCTAAAAACATTGCAATAATTAGACATAGATTAAATTGCAAATATCTTCATTGAAAAAAGTGGTGGTCTAAGAAACGTGTTTTCTTCTAAATAAGAGCTTATTATTTTATAATTCAAATATTTTCTGTTAACTGTGATTATTAGTATTATTATATTATTGAGACGCTCATAGAGTCACTGCATCTATCTAGTTACCTAGGCTAGCTGGTCGACCAGAGTACCGCAAACCGCCGCCATATTGAGGCAAACAAAGCACGAAATTGTTCATTATTTGTTCTGTATTGAATTTAATCAAATCCGCCTTTACTTTAAAAGGTTTTTCTTATTCTGAAAGATCAAACCTCTAATATGTCAAACACGTAAAACGTGGTTTTAATTTGTCCGGTATTAAAAAAATCACCCTTCTCGGCCCCTATATGGCGGCGGTTTGCGGTGCTCTGATCGACCAGTTGGCCTAGGTGACTAGATGCAGTGACTCTAGACGCTCCAAGATCGACCTGCATCCTAGTGGAATTTTATTAAAATATTGGTTGACTTGAAGGTTACATTGCAACTAAAGCATGCGTCTCATTGGTTCATGATCTACTTCGACGTTATTTTGTTTAATTCTGTTGTTGTACAACGCCGTCTATACCTATTGACAGTCTCAATATGCCTAGTTTGCTGTGTTCATGTAAAAATATATTTTCTATTTTTAATGCCCTATATCTGATTTGGAAATCGATTCGCCTGTTCTTTTAAAAAATCGATTGTAAAATCTCCCCAAATAAATAAAGTTATTATTTTTGTTTATCATTTTGTTTATTAGCTTAAACCTTAAACAGTACTCATATCCTAAAAATGACGAAAGAAATACATTTTGTATTTTTTTAAAGAAAAATTATCTAAATTTAGTACCACCTACTTTTAAAATAAGCGTGACGAGCTTGAGCGTAATCGTAAGTCACTGTCGCCCCAGGTTCGACTCAAGCTGGCCGATTTGAAATTTATTATTTTTACAGTAAACACAATTTAAAATGCAATCTTACTCTTTGAAAATGCTGTTTTTTTGTATAATTTTAATAAATTGCACAGTTTTGTTTTTCGTTTATTCTCATGTAACTGATATTTTTGGTGAATGTTTTGTTTTACTGCTTATTACAATTTTTCGCATTTTCTGGTCCATTTTACTGGCTGCTTAATTTGATAAGATGAAGACTCAAGTTATATAGTAATTGAAGCAGGAGTGCACGCCATTTTTCTGGAAACAAGATAGCAGAAATTTAATAATTTTTAGTAATTATTTTAAAAAGATCACCATTTCTACTTAACTTTTTTTAGACGTGTGCAATACTGTAGATCAGAATTGCAATTTATTAAAATTATGTGCAAATTAAATATTATCAAAGAGAAAAATAGTTATTTTAAATTTTGTTTTGTAAACATATATAAAAAGGAGAAGTTATCTGCCAACTGGAATTGAACCTGGGACGACAGCGGCTTGGGTTATTATCACCCTGCTTTGGCTAACTGAACTATGAAGTCATTTCGGATTTTGAGCGTATGTTGGAATTAAAGTAATTTACGTGTTTTATTTCTTTATTTCTTTATCTTACAAAAGTTTGTTTGTCAAAAATAAAAACTAACAAAAACATTAAACTAACACCTTTTCTAGCGAGCTAGATTTAAAAAATACAACACAAACACTAGGCGAGCTAGATTTAGAAAATATAATACAAATACAAACTCAGCACATTACCCTTCCCCAGAAGGTTACTTCGTATGCGAAGCTTACTCTTTTTAATTGTTTTCTGTCCTCGCTTTGTTGTAGAGGTATAGCAGAAGCATTATTCTTCAAAATAGGTGGAAGATATTTTTCATGACCCGTATAAGTTTCTAAATATGCTGGTTTAATACGGTCTATTGAAACGTTACATCGCTTACCTGAATTATCTTCTATAGTAACGAATTTTGAACTTTTTTTAACACTTTAAATGGACCATTATAAGAAAATGATAAAGGCTGTTTTCTAGCATCAATGCGTACGAAAACGTGTGTACATTTAAGTAATTCTTTATTTACATAAGATTTGCGTTTAAACTGTAGGTTTTGGTAGGTAACTGGAGGTTGTAAACCTTGCATTAAACTCTTTAAATCTGCAACATAATCTGGGAAATTATTATTTTTATTATAACTACTTTCAAAAAATTCACCCGGGACTTTTAGTGTTGTTCCGTATACTAATTCTGCAGAGCTGCATTGAATAGATTCTTTAAAATTTGTCCTTAAACCTAACAATACAAATAGAAGAACATTTACCAATTATTAGGATTATTGGTAGTTTTCAAAGAAGTCTTCAAATCTCGATGGAAACGTTCAATCATACCATTTGAAATAGGATGATATTCCGTAGTTCTAATTCTGTGGGAACCGAGAAGAATCATCAAGTCTTTGAATAATTTTGACTCAAACTGGGAACCTCTGTCTGTAGTAATTATAGATGGAATACCAAATCTAGAAATCCACCCTGATACTAAAGCATCAGGCACTGTTGTGCTAGTAATATCTTTAATGAGTATGACTTCGGGCCATCTAGTGAAGCGGTCTATACAGGTTAAAATATACGAAAAACCTTTGGATGAAGGAAGTGGTCCAACAATAGCTATGTGAATGTGACTAAACCGTTCATCTGAAGATTTAGAATTTGAAAGAGGACTAACATTATGTTTCACTACTTTACAAAGTTGACACATATTACACTCCTTGGTCCACTTTTTGCTGTCTGACTTCATATTACGCCAAACCACTTTTGATGTGATTAACTTTTGAGTGCTCCGAATACCAGGATGCGATAAGGAATGGAAAGTGTCAAAAACTTTTTCGAAATTGAGATGTAATAAATAGTCGAGGTTTGCCTGTAGAAATATTACAAACAAGATTTATATTTTCTGATGGTAAATAGAAATTTTCGAATGTTAGTGAAGTTTTATTAGAATTCTGCAATTCGTTAAGTTCGTGGTCAGTGGATTGTGCTGTAGCTATATCTTTGTAATTAATAGAGTCTGTCATGAACTGTGCTATGAAATCTACATGACGACTTTCTCTAGGAGAATATTTATCTGATTTTGATGTAATGGCGTAAACCAAGGTTTTGTGATCAGTTAAAAGATGAAATTCTCGACCTTCAACCATAAATCTAAATTTTTTTTAAGTGTCATATACATTCCCCGAAATTCTCGTCCAAAAGTGTTGTACCTACATTGTGTTGGAGTAAATTTTTTGAAAAAAATGATATTGGTTGCCAAGAACCATTAACAAATTGTTGGACAACTGCACCAACTGAAGAGTCCGAGGAGTCGATCATTATATTCAAAGGTGCGTCCTTTTGAGGATGACATAAAAGAGTAGCGTTTGCCAGAGTTTGTTGATATTAGAAAATGCGCTATCGGCATGGTTGTTCCAAACAAAGATCTTATTTTTTTATTTGTCGTAAGTTCATTAAGCGGTTTAATAATTGAAGCACAATGTGGTACAGCACTTTTGGACGAGAGGTTGTCACGTCGGGGTCACCACTTTATGTTGGAATTAAAGTAATTTACGTGTTTTATTACTTTATTTTACAAAAGTTTGTTTATCAAAAATAAAAACTAACAAAAACATTAAACTAACACCTTTTTTAGCGAGCTAGATTTAAAAAATACAACACAAACACTAGTCGAGCTAGATTTAGAAAATATAATACAAATACAGACTCAGGCCAAGCGCACCACGCTTACTTTATATAAGTTGCACTAATTTAAATGATATATTTACGTAGGGTTTTTACAAATGATTGATTAAAATCATAAGTTAATCTCTAAATTTTGATTTGAGTATTTTAATTGAAGAGTTTGTGTGTACTAGGTCAATCAGCGGGTGACTTAGCACCATGAAAGACTTCAACCAAAGCGAAAATCCAAGCCACCCACACCGGTGCTCATGTCTGCACTCTGCAGAGCTTCTTCCCTAAGGTTATATCTATCGAAAACACTTACGTAAATCTCTACCACACATTGCTGATTGTATCATCCGTTACCCAGATTTCTGGGATTGGCTAGAGACCAGTCAGTTCTACCCATTCTATCTATCATGAGTAAACGGCGTGTGAACTGCACCACTCACCCAACATACCTAGATACCGATGCATCGGTATCTAGGCAGAAAACTAACCCTACCTAGGATATAACTATAGAAGTTTAATTAATAATTCCTCTGGAAATATTTATATATGCAGACCGTGTTTGTTAGTTGGCAAAACTCTAAACTGGCCAGCCCTCATTAAAATTTTGAAAAGTCGGCGCCTAGGAGTACATCCATACTTCACAAATCATTCAATATACTAAGCAAAATACACACACAAAAGTCAAGAAGCGTCCACATTGAGGGCACATGCGCTGCATATTTTCTTTGAGAAGCTACCAAAACCGACAAGAAATGGCTCACATCATGCGTTTTCGTAGCCTCGCGTGAGTCAGGTACATGGTCTGAGACGGAACGAATGCACCGTCCACATTAGCAAATGCTTGCGTTTTCTTCTCATGTGCTCTCAGATGTGTACCCACCTTTAGGTCGGTCAGTGACATTCGCTCATATTTTAGGCAAATGTTGATGTTTGTAATTTCTATATTTGTAGTTAAAACAACAGCTTTTGAATTTTCATGCATTAATCTCTCTAAAATTGTAACGGGTACATTTTCACCGGTATTTAGTACATAGAATTTTGTATTAATTCTGGTTAAAAATCCTAAGTTCGGTCCTGTGGACGTCGCTTAATTTAAACTAGCCTGTCATCAAATAAACATTTTAAATAACAAGCATTTATAGGAAGGGAATGTTTAATATTTGCTATAATGAAATAATGTAATGTCATATTAATGTCGTTTTTTGTATCTTGCAACCTGGCATTTTAAAAAATAATATCAATTTCTTCAAAAAGAAACCTTGAAAAGAAACCATGAGAAGCGCTTCGTCATCTCATTTAAATGTTTCGGTAAATATTTTGAGTGTATACGATTCGTAAATGCACTTTCCTTTGTCTGTTATTTGCGTCTTAAATTTTAAGTCAATGCGGCGTAGAAATTTTCGTCTACAGCCAGCGTTTTAGCTCACACGTGTGTTTTGGCGGGTAGAATTTTGGTACTATTTTTTACACGTAAGGTCTAGAATCCTATAGCAGGCAAGCAACAAGCACTCTTGCCGCCTAAAAACAGATGTTAATACGCGGAGCAACGTTGAGCCGAGCTAATATAAGGCGAGATGATGTTGAGACGGGCGGTCTTCCAAAATCACACGCCGAGAGCGTACGTTCGATCTTGTGTTAAAAATGCCATTTTGTTGTAGTAAAATGGAGTTTGAAAGAAAACTCTAAATTCAGTTTTTCATATTGTTTGAACAATTACCGGCTTTCGGATGGCCGGTGCATTTAATTAAAATCAACATGTAATAGTTATTGTTTAAATAAGTGATCGGAGATTAACCAATAATTCGTGGTTAACAAAAGTTACAGTTATTCCGTTAAATATTTTTGCGGACGTGTGTGCTTCAGAAAAGTGGGAAATTCAGTTTCCCTTATTACTGTGTAACATATGTTATGACAGTCTACAGTACCGTACTCTCGTCTAAATAATCATTGTACAGAAATAAGTTAATAATTACAGACGCTTTCTCTGTAATCGAAATTTTGGTTAAATAATAATTCGTGCTGTGTGCCTTCTAAATTCAGTTCAGAATTAATGTTTATGTGTATTGTTTTATTGAAAACAATAAAATTATAAAATGGTTATCAAAACTAATAGCCAAATCTTTTATGGAACTCTTTGGTTGCATTTTGTTACTGCCGTTTGGGGTGAATTTGCAAATTATAATTCGCCATATCCAGTTTCTACGAGGGTTATCTCGTACATCTCTAATGTATGAAAGAAAAAGCCCAATATTCCAGTTTCCATTTGCTGTGACGTTGTCGTCAAATTTTATGCAGTTTATCGTTGATTTTGGTTTGTGACTTACCAAAAATAAAAGGTATTGTGACTATTGTTTTTAGTGTTATTCATTTAGATAAATTTCTTGCTTGAATTTGCAGTCATTTTTGTTATTGTTTCTCAATTATTAGAAGTTCATTATAAATTTTGCTCATTAAATTCTATTATCAATAGAACTCTTGTCAGTTGTTAGAAAAGCTTTAAACTTTAATGTAATTACAAATCATTTGTTTTGATACTGTTGAACTGATGTAATTTGTCTAATCTCCTTTAGATATTTGTGTATAAATTTTGTCCAGGAAAAGCTCAGTCAATACAAAGGTTAATATTTAAATTAAATTGTTTTGAATAATTTAATTCTTTTGAATTAAAAATTTAAATTCTTTTGATTCTTTTGAAATATTTTGCGATCATGATCTGTCAATGTAAATTTCTAATATTGGTAGTACGTGTTTTGAATAATTTTGTAGTCAATCCAATAAGTTTTCCTGTTTGTTTTCTTTATTAAATGAAATGTTCTTGGTGAATTTGTGTATTGATTAACTTTTGGACATAATTATAATCCAATAAATTTAGATTGGATTAGTAATAAATATACAAGGTGTGTTTTATTTGTTTATCTTTGTATGTGTATTTTACCCATTCTTTTGTTAATAAATGTTATTAATTCAAACTGATGGATCTACAAAACGGAACCATATTGGTTATGAATGCTTAAGTTCATTTCTTCAAAATTTTAAGTAAACAAAATTTTGTTTTAACTAAATATTCTATTCATTTTCTGGTTAATGAATTTAATAAATTTTAATGCTTATTCAATCAACATCTTTGAATGGTTAATAAATCATTAACTAAGCTCAGAACCAGATGGCGCCCTTTTATGTTTTTATTTGTGTTAAACCCTTATCTATTCCTTTTCACAATTTATACAGCTGTGGAACCAATACCTACGACTTGATTAATTAATTTGTAAAGAGAGAGTTTAAATCTCAAGCTGTGGCAGATATTTTTTGAGTTTTCAGTTACAGTAAGTATGATGTATTTTTATAACTTTTTATAGCTTTTATTGTTATTTTTGGTGGTTTTATCTCGGCTAAAAAAGCTTTGTTTCAAAATAACTTTTGATTCATTTTTATTTAGACAAATCCTTGTTTAATTATTTGAGTCTTGTCTTCTTGAAAATAACTTGAATCAAGGGAATACGAAAAACATCAAATATTGCAAAAGAGGCACTTCCAGGATTAATTAAGAGGTAATAATGCAGAAATTTTATACCTAAAGATTGAATTTCCTGTTTGTTGCCAATGAAGAATTTTTGCGCGAACCTTCTTTAATTTTATTAAATATCCATAAGGATATTTAATAAAATTAAAGAAGGGATAAGCCTTTTCCTTGAAAAACAACTCATGCTTGTGAGCATGCTCCATAAATACTGCTAAAACAAAAGTAAGTCTATCTTTGTCGAATATCTTGGCACAAGATGCATTCAGTAGCAGAAATAAAGAAGGCACTATCTACGAAATATATATATGATCGAAGGTAAAAACTTAAAGTGGTAGGTGGCGTTAAAAAACGGTACATCATGGCCAACTAAAATCAATGTGTTCAAGACTAGAGTTCCTGAATGAAAACTTTAACTGTGTTTTAGAGTTAGGACACGGATGTCAAAATCTATCTCTTTCTAGGCCAAAACTAAGCTGTCTGAAACAGATATACTTTTTTGTCTCTTGAAATATAATATAAATACAAAGATTAGTTAAAGTTTCACAAGTTTTATTAATATCTTAACCTGACAATATTGTTTCGACACTTAAAGGTAGATAAGATTGATAAACAAACACGTTGCTAAGGATAAATACATACAGAAAATAGGTAACTAGATACAATACATAACAAAAACTAAATATCTAACACTTCTAATAAAGGAGAATTACTAAGCTCAGTTTGTTCATTCATTAAAGGTACTGTGCGTTTATGTCTGTATATTTCAAAAGCTTCTAAAATGTCTAATTTGTGTTTGTTGTTGCAAAAATGTAAGAATTTAATGTTGTTTTGAGGTGTCATTGGGTGGTTCTGTTCCAAAATGTGTTTGGCATAATTCGATTTTTCTGGATGTTTAAGTCTATAAGAGCGTACGTGTTCTTTGTATCTTATGTCGAAATTTCTAAGTGTTTGGCCAATATAAACCGAGTTACAAAAAGAACAATTCAAACGGTAACTGCCGGATTTCATGATATCTTGTGTTTTGTCTTTAGCATTGAATAAAAATGAAAAGGTGTTGGTGTTAGTTTTATAGGTTATTTTGTAACTGGTGGTTTTTCTTATTATAGTTGCAATTTGTTCTGATATCTTGCCAAAGTATGGTATTGATATGTAGTTTGTGTCTTGTATTTTAGTGTCAATTGGAAATATTCTTTTGATAGCTAACCTATAATCTTTTTGTTGAATTAAAGTGTCAATCATGTTATGGTTATAATGGTTTGCATATGCTAATTGTTGATTGAAATTTCTTTATCAAAATGTGATCGTTTCATTGGAGTAGTTAAATCTCGGTGTACTAAAGATCTATAAGCCGCTAGTTTATGCATTTTATGATGACATGAATCGTTAGGTATAGTGACGTCTGTGCTTGTGGGTTTTCTGTATATGGTAAAATCAAATTCATTGTTTGTATTAATTGTAATAGTTAAATCAAAAAAATTAATAGCTCTATTTTGTTCTGTTTCTAGTGTAAACGTGATGTTTGTGTGAAGACTGTTAATAAGAATTAAAAACTCATTGATAACCTCAAAAGAACTGTCAAAACAAGCTAAAATGTCATCAACGCAACGAAACCAAAAAATAATGTGTTTAGAAAGATCTAATTCAAATATTCGATCTTCCAAATTATCCATAAATATGTTAGCTAATAGAGGACTTAGAGAATTACCCATAGGTAAACCATCTTTCTGTAAATAAATTATATTATTAAAAGTGAAATAATTTTGACTGATACAAAGATCAAATAATTGAGTTAACTCTAATCTTTTTACTAATTCTACATTACTATTAACTAGGAAATTATCTAAAAAAGGAATACAGTCTGGTGGTGGAATCTTTGAAAACATGTTACAAATGTCAAAGCTTACAAGTTTTGAATGTTCTGGAAGATGTATGTTCTGTAGTTTTTCACTAATTCTAATGAATTTTTGACAGAGTATTTCGATTTGTATCCTATGATGTTAATAATATGGTTGAGTTTCTTGGACAAGGTGTGATTAGGTGCGTTGATATATGATACTACTGGTCGTATAGGCATGTTGTGTTTAGATGTTTTATTCTGTGTTTTGTCCTTTTTCAAAGATATTTCTTTTATCAGATTCAAGATTTGGAATTTTGCATAATTGTTGTGATCTTTTCTGAGTATAGTTTCACATTCAACAGCTAAGATTTCTTTAATGTTGTTAGTGAATTTTGGAAAAGGACAAAATTTGAAGCCTTTGTTAAGAAATTGTGTTTCTCTGTATATTTCTTAAAAGTACATAAATACTTCAAGTCAATAGTAAAAAGTAAAATATAATATTGAAGAGTACACTAGCCAAGAAGTTGACGGCACGAAGCTGTTCTGAACTGTTCTGAGAAAATTCAAAATTTCTAGTGTAATTTCTAATAATAATTTGTAGTGTGCTTCAATGCCCAGCTACAGGTTATTTTTAAGTATATCCAGATGTAATCTACTTTTATTTAACAATTATATGTTTTTCTAAGAAATTCTTCAGGTAGATGATTTAAAAGATTACCCATTCATTGGAAAGTATTCAACAATGCAACCAGTTCTAAAAGATCTTTATTACTTCACAAAATGAATTTGGCATTTCCTACAATAAAGTAAAACCACCCTTTTTATGAGTAATGTAAGTTTTTAAAGAAATTTTAAAGTATGATTGTATTATTTTTATGGCCTGAAAGTAATAATATACTAACGGTAAAATTCTAAACATATTTTAGTAAAAAAAATTTTTTTTGTTTAGAATGGTAAGGGATTATCATGAATGTACAAATTCCCTAGAACTTTCAAAAACTACATTAATATTAAGAAAAGTATTTTGACATGTTAATGTGACGTCTCGTTTTAACTGCCCCCCCACCCCTGTTGTCCCGCACCGTCACGCTAGGCACAGCCCACCCCTTCCTCCATACTGCGAACGTATTTTATGGACAGCCCCATGTTTATTTTTATACATGTACAAGTTTTTAATGTACACATTATCATTTATTTACTGTTTATACACAATTTTTAAAACTATTATTTGGAGTTTTTTTTATTGGAAGTGCACACTCAATTTCAGATTTAGACAATTGTCATATTGACAGTTTAATTTATTAAACCTATTTTCATGTTTACCGACCTTCTACTAAATAGTCTAACAAAATATGAAATATCACTAGGAAAATTTGTAATGCGTGACTTAACTCTAAATAACACAGAGGTCAGTTTTAGGAACTCTAAACTCATGTCCAGCGATGGTTTCGGTGTTGCGACTTTATACGTTAAGAGAGGTTAAAATGTTGTAATTTATGTAGTGAAAAGCCTTTTCATATGTTCTGCTGCAGTTCTGCGCTGTCAAGGGATTTTAAAGTGAAAGCTTTTCATGAATAACACTTTAAGTAGTGAGAAACCTTTACAATTGTCAGCTGGTTCATTGACAGTTTTGCTACCTGTAGATTATGTATTGAGAGAGGTTAAGAGAATGATTATGCAACGACTGGTGTGAGTAGCTTTCAGGTAGAAACTCGTGTCCAGCGATGGTTTCGATGTTGCGACTTTATACGTTAAGAGAGGTTAAAATGTAGTAATTTATGTAGTGAAAAGCCTTTTCATATGTTCTGCTGCAGTTCTGCGCTGTCAAAGGATTTTAAAGTGAAAGCTTTTCATGAATAACACTTTAAGTAGTGAGAAACCTTTACAATTGGCTGCTGGTACATTGACAGTTTTGCTACCTGTATATTATGTATTGAGAGAGGTTAAGAGAATGATTATGCAACGACTGGTGTGAGTAGTTTTCAGGTAGAAACTCATGTCCAGCGATGGTTTCGGTGTTGCGACTTTATACGTTAAGAGAGGATAAAATGTGGTAATTTATGAAGTGAAAAGCCTTTTCATATGTTCTGCTGCAGTTCTGCGCTGTCAAGGGATTTTAAAGTGAAAGCTTTTCATGAATAACACTTTAAATAGTGAGAAACCTTTACAATTGGCTGCTGGTACATTGACAGTTTTGATACCTGTATATTATGTATTGAGAGAGGTTAAGAGAATGATTATGCAACGACTGGTGTGAGTAGTTTTCAGGTAGAAACTCATGTCCAGCGATGGTTTCGGTGTTGCGACTTTATACGTTAAGAGAGGATAAAATGTAGTAATTTATGTAGTAAAAAGCCTTTTCATATGTTCTGCTGCAGTTCTGCGCTGTCAAGGGATTTTAAAGTGAAAGCTTTTCATGAATAACACTTTAAGTAGTGAGAAACCTTTACAATTGGATGCTGGTTCATTGACAGTTTTGCTACCTGTATATTATGTATTGAGAGAGGTTAAGAGAATGATTATGCAACGACTGGTGTGAGTAGTTTTCAGTAAGAAACTCGTGTCCAGCGATGGTTTCGGTGTTGCGACTTTATACGTTAAGAGAGGATAAAATGTGGTAATTTATGAAGTGAAAAGCCTTTTCATATGTTCTGCTGCAGTTCTGCGCTGTCAAGGGATTTTAAAGTGAAAGCTTTTCATGAATAACACTTTAAGTAGTGAGAAACCTTTACAATTGTCAGCTAGTTCATTGACAGTTTTGCTACCTGTATATTATGTATTGAGAGAGGTTAAGAGAATGATTATGCAACGACTGGTGTGAGTAGTTTTTAGTAAGAAACTCGTGTCCAGCGATGGTTTCGGTGTTGCAACTTTATACGTTAAGAGAGGTTAAAATGTAGTAATTTATGTAGTGAAAAGCCTTTTCATATGTTCTGCTGCAGTTCTGCGCTGTCAAGGGATTTTAAAGTGAAAGCTTTTCATGAATAACACCTTAAGTAGTGAGAAACCTTTACAATTGGCAGCTGGTTCATTGACATTTTTGCTACCTGTATATTATGTATTGAGAGAGGTTAAGAGAATGATTATGCAACGACTGGTGTGAGTAGTTTTCAGGTAGAAACTCGTGTCCAGCGATGGTTTCGGTGTTGCGACTTTATACGTTAAGAGAGGTTAAAATGTTGTAATTTATGTAGTGAAAAGCCTTTTCATATGTTCTGCTGCAGTTCTGCGCTGTCAAGGGATTTTAAAGTGAAAGCTTTTCATGAATAACACTTTAAGTAGTGAGAAACCTTTACAATTGGCAGCTGGTTCATTGACAGTTTTGCTACCTGTGTATTATGTATTGAGAGAGGTTAAGAGAATGATTATGCAACGACTGGTGTGAGTAGTTTTCAGGTAGAAACTCATGTCCAGCGATGGTTTCGGTGTTGCGACTTTATACGTTAAGAGAGGATAAAAAGTAGTAATTTATGTAGTGAAAAGCCTTTTCATATGTTCTGCTGCAGTTCTGCGCTGTCAAGGGATTTTAAAGTGAAAGCTTTTCATGCATAACACTTTAAGTAGTGAGAAACCTTTACAATTGGCAGCTGGTTCATTGACAGTTTTGCTACCTGTATATTATGTATTGAGAGAGGTTAAGAGAATGATTATGCAACGACTGGTGTGAGTAGTTTTCAGGTAGAAACTCGTGTCCAGCGATGGTTTCGGTGTTGCGACTTTATACGTTAAGAGAGGTTAAAATGTTGTAATTTATGTAGTGAAAAGCCTTTTCATATGTTCTGCTGCAGTTCTGCGCTGTCAAGGGATTTTAAAGTGAAAGCTTTTCATGAATAACACTTTAAGTAGTGAGAAACCTTTACAATTGGCAGCTGGTTCATTGACAGTTTTGCTACCTGTGTATTATGTATTGAGAGAGGTTAAGAGAATGATTATGCAACGACTGGTGTGAGTAGTTTTCAGGTAGAAACTCATGTCCAGCGATGGTTTCGGTGTTGCGACTTTATACGTTAAGAGAGGATAAAAAGTAGTAATTTATGTAGTGAAAAGCCTTTTCATATGTTCTGCTGCAGTTCTGCGCTGTCAAGGGATTTTAAAGTGAAAGCTTTTCATGCATAACACTTTAAGTAGTGAGAAACCTTTACAATTGGCAGCTGGTTCATTGACAGTTTTGCTACCTGTATATTATGTATTGAGGGAGGTTAAGAGAATGATTATGCAACGACTGGTGTGAGTAGTTTTCAGGTAGAAACTCATGTCCAGCGATGGTTTCGGTGTTGCCACTTTATACGTTAAGAGAGGTTAAAATGTAGTAATTTATGTAGTGAAAAGCCTTTTCATATGTTCTGCTGCAGTTCTGCGCTGTCAAGGGATTTTAAAGTGAAAGCTTTTCATGAATAACACTTTAAGTAGTGAGAAACCTTTACAATTGGCTGCTGGTACATTGACAGTTTTGCTACCTGTATATTATGTATTGAGAGAGGTTAAGAGAATGATTATGCAACGACTGGTGTGAGTAGTTTTCAGGTAGAAACTCATGTCCAGCGATGGTTTCGGTGTTGCGACTTTATACGTTAAGAGAGGATAAAATGTAGTAATTTATGAAGTGAAAAGCCTTTTCATATGTTCTGCTGCAGTCCTGCGCTGTCAAGGGATTTTAAAGTGAAAGCTTTTCATGAATAACACTTTAAGTAGTGAGAAACCTTTACAATTGGCAGCTGGTTCATTGACAGTTTTGCTACCTGTATATTATGTATTGAGAGAGGTTAAGAGAATGATTATGCAACGACTGGTGTGAGTAGTTTTCAGGTAGAAACTCATGTCCAGCGATGGTTTCGGTGTTGCGACTTTATACGTTAAGAGAGGATAAAATGTAGTAATTTATGAAGTGAAAAGCCTTTTCATATGTTCTGCTGCAGTTCTGCGCTGTCAAGGGATTTTAAAGTGAAAGCTTTTCATGAATAACACTTTAAGTAGTGAGAAACCTTTACAATTGGCAGCTGGTTCATTGACAGTTTTGCTACCTGTATATTATGTATTGAGAGAGGTTAAGAGAATGATTATGCAACGACTGGTGTGAGTAGCTTTCAGGTAGAAACTCATGTCCAGCGATGGTTTCGTTGTTGCCACTTTATACGTTAAGAGATGTTAAAATGTAGTAATTTATGTAGTAAAAAGCCTTTTCATATGTTCTGCTGCAGTTCTGCGCTGTCAAGGGATTTTAAAGTGAAAGCTTTTCATGAATAACACTTTAAGTAGTGAGAAACCTTTACAATTGGATGCTGGTTCATTGACAGTTTTGCTACCTGTATATTATGTATTGAGAGAGGTTAAGAGAATGATTATGCAACGACTGGTGTGAGTAGTTTTCAGGTAGAAACTCATGTCCAGCGATGGTTTCGGTGTTGCGACTTTATACGTTAAGAGAGGATAAAATGTAGTAATTTATGAAGTGAAAAGCCTTTTCATATGTTCTGCTGCAGTTCTGCGCTGTCAAGGGATTTTAAAGTGAAAGCTTTTCATGAATAACACTTTAAGTAGTGAGAAACCTTTACAATTGGCTGCTGGTACATTGACAGTTTTGCTACCTGTATATTATGTATTGAGAGAGGTTAAGAGAATGATTATGCAACGACTGGTGTGAGTAGTTTTCAGGTAGAAACTCATGTCCAGCGATGGTTTCGGTGTTGCGACTTTATACGTTAAGAGAGGATAAAATGTAGTAATTTATGAAGTGAAAAGCCTTTTCATATGTTCTGCTGCAGTTCTGCGCTGTCAAGGGATTTTAAAGTGAAAGCTTTTCATGAATAACACTTTAAGTAGTGAGAAACCTTTACAATTGGCAGCTGGTTCATTGACAGTTTTGCTACCTGTATATTATGTATTGAGAGAGGTTAAGAGAATGATTATGCAACGACTGGTGTGAGTAGCTTTCAGGTAGAAACTCATGTCCAGCGATGGTTTCGTTGTTGCCACTTTATACGTTAAGAGATGTTAAAATGTAGTAATTTATGTAGTAAAAAGCCTTTTCATATGTTCTGCTGCAGTTCTGCGCTGTCAAGGGATTTTAAAGTGAAAGCTTTTCATGAATAACACTTTAAGTAGTGAGAAACCTTTACAATTGGATGCTGGTTCATTGACAGTTTTGCTACCTGTATATTATGTATTGAGAGAGGTTAAGAGAATGATTATGCAACGACTGGTGTGAGTAGTTTTCAGTAAGAAACTCGTGTCCAGCGATGGTTTCGGTGTTGCAACTTTATACGTTAAGAGAGGTTAAAATGTAGTAATTTATGTAGTGAAAAGCCTTTTCATATGTTCTGCTGCAGTTCTGCGCTGTCAAGGGATTTTAAAGTGAAAGCTTTTCATGAATAACACCTTAAGTAGTGAGAAACCTTTACAATTGGCAGCTGGTTCATTGACATTTTTGCTACCTGTATATTATGTATTGAGAGAGGTTAAGAGAATGATTATGCAACGACTGGTGTGAGTAGTTTTCAGGTAGAAACTCGTGTCCAGCGATGGTTTCGGTGTTGCGACTTTATACGTTAAGAGAGGTTAAAATGTTGTAATTTATGTAGTGAAAAGCCTTTTCATATGTTCTGCTGCAGTTCTGCGCTGTCAAGGGATTTTAAAGTGAAAGCTTTTCATGAATAACACTTTAAGTAGTGAGAAACCTTTACAATTGGCAGCTGGTTCATTGACAGTTTTGCTACCTGTGTATTATGTATTGAGAGAGGTTAAGAGAATGATTATGCAACGACTGGTGTGAGTAGTTTTCAGGTAGAAACTCGTGTCCAGCGATGGTTTCGGTGTTGCGACTTTATACGTTAAGAGAGGTTAAAATGTGGTAATTTATGTAGTGAAAAGCCTTTTCATATGTTCTGCTGCAGTTCTGCGCTGTCAAGGGATTTTAAAGTGAAAGCTTTTCATGAATAACACTTTAAGTAGTGAGAAACCTTTACAATTGGATGCTGGTTCATTGACAGTTTTGCTACCTGTATATTATGTATTGAGAGAGGTTAAGAGAATGATTATGCAACGACTGGTGTGAGTAGTTTTCAGTAAGAAACTCGTGTCCAGCGATGGTTTCGGTGTTGCAACTTTATACGTTAAGAGAGGTTAAAATGTAGTAATTTATGTAGTGAAAAGCCTTTTCATATGTTCTGCTGCAGTTCTGCGCTGTCAAGGGATTTTAAAGTGAAAGCTTTTCATGAATAACACCTTAAGTAGTGAGAAACCTTTACAATTGGCAGCTGGTTCATTGACATTTTTGCTACCTGTATATTATGTATTGAGAGAGGTTAAGAGAATGATTATGCAACGACTGGTGTGAGTAGTTTTCAGGTAGAAACTCGTGTCCAGCGATGGTTTCGGTGTTGCGACTTTATACGTTAAGAGAGGTTAAAATGTTGTAATTTATGTAGTGAAAAGCCTTTTCATATGTTCTGCTGCAGTTCTGCGCTGTCAAGGGATTTTAAAGTGAAAGCTTTTCATGAATAACACTTTAAGTAGTGAGAAACCTTTACAATTGGCAGCTGGTTCATTGACAGTTTTGCTACCTGTGTATTATGTATTGAGAGAGGTTAAGAGAATGATTATGCAACGACTGGTGTGAGTAGTTTTCAGGTAGAAACTCATGTCCAGCGATGGTTTCGGTGTTGCGACTTTATACGTTAAGAGAGGATAAAAAGTAGTAATTTATGTAGTGAAAAGCCTTTTCATATGTTCTGCTGCAGTTCTGCGCTGTCAAGGGATTTTAAAGTGAAAGCTTTTCATGAATAACACTTTAAGTAGTGAGAAACCTTTACAATTGGCTGCTGGTTCATTGACAGTTTTGCTACCTGTATATTATGTATTGAGAGAGGTTAAGAGAATGATTATGCAACGACTGGTGTGAGTAGTTTTCAGGTAGAAACTCGTGTCCAGCGATGGTCTCGGTGTTGGGACTTTATACGTTAAGAGAGGTTAAAATGTTGTAATTTATGTAGTGAAAAGCCTTTTCATATGTTCTGCTGCAGCTGCGTTGTCAAGGGATTTTAAAGTGAAAGCTTTTCATGTATAACACTTTAAGTAGTGAGAAACCTTTACAATTGGCTGCTGGTTCATTGACATTTTTGCTACCTGTATATTATGTATTGAGAGAGGTTAAGAGAATGATTATGCAACGACTGGTGTTTGTAGTTTTCAGGTAGAAACTCGTGTCCAGCGATGGTTTCGGTGTTGCGACTTTATACGTTAAGAGAGGTTAAAATGTTGTAATTTATGTAGTGAAAAGCCTTTTCATATGTTCTGCTGCAGTTCTGCGCTGTCAAGGGATTTTAAAGTGAAAGCTTTTCATGAATAACACTTTAAGTAGTGAGAAACCTTTACAATTGGCAGCTGGTTCATTGACAGTTTTGCTACCTGTGTATTATGTATTGAGAGAGGTTAAGAGAATGATTATGCAACGACTGGTGTGAGTAGTTTTCAGGTAGAAACTCGTGTCCAGCGATGGTTTCGGTGTTGCGACTTTATACGTTAAGAGAGGTTAAAATGTTGTAATTTATGTAGTGAAAAGCCTTTTCATATGTTCTGCTGCAGTTCTGGGCTATCAAGGGATTTTAAAGTGAAAGCTTTTCATGAATAACACTTTAAGTAGTGAGAAACCTTTACAATTGGCAGCTGGTTCATTGACATTTTTGCTACCTGTATATTATGTATTGAGAGAGGTTAAGAGAATGATTATGCAACGACTGGTGTGAGTAGTTTTCAGGTAGAAACTCGTGTCCAGCGATGGTCTCGGTGTTGGGACTTTATACGTTAAGAGAGGTTAAAATGTTGTAATTTATGTAGTGAAAAGCCTTTTCATATGTTCTGCTGCAGCTGCGTTGTCAAGGGATTTTAAAGTGAAAGCTTTTCATGAATAACACTTTAAGTAGTGAGAAACCTTTACAATTGGCAGCTGGTTCATTGACATTTTTGCTACCTGTATATTATGTATTGAGAGAGGTTAAGAGAATGATTATGCAACGACTGGTGTGAGTAGTTTTCAGTTAGAAACTCGTGTCCAGCGATGGTTGCGGTGTTGCGACTTTATACGTTAAGAGAGGTTAAAATGTTGTAATTTATGTAGTGAAAAGCCTTTTCATATGTTCTGCTGCAGCTGCGTTGTCAAGGGATTTTAAAGTGAAAGCTTTTCATGAATAACACTTTAAGTAGTGAGAAACCTTTACAATTGGCAGCTGGTTCATTGACAGTTTTGCTACCTGTATATTATGTATTGAGAGAGGTTAAGAGAATGATTATGCAACGACTGGTGTGAGTAGTTTTCAGGTAGAAACTCGTGTCCAGCGATGGTTTCGGTGTTGCGACTTTATACGTTAAGAGAGGTTAAAATGTTGTAATTTATGTAGTGAAAAGCCTTTTCATATGTTCTGCTGCAGTTCTGCGCTGTCAAGGGATTTTAAAGTGAAAGCTTTTCATGAATAACACTTTAAGTAGTGAGAAACCTTTACAATTGTCAGCTGGTTCATTGACAGTTTTGCTACCTGTATATTATGTATTGAGAGAGGTTAAGAGAATGATTATGCAACGACTGGTGTGAGTAGTTTTCAGGTAGAAACTCGTGTCCAGCGATGGTTTCGGTGTTGCGACTTTATACGTTAAGAGAGGTTAAAATGTTGTAATTTATGTAGTGAAAAGCCTTTTCATATGTTCTGCTGCAGTTCTGCGCTGTCAAGGGATTTTAAAGTGAAAGCTTTTCATGAATAACACTTTAAGTAGTGAGAAACCTTTACAATTGGCAGCTGGTTCATTGACAGTTTTGCTACCTGTGTATTATGTATTGAGAGAGGTTAAGAGAATGATTATGCAACGACTGGTGTGAGTAGTTTTCAGGTAGAAACTCGTGTCCAGCGATGGTTTCGGTGTTGCGACTTTATACGTTAAGAGAGGTTAAAATGTTGTAATTTATGTAGTGAAAAGCCTTTTCATATGTTCTGCTGCAGTTCTGCGCTGTCAAGGGATTTTAAAGTGAAAGCTTTTCATGAATAACACTTTAAGTAGTGAGAAACCTTTACAATTGGCAGCTGGTTCATTGACATTTTTGCTACCTGTATATTATGTATTGAGAGAGGTTAAGAGAATGATTATGCAACGACTGGTGTGAGTAGTTTTCAGGTAGAAACTCGTGTCCAGCGATGGTCTCGGTGTTGGGACTTTATACGTTAAGAGAGGTTAAAATGTTGTAATTTATGTAGTGAAAAGCCTTTTCATATGTTCTGCTGCAGCTGCGTTGTCAAGGGATTTTAAAGTGAAAGCTTTTCATGAATAACACTTTAAGTAGTGAGAAACCTTTACAATTGGCAGCTGGTTCATTGACATTTTTGCTACCTGTATATTATGTATTGAGAGAGGTTAAGAGAATGATTATGCAACGACTGGTGTGAGTAGTTTTCAGTTAGAAACTCGTGTCCAGCGATGGTTGCGGTGTTGCGACTTTATACGTTAAGAGAGGTTAAAATGTTGTAATTTATGTAGTGAAAAGCCTTTTCATATGTTCTGCTGCAGCTGCGTTGTCAAGGGATTTTAAAGTGAAAGCTTTTCATGAATAACACTTTAAGTAGTGAGAAACCTTTACAATTGGCAGCTGGTTCATTGACAGTTTTGCTACGTGTATATTATGTATTGAGAGAGGTTAAGAGAATGATTATGCAACGACTGGTGTGAGTAGTTTTCAGGTAGAAACTCGTGTCCAGCGATGGTTTCGGTGTTGCGACTTTATACGTTAAGAGAGGTTAAAATGTTGTAATTTATGTAGTGAAAAGCCTTTTCATATGTTCTGCTGCAGTTCTGCGCTGTCAAGGGATTTTAAAGTGAAAGCTTTTCATGAATAACACTTTAAGTAGTGAGAAACCTTTACAATTGTCAGCTGGTTCATTGACAGTTTTGCTACCTGTATATTATGTATTGAGAGAGGTTAAGAGAATGATTATGCAACGACTGGTGTGAGTAGTTTTCAGGTAGAAACTCATGTCCAGCGATGGTTTCGGTGTTGCGACTTTATACATTAAGAGAGGATAAAATGTAGTAATTTATGTAGTGAAAAGCCTTTTCATATGTTCTGCTGCAGTTCTTGGCTATCAAGGGATTTTAAAGTGAAAGCTTTTCATAAATAACACTTTAAATAGTGAGAAACCTTTACAATTGGCAGCTGGTTCATTGATATTTTTGCTACCTGTATATTATGTATTGAGAGAGGTTAAGAGAATGATTATGCAACGACTGGTGTGAGTAGTTTGAGGTAGAAACTCGTGTCCAGCGATGGTTTCGGTGTTGCGACTTTATACGTTAAGAGAGGTTAAAATGTTGTAATTTATGTAGTGAAAAGCCTTTTCATATGTTCTGCTGCAGTTCTGGGCTATCAAGGGATTTTAAAGTGAAAGCTTTTCATGAATAACACTTTAACTAGTGAGAAACCTTTACAATTGGCAGCTGGTTCATTGATATTTTTGCTACCTGTATATTATGTATTGAGAGAGGTTAAGAGAATGATTATGCAACGACTGGTGTGAGTAGTTTGAGGTAGAAACTCGTGTCCAGCGATGGTTTCGGTGTTGCGACTTTATACGTTAAGAGAGGTTAAAATGTTGTAATTTATGTAGTGAAAAGCCTTTTCATATGTTCTGCTGCAGTTCTGGGCTATCAAGGGATTTTAAAGTGAAAGCTTTTCATGAATAACACTTTAAGTAGTGAGAAACCTTTACAATTGGCAGCTGGTTCATTGATATTTTTGCTACCTGTATATTATGTATTGAGAGAGGTTAAGAGAATGATTATGCAACGACTGGTGTGAGTAGTTTGAGGTAGAAACTCGTGTCCAGCGATGGTTTCGGTGTTGCGACTTTATACGTTAAGAGAGGTTAAAATGTTGTAATTTATGTAGTGAAAAGCCTTTTCATATGTTCTGCTGCAGTTCTGCGCTGAAAAAGGATTTTAAAGTGAAAGCTTTTCATTAAATAACACTTTAAGTAGTGAGAAACCTTTACAATTGGCAGCTGGTTCATTGATATTTTTGCTACCTGTATATTATGTATTGAGAGAGGTTAAGAGAATGATTATGCAACGACTGGTGTGAGTAGTTTGAAGTAGAAACTCGTGTCCAGCGATGGTTTCTGTTTTGCGACTTTATACGTTAAGAGAGGTTAAAATGTAGTAATTTATGTAGTGAAAAGCCTTTTCATATGTTCTGCTGCAGTTCTGGGCTATCAAGGGATTTTAAAGTGAAAGCTTTTCATGAATAACACTTTAAGTAGTGAGAAACCTTTACAATTGTCAGCTGGTTCATTGACAGTTTTGCTACCTGCATATTATGTATTGAGAGAGGTTAAGAGAATGATTATGCAACGACTGGTGTGAGTAGTTTTCAGGTAGAAACTCGTGTCCAGCGATGGTTTCGGTGTTGCGACTTTATACGTTAAGAGAGGTTAAAATGTAGTAATTTATGTAGTGAAAAGCCTTTTCATATGTTCTGCTGCAGTTCTGGGCTATCAAGGGATTTTAAAGTGAAAGCTTTTCATGAATAACACTTTAAGTAGTGAGAAACCTTTAAAATTGGCAGCTGGTTCATTGATATTTTTGCTACCTGTATATTATGTATTGAGAGAGGTTAAGAGAATGATTATGCAACGACTGGTGTGAGTAGTTTGAGGTAGAAACTCGTGTCCAGCGATGGTTTCGGTGTTGCGACTTTATACGTTAAGAGAGGTTAAAATGTTGTAATTTATGTAGTGAAAAGCCTTTTCATATGTTCTGCTGCAGTTCTGCGCTGTCAAAGGATTTTAAAGTGAAAGCTTTTCATTAAATAACACTTTAAGTAGTGAGAAACCTTTACAATTGGCAGCTGGTTCATTGATATTTTTGCTACCTGTATATTATGTATTGAGAGAGGTTAAGAGAATGATTATGCAACGACTGGTGTGAGTAGTTTGAAGTAGAAACTCGTGTCCAGCGATGGTTTCGGTTTTGCGACTTTATACGTTAAGAGAGGTTAAAATGTAGTAATTTATGTAGTGAAAAGCCTTTTCATATGTTCTGCTGCAGTTCTGGGCTATCAAGGGATTTTAAAGTGAAAGCTTTTCATGAATAACACTTTAAGTAGTGAGAAACCTTTACAATTGTCAGCTGGTTCATTGACAGTTTTGCTACCTGCATATTATGTATTGAGAGAGGTTAAGAGAATGATTATGCAACGACTGGTGTGAGTAGTTTTCAGGTAGAAACTCGTGTCCAGCGATGGTTTCGGTGTTGCGACTTTATACGTTAAGAGAGGTTAAAATGTAGTAATTTATGTAGTGAAAAGCCTTTTCATATGTTCTGCTGCAGCTGCGTTGTCAAGGGATTTTAAAGTGAAAGCTTTTCATGAATAACACTTTAAGTAGTGAGAAACCTTTACAATTGGCAGCTGGTTCATTGACAGTTTTGCTACCTGTATATTATGTATTGAGAGAGGTTAAGAGAATGATTATGCAACGACTGGTGTGAGTAGTTTTCAGGTAGAAACTCGTGTCCAGCGATGGTTTCGGTGTTGCGACTTTATACGTTAAGAGAGGTTAAAATGTTGTAATTTATGTAGTGAAAAGCCTTTTCATATGTTCTGCTGCAGTTCTGCGCTGTCAAGGGATTTTAAAGTGAAAGCTTTTCATGAATAACACTTTAAGTAGTGAGAAACCTTTACAATTGTCAGCTGGTTCATTGACAGTTTTGCTACCTGTATATTATGTATTGAGAGAGGTTAAGAGAATGATTATGCAACGACTGGTGTGAGTAGTTTTCAGGTAGAAACTCATGTCCAGCGATGGTTTCGGTGTTGCGACTTTATACATTAAGAGAGGATAAAATGTAGTAATTTATGTAGTGAAAAGCCTTTTCATATGTTCTGCTGCAGTTCTTGGCTATCAAGGGATTTTAAAGTGAAAGCTTTTCATAAATAACACTTTAAATAGTGAGAAACCTTTACAATTGGCAGCTGGTTCATTGATATTTTTGCTACCTGTATATTATGTATTGAGAGAGGTTAAGAGAATGATTATGCAACGACTGGTGCGAGTAGTTTGAGGTAGAAACTCGTGTCCAGCGATGGTTTCGGTGTTGCGACTTTATACGTTAAGAGAGGTTAAAATGTTGTAATTTATGTAGTGAAAAGCCTTTTCATATGTTCTGCTGCAGTTCTGGGCTATCAAGGGATTTTAAAGTGAAAGCTTTTCATGAATAACACTTTAACTAGTGAGAAACCTTTACAATTGGCAGCTGGTTCATTGATATTTTTGCTACCTGTATATTATGTATTGAGAGAGGTTAAGAGAATGATTATGCAACGACTGGTGTGAGTAGTTTGAGGTAGAAACTCGTGTCCAGCGATGGTTTCGGTGTTGCGACTTTATACGTTAAGAGAGGTTAAAATGTTGTAATTTATGTAGTGAAAAGCCTTTTCATATGTTCTGCTGCAGTTCTGGGCTATCAAGGGATTTTAAAGTGAAAGCTTTTCATGAATAACACTTTAAGTAGTGAGAAACCTTTACAATTGGCAGCTGGTTCATTGATATTTTTGCTACCTGTATATTATGTATTGAGAGAGGTTAAGAGAATGATTATGCAACGACTGGTGTGAGTAGTTTGAGGTAGAAACTCGTGTCCAGCGATGGTTTCGGTGTTGCGACTTTATACGTTAAGAGAGGTTAAAATGTTGTAATTTATGTAGTGAAAAGCCTTTTCATATGTTCTGCTGCAGTTCTGCGCTGTCAAAGGATTTTAAAGTGAAAGCTTTTCATTAAATAACACTTTAAGTAGTGAGAAACCTTTACAATTGGCAGCTGGTTCATTGATATTTTTGCTACCTGTATATTATGTATTGAGAGAGGTTAAGAGAATGATTATGCAACGACTGGTGTGAGTAGTTTGAAGTAGAAACTCGTGTCCAGCGATGGTTTCGGTTTTGCGACTTTATACGTTAAGAGAGGTTAAAATGTAGTAATTTATGTAGTGAAAAGCCTTTTCATATGTTCTGCTGCAGTTCTGGGCTATCAAGGGATTTTAAAGTGAAAGCTTTTCATGAATAACACTTTAAGTAGTGAGAAACCTTTACAATTGTCAGCTGGTTCATTGACAGTTTTGCTACCTGCATATTATGTATTGAGAGAGGTTAAGAGAATGATTATGCAACGACTGGTGTGAGTAGTTTTCAGGTAGAAACTCGTGTCCAGCGATGGTTTCGGTGTTGCGACTTTATACGTTAAGAGAGGTTAAAATGTAGTAATTTATGTAGTGAAAAGCCTTTTCATATGTTCTGCTGCAGTTCTGGGCTATCAAGGGATTTTAAAGTGAAAGCTTTTCATGAATAACACTTTAAGTAGTGAGAAACCTTTAAAATTGGCAGCTGGTTCATTGATATTTTTGCTACCTGTATATTATGTATTGAGAGAGGTTAAGAGAATGATTATGCAACGACTGGTGTGAGTAGTTTGAGGTAGAAACTCGTGTCCAGCGATGGTTTCGGTGTTGCGACTTTATACGTTAAGAGAGGTTAAAATGTTGTAATTTATGTAGTGAAAAGCCTTTTCATATGTTCTGCTGCAGTTCTGCGCTGTCAAAGGATTTTAAAGTGAAAGCTTTTCATTAAATAACACTTTAAGTAGTGAGAAACCTTTACAATTGGCAGCTGGTTCATTGATATTTTTGCTACCTGTATATTATGTATTGAGAGAGGTTAAGAGAATGATTATGCAACGACTGGTGTGAGTAGTTTGAAGTAGAAACTCGTGTCCAGCGATGGTTTCGGTTTTGCGACTTTATACGTTAAGAGAGGTTAAAATGTAGTAATTTATGTAGTGAAAAGCCTTTTCATATGTTCTGCTGCAGTTCTGGGCTATCAAGGGATTTTAAAGTGAAAGCTTTTCATGAATAACACTTTAAGTAGTGAGAAACCTTTACAATTGTCAGCTGGTTCATTGACAGTTTTGCTACCTGCATATTATGTATTGAGAGAGGTTAAGAGAATGATTATGCAACGACTGGTGTGAGTAGTTTTCAGGTAGAAACTCGTGTCCAGCGATGGTTTCGGTGTTGCGACTTTATACGTTAAGAGAGGTTAAAATGTAGTAATTTATGTAGTGAAAAGCCTTTTCATATGTTCTGCTGCAGTTCTGGGCTATCAAGGGATTTTAAAGTGAAAGCTTTTCATGAATAACACTTTAAGTAGTGAGAAACCTTTACAATTGTCAGCTGGTTCATTGATATTTTTGCTACCTGTATATTATGTATTGAGAGAGGTTAAGAGAATGATTATGCAACGACTGGTGTGAGTAGTTTGAGGTAGAAACTCGTGTCCAGCGATGGTTTCGGTGTTGCGACTTTATACGTTAAGAGAGGTTAAAATGTTGTAATTTATGTAGTGAAAAGCCTTTTCATATGTTCTGCTGCAGTTCTGGGCTATCAAGGGATTTTAAAGTGAAAGCTTTTCATGAATAACACTTTAAGTAGTGAGAAACCTTTACAATTGGCAGCTGGTTCATTGACAGTTTTGCTACCTGTATATTATGTATTGAGAGAGGTTAAGAGAATGATTATGCAACGACTGGTGTGAGTAGCTTTCAGGTAGAAACTCATGTCCAGCGATGGTTTCGTTGTTGCCACTTTATACGTTAAGAGATGTTAAAATGTAGTAATTTATGTAGTAAAAAGCCTTTTCATATGTTCTGCTGCAGTTCTGCGCTGTCAAGGGATTTTAAAGTGAAAGCTTTTCATGAATAACACTTTAAGTAGTGAGAAACCTTTACAATTGGATGCTGGTTCATTGACAGTTTTGCTACCTGTATATTATGTATTGAGAGAGGTTAAGAGAATGATTATGCAACGACTGGTGTGAGTAGTTTTCAGTAAGAAACTCGTGTCCAGCGATGGTTTCGGTGTTGCAACTTTATACGTTAAGAGAGGTTAAAATGTAGTAATTTATGTAGTGAAAAGCCTTTTCATATGTTCTGCTGCAGTTCTGCGCTGTCAAGGGATTTTAAAGTGAAAGCTTTTCATGAATAACACCTTAAGTAGTGAGAAACCTTTACAATTGGCAGCTGGTTCATTGACATTTTTGCTACCTGTATATTATGTATTGAGAGAGGTTAAGAGAATGATTATGCAACGACTGGTGTGAGTAGTTTTCAGGTAGAAACTCGTGTCCAGCGATGGTTTCGGTGTTGCGACTTTATACGTTAAGAGAGGTTAAAATGTTGTAATTTATGTAGTGAAAAGCCTTTTCATATGTTCTGCTGCAGTTCTGCGCTGTCAAGGGATTTTAAAGTGAAAGCTTTTCATGAATAACACTTTAAGTAGTGAGAAACCTTTACAATTGGCAGCTGGTTCATTGACAGTTTTGCTACCTGTGTATTATGTATTGAGAGAGGTTAAGAGAATGATTATGCAACGACTGGTGTGAGTAGTTTTCAGGTAGAAACTCGTGTCCAGCGATGGTTTCGGTGTTGCGACTTTATACGTTAAGAGAGGTTAAAATGTGGTAATTTATGTAGTGAAAAGCCTTTTCATATGTTCTGCTGCAGTTCTGCGCTGTCAAGGGATTTTAAAGTGAAAGCTTTTCATGAATAACACTTTAAGTAGTGAGAAACCTTTACAATTGTCAGCTAGTTCATTGACAGTTTTGCTACCTGTATATTATGTATTGAGAGAGGTTAAGAGAATGATTATGCAACGACTGGTGTGAGTAGTTTTCAGTAAGAAACTCGTGTCCAGCGATGGTTTCGGTGTTGCAACTTTATACGTTAAGAGAGGTTAAAATGTAGTAATTTATGTAGTGAAAAGCCTTTTCATATGTTCTGCTGCAGTTCTGCGCTGTCAAGGGATTTTAAAGTGAAAGCTTTTCATGAATAACACCTTAAGTAGTGAGAAACCTTTACAATTGGAAGCTGGTTCATTGACATTTTTGCTACCTGTATATTATGTATTGAGAGAGGTTAAGAGAATGATTATGCAACGACTGGTGTGAGTAGTTTTCAGGTAGAAACTCGTGTCCAGCGATGGTTTCGGTGTTGCGACTTTATACGTTAAGAGAGGTTAAAATGTTGTAATTTATGTAGTGAAAAGCCTTTTCATATGTTCTGCTGCAGTTCTGCGCTGTCAAGGGATTTTAAAGTGAAAGCTTTTCATGAATAACACTTTAAGTAGTGAGAAACCTTTACAATTGGCAGCTGGTTCATTGACAGTTTTGCTACCTGTGTATTATGTATTGAGAGAGGTTAAGAGAATGATTATGCAACGACTGGTGTGAGTAGTTTTCAGGTAGAAACTCATGTCCAGCGATGGTTTCGGTGTTGCGACTTTATACGTTAAGAGAGGATAAAAAGTAGTAATTTATGTAGTGAAAAGCCTTTTCATATGTTCTGCTGCAGTTCTGCGCTGTCAAGGGATTTTAAAGTGAAAGCTTTTCATGCATAACACTTTAAGTAGTGAGAAACCTTTACAATTGGCTGCTGGTTCATTGACAGTTTTGCTACCTGTATATTATGTATTGAGAGAGGTTAAGAGAATGATTATGCAACGACTGGTGTGAGTAGTTTTCAGGTAGAAACTCGTGTCCAGCGATGGTCTCGGTGTTGGGACTTTATACGTTAAGAGAGGTTAAAATGTTGTAATTTATGTAGTGAAAAGCCTTTTCATATGTTCTGCTGCAGCTGCGTTGTCAAGGGATTTTAAAGTGAAAGCTTTTCATGAATAACACTTTAAGTAGTGAGAAACCTTTACAATTGGCTGCTGGTTCATTGACATTTTTGCTACCTGTATATTATGTATTGAGAGAGGTTAAGAGAATGATTATGCAACGACTGGTGTTTGTAGTTTTCAGGTAGAAACTCGTGTCCAGCGATGGTTTCGGTGTTGCGACTTTATACGTTAAGAGAGGTTAAAATGTTGTAATTTATGTAGTGAAAAGCCTTTTCATATGTTCTGCTGCAGTTCTGCGCTGTCAAGGGATTTTAAAGTGAAAGCTTTTCATGAATAACACTTTAAGTAGTGAGAAACCTTTACAATTGGCAGCTGGTTCATTGACAGTTTTGCTACCTGTGTATTATGTATTGAGAGAGGTTAAGAGAATGATTATGCAACGACTGGTGTGAGTAGTTTTCAGGTAGAAACTCGTGTCCAGCGATGGTTTCGGTGTTGCGACTTTATACGTTAAGAGAGGTTAAAATGTTGTAATTTATGTAGTGAAAAGCCTTTTCATATGTTCTGCTGCAGTTCTGCGCTGTCAAGGGATTTTAAAGTGAAAGCTTTTCATGAATAACACTTTAAGTAGTGAGAAACCTTTACAATTGGCAGCTGGTTCATTGACATTTTTGCTACCTGTATATTATGTATTGAGAGAGGTTAAGAGAATGATTATGCAACGACTGGTGTGAGTAGTTTTCAGGTAGAAACTCGTGTCCAGCGATGGTCTCGGTGTTGGGACTTTATACGTTAAGAGAGGTTAAAATGTTGTAATTTATGTAGTGAAAAGCCTTTTCATATGTTCTGCTGCAGCTGCGTTGTCAAGGGATTTTAAAGTGAAAGCTTTTCATGAATAACACTTTAAGTAGTGAGAAACCTTTACAATTGGCAGCTGGTTCATTGACATTTTTGCTACCTGTATATTATGTATTGAGAGAGGTTAAGAGAATGATTATGCAACGACTGGTGTGAGTAGTTTTCAGTTAGAAACTCGTGTCCAGCGATGGTTGCGGTGTTGCGACTTTATACGTTAAGAGAGGTTAAAATGTTGTAATTTATGTAGTGAAAAGCCTTTTCATATGTTCTGCTGCAGCTGCGTTGTCAAGGGACTTTAAAGTGAAAGCTTTTCATGAATAACACTTTAAGTAGTGAGAAACCTTTACAATTGGCAGCTGGTTCATTGACAGTTTTGCTACCTGTATATTATGTATTGAGAGAGGTTAAGAGAATGATTATGCAACGACTGGTGTGAGTAGTTTTCAGGTAGAAACTCGTGTCCAGCGATGGTTTCGGTGTTGCGACTTTATACGTTAAGAGAGGTTAAAATGTTGTAATTTATGTAGTGAAAAGCCTTTTCATATGTTCTGCTGCAGTTCTGCGCTGTCAAGGGATTTTAAAGTGAAAGCTTTTCATGAATAACACTTTAAGTAGTGAGAAACCTTTACAATTGTCAGCTGGTTCATTGACAGTTTTGCTACCTGTATATTATGTATTGAGAGAGGTTAAGAGAATGATTATGCAACGACTGGTGTGAGTAGTTTTCAGGTAGAAACTCATGTCCAGCGATGGTTTCGGTGTTGCGACTTTATACATTAAGAGAGGTTAAAATGTAGTAATTTATGTAGTGAAAAGCCTTTTCATATGTTCTGCTGCAGTTCTTGGCTATCAAGGGATTTTAAAGTGAAAGCTTTTCATGAATAACACTTTAAGTAGTGAGAAACCTTTACAATTGGCAGCTGGTTCATTGATATTTTTGCTACCTGTATATTATGTATTGAGAGAGGTTAAGAGAATGATTATGCAACGACTGGTGTGAGTAGTTTGAGGTAGAAACTCGTGTCCAGCGATGGTTTCGGTGTTGCGACTTTATACGTTAAGAGAGGTTAAAATGTTGTAATTTATGTAGTGAAAAGCCTTTTCATATGTTCTGCTGCAGTTCTGGGCTATCAAGGGATTTTAAAGTGAAAGCTTTTCATGAATAACACTTTAACTAGTGAGAAACCTTTACAATTGGCAGCTGGTTCATTGATATTTTTGCTACCTGTATATTATGTATTGAGAGAGGTTAAGAGAATGATTATGCAACGACTGGTGTGAGTAGTTTGAGGTAGAAACTCGTGTCCAGCGATGGTTTCGGTGTTGCGACTTTATACGTTAAGAGAGGTTAAAATGTTGTAATTTATGTAGTGAAAAGCCTTTTCATATGTTCTGCTGCAGTTCTGGGCTATCAAGGGATTTTAAAGTGAAAGCTTTTCATGAATAACACTTTAAGTAGTGAGAAACCTTTACAATTGGCAGCTGGTTCATTGATATTTTTGCTACCTGTATATTATGTATTGAGAGAGGTTAAGAGAATGATTATGCAACGACTGGTGTGAGTAGTTTGAGGTAGAAACTCGTGTCCAGCGATGGTTTCGGTGTTGCGACTTTATACGTTAAGAGAGGTTAAAATGTTGTAATTTATGTAGTGAAAAGCCTTTTCATATGTTCTGCTGCAGTTCTGCGCTGTCAAAGGATTTTAAAGTGAAAGCTTTTCATTAAATAACACTTTAAGTAGTGAGAAACCTTTACAATTGGCAGCTGGTTCATTGATATTTTTGCTACCTGTATATTATGTATTGAGAGAGGTTAAGAGAATGATTATGCAACGACTGGTGTGAGTAGTTTGAAGTAGAAACTCGTGTCCAGCGATGGTTTCGGTTTTGCGACTTTATACGTTAAGAGAGGTTAAAATGTAGTAATTTATGTAGTGAAAAGCCTTTTCATATGTTCTGCTGCAGTTCTGGGCTATCAAGGGATTTTAAAGTGAAAGCTTTTCATGAATAACACTTTAAGTAGTGAGAAACCTTTACAATTGTCAGCTGGTTCATTGACAGTTTTGCTACCTGCATATTATGTATTGAGAGAGGTTAAGAGAATGATTATGCAACGACTGGTGTGAGTAGTTTTCAGGTAGAAACTCGTGTCCAGCGATGGTTTCGGTGTTGCGACTTTATACGTTAAGAGAGGTTAAAATGTAGTAATTTATGTAGTGAAAAGCCTTTTCATATGTTCTGCTGCAGTTCTGGGCTATCAAGGGATTTTAAAGTGAAAGCTTTTCATGAATAACACTTTAAGTAGTGAGAAACCTTTACAATTGTCAGCTGGTTCATTGATATTTTTGCTACCTGTATATTATGTATTGAGAGAGGTTAAGAGAATGATTATGCAACGACTGGTGTGAGTAGTTTGAGGTAGAAACTCGTGTCCAGCGATGGTTTCGGTGTTGCGACTTTATACGTTAAGAGAGGTTAAAATGTTGTAATTTATGTAGTGAAAAGCCTTTTCATATGTTCTGCTGCAGTTCTGGGCTATCAAGGGATTTTAAAGTGAAAGCTTTTCATGAATAACACTTTAAGTAGTGAGAAACCTTTACAATTGTCAGCTGGTTCATTGACAGTTTTGCTACCTGTATATTATGTATTGAGAGAGGTTAAGAGAATGATTATGCAACGACTGGTGTGAGTAGTTTGAGGTAGAAACTCGTGTCCAGCGATGGTTTCGGTGTTGCGACTTTATACGTTAAGAGAGGTTAAAATGTTGTAATTTATGTAGTGAAAAGCCTTTTCATATGTTCTGCTGCAGTTCTGGGCTATCAAGGGATTTTAAAGTGAAAGCTTTTCATGAATAACACTTTAAGTAGTGAGAAACCTTTACAATTGTCAGCTGGTTCATTGACAGTTTTGCTACTTGTATATTATGTATTGAGAGAGGTTAAGAGAATGATTATGCAACGACTGGTGTGAGTAGTTTTCAGGTAGAAACTCATGTCCAGCGATGGTTTCGGTGTTGCGACTTTATACATTAAGAGAGGATAAAATGTAGTAATTTATGTAGTGAAAAGCCTTTTCATATGTTCTGCTGCAGTTCTGGGCTATCAAGGGATTTTAAAGTGAAAGCTTTTCATGAATAACACTTTAAGTAGTGAGAAACCTTTACAATTGGCTGCTGGTTCATTGACAGTTTTGCTACCTGTATATTATGTATTGAGAGAGGTTAAGAGAATGATTATGCAACGACTGGTGTGAGTAGTTTGAGGTAGAAACTCGTGTCCAGCGATGGTTTCGGTGTTGCGACTTTATACGTTAAGAGAGGTTAAAATGTTGTAATTTATGTAGTGAAAAGCCTTTTCATATGTTCTGCTGCAGTTCTGGGCTATCAAGGGATTTTAAAGTGAAAGCTTTTCATGAATAACACTTTAAGTAGTGAGAAACCTTTACAATTGGCAGCTGGTTCATTGATATTTTTGCTACCTGTATATTATGTATTGAGAGAGGTTAAGAGAATGATTATGCAACGACTGGTGTGAGTAGTTTGAGGTAGAAACTCGTGTCCAGCGATGGTTTCGGTGTTGCGACTTTATACGTTAAGAGAGGTTAAAATGTAGTAATTTATGTAGTGAAAAGCCTTTTCATATGTTCTGCTGCAGTTCTGCGCTGTCAAAGGATTTTAAAGTGAAAGCTTTTCATGAATAACACTTTAAGTAGTGAGAAACCTTTACAATTGGCAGCTGGTTCATTGATATTTTTGCTACCTGTATATTATGTATTGAGAGAGGTTAAGAGAATGATTATGCAACGACTGGTGTGAGTAGTTTTCAGGTAGAAACTCGTGTCCAGTGATGGTTTCGGTGTTGCGACTTTATACGTTAAGAGAGGTTAAAATGTTGTAATTTATGTAGTGAAAAGCCTTTTCATATGTTCTGCTGCAGCTGCGTTGTCAAGGGATTTTAAAGTGAAAGCTTTTCATGAATAACACTTTAAGTAGTGAGAAACCTTTACAATTGTCAGCTGGTTCATTGATATTTTTGCTACCTGTA
This sequence comes from Agrypnus murinus, assembly GCA_929113105.1. NCBI lineage: Eukaryota > Metazoa > Arthropoda > Insecta > Coleoptera > Elateridae > Agrypnus > Agrypnus murinus. Next base: position 23,380,519 of record OV816029.1, on the reverse strand, counting down.
TATTATGTATTGAGAGAGGTTAAGAGAATGATTATGCAACGACTGGTGTGAGTAGTTTTCAGGTAGAAACTCGTGTCCAGCGATGGTTTCGGTGTTGCGACTTTATACGTTAAGAGAGGTTAAAATGTTGTAATTTATGTAGTGAAAAGCCTTTTCATATGTTCTGCTGCAGCTGCGTTGTCAAGGGATTTTAAAGTGAAAGCTTTTCATGAATAACACTTTAAGTAGTGAGAAACCTTTACAATTGGCAGCTGGTTCATTGATATTTTTGCTACCTGTATATTATGTATTGAGAGAGGTTAAGAGAATGATTATGCAACGACTGGTGTGAGTAGTTTTCAGGTAGAAACTCGTGTCCAGCGATGGTTTCGGTGTTGCGACTTTATACGTTAAGAGAGGTTAAAATGTAGTAATTTATGTAGTGAAAAGCCTTTTCATATGTTCTGCTGCAGTTCTGCGCTGTCAAAGGATTTTAAAGTGAAAGCTTTTCATGAATAACACTTTAAGTAGTGAGAAACCTTTACAATTGGCAGCTGGTTGATTGACATTTTTGCTACCTGTATATTATGTATTGAGAGAGGTTAAGAGAATGATTATGCAACGACTGGTGTGAGTAGTTTTCAGGTAGAAACTCGTGTCCAGCGATGGTTTCGGTGTTGCGACTTTATACGTTAAGAGAGGTTAAAATGTTGTAATTTATGTAGTGAAAAGCCTTTTCATATGTTCTGCTGCAGCTGCGTTGTCAAGGGATTTTAAAGTGAAAGCTTTTCATGAATAACACTTTAAGTAGTGAGAAACCTTTACAATTGGCAGCTGGTTCATTGACAGTTTTGCTACCTGTATATTATGTATTGAGAGAGGTTAAGGGAATGATTATGCAACGACTGGTGTGAGTAGTTTTCAGGTAGAAACTCGTGTCCAGCGATGGTTTCGGTGTTGCGACTTTATACGTTAAGAGAGGTTAAAATGTAGTAATTTATGTAGTGAAAAGCCTTTTCATATGTTCTGCTGCAGTTCTGCGCTGTCAAGGGATTTTAAAGTTAAAGCTTTTCATGAATAACACTTTAAGTAGTGAGAAACCTTTACAATTGTCAGCTGGTTCATTGACAGTTTTGCTACCTGTATATTATGTATTGAGAGAGGTTAAGAGAATGATTATGCAACGACTGGTGTGAGTAGTTTTCAGGTAGAAACTCATGTCCAGCGATGGTTTCGGTGTTGCGACTTTATACGTTAAGAGAGGATAAAATGTAGTAATTTATGTAGTGAAAAGCCTTTTCATATGTTCTGCTGCAGTTCTGCGCTGTCAAAGGATTTTAAAGTGAAAGCTTTTCATGAATAACACTTTAAGTAGTGAGAAACCTTTACAATTGGCAGCTGGTTCATTGACAGTTTTGCTATCTGTATGTTATGTATTGAGAGAGGTTAACAGAATGATTATGCAACGACTGGTGTGAGTAGTTTTCAGGTAGAAACTCGTGTCCAGCGATGGTTTCGGTGTTGCGACTTTATACATTAAGAGAGGATAAAATGTAGTAATTTATGTAGTGAAAAGCCTTTTCATATGTTCTGCTGCAGTTCTTGGCTATCAAGGGATTTTAAAGTGAAAGCTTTTCATGAATAACACTTTAAGTAGTGAGAAACCTTTACAATTGGCAGCTGGTTCATTGATATTTTTGCTACCTGTATATTATGTATTGAGAGAGGTTAAGAGAATGATTATGCAACGACTGGTGTGAGTAGTTTGAGGTAGAAACTCGTGTCCAGCGATGGTTTCGGTGTTGCGACTTTATACGTTAAGAGAGGTTAAAATGTTGTAATTTATGTAGTGAAAAGCCTTTTCATATGTTCTGCTGCAGTTCTGGGCTATCAAGGGATTTTAAAGTGAAAGCTTTTCATGAATAACACTTTAACTAGTGAGAAACCTTTACAATTGGCAGCTGGTTCATTGATATTTTTGCTACCTGTATATTATGTATTGAGAGAGGTTAAGAGAATGATTATGCAACGACTGGTGTGAGTAGTTTGAGGTAGAAACTCGTGTCCAGCGATGGTTTCGGTGTTGCGACTTTATACGTTAAGAGAGGTTAAAATGTTGTAATTTATGTAGTGAAAAGCCTTTTCATATGTTCTGCTGCAGTTCTGGGCTATCAAGGGATTTTAAAGTGAAAGCTTTTCATGAATAACACTTTGAGTAGTGAGAAACCTTTACAATTGGCAGCTGGTTCATTGATATTTTTGCTACCTGTATATTATGTATTGAGAGAGGTTAACAGAATGATTATGCAACGACTGGTGTGAGTAGTTTGAGGTAGAAACTCGTGTCCAGCGATGGTTTCGGTGTTGCGACTTTATACGTTAAGAGAGGTTAAAATGTTGTAATTTATGTAGTGAAAAGCCTTTTCATATGTTCTGCTGCAGTTCTGCGCTGTCAAAGGATTTTAAAGTGAAAGCTTTTCATTAAATAACACTTTAAGTAGTGAGAAACCTTTACAATTGGCAGCTGGTTCATTGATATTTTTGCTACCTGTATATTATGTATTGAGAGAGGTTAAGAGAATGATTATGCAACGACTGGTGTGAGTAGTTTGAGGTAGAAACTCGTGTCCAGCGATGGTTTCGGTGTTGCGACTTTATACGTTAAGAGAGGTTAAAATGTAGTAATTTATGTAGTGAAAAGCCTTTTCATATGTTCTGCTGCAGTTCTGGGCTATCAAGGGATTTTAAAGTGAAAGCTTTTCATGAATAACACTTTAAGTAGTGAGAAACCTTTACAATTGGCAGCTGGTTCATTGATATTTTTGCTACCTGTATATTATGTATTGAGAGAGGTTAAGAGAATGATTATGCAACGACTGGTGTGAGTAGTTTGAGGTAGAAACTCGTGTCCAGCGATGGTTTCGGTGTTGCGACTTTATACATTAAGAGAGGATAAAATGTAGTAATTTATGTAGTGAAAAGCCTTTTCATATGTTCTGCTGCAGTTCTGGGCTATCAAGGGATTTTAAAGTGAAAGCTTTTCATGAATAACACTTTAAGTAGTGAGAAACCTTTACAATTGGCTGCTGGTTCATTGACAGTTTTGCTACCTGTATATTATGTATTGAGAGAGGTTAAGAGAATGATTATGCAACGACTGGTGTGAGTAGTTTGAGGTAGAAACTCGTGTCCAGCGATGGTTTCGGTGTTGCGACTTTATACGTTAAGAGAGGTTAAAATGTTGTAATTTATGTAGTGAAAAGCCTTTTCATATGTTCTGCTGCAGTTCTGCGCCGTCAAAGGATTTTAAAGTGAAAGCTTTTCATGAAATAACACTTTAAGTAGTGAGAAACCTTTACAATTGGCAGCTGGTTCATTGATATTTTTGCTACCTGTATATTATGTATTGAGAGAGGTTAAGAGAATGATTATGCAACGACTGGTGTGAGTAGTTTGAGGTAGAAACTCGTGTCCAGCGATGGTTTCGGTGTTGCGACTTTATACGTTAAGAGAGGTTAAAATGTTGTAATTTATGTAGTGAAAAGCCTTTTCATATGTTCTGCTGCAGTTCTGCGCTGTCAAAGGATTTTAAAGTGAAAGCTTTTCATGAAATAACACTTTAAGTAGTGAGAAACCTTTACAATTGGCAGCTGGTTCATTGACAGTTTTGCTACCTGTATATTATGTATTGAGAGAGGTTAAGGGAATGATTATGCAACGACTGGTGTGAGTAGTTTTCAGGTAGAAACTCGTGTCCAGCGATGATTTCGGTGTTGCGACTTTATACGTTAAGAGAGGTTAAAATGTAGTAATTTATGTAGTGAAAAGCCTTTTCATATGTTCTGCTGCAGTTCTGCGCTGTCAAAGGATTTTAAAGTGAAAGCTTTTCATGAATAACACTTTAAGTAGTGAGAAACCTTTACAATTGGCAGCTGGTTCATTGACATTTTTGCTACCTGTATATTATGTATTGAGAGAGGTTAAGAGAATGATTATGCAACGACTGGTGTGAGTAGTTTTCAGGTAGAAACTCGTGTCCAGCGATGGTTTCGGTGTTGCGACTTTATACGTTAAGAGAGGTTAAAATGTTGTAATTTATGTAGTGAAAAGCCTTTTCATATGTTCTGCTGCAGCTGCGTTGTCAAGGGATTTTAAAGTGAAAGCTTTTCATGAATAACACTTTAAGTAGTGAGAAACCTTTACAATTGGCAGCTGGTTCATTGACAGTTTTGCTACCTGTATATTATGTATTGAGAGAGGTTAAGGGAATGATTATGCAACGACTGGTGTGAGTAGTTTTCAGGTAGAAACTCGTGTCCAGCGATGGTTTCGGTGTTGCGACTTTATACGTTAAGAGAGGTTAAAATGTAGTAATTTATGTAGTGAAAAGCCTTTTCATATGTTCTGCTGCAGTTCTGCGCTGTCAAGGGATTTTAAAGTTAAAGCTTTTCATGAATAACACTTTAAGTAGTGAGAAACCTTTACAATTGGCAGCTGGGTCATTGACAGTTTTGCTACCTGTATATTATGTATTGAGAGAGGTTAAGAGAATGATTATGCAACGACTGGTGTGAGTAGTTTTCAGGTAGAAACTCATGTCCAGCGATGGTTTCGGTGTTGCGACTTTATACGTTAAGAGAGGATAAAATGTAGTAATTTATGTAGTGAAAAGCCTTTTCATATGTTCTGCTGCAGTTCTGCGCTGTCAATGGATTTTAAAGTGAAAGCTTTTCATGAAATAACACTTTAAGTAGTGAGAAACCTTTACAATTGGCAGCTGGTTCATTGACAGTTTTGCTACCTGTATATTATGTATTGAGAGAGGTTAAGAGAATGATTATGCAACGACTGGTGTGAGTAGTTTTCAGGTAGAAACTCGTGTCCAGCGATGGTCTCGGTGTTGGGACTTTATACGTTAAGAGAGGTTAAAATGTTGTAATTTATGTAGTGAAAAGCCTTTTCATATGTTCTGCTGCAGCTGCGTTGTCAAGGGATTTTAAAGTGAAAGCTTTTCATGAATAACACTTTAAGTAGTGAGAAACCTTTACAATTGGCAGCTGGTTCATTGACAGTTTTGCTACCTGTATATTATGTATTGAGAGAGGTTAAGAGAATGATTATGCAACGACTGGTGTGAGTAGTTTTCAGGTAGAAACTCGTGTCCAGCGATGGTTTCGGTGTTGCGACTTTATACGTTAAGAGAGGTTAAAATGTTGTAATTTATGTAGTGAAAAGCCTTTTCATATGTTCTGCTGCAGTTCTGCGCTGTCAAGGGATTTTAAAGTGAAAGCTTTTCATGAATAACACTTTAAGTAGTGAGAAACCTTTACAATTGTCAGCTGGTTCATTGACAGTTTTGCTACCTGTATATTATGTATTGAGAGAGGTTAAGAGAATGATTATGCAACGACTGGTGTGAGTAGTTTTCAGGTAGAAACTCATGTCCAGCGATGGTTTCGGTGTTGCGACTTTATACATTAAGAGAGGATAAAATGTAGTAATTTATGTAGTGAAAAGCCTTTTCATATGTTCTGCTGCAGTTCTTGGCTATCAAGGGATTTTAAAGTGAAAGCTTTTCATGAATAACACTTTAAGTAGTGAGAAACCTTTACAATTGGCAGCTGGTTCATTGATATTTTTGCTACCTGTATATTATGTATTGAGAGAGGTTAAGAGAATGATTATGCAACGACTGGTGTGAGTAGTTTGAGGTAGAAACTCGTGTCCAGCGATGGTTTCGGTGTTGCGACTTTATACGTTAAGAGAGGTTAAAATGTTGTAATTTATGTAGTGAAAAGCCTTTTCATATGTTCTGCTGCAGTTCTGGGCTATCAAGGGATTTTAAAGTGAAAGCTTTTCATGAATAACACTTTAACTAGTGAGAAACCTTTACAATTGGCAGCTGGTTCATTGATATTTTTGCTACCTGTATATTATGTATTGAGAGAGGTTAAGAGAATGATTATGCAACGACTGGTGTGAGTAGTTTGAGGTAGAAACTCGTGTCCAGCGATGGTTTCGGTGTTGCGACTTTATACGTTAAGAGAGGTTAAAATGTTGTAATTTATGTAGTGAAAAGCCTTTTCATATGTTCTGCTGCAGTTCTGGGCTATCAAGGGATTTTAAAGTGAAAGCTTTTCATGAATAACACTTTAAGTAGTGAGAAACCTTTACAATTGGCAGCTGGTTCATTGATATTTTTGCTACCTGTATATTATGTATTGAGAGAGGTTAAGAGAATGATTATGCAACGACTGGTGTGAGTAGTTTGAGGTAGAAACTCGTGTCCAGCGATGTTTTCGGTGTTGCGACTTTATACGTTAAGAGAGGTTAAAATGTTGTAATTTATGTAGTGAAAAGCCTTTTCATATGTTCTGCTGCAGTTCTGCGCTGTCAAAGGATTTTAAAGTGAAAGCTTTTCATTAAATAACACTTTAAGTAGTGAGAAACCTTTACAATTGGCAGCTGGTTCATTGATATTTTTGCTACCTGTATATTATGTATTGAGAGAGGTTAAGAGAATGATTATGCAACGACTGGTGTGAGTAGTTTGAAGTAGAAACTCGTGTCCAGCGATGGTTTCGGTTTTGCGACTTTATGCGTTAAGAGAGGTTAAAATGTAGTAATTTATGTAGTGAAAAGCCTTTTCATATGTTCTGCTGCAGTTCTGGGCTATCAAGGGATTTTAAAGTGAAAGCTTTTCATGAATAACACTTTAAGTAGTGAGAAACCTTTACAATTGTCAGCTGGTTCATTGACAGTTTTGCTACCTGCATATTATGTATTGAGAGAGGTTAAGAGAATGATTATGCAACGACTGGTGTGAGTAGTTTTCAGGTAGAAACTCGTGTCCAGCGATGGTTTCGGTGTTGCGACTTTATACGTTAAGAGAGGTTAAAATGTAGTAATTTATGTAGTGAAAAGCCTTTTCATATGTTCTGCTGCAGTTCTGGGCTATCAAGGGATTTTAAAGTGAAAGCTTTTCATGAATAACACTTTAAGTAGTGAGAAACCTTTAAAATTGGCAGCTGGTTCATTGATATTTTTGCTACCTGTATATTATGTATTGAGAGAGGTTAAGAGAATGATTATGCAACGACTGGTGTGAGTAGTTTGAGGTAGAAACTCGTGTCCAGCGATGGTTTCGGTGTTGCGACTTTATACGTTAAGAGAGGTTAAAATGTTGTAATTTATGTAGTGAAAAGCCTTTTCATATGTTCTGCTGCAGTTCTGCGCTGTCAAAGGATTTTAAAGTGAAAGCTTTTCATTAAATAACACTTTAAGTAGTGAGAAACCTTTACAATTGGCAGCTGGTTCATTGATATTTTTGCTACCTGTATATTATGTATTGAGAGAGGTTAAGAGAATGATTATGCAACGACTGGTGTGAGTAGTTTGAGGTAGAAACTCGTGTCCAGCGATGGTTTCGGTGTTGCGACTTTATACGTTAAGAGAGGTTAAAATGTTGTAATTTATGTAGTGAAAAGCCTTTTCATATGTTCTGCTGCAGTTCTGCGCTGTCAAAGGATTTTAAAGTGAAAGCTTTTCATTAAATAACACTTTAAGTAGTGAGAAACCTTTACAATTGGCAGCTGGTTCATTGATATTTTTGCTACCTGCATATTATGTATTGAGAGAGGTTAAGAGAATGATTATGCAACGACTGGTGTGAGTAGTTTTCAGGTAGAAACTCGTGTCCAGCGATGGTTTCGGTGTTGCGACTTTATACGTTAAGAGAGGTTAAAATGTAGTAATTTATGTAGTGAAAAGCCTTTTCATATGTTCTGCTGCAGTTCTGGGCTATCAAGGGATTTTAAAGTGAAAGCTTTTCATTAAATAACACTTTAAGTAGTGAGAAACCTTTACAATTGGCAGCTGGTTCATTGACAGTTTTGCTACCTGTATATTATGTATTGAGAGAGGTTAAGAGAATGATTATGCAACGACTGGTGTGAGTAGTTTTCAGGTAGAAACTCGTGTCCAGCGATGGTTTCGGTGTTGCGACTTTATACGTTAAGAGAGGTTAAAATGTTGTAATTTATGTAGTGAAAAGCCTTTTCATATGTTCTGCTGCAGTTCTGGGCTATCAAGGGATTTTAAAGTGAAAGCTTTTCATGAATAACACTTTAAGTAGTGAGAAACCTTTACAATTGTCAGCTGGTTCATTGACAGTTTTGCTACCTGTATATTATGTATTGAGAGAGGTTAAGAGAATGATTATGCAACGACTGGTGTGAGTAGTTTTCAGGTAGAAACTCGTGTCCAGCGATGGTTTCGGTGTTGCGACTTTATACGTTAAGAGAGGTTAAAATGTAGTAATTTATGTAGTGAAAAGCCTTTTCATATGTTCTGCTGCAGTTCTGGGCTATCAAGGGATTTTAAAGTGAAAGCTTTTCATGAATAACACTTTAAGTAGTGAGAAACCTTTACAATTGTCAGCTGGTTCATTGACAGTTTTGCTACCTGTATATTATGTATTGAGAGAGGTTAAGAGAATGATTATGCAACGACTGGTGTGAGTAGTTTGAGGTAGAAACTCGTGTCCAGCGATGGTTTCGGTGTTGCGACTTTATACGTTAAGAGAGGTTAAAATGTTGTAATTTATGTAGTGAAAAGCCTTTTCATATGTTCTGCTGCAGTTCTGGGCTATCAAGGGATTTTAAAGTGAAAGCTTTTCATGAATAACACTTTAAGTAGTGAGAAACCTTTACAATTGGCAGCTGGTTCATTGATATTTTTGCTACCTGTATATTATGTATTGAGAGAGGTTAAGAGAATGATTATGCAACGACTGGTGTGAGTAGTTTGAGGTAGAAACTCGTGTCCAGCGATGGTTTCGGTGTTGCGACTTTATACGTTAAGAGAGGTTAAAATGTAGTAATTTATGTAGTGAAAAGCCTTTTCATATGTTCTGCTGCAGTTCTGCGCTGTCAAAGGATTTTAAAGTGAAAGCTTTTCATGAATAACACTTTAAGTAGTGAGAAACCTTTACAATTGGCAGCTGGTTCATTGATATTTTTGCTACCTGTATATTATGTATTGAGAGAGGTTAAGAGAATGATTATGCAACGACTGGTGTGAGTAGTTTTCAGGTAGAAACTCGTGTCCAGTGATGGTTTCGGTGTTGCGACTTTATACGTTAAGAGAGGTTAAAATGTTGTAATTTATGTAGTGAAAAGCCTTTTCATATGTTCTGCTGCAGCTGCGTTGTCAAGGGATTTTAAAGTGAAAGCTTTTCATGAATAACACTTTAAGTAGTGAGAAACCTTTACAATTGGCAGCTGGTTCATTGATATTTTTGCTACCTGTATATTATGTATTGAGAGAGGTTAAGAGAATGATTATGCAACGACTGGTGTGAGTAGTTTTCAGGTAGAAACTCGTGTCCAGCGATGGTTTCGGTGTTGCGACTTTATACGTTAAGAGAGGTTAAAATGTTGTAATTTATGTAGTGAAAAGCCTTTTCATATGTTCTGCTGCAGCTGCGTTGTCAAGGGATTTTAAAGTGAAAGCTTTTCATGAATAACACTTTAAGTAGTGAGAAACCTTTACAATTGGCAGCTGGTTCATTGATATTTTTGCTACCTGTATATTATGTATTGAGAGAGGTTAAGAGAATGATTATGCAACGACTGGTGTGAGTAGTTTTCAGGTAGAAACTCGTGTCCAGTGATGGTTTCGGTGTTGCGACTTTATACGTTAAGAGAGGTTAAAATGTTGTAATTTATGTAGTGAAAAGCCTTTTCATATGTTCTGCTGCAGCTGCGTTGTCAAGGGATTTTAAAGTGAAAGCTTTTCATGAATAACACTTTAAGTAGTGAGAAACCTTTACAATTGGCAGCTGGTTCATTGATATTTTTGCTACCTGTATATTATGTATTGAGAGAGGTTAAGAGAATGATTATGCAACGACTGGTGTGAGTAGTTTTCAGGTAGAAACTCGTGTCCAGCGATGGTTTCGGTGTTGCGACTTTATACGTTAAGAGAGGTTAAAATGTAGTAATTTATGTAGTGAAAAGCCTTTTCATATGTTCTGCTGCAGTTCTGCGCTGTCAAAGGATTTTAAAGTGAAAGCTTTTCATGAATAACACTTTAAGTAGTGAGAAACCTTTACAATTGGCAGCTGGTTGATTGACATTTTTGCTACCTGTATATTATGTATTGAGAGAGGTTAAGAGAATGATTATGCAACGACTGGTGTGAGTAGTTTTCAGGTAGAAACTCGTGTCCAGCGATGGTTTCGGTGTTGCGACTTTATACGTTAAGAGAGGTTAAAATGTTGTAATTTATGTAGTGAAAAGCCTTTTCATATGTTCTGCTGCAGCTGCGTTGTCAAGGGATTTTAAAGTGAAAGCTTTTCATGAATAACACTTTAAGTAGTGAGAAACCTTTACAATTGGCAGGTGGTTCATTGACAGTTTTGCTACCTGTATATTATGTATTGAGAGAGGTTAAGGGAATGATTATGCAACGACTGGTGTGAGTAGTTTTCAGGTAGAAACTCGTGTCCAGCGATGGTTTCGGTGTTGCGACTTTATACGTTAAGAGAGGTTAAAATGTAGTAATTTATGTAGTGAAAAGCCTTTTCATATGTTCTGCTGCAGTTCTGCGCTGTCAAGGGATTTTAAAGTTAAAGCTTTTCATGAATAACACTTTAAGTAGTGAGAAACCTTTACAATTGGCAGCTGGGTCATTGACAGTTTTGCTACCTGTATATTATGTATTGAGAGAGGTTAAGAGAATGATTATGCAACGACTGGTGTGAGTAGTTTTCAGGTAGAAACTCGTGTCCAGCGATGGTTTCGGTGTTGCGACTTTATACGTTAAGAGAGGTTAAAATGTTGTAATTTATGTAGTGAAAAGCCTTTTCATATGTTCTGCTGCAGTTCTGCGCTGTCAAGGGATTTTAAAGTGAAAGCTTTTCATGAATAACACTTTAAGTAGTGAGAAACCTTTACAATTGTCAGCTGGTTCATTGACAGTTTTGCTACCTGTATATTATGTATTGAGAGAGGTTAAGAGAATGATTATGCAACGACTGGTGTGAGTAGTTTTCAGGTAGAAACTCGTGTCCAGCGATGGTTTCGGTGTTGCGACTTTATACATTAAGAGAGGATAAAATGTAGTAATTTATGTAGTGAAAAGCCTTTTCATATGTTCTGCTGCAGTTCTTGGCTATCAAGGGATTTTAAAGTGAAAGCTTTTCATGAATAACACTTTAAGTAGTGAGAAACCTTTACAATTGGCAGCTGGTTCATTGATATTTTTGCTACCTGTATATTATGTATTGAGAGAGGTTAAGAGAATGATTATACAACGACTGGTGTGAGTAGTTTGAGGTAGAAACTCGTGTCCAGCGATGGTTTCGGTGTTGCGACTTTATACGTTAAGAGAGGTTAAAATGTTGTAATTTATGTAGTGAAAAGCCTTTTCATATGTTCTGCTGCAGTTCTGGGCTATCAAGGGATTTTAAAGTGAAAGCTTTTCATGAATAACACTTTAACTAGTGAGAAACCTTTACAATTGGCAGCTGGTTCATTGATATTTTTGCTACCTGTATATTATGTATTGAGAGAGGTTAAGAGAATGATTATGCAACGACTGGTGTGAGTAGTTTGAGGTAGAAACTCGTGTCCAGCGATGGTTTCGGTGTTGCGACTTTATACGTTAAGAGAGGTTAAAATGTTGTAATTTATGTAGTGAAAAGCCTTTTCATATGTTCTGCTGCAGTTCTGGGCTATCAAGGGATTTTAAAGTGAAAGCTTTTCATGAATAACACTTTAAGTAGTGAGAAACCTTTACAATTGGCAGCTGGTTCATTGACAGTTTTGCTATCTGTATGTTATGTATTGAGAGAGGTTAAGAGAATGATTATGCAACGACTGGTGTGAGTAGTTTTCAGGTAGAAACTCGTGTCCAGCGATGGTTTCGGTGTTGCGACTTTATACATTAAGAGAGGATAAAATGTAGTAATTTATGTAGTGAAAAGCCTTTTCATATGTTCTGCTGCAGTTCTTGGCTATCAAGGGATTTTAAAGTGAAAGCTTTTCATGAATAACACTTTAAGTAGTGAGAAACCTTTACAATTGGCAGCTGGTTCATTGATATTTTTGCTACCTGTATATTATGTATTGAGAGAGGTTAAGAGAATGATTATACAACGACTGGTGTGAGTAGTTTGAGGTAGAAACTCGTGTCCAGCGATGGTTTCGGTGTTGCGACTTTATACGTTAAGAGAGGTTAAAATGTTGTAATTTATGTAGTGAAAAGCCTTTTCATATGTTCTGCTGCAGTTCTGGGCTATCAAGGGATTTTAAAGTGAAAGCTTTTCATGAATAACACTTTAACTAGTGAGAAACCTTTACAATTGGCAGCTGGTTCATTGATATTTTTGCTACCTGTATATTATGTATTGAGAGAGGTTAAGAGAATGATTATGCAACGACTGGTGTGAGTAGTTTGAGGTAGAAACTCGTGTCCAGCGATGGTTTCGGTGTTGCGACTTTATACGTTAAGAGAGGTTAAAATGTTGTAATTTATGTAGTGAAAAGCCTTTTCATATGTTCTGCTGCAGTTCTGGGCTATCAAGGGATTTTAAAGTGAAAGCTTTTCATGAATAACACTTTGAGTAGTGAGAAACCTTTACAATTGGCAGCTGGTTCATTGATATTTTTGCTACCTGTATATTATGTATTGAGAGAGGTTAAGAGAATGATTATGCAACGACTGGTGTGAGTAGTTTGAGGTAGAAACTCGTGTCCAGCGATGGTTTCGGTGTTGCGACTTTATACGTTAAGAGAGGTTAAAATGTTGTAATTTATGTAGTGAAAAGCCTTTTCATATGTTCTGCTGCAGTTCTGCGCTGTCAAAGGATTTTAAAGTGAAAGCTTTTCATTAAATAACACTTTAAGTAGTGAGAAACCTTTACAATTGGCAGCTGGTTCATTGATATTTTTGCTACCTGTATATTATGTATTGAGAGAGGTTAAGAGAATGATTATGCAACGACTGGTGTGAGTAGTTTGAGGTAGAAACTCGTGTCCAGCGATGGTTTCGGTTTTGCGACTTTATACGTTAAGAGAGGTTAAAATGTAGTAATTTATGTAGTGAAAAGCCTTTTCATATGTTCTGCTGCAGTTCTGGGCTATCAAGGGATTTTAAAGTGAAAGCTTTTCATGAATAACACTTTAAGTAGTGAGAAACCTTTACAATTGTCAGCTGGTTCATTGACAGTTTTGCTACCTGCATATTATGTATTGAGAGAGGTTAAGAGAATGATTATGCAACGACTGGTGTGAGTAGTTTTCAGGTAGAAACTCGTGTCAAGCGATGGTTTCGGTGTTGCGACTTTATACGTTAAGAGAGGTTAAAATGTAGTAATTTATGTAGTGAAAAGCCTTTTCATATGTTCTGCTGCAGTTCTGGGCTATCAAGGGATTTTAAAGTGAAAGCTTTTCATGAATAACACTTTAAGTAGTGAGAAACCTTTACAATTGGCAGCTGGTTCATTGATATTTTTGCTACCTGTATATTATGTATTGAGAGAGGTTAAGAGAATGATTATGCAACGACTGGTGTGAGTAGTTTGAGGTAGAAACTCGTGTCCAGCGATGGTTTCGGTGTTGCGACTTTATACGTTAAGAGAGGTTAAAATGTAGTAATTTATGTAGTGAAAAGCCTTTTCATATGTTCTGCTGCAGTTCTGCGCTGTCAAAGGATTTTAAAGTGAAAGCTTTTCATTAAATAACACTTTAAGTAGTGAGAAACCTTTACAATTGGCAGCTGGTTCATTGATATTTTTGCTACCTGTATATTATGTATTGAGAGAGGTTAAGAGAATGATTATGCAACGACTGGTGTGAGTAGTTTGAGGTAGAAACTCGTGTCCAGCGATGGTTTCGGTTTTGCGACTTTATACGTTAAGAGAGGTTAAAATGTAGTAATTTATGTAGTGAAAAGCCTTTTCATATGTTCTGCTGCAGTTCTGGGCTATCAAGGGATTTTAAAGTGAAAGCTTTTCATGAATAACACTTTAAGTAGTGAGAAACCTTTACAATTGTCAGCTGGTTCATTGACAGTTTTGCTACCTGCATATTATGTATTGAGAGAGGTTAAGAGAATGATTATGCAACGACTGGTGTGAGTAGTTTTCAGGTAGAAACTCGTGTCCAGCGATGGTTTCGGTGTTGCGACTTTATACGTTAAGAGAGGTTAAAATGTAGTAATTTATGTAGTGAAAAGCCTTTTCATATGTTCTGCTGCAGTTCTGGGCTATCAAGGGATTTTAAAGTGAAAGCTTTTCATGAATAACACTTTAAGTAGTGAGAAACCTTTACAATTGTCAGCTGGTTCATTGATATTTTTGCTACCTGTATATTATGTATTGAGAGTGTTTAAGAGAATGATTATGCAACGACTGGTGTGAGTAGTTTGAGGTAGAAACTCGTGTCCAGCGATGGTTTCGGTGTTGCGACTTTATACGTTAAGAGAGGTTAAAATGTTGTAATTTATGTAGTGAAAAGCCTTTTCATATGTTCTGCTGCAGTTCTGGGCTATCAAGGGATTTTAAAGTGAAAGCTTTTCATGAATAACACTTTAAGTAGTGAGAAACCTTTACAATTGTCAGCTGGTTCATTGATATTTTTGCTACCTGTATATTATGTATTGAGAGAGGTTAAGAGAATGATTATGCAACGACTGGTGTGAGTAGTTTGAGGTAGAAACTCATGTCCAGCGATGGTTTCGGTGTTGCGACTTTATACATTAAGAGAGGATAAAATGTAGTAATTTATGTAGTGAAAAGCCTTTTCATATGTTCTGCTGCAGTTCTGGGCTATCAAGGGATTTTAAAGTGAAAGCTTTTCATGAATAACACTTTAAGTAGTGAGAAACCTTTACAATTGGCTGCTGGTTCATTGACAGTTTTGCTACCTGTATATTATGTATTGAGAGAGGTTAAGAGAATGATTATGCAACGACTGGTGTGAGTAGTTTGAGGTAGAAACTCGTGTCCAGCGATGGTTTCGGTGTTGCGACTTTATACGTTAAGAGAGGTTAAAATGTTGTAATTTATGTAGTGAAAAGCCTTTTCATATGTTCTGCTGCAGTTCTGCGCCGTCAAAGGATTTTAAAGTGAAAGCTTTTCATGAAATAACACTTTAAGTAGTGAGAAACCTTTACAATTGGCAGCTGGTTCATTGACAGTTTTGCTACCTGTATATTATGTATTGAGAGAGGTTAAGGGAATGATTATGCAACGACTGGTGTGAGTAGTTTTCAGGTAGAAACTCGTGTCCAGCGATGATTTCGGTGTTGCGACTTTATACGTTAAGAGAGGTTAAAATGTAGTAATTTATGTAGTGAAAAGCCTTTTCATATGTTCTGCTGCAGTTCTGCGCTGTCAAAGGATTTTAAAGTGAAAGCTTTTCATGAATAACACTTTAAGTAGTGAGAAACCTTTACAATTGGCAGCTGGTTCATTGACATTTTTGCTACCTGTATATTATGTATTGAGAGAGGTTAAGAGAATGATTATGCAACGACTGGTGTGAGTAGTTTTCAGGTAGAAACTCGTGTCCAGCGATGGTTTCGGTGTTGCGACTTTATACGTTAAGAGAGGTTAAAATGTTGTAATTTATGTAGTGAAAAGCCTTTTCATATGTTCTGCTGCAGCTGCGTTGTCAAGGGATTTTAAAGTGAAAGCTTTTCATGAATAACACTTTAAGTAGTGAGAAACCTTTACAATTGGCAGCTGGTTCATTGACAGTTTTGCTACCTGTATATTATGTATTGAGAGAGGTTAAGGGAATGATTATGCAACGACTGGTGTGAGTAGTTTTCAGGTAGAAACTCATGTCCAGCGATGGTTTCGGTGTTGCGACTTTATACGTTAAGAGAGGATAAAATGTAGTAATTTATGTAGTGAAAAGCCTTTTCATATGTTCTGCTGCAGTTCTGCGCTGTCAATGGATTTTAAAGTGAAAGCTTTTCATGAAATAACACTTTAAGTAGTGAGAAACCTTTACAATTGGCAGCTGGTTCATTGACAGTTTTGCTACCTGTATATTATGTATTGAGAGAGGTTAAGAGAATGATTATGCAACGACTGGTGTGAGTAGTTTTCAGGTAGAAACTCATGTCCAGCGATGGTTTTGGTGTTGCGACTTTATACGTTAAGAGAGGTTAAAATGTTGTAATTTATGTAGTGAAAAGCCTTTTCATATGTTCTGCTGCAGTTCTGCGCTGTCAAAGGATTTTAAAGTGAAAGCTTTTCATGAATAACACTTTAAGTAGTGAGAAACCTTTACAATTGGCAGCTGGTTCATTGACAGTTTTGCTACCTGTATATTATGTATTGAGAGAGGTTAAGAGAATGATTATGCAACGACTGGTGTGAGTAGTTTTCAGGTAGAAACTCGTGTCCAGCGATGGTTTCGGTGTTGCGACTTTATACGTTAAGAGAGGTTAAAATGTAGTAATTTATGTAGTGAAAAGCCTTTTCATATGTTCTGCTGCAGTTCTGCGCTGTCAAAGGATTTTAAAGTGAAAGCTTTTCATGAATAACACTTTAAGTAGTGAGAAACCTTTACAATTGGCAGCTGGTTCATTGACAGTTTTGCTACCTGTATATTATGTATTGAGAGAGGTTAAGAGAATGATTATGCAACGACTGGTGTGTGTAGTTTTCAGGTAGAAACTCGTGTCCAGCGATGGTTTCGGTGTTGCGACTTTATACGTTAAGAGAGGTTAAAATGTTGTAATTTATGTAGTGAAAAGCCTTTTCATATGTTCTGCTGCAGTTCTGGGCTATCAAGGGATTTTAAAGTGAAAGCTTTTCATGAATAACACTTTAAGTAGTGAGAAACCTTTACAATTGTCAGCTGGTTCATTGACAGTTTTGCTACCTGTATATTATGTATTGAGAGAGGTTAAGAGAATGATTATGCAACGACTGGTGTGAGTAGTTTTCAGGTAGAAACTCGTGTCCAGCGATGGTTTCGGTGTTGCGACTTTATACGTTAAGAGAGGTTAAAATGTTGTAATTTATGCAGTGAAAAGCCTTTTCATATGTTCTGCTGCAGCTGCGTTGTCAAGGGATTTTAAAGTGAAAGCTTTTCATGAATAACACTTTAAGTAGTGAGAAACCTTTACAATTGGCAGCTGGTTCATTGACAGTTTTGCTACCTGTATATTATGTATTGAGAGAGGTTAAGAGAATGATTATGCAACGATTGGTGTGAGTAGTTTTCAGGTAGAAACTCGTGTCCAGCGATGGTTTCGGTGTTGCGACTTTATACGTTAAGAGAGGTTAAAATGTTGTAATTTATGTAGTGAAAAGCCTTTTCATATGTTCTGCTGCAGTTCTGCGCTGTCAAGGGATTTTAAAGTGAAAGCTTTTCATGAATAACACTTTAAGTAGTGAGAAACCTTTACAATTGTCAGCTGGTTCATTGACAGTTTTGCTACCTGTATATTATGTATTGAGAGAGGTTAAGAGAATGATTATGCCACGACTGGTGTGAGTAGTTTTCAGGTAGAAACTCATGTCCAGCGATGGTTTCGGTGTTGCGACTTTATACGTTAAGAGAGGATAAAATGTAGTAATTTATGTAGTGAAAAGCCTTTTCATATGTTCTGCTGCAGTTCTGCGCTGTCAAGGGATTTTAAAGTGAAAGCTTTTCATGAATAACACTTTAAGTAGTGAGAAACCTTTACAATTGGCAGCTGGTTCATTGACAGTTTTGCTATCTGTATGTTATGTATTGAGAGAGGTTAAGAGAATGATTATGCAACGACTGGTGTGAGTAGTTTTCAGGTAGAAACTCGTGTCCAGCGATGGTTTCGGTGTTGCGACTTTATACATTAAGAGAGGATAAAATGTTGTAATTTATGTAGTGAAAAGCCTTTTCATATGTTCTGCTGCAGTTCTTGGCTATCAAGGGATTTTAAAGTGAAAGCTTTTCATGAATAACACTTTAAGTAGTGAGAAACCTTTACAATTGGCAGCTGGTTCATTGATATTTTTGCTACCTGTATATTATGTATTGAGAGAGGTTAAGAGAATGATTATGCAACGACTGGTGTGAGTAGTTTGAGGTAGAAACTCGTGTCCAGCGATGGTTTCGGTGTTGCGACTTTATACGTTAAGAGAGGTTAAAATGTTGTAATTTATGTAGTGAAAAGCCTTTTCATATGTTCTGCTGCAGTTCTGCGCTGTCAAAGGATTTTAAAGTGAAAGCTTTTCATTAAATAACACTTTAAGTAGTGAGAAACCTTTACAATTGGCAGCTGGTTCATTGATATTTTTGCTACCTGTATATTATGTATTGAGAGAGGTTAAGAGAATGATTATGCAACGACTGGTGTGAGTAGTTTGAGGTAGAAACTCGTGTCCAGCGATGGTTTCGGTTTTGCGACTTTATACGTTAAGAGAGGTTAAAATGTAGTAATTTATGTAGTGAAAAGCCTTTTCATATGTTCTGCTGCAGTTCTGGGCTATCAAGGGATTTTAAAGTGAAAGCTTTTCATGAATAACACTTTAAGTAGTGAGAAACCTTTACAATTGTCAGCTGGTTCATTGACAGTTTTGCTACCTGCATATTATGTATTGAGAGAGGTTAAGAGAATGATTATGCAACGACTGGTGTGAGTAGTTTTCAGGTAGAAACTCGTGTCCAGCGATGGTTTCGGTGTTGCGACTTTATACGTTAAGAGAGGTTAAAATGTAGTAATTTATGTAGTGAAAAGCCTTTTCATATGTTCTGCTGCAGTTCTGGGCTATCAAGGGATTTTAAAGTGAAAGCTTTTCATGAATAACACTTTAAGTAGTGAGAAACCTTTACAATTGTCAGCTGGTTCATTGATATTTTTGCTACCTGTATATTATGTATTGAGAGAGGTTAAGAGAATGATTATGCAACGACTGGTGTGAGTAGTTTGAGGTAGAAACTCGTGTCCAGCGATGGTTTCGGTGTTGCGACTTTATACGTTAAGAGAGGTTAAAATGTTGTAATTTATGTAGTGAAAAGCCTTTTCATATGTTCTGCTGCAGTTCTGGGCTATCAAGGGATTTTAAAGTGAAAGCTTTTCATGAATAACACTTTAAGTAGTGAGAAACCTTTACAATTGTCAGCTGGTTCATTGATATTTTTGCTACCTGTATATTATGTATTGAGAGAGGTTAAGAGAATGATTATGCAACGACTGGTGTGAGTAGTTTGAGGTAGAAACTCATGTCCAGCGATGGTTTCGGTGTTGCGACTTTATACATTAAGAGAGGATAAAATGTAGTAATTTATGTAGTGAAAAGCCTTTTCATATGTTCTGCTGCAGTTCTGGGCTATCAAGGGATTTTAAAGTGAAAGCTTTTCATGAATAACACTTTAAGTAGTGAGAAACCTTTACAATTGGCTGCTGGTTCATTGACAGTTTTGCTACCTGTATATTATGTATTGAGAGAGGTTAAGAGAATGATTATGCAACGACTGGTGTGAGTAGTTTGAGGTAGAAACTCGTGTCCAGCGATGGTTTCGGTGTTGCGACTTTATACGTTAAGAGAGGTTAAAATGTTGTAATTTATGTAGTGAAAAGCCTTTTCATATGTTCTGCTGCAGTTCTGCGCCGTCAAAGGATTTTAAAGTGAAAGCTTTTCATGAAATAACACTTTAAGTAGTGAGAAACCTTTACAATTGGCAGCTGGTTCATTGACAGTTTTGCTACCTGTATATTATGTATTGAGAGAGGTTAAGGGAATGATTATGCAACGACTGGTGTGAGTAGTTTTCAGGTAGAAACTCGTGTCCAGCGATGATTTCGGTGTTGCGACTTTATACGTTAAGAGAGGTTAAAATGTAGTAATTTATGTAGTGAAAAGCCTTTTCATATGTTCTGCTGCAGTTCTGCGCTGTCAAAGGATTTTAAAGTGAAAGCTTTTCATGAATAACACTTTAAGTAGTGAGAAACCTTTACAATTGGCAGCTGGTTCATTGACATTTTTGCTACCTGTATATTATGTATTGAGAGAGGTTAAGAGAATGATTATGCAACGACTGGTGTGAGTAGTTTTCAGGTAGAAACTCGTGTCCAGCGATGGTTTCGGTGTTGCGACTTTATACGTTAAGAGAGGTTAAAATGTTGTAATTTATGTAGTGAAAAGCCTTTTCATATGTTCTGCTGCAGCTGCGTTGTCAAGGGATTTTAAAGTGAAAGCTTTTCATGAATAACACTTTAAGTAGTGAGAAACCTTTACAATTGGCAGCTGGTTCATTGACAGTTTTGCTACCTGTATATTATGTATTGAGAGAGGTTAAGGGAATGATTATGCAACGACTGGTGTGAGTAGTTTTCAGGTAGAAACTCATGTCCAGCGATGGTTTCGGTGTTGCGACTTTATACGTTAAGAGAGGATAAAATGTAGTAATTTATGTAGTGAAAAGCCTTTTCATATGTTCTGCTGCAGTTCTGCGCTGTCAATGGATTTTAAAGTGAAAGCTTTTCATGAAATAACACTTTAAGTAGTGAGAAACCTTTACAATTGGCAGCTGGTTCATTGACAGTTTTGCTACCTCTATATTATGTATTGAGAGAGGTTAAGAGAATGATTATGCAACGACTGGTGTGAGTAGTTTTCAGGTAGAAACTCATGTCCAGCGATGGTTTTGGTGTTGCGACTTTATACGTTAAGAGAGGTTAAAATGTTGTAATTTATGTAGTGAAAAGCCTTTTCATATGTTCTGCTGCAGTTCTGCGCTGTCAAAGGATTTTAAAGTGAAAGCTTTTCATGAATAACACTTTAAGTAGTGAGAAACCTTTACAATTGGCAGCTGGTTCATTGACAGTTTTGCTACCTGTATGTTATGTATTGAGAGAGGTTAAGAGAATGATTATGCAACGACTGGTGTGAGTAGTTTTCAGGTAGAAACTCGTGTCCAGCGATGGTTTCGGTGTTGCGACTTTATACGTTAAGAGAGGTTAAAATGTAGTAATTTATGTAGTGAAAAGCCTTTTCATATGTTCTGC
This sequence comes from Agrypnus murinus, assembly GCA_929113105.1. Lineage (NCBI taxonomy): Eukaryota > Metazoa > Arthropoda > Insecta > Coleoptera > Elateridae > Agrypnus > Agrypnus murinus. The sequence goes on along the minus strand of OV816029.1, from coordinate 23,359,522 downwards.
TGCAGTTCTGCGCTGTCAAAGGATTTTAAAGTGAAAGCTTTTCATGAATAACACTTTAAGTAGTGAGAAACCTTTACAATTGGCAGCTGGTTCATTGACATTTTTGCTACCTGTATATTATGTATTGAGAGAGGTTAAGAGAATGATTATGCAACGACTGGTGTGAGTAGTTTTCAGGTAGAAACTCGTGTCCAGCGATGGTTTCGGTGTTGCGACTTTATACGTTAAGAGAGGTTAAAATGTTGTAATTTATGTAGTGAAAAGCCTTTTCATATGTTCTGCTGTAGTTCTGGGCTATCAAGGGATTTTAAAGTGAAAGCTTTTCATGAATAACACTTTAAGTAGTGAGAAACCTTTACAATTGTCAGCTGGTTCATTGACAGTTTTGCTACCTGTATATTATGTATTGAGAGAGGTTAAGAGAATGATTATGCAACGACTGGTGTGAGTAGTTTTCAGGTAGAAACTCGTGTCCAGCGATGGTTTCGGTGTTGCGACTTTATACGTTAAGAGAGGTTAAAATGTTGTAATTTATGCAGTGAAAAGCCTTTTCATATGTTCTGCTGCAGCTGCGTTGTCAAGGGATTTTAAAGTGAAAGCTTTTCATGAATAACACTTTAAGTAGTGAGAAACCTTTACAATTGGCAGCTGGTTCATTGACAGTTTTGCTACCTGTATATTATGTATTGAGAGAGGTTAAGAGAATGATTATGCAACGATTGGTGTGAGTAGTTTTCAGGTAGAAACTCGTGTCCAGCGATGGTTTCGGTGTTGCGACTTTATACGTTAAGAGAGGTTAAAATGTTGTAATTTATGTAGTGAAAAGCCTTTTCATATGTTCTGCTGCAGTTCTGCGCTGTCAAGGGATTTTAAAGTGAAAGCTTTTCATGAATAACACTTTAAGTAGTGAGAAACCTTTACAATTGTCAGCTGGTTCATTGACAGTTTTGCTACCTGTATATTATGTATTGAGAGAGGTTAAGAGAATGATTATGCCACGACTGGTGTGAGTAGTTTTCAGGTAGAAACTCATGTCCAGCGATGGTTTCGGTGTTGCGACTTTATACGTTAAGAGAGGATAAAATGTAGTAATTTATGTAGTGAAAAGCCTTTTCATATGTTCTGCTGCAGTTCTGCGCTGTCAAAGGATTTTAAAGTGAAAGCTTTTCATGAATAACACTTTAAGTAGTGAGAAACCTTTACAATTGGCAGCTGGTTCATTGACAGTTTTGCTATCTGTATGTTATGTATTGAGAGAGGTTAAGAGAATGATTATGCAACGACTGGTGTGAGTAGTTTTCAGGTAGAAACTCGTGTCCAGCGATGGTTTCGGTGTTGCGACTTTATACATTAAGAGAGGTTAAAATGTTGTAATTTATGTAGTGAAAAGCCTTTTCATATGTTCTGCTGCAGTTCTTGGCTATCAAGGGATTTTAAAGTGAAAGCTTTTCATGAATAACACTTTAAGTAGTGAGAAACCTTTACAATTGGCAGCTGGTTCATTGATATTTTTGCTACCTGTATATTATGTATTGAGAGAGGTTAAGAGAATGATTATGCAACGACTGGTGTGAGTAGTTTGAGGTAGAAACTCGTGTCCAGCGATGGTTTCGGTGTTGCGACTTTATACGTTAAGAGAGGTTAAAATGTTGTAATTTATGTAGTGAAAAGCCTTTTCATATGTTCTGCTGCAGTTCTGGGCTATCAAGGGATTTTAAAGTGAAAGCTTTTCATGAATAACACTTTAACTAGTGAGAAACCTTTACAATTGGCAGCTGGTTCATTGATATTTTTGCTACCTGTATATTATGTATTGAGAGAGGTTAAGAGAATGATTATGCAACGACTGGTGTGAGTAGTTTGAGGTAGAAACTCGTGTCCAGCGATGGTTTCGGTGTTGCGACTTTATACGTTAAGAGAGGTTAAAATGTTGTAATTTATGTAGTGAAAAGCCTTTTCATATGTTCTGCTGCAGTTCTGCGCTGTCAAAGGATTTTAAAGTGAAAGCTTTTCATTAAATAACACTTTAAGTAGTGAGAAACCTTTACAATTGGCAGCTGGTTCATTGATATTTTTGCTACCTGTATATTATGTATTGAGAGAGGTTAAGAGAATGATTATGCAACGACTGGTGTGAGTAGTTTGAGGTAGAAACTCGTGTCCAGCGATGGTTTCGGTTTTGCGACTTTATACGTTAAGAGAGGTTAAAATGTAGTAATTTATGTAGTGAAAAGCCTTTTCATATGTTCTGCTGCAGTTCTGGGCTATCAAGGGATTTTAAAGTGAAAGCTTTTCATGAATAACACTTTAAGTAGTGAGAAACCTTTACAATTGTCAGCTGGTTCATTGACAGTTTTGCTACCTGCATATTATGTATTGAGAGAGGTTAAGAGAATGATTATGCAACGACTGGTGTGAGTAGTTTTCAGGTAGAAACTCGTGTCCAGCGATGGTTTCGGTGTTGCGACTTTATACGTTAAGAGAGGTTAAAATGTAGTAATTTATGTAGTGAAAAGCCTTTTCATATGTTCTGCTGCAGTTCTGGGCTATCAAGGGATTTTAAAGTGAAAGCTTTTCATGAATAACACTTTAAGTAGTGAGAAACCTTTACAATTGGCAGCTGGTTCATTGATATTTTTGCTACCTGTATATTATGTATTGAGAGAGGTTAAGAGAATGATTATGCAACGACTGGTGTGAGTAGTTTGAGGTAGAAACTCGTGTCCAGCGATGGTTTCGGTGTTGCGACTTTATACGTTAAGAGAGGTTAAAATGTTGTAATTTATGTAGTGAAAAGCCTTTTCATATGTTCTGCTGCAGTTCTGCGCTGTCAAAGGATTTTAAAGTGAAAGCTTTTCATTAAATAACACTTTAAGTAGTGAGAAACCTTTACAATTGGCAGCTGGTTCATTGATATTTTTGCTACCTGTATATTATGTATTGAGAGAGGTTAAGAGAATGATTATGCAACGACTGGTGTGAGTAGTTTGAGGTAGAAACTCGTGTCCAGCGATGGTTTCGGTTTTGCGACTTTATACGTTAAGAGAGGTTAAAATGTAGTAATTTATGTAGTGAAAAGCCTTTTCATATGTTCTGCTGCAGTTCTGGGCTATCAAGGGATTTTAAAGTGAAAGCTTTTCATGAATAACACTTTAAGTAGTGAGAAACCTTTACAATTGTCAGCTGGTTCATTGACAGTTTTGCTACCTGCATATTATGTATTGAGAGAGGTTAAGAGAATGATTATGCAACGACTGGTGTGAGTAGTTTTCAGGTAGAAACTCGTGTCCAGCGATGGTTTCGGTGTTGCGACTTTATACGTTAAGAGAGGTTAAAATGTAGTAATTTATGTAGTGAAAAGCCTTTTCATATGTTCTGCTGCAGTTCTGGGCTATCAAGGGATTTTAAAGTGAAAGCTTTTCATGAATAACACTTTAAGTAGTGAGAAACCTTTACAATTGGCAGCTGGTTCATTGATATTTTTGCTACCTGTATATTATGTATTGAGAGAGGTTAAGAGAATGATTATGCAACGACTGGTGTGAGTAGTTTGAGGTAGAAACTCGTGTCCAGCGATGGTTTCGGTGTTGCGACTTTATACGTTAAGAGAGGTTAAAATGTTGTAATTTATGTAGTGAAAAGCCTTTTCATATGTTCTGCTGCAGTTCTGGGCTATCAAGGGATTTTAAAGTGAAAGCTTTTCATGAATAACACTTTAAGTAGTGAGAAACCTTTACAATTGTCAGCTGGTTCATTGACAGTTTTGCTACCTGTATATTATGTATTGAGAGAGGTTAAGAGAATGATTATGCAACGACTGGTGTGAGTAGTTTTCAGGTAGAAACTCATGTCCAGCGATGGTTTCGGTGTTGCGACTTTATACATTAAGAGAGGATAAAATGTAGTAATTTATGTAGTGAAAAGCCTTTTCATATGTTCTGCTGCAGTTCTGGGCTATCAAGGGATTTTAAAGTGAAAGCTTTTCATGAATAACACTTTAAGTAGTGAGAAACCTTTACAATTGGCTGCTGGTTCATTGACAGTTTTGCTACCTGTATATTATGTATTGAGAGAGGTTAAGAGAATGATTATGCAACGACTGGTGTGAGTAGTTTGAGGTAGAAACTCGTGTCCAGCGATGGTTTCGGTGTTGCGACTTTATACGTTAAGAGAGGTTAAAATGTTGTAATTTATGTAGTGAAAAGCCTTTTCATATGTTCTGCTGCAGTTCTGCGCCGTCAAAGGATTTTAAAGTGAAAGCTTTTCATGAAATAACACTTTAAGTAGTGAGAAACCTTTACAATTGGCAGCTGGTTCATTGATATTTTTGCTACCTGTATATTATGTATTGAGAGAGGTTAAGAGAATGATTATGCAACGACTGGTGTGAGTAGTTTGAGGTAGAAACTCGTGTCCAGCGATGGTTTCGGTGTTGCGACTTTATACGTTAAGAGAGGTTAAAATGTTGTAATTTATGTAGTGAAAAGCCTTTTCATATGTTCTGCTGCAGTTCTGCGCTGTCAAAGGATTTTAAAGTGAAAGCTTTTCATGAAATAACACTTTAAGTAGTGAGAAACCTTTACAATTGGCAGCTGGTTCATTGACAGTTTTGCTACCTGTATATTATGTATTGAGAGAGGTTAAGAGAATGATTATGCAACGACTGGTGTGAGTAGTTTTCAGGTAGAAACTCGTGTCCAGCGATGGTTTCGGTGTTGCGACTTTATACGTTAGGAGAGGTTAAAATGTTGTAATTTATGTAGTGAAAAGCCTTTTCATATGTTCTGCTGCAGCTGCGTTGTCAAGGGATTTTAAAGTGAAAGCTTTTCATGAATAACACTTTAAGTAGTGAGAAACCTTTACAATTGGCAGCTGGTTCATTGACAGTTTTGCTACCTGTATATTATGTATTGAGAGAGGTTAAGGGAATGATTATGCAACGACTGGTGTGAGTAGTTTTCAGGTAGAAACTCGTGTCCAGCGATGGTTTCGGTGTTGCGACTTTATACGTTAAGAGAGGTTAAAATGTAGTAATTTATGTAGTGAAAAGCCTTTTCATATGTTCTGCTGCAGTTCTGCGCTGTCAAGGGATTTTAAAGTTAAAGCTTTTCATGAATAACACTTTAAGTAGTGAGAAACCTTTACAATTGGCAGCTGGGTCATTGACAGTTTTGCTACCTGTATATTATGTATTGAGAGAGGTTAAGAGAATGATTATGCAACGACTGGTGTGAGTAGTTTTCAGGTAGAAACTCATGTCCAGCGATGGTTTCGGTGTTGCGACTTTATACGTTAAGAGAGGATAAAATGTAGTAATTTATGTAGTGAAAAGCCTTTTCATATGTTCTGCTGCAGTTCTGCGCTGTCAATGGATTTTAAAGTGAAAGCTTTTCATGAAATAACACTTTAAGTAGTGAGAAACCTTTACAATTGGCAGCTGGTTCATTGACAGTTTTGCTACCTCTATATTATGTATTGAGAGAGGTTAAGAGAATGATTATGCAACGACTGGTGTGAGTAGTTTTCAGGTAGAAACTCGTGTCCAGCGATGGTTTCGGTGTTGCGACTTTATACGTTAAGAGAGGTTAAAATGTTGTAATTTATGTAGTGAAAAGCCTTTTCATATGTTCTGCTGCAGTTCTGCGCTGTCAAAGGATTTTAAAGTGAAAGCTTTTCATGAATAACACTTTAAGTAGTGAGAAACCTTTACAATTGGCAGCTGGTTCATTGACAGTTTTGCTACCTGTATGTTATGTATTGAGAGAGGTTAAGAGAATGATTATGCAACGACTGGTGTGAGTAGTTTTCAGGTAGAAACTCGTGTCCAGCGATGGTTTCGGTGTTGCGACTTTATACGTTAAGAGAGGTTAAAATGTAGTAATTTATGTAGTGAAAAGCCTTTTCATATGTTCTGCTGCAGTTCTGGGCTATCAAGGGATTTTAAAGTGAAAGCTTTTCATGAATAACACTTTAAGTAGTGAGAAACCTTTACAATTGTCAGCTGGTTCATTGACAGTTTTGCTACCTGTATATTATGTATTGAGAGAGGTTAAGAGAATGATTATGCAACGACTGGTGTGAGTAGTTTTCAGGTAGAAACTCGTGTCCAGCGATGGTTTCGGTGTTGCGACTTTATACGTTAAGAGAGGTTAAAATGTTGTAATTTATGCAGTGAAAAGCCTTTTCATATGTTCTGCTGCAGCTGCGTTGTCAAGGGATTTTAAAGTGAAAGCTTTTCATGAATAACACTTTAAGTAGTGAGAAACCTTTACAATTGGCAGCTGGTTCATTGACAGTTTTGCTACCTGTATATTATGTATTGAGAGAGGTTAAGAGAATGATTATGCAACGATTGGTGTGAGTAGTTTTCAGGTAGAAACTCGTGTCCAGCGATGGTTTCGGTGTTGCGACTTTATACGTTAAGAGAGGTTAAAATGTTGTAATTTATGTAGTGAAAAGCCTTTTCATATGTTCTGCTGCAGCTGCGTTGTCAAGGGATTTTAAAGTGAAAGCTTTTCATGAATAACACTTTAAGTAGTGAGAAACCTTTACAATTGGCAGCTGGTTCATTGACAGTTTTGCTACCTGTATGTTATGTATTGAGAGAGGTTAAGAGAATGATTATGCAACGACTGGTGTGAGTAGTTTTCAGGTAGAAACTCGTGTCCAGCGATGGTTTCGGTGTTGCGACTTTATACGTTAAGAGAGGTTAAAATGTTGTAATTTATGCAGTGAAAAGCCTTTTCATATGTTCTGCTGCAGCTGCGTTGTCAAGGGATTTTAAAGTGAAAGCTTTTCATGAATAACACTTTAAGTAGTGAGAAACCTTTACAATTGGCAGCTGGTTCATTGACAGTTTTGCTACCTGTATATTATGTATTGAGAGAGGTTAAGAGAATGATTATGCAACGATTGGTGTGAGTAGTTTTCAGGTAGAAACTCGTGTCCAGCGATGGTTTCGGTGTTGCGACTTTATACGTTAAGAGAGGTTAAAATGTTGTAATTTATGTAGTGAAAAGCCTTTTCATAGGTTCTGCTGCAGTTCTGCGCTGTCAAGGGATTTTAAAGTTAAAGCTTTTCATGAATAACACTTTAAGTAGTGAGAAACCTTTACAATTGGCAGCTGGTTCATTGACAGTTTTGCTACCTGTATATTATGTATTGAGAGAGGTTAAGAGAATGATTATGCAACGACTGGTGTGAGTAGTTTTCAGGTAGAAACTCGTGTCCAGCGATGGTTTCGGTGTTGCGACTTTATACGTTAAGAGAGGTTAAAATGTTGTAATTTATGTAGTGAAAAGCCTTTTCATATGTTCTGCTGCAGCTGCGTTGTCAAGGGATTTTAAAGTGAAAGCTTTTCATGAATAACACTTTAAGTAGTGAGAAACCTTTACAATTGTCAGCTGGTTCATTGACAGTTTTGCTACCTGTATATTATGTATTGAGAGAGGTTAAGGGAATGATTATGCAACGACTGGTGTGAGTAGTTTTCAGGTAGAAACTCGTGTCCAGCGATGGTTTCGGTGTTGCGACTTTATACGTTAAGAGAGGTTAAAATGTAGTAATTTATGTAGTGAAAAGCCTTTTCATATGTTCTGCTGCAGTTCTGCGCTGTCAAGGGATTTTAAAGTTAAAGCTTTTCATGAATAACACTTTAAGTAGTGAGAAACCTTTACAATTGGCAGCTGGGTCATTGACAGTTTTGCTACCTGTATATTATGTATTGAGAGAGGTTAAGAGAATGATTATGCAACGACTGGTGTGAGTAGTTTTCAGGTAGAAACTCGTGTCCAGCGATGGTTTCGGTGTTGCGACTTTATACGTTAAGAGAGGTTAAAATGTTGTAATTTATGTAGTGAAAAGCCTTTTCATATGTTCTGCTGCAGTTCTGCGCTGTCAAGGGATTTTAAAGTGAAAGCTTTTCATGAATAACACTTTAAGTAGTGAGAAACCTTTACAATTGTCAGCTGGTTCATTGACAGTTTTGCTACCTGTATATTATGTATTGAGAGAGGTTAAGAGAATGATTATGCAACGACTGGTGTGAGTAGTTTTCAGGTAGAAACTCATGTCCAGCGATGGTTTCGGTGTTGCGACTTTATACGTTAAGAGAGGATAAAATGTAGTAATTTATGTAGTGAAAAGCCTTTTCATATGTTCTGCTGCAGTTCTGCGCTGTCAATGGATTTTAAAGTGAAAGCTTTTCATGAAATAACACTTTAAGTAGTGAGAAACCTTTACAATTGGCAGCTGGTTCATTGACAGTTTTGCTACCTCTATATTATGTATTGAGAGAGGTTAAGAGAATGATTATGCAACGACTGGTGTGAGTAGTTTTCAGGTAGAAACTCATGTCCAGCGATGGTTTTGGTGTTGCGACTTTATACGTTAAGAGAGGTTAAAATGTTGTAATTTATGTAGTGAAAAGCCTTTTCATATGTTCTGCTGCAGTTCTGCGCTGTCAAAGGATTTTAAAGTGAAAGCTTTTCATGAATAACACTTTAAGTAGTGAGAAACCTTTACAATTGGCAGCTGGTTCATTGACAGTTTTGCTACCTGTATGTTATGTATTGAGAGAGGTTAAGAGAATGATTATGCAACGACTGGTGTGAGTAGTTTTCAGGTAGAAACTCGTGTCCAGCGATGGTTTCGGTGTTGCGACTTTATACGTTAAGAGAGGTTAAAATGTAGTAATTTATGTAGTGAAAAGCCTTTTCATATGTTCTGCTGCAGTTCTGCGCTGTCAAATGATTTTAAAGTGAAAGCTTTTCATGAATAACACTTTAAGTAGTGAGAAACCTTTACAATTGGCAGCTGGTTCATTGACATTTTTGCTACCTGTATATTATGTATTGAGAGAGGTTAAGAGAATGATTATGCAACGACTGGTGTGAGTAGTTTTCAGGTAGAAACTCGTGTCCAGCGATGGTTTCGGTGTTGCGACTTTATACGTTAAGAGAGGTTAAAATGTTGTAATTTATGTAGTGAAAAGCCTTTTCATATGTTCTGCTGCAGTTCTGGGCTATCAAGGGATTTTAAAGTGAAAGCTTTTCATGAATAACACTTTAAGTAGTGAGAAACCTTTACAATTGTCAGCTGGTTCATTGACAGTTTTGCTACCTGTATATTATGTATTGAGAGAGGTTAAGAGAATGATTATGCAACGACTGGTGTGAGTAGTTTTCAGGTAGAAACTCGTGTCCAGCGATGGTTTCGGTGTTGCGACTTTATACGTTAAGAGAGGTTAAAATGTTGTAATTTATGTAGTGAAAAGCCTTTTCATATGTTCTGCTGCAGCTGCGTTGTCAAGGGATTTTAAAGTGAAAGCTTTTCATGAATAACACTTTAAGTAGTGAGAAACCTTTACAATTGGCAGCTGGTTCATTGACAGTTTTGCTACCTGTATATTATGTATTGAGAGAGGTTAAGAGAATGATTATGCAACGATTGGTGTGAGTAGTTTTCAGGTAGAAACTCGTGTCCAGCGATGGTTTCGGTGTTGCGACTTTATACGTTAAGAGAGGTTAAAATGTTGTAATTTATGTAGTGAAAAGCCTTTTCATAGGTTCTGCTGCAGTTCTGCGCTGTCAAGGGATTTTAAAGTTAAAGCTTTTCATGAATAACACTTTAAGTAGTGAGAAACCTTTACAATTGGCAGCTGGTTCATTGACAGTTTTGCTACCTGTATATTATGTATTGAGAGAGGTTAAGAGAATGATTATGCAACGACTGGTGTGAGTAGTTTTCAGGTAGAAACTCGTGTCCAGCGATGGTTTCGGTGTTGCGACTTTATACGTTAAGAGAGGTTAAAATGTTGTAATTTATGTAGTGAAAAGCCTTTTCATATGTTCTGCTGCAGTTCTGCGCTGTCAAGGGATTTTAAAGTGAAAGCTTTTCATGAATAACACTTTAAGTAGTGAGAAACCTTTACAATTGGCAGCTGGTTCATTGACATTTTTGCTACCTGTATATTATGTATTGAGAGAGGTTAAGAGAATGATTATGCAACGACTGGTGTGAGTAGTTTTCAGGTAGAAACTCGTGTCCAGCGATGGTCTCGGTGTTGGGACTTTATACGTTAAGAGAGGTTAAAATGTTGTAATTTATGTAGTGAAAAGCCTTTTCATATGTTCTGCTGCAGCTGCGTTGTCAAGGGATTTTAAAGTGAAAGCTTTTCATGAATAACACTTTAAGTAGTTAGAAACCTTTACAATTGTCAGCTGGTTCATTGACAGTTTTGCTACCTGTATATTATGTATTGAGAGAGGTTAAGAGAATGATTATGCAACGACTGGTGTGAGTAGTTTTCAGGTAGAAACTCGTGTCCAGCGATGGTTTCGGTGTTGCGACTTTATACGTTAAGAGAGGTTATAATGTTGTAATTTATGTAGTGAAAAGCCTTTTCATATGTTCTGCTGCAGTTCTGCGCTGTCAAGGGATTTTAAAGTGAAAGCTTTTCATGAATAACACTTTAAGTAGTGAGAAACCTTTACAATTGTCAGCTGGTTCATTGATATTTTTGCTACCTGTATATTATGTATTGAGAGAGGTTAAGAGAATGATTATGCAACGACTGGTGTGAGTAGTTTGAGGTAGAAACTCGTGTCCAGCGATGGTTTCGGTGTTGCGACTTTATACGTTAAGAGAGGTTAAAATGTAGTAATTTATGTAGTGAAAAGCCTTTTCATATGTTCTGCTGCAGTTCTGCGCTGTCAAGGGATTTTAAAGTGAAAGCTTTTCATGAATAACACTTTAAGTAGTGAGAAACCTTTACAATTGGCAGCTGGTTCATTGACAGTTTTGCTACCTGTGTATTATGTATCGAGAGAGGTTAAGAGAATGATTATGCAACGACTGGTGTGAGTAGTTTTCAGGTAGAAACTCGTGTCCAGCGATGGTTTCGGTGTTGCGACTTTATACGTTAAGAGAGGTAAAAATGTAGTAATTTATGTAGTGAAAAGCCTTTTCATATGTTCTGCTGCAGTTCTGGGCTATCAAGGGATTTTAAAGTGAAAGCTTTTCATGAATAACACTTTAAGTAGTGAGAAACCTTTACAATTGGCTGCTGGTTCATTGACAGTTTTGCTACCTGTATATTATGTATTGAGAGAGGTTAAGAGAATGATTATGCAACGACTGGTGTGAGTAGTTTTCAGGTAGAAACTCGTGTCCAGCGATGGTTTCGGTGTTGCGACTTTATACGTTAAGAGAGGTTAAAATGTTGTAATTTATGTAGTGAAAAGCCTTTTCATATGTTCTGCTGCAGTTCTGCGCTGTCAAGGGATTTTAAAGTGAAAGCTTTTCATGAATAACACTTTAAGTAGTGAGAAACCTTTACAATTGGCAGCTGGTTCATTGACATTTTTGCTACGTGTATATTATGTATTGAGAGAGGTTAAGAGAATGATTATGCAACGACTGGTGTGAGTAGTTTTCAGGTAGAAACTCGTGTCCAGCGATGGTTTCGGTGTTGCGAATTTATACGTTAAGAGAGGTTAAAATGTTGTAATTTATGTAGTGAAAAGCCTTTTCATATGTTCTGCTGCAGCTGCGTTGTCAAGGGATTTTAAAGTGAAAGCTTTTCATGAATAACACTTTAAGTAGTGAGAAACCTTTACAATTGGCAGCTGGTTCATTGACAGTTTTGCTACCTGTATATTATGTATTGAGAGAGGTTAAGAGAATGATTATGCAACGACTGGTGTGAGTAGTTTTCAGGTAGAAACTCGTGTCCAGCGATGGTTTCGGTGTTGCGACTTTATACGTTAAGAGAGGTTAAAATGTTGTAATTTATGTAGTGAAAAGCCTTTTCATATGTTCTGCTGCAGTTCTGCGCTGTCAAGGGATTTTAAAGTGAAAGCTTTTCATGAATAACACTTTAAGTAGTGAGAAACCTTTACAATTGGCAGCTGGTTCATTGACAGTTTTGCTACCTGTATATTATGTATTGAGAGAGGTTAAGAGAATGATTATGCAACGACTGGTGTGAGTAGTTTTCAGGTAGAAACTCGTGTCCAGCGATGGTTTCGGTGTTGCGAATTTATACGTTAAGAGAGGTTAAAATGTTGTAATTTATGTAGTGAAAAGCCTTTTCATATGTTCTGCTGCAGTTCTGCGCTGTCAAGGGATTTTAAAGGGAAAGCTTTTCATGAATAACACTTTAAGTAGTGAGAAACCTTTACAATTGGCAGCTGGTTCATTGACAGTTTTGCTACCTGTATATTATGTATTGAGAGAGGTTAAGAGAATGATTATGCAACGACTGGTGTGAGTAGTTTTCAGGTAGAAACTCGTGTCCAGCGATGGTTTCGGTGTTGCGACTTTATACGTTAAGAGAGGTTAAAATGTTGTAATTTATGTAGTGAAAAGCCTTTTCATATGTTCTGCTGCAGTTCTGCGCTGTCAAAGGATTTTAAAGTGAAAGCTTTTCATGAATAACACTTTAAGTAGTGAGAAACCTTTACAATTGGCAGCTGGTTCATTGACAGTTTTGCTACCTGTATATTATGTATTGAGAGAGGTTAAGAGAATGATTATGCAACGACTGGTGTGAGTAGTTTTCAGGTAGAAACTCGTGTCCAGCGATGGTTTCGGTGTTGCGAATTTATACGTTAAGAGAGGTTAAAATGTTGTAATTTATGTAGTGAAAAGCCTTTTCATATGTTCTGCTGCAGTTCTGCGCTGTCAAAGGATTTTAAAGGGAAAGCTTTTCATGAATAACACTTTAAGTAGTGAGAAACCTTTACAATTGGCAGCTGGTTCATTGACAGTTTTGCTACCTGTATATTATGTATTGAGAGAGGTTAAGAGAATGATTATGCAACGACTGGTGTGAGTAGTTTTCAGGTAGAAACTCGTGTCCAGCGATGGTTTCGGTGTTGCGAATTTATACGTTAAGAGAGGTTAAAATGTTGTAATTTATGTAGTGAAAAGCCTTTTCATATGTTCTGCTGCAGTTCTGCGCTGTCAAAGGATTTTAAAGTGAAAGCTTTTCATGAATAACACTTTAAGTAGTGAGAAACCTTTACAATTGGCAGCTGGTTCATTGACAGTTTTGCTACCTGTATATTATGTATTGAGAGAGGTTAAGAGAATGATTATGCAACGACTGGTGTGAGTAGTTTTCAGGTAGAAACTCGTGTCCAGCGATGGTTTCGGTGTTGCGACTTTATACGTTAAGAGAGGTTAAAATGTTGTAATTTATGTAGTGAAAAGCCTTTTCATATGTTCTGCTGCAGTTCTGCGCTGTCAAAGGATTTTAAAGGGAAAGCTTTTCATGAATAACACTTTAAGTAGTGAGAAACCTTTACAATTGGCAGCTGGTTCATTGACAGTTTTGCTACCTGTATATTATGTATTGAGAGAGGTTAAGAGAATGATTATGCAACGACTGGTGTGAGTAGTTTTCAGGTAGAAACTCGTGTCCAGCGATGGTTTCGGTGTTGCGACTTTATACGTTAAGAGAGGTTAAAATGTTGTATTATGTAGTGAAAAGCCTTTTCATATGTTCTGCTGCAGTTCTGCGCTGTCAAAGGATTTTAAAGTGAAAGCTTTTCATGAATAACACTTTAAGTAGTGAGAAACCTTTACAATTGGCAGCTGGTTCATTGATATTTTTGCTACCTGTATATTATGTATTGAGAGAGGTTAAGAGAATGATTATGCAACGACTGGTGTGAGTAGTTTGAGGTAGAAACTCGTGTCCAGCGATGGTTTCGGTGTTGCGACTTTATACGTTAAGAGAGGTTAAAATGTAGTAATTTATGTAGTGAAAAGCCTTTTCATATGTTCTGCTGCAGTTCTGCGCTGTCAAGGGATTTTAAAGTGAAAGCTTTTCATGAATAACACTTTAAGTAGTGAGAAACCTTTACAATTGGCAGCTGGTTCATTGACATTTTTGCTACCTGTATATTATGTATTGAGAGAGGTTAAGAGAATGATTATGCAACGACTGGTGTGAGTAGTTTTCAGGTAGAAACTCGTGTCCAGCGATGGTTTCGGTGTTGCGACTTTATACGTTAAGAGAGGTTAAAATGTAGTAATTTATGTAGTGAAAAGCCTTTTCATATGTTCTGCTGCAGTTCTGGGCTATCAAGGGATTTTAAAGTGAAAGCTTTTCATGAATAACACTTTAAGTAGTGAGAAACCTTTACAATTGGCTGCTGGTTCATTGACAGTTTTGCTACCTGTATATTATGTATTGAGAGAGGTTAAGAGAATGATTATGCAACGACTGGTGTGAGTAGTTTTCAGGTAGAAACTCGTGTCCAGCGATGGTTTCGGTGTTGCGACTTTATACGTTAAGAGAGGCTAAAATGTTGTAATTTATGTAGTGAAAAGCCTTTTCATATGTTCTGCTGCAGTTCTGGGCTATCAAGGGATTTTAAAGTGAAAGCTTTTCATGAATAACACTTTAAGTAGTGAGAAACCTTTACAATTGGCAGCTGGTTCATTGACATTTTTGCTACCTGTATATTATGTATTGAGAGAGGTTAAGAGAATGATTATGCAACGACTGGTGTGAGTAGTTTTCAGGTAGAAACTCGTGTCCAGCGATGGTTTCGGTGTTGCGACTTTATACGTTAAGAGAGGTTAAAATGTAGTAATTTATGTAGTGAAAAGCCTTTTCATATGTTCTGCTGCAGTTCTGGGCTATCAAGGGATTTTAAAGTGAAAGCTTTTCATGAATAACACTTTAAGTAGTGAGAAACCTTTACAATTGGCTGCTGGTTCATTGACAGTTTTGCTACCTGTATATTATGTATTGAGAGAGGTTAAGAGAATGATTATGCAACGACTGGTGTGAGTAGTTTTCAGGTAGAAACTCGTGTCCAGCGATGGTTTCGGTGTTGCGACTTTATACGTTAAGAGAGGTTAAAATGTTGTAATTTATGTAGTGAAAAGCCTTTTCATATGTTCTGCTGCAGTTCTGGGCTATCAAGGGATTTTAAAGTGAAAGCTTTTCATGAATAACACTTTAAGTAGTGAGAAACCTTTACAATTGGCAGCTGGTTCATTGACATTTTTGCTACCTGTATATTATGTATTGAGAGAGGTTAAGAGAATGATTATGCAACGACTGGTGTGAGTAGTTTTCAGGTAGAAACTCGTGTCCAGCGATGGTTTCGGTGTTGCGACTTTATACGTTAAGAGAGGTTAAAATGTAGTAATTTATGTAGTGAAAAGCCTTTTCATATGTTCTGCTGCAGTTCTGGGCTATCAAGGGATTTTAAAGTGAAAGCTTTTCATGAATAACACTTTAAGTAGTGAGAAACCTTTACAATTGTCAGCTGGTTCATTGACAGTTTTGCTACCTGTATATTATGTATTGAGAGAGGTTAAGAGAATGATTATGCAACGACTGGTGTGAGTAGTTTTCAGGTAGAAACTCGTGTCCAGCGATGGTTTCGGTGTTGCGACTTTATACGTTAAGAGAGGTTAAAATGTTGTAATTTATGTAGTGAAAAGCCTTTTCATATGTTCTGCTGCAGTTCTGCGCTGTCAAGGGATTTTAAAGTGAAAGCTTTTCATGAATAACACTTTAAGTAGTGAGAAACCTTTACAATTGTCAGCTGGTTCATTGATATTTTTGCTACCTGTATATTATGTATTGAGAGAGGTTAAGAGAATGATTATGCAACGACTGGTGTGAGTAGTTTGAGGTAGAAACTCGTGTCCAGCGATGGTTTCGGTGTTGCGACTTTATACGTTAAGAGAGGTTAAAATGTAGTAATTTATGTAGTGAAAAGCCTTTTCATATGTTCTGCTGCAGTTCTGCGCTGTCAAGGGATTTTAAAGTGAAAGCTTTTCATGAATAACACTTTAAGTAGTGAGAAACCTTTACAATTGGCAGCTGGTTCATTAACAGTTTTGCTACCTGTGTATTATGTATCGAGATAGGTTAAGAGAATGATTATGCTACGACTGGTGTGAGTAGTTTTCAGGTAGAAACTCGTGTCCAGCGATGGTTTCGGTGTTGCGACTTTATACGTTAAGAGAGGTTAAAATGTAGTAATTTATGTAGTGAAAAGCCTTTTCATATGTTCTGCTGCAGTTCTGGGCTATCAAGGGATTTTAAAGTGAAAGCTTTTCATGAATAACACTTTAAGTAGTGAGAAACCTTTACAATTGGCTGCTGGTTCATTGACAGTTTTGCTACCTGTATATTATGTATTGAGAGAGGTTAAGAGAATGATTATGCAACGACTGGTGTGAGTAGTTTTCAGGTAGAAACTCGTGTCCAGCGATGGTTTCGGTGTTGCGACTTTATACGTTAAGAGAGGTTAAAATGTTGTAATTTATGTAGTGAAAAGCCTTTTCATATGTTCTGCTGCAGTTCTGCGCTGTCAAGGGATTTTAAAGTGAAAGCTTTTCATGAATAACACTTTAAGTAGTGAGAAACCTTTACAATTGGCAGCTGGTTCATTGACAGTTTTGCTACCTGTATATTATGTATTGAGAGAGGTTAAGAGAATGATTATGCAACGACTGGTGTGAGTAGTTTTCAGGTAGAAACTCGTGTCCAGCGATGGTTTCGGTGTTGCGACTTTATACGTTAAGAGAGGTTAAATTGTTGTAATTTATGTAGTGAAAAGCCTTTTCATATGTTCTGCTGCAGTTCTGGGCTATCAAGGGATTTTAAAGTGAAAGCTTTTCATGAATAACACTTTAAGTAGTGAGAAACCTTTACAATTGGCAGCTGGTTCATTGACATTTTTGCTACGTGTATATTATGTATTGAGAGAGGTTAAGAGAATGATTATGCAACGACTGGTGTGAGTAGTTTTCAGGTAGAAACTCGTGTCCAGCGATGGTTTCGGTGTTGCGAATTTATACGTTAAGAGAGGTTAAAATGTTGTAATTTATGTAGTGAAAAGCCTTTTCATATGTTCTGCTGCAGCTGCGTTGTCAAGGGATTTTAAAGTGAAAGCTTTTCATGAATAACACTTTAAGTAGTGAGAAACCTTTACAATTGGCAGCTGGTTCATTGACAGTTTTGCTACCTGTATATTATGTATTGAGAGAGGTTAAGAGAATGATTATGCAACGACTGGTGTGAGTAGTTTTCAGGTAGAAACTCGTGTCCAGCGATGGTTTCGGTGTTGCGACTTTATACGTTAAGAGAGGTTAAAATGTTGTAATTTATGTAGTGAAAAGCCTTTTCATATGTTCTGCTGCAGTTCTGCGCTGTCAAGGGATTTTAAAGTGAAAGCTTTTCATGAATAACACTTTAAGTAGTGAGAAACCTTTACAATTGGCAGCTGGTTCATTGACAGTTTTGCTACCTGTATATTATGTATTGAGAGAGGTTAAGAGAATGATTATGCAACGACTGGTGTGAGTAGTTTTCAGGTAGAAACTCGTGTCCAGCGATGGTTTCGGTGTTGCGAATTTATACGTTAAGAGAGGTTAAAATGTTGTAATTTATGTAGTGAAAAGCCTTTTCATATGTTCTGCTGCAGTTCTGCGCTGTCAAAGGATTTTAAAGGGAAAGCTTTTCATGAATAACACTTTAAGTAGTGAGAAACCTTTACAATTGGCAGCTGGTTCATTGACAGTTTTGCTACCTGTATATTATGTATTGAGAGAGGTTAAGAGAATGATTATGCAACGACTGGTGTGAGTAGTTTTCAGGTAGAAACTCGTGTCCAGCGATGGTTTCGGTGTTGCGACTTTATACGTTAAGAGAGGTTAAAATGTTGTATTATGTAGTGAAAAGCCTTTTCATATGTTCTGCTGCAGTTCTGCGCTGTCAAAGGATTTTAAAGTGAAAGCTTTTCATGAATAACACTTTAAGTAGTGAGAAACCTTTACAATTGGCAGCTGGTTCATTGATATCTTTGCTACCTGTATATTATGTATTGAGAGAGGTTAAGAGAATGATTATGCAACGACTGGTGTGAGTAGTTTGAGGTAGAAACTCGTGTCCAGCGATGGTTTCGGTGTTGCGACTTTATACGTTAAGAGAGGTTAAAATGTAGTAATTTATGTAGTGAAAAGCCTTTTCATATGTTCTGCTGCAGTTCTGCGCTGTCAAGGGATTTTAAAGTGAAAGCTTTTCATGAATAACACTTTAAGTAGTGAGAAACCTTTGCAATTGGCTGCTGGTTCATTGACAGTTTTGCTACCTGTGTATTATGTATCGAGAGAGGTTAAGAGAATGATTATGCAACGACTGGTGTGAGTAGTTTTCAGGTAGAAACTCGTGTCCAGCGATGGTTTCGGTGTTGCGACTTTATACGTTAAGAGAGGTTAAAATGTAGTAATTTATGTAGTGAAAAGCCTTTTCATATGTTCTGCTGCAGTTCTGGGCTATCAAGGGATTTTAAAGTGAAAGCTTTTCATGAATAACACTTTAAGTAGTGAGAAACCTTTACAATTGGCTGCTGGTTCATTGACAGTTTTGCTACCTGTATATTATGTATTGAGAGAGGTTAAGAGAATGATTATGCAACGACTGGTGTGAGTAGTTTTCAGGTAGAAACTCGTGTCCAGCGATGGTTTCGGTGTTGCGACTTTATACGTTAAGAGAGGTTAAAATGTTGTAATTTATGTAGTGAAAAGCCTTTTCATATGTTCTGCTGCAGTTCTGCGCTGTCAAGGGATTTTAAAGTGAAAGCTTTTCATGAATAACACTTTAAGTAGTGAGAAACCTTTACAATTGGCAGCTGGTTCATTGACAGTTTTGCTACCTGTATATTATGTATTGAGAGAGGTTAAGAGAATGATTATGCAACGACTGGTGTGAGTAGTTTTCAGGTAGAAACTCGTGTCCAGCGATGGTTTCGGTGTTGCGACTTTATACGTTAAGAGAGGTTAAATTGTTGTAATTTATGTAGTGAAAAGCCTTTTCATATGTTCTGCTGCAGTTCTGGGCTATCAAGGGATTTTAAAGTGAAAGCTTTTCATGAATAACACTTTAAGTAGTGAGAAACCTTTACAATTGGCAGCTGGTTCATTGACATTTTTGCTACGTGTATATTATGTATTGAGAGAGGTTAAGAGAATGATTATGCAACGACTGGTGTGAGTAGTTTTCAGGTAGAAACTCGTGTCCAGCGATGGTTTCGGTGTTGCGAATTTATACGTTAAGAGAGGTTAAAATGTTGTAATTTATGTAGTGAAAAGCCTTTTCATATGTTCTGCTGCAGCTGCGTTGTCAAGGGATTTTAAAGTGAAAGCTTTTCATGAATAACACTTTAAGTAGTGAGAAACCTTTACAATTGGCAGCTGGTTCATTGACAGTTTTGCTACCTGTATATTATGTATTGAGAGAGGTTAAGAGAATGATTATGCAACGACTGGTGTGAGTAGTTTTCAGGTAGAAACTCGTGTCCAGCGATGGTTTCGGTGTTGCGACTTTATACGTTAAGAGAGGTTAAAATGTTGTAATTTATGTAGTGAAAAGCCTTTTCATATGTTCTGCTGCAGTTCTGCGCTGTCAAGGGATTTTAAAGTGAAAGCTTTTCATGAATAACACTTTAAGTAGTGAGAAACCTTTACAATTGGCAGCTGGTTCATTGACAGTTTTGCTACCTGTATATTATGTATTGAGAGAGGTTAAGAGAATGATTATGCAACGACTGGTGTGAGTAGTTTTCAGGTAGAAACTCGTGTCCAGCGATGGTTTCGGTGTTGCGAATTTATACGTTAAGAGAGGTTAAAATGTTGTAATTTATGTAGTGAAAAGCCTTTTCATATGTTCTGCTGCAGTTCTGCGCTGTCAAAGGATTTTAAAGGGAAAGCTTTTCATGAATAACACTTTAAGTAGTGAGAAACCTTTACAATTGGCAGCTGGTTCATTGACAGTTTTGCTACCTGTATATTATGTATTGAGAGAGGTTAAGAGAATGATTATGCAACGACTGGTGTGAGTAGTTTTCAGGTAGAAACTCGTGTCCAGCGATGGTTTCGGTGTTGCGACTTTATACGTTAAGAGAGGTTAAAATGTTGTATTATGTAGTGAAAAGCCTTTTCATATGTTCTGCTGCAGTTCTGCTCTGTCAAAGGATTTTAAAGTGAAAGCTTTTCATGAATAACACTTTAAGTAGTGAGAAACCTTTACAATTGGCAGCTGGTTCATTGATATCTTTGCTACCTGTATATTATGTATTGAGAGAGGTTAAGAGAATGATTATGCAACGACTGGTGTGAGTAGTTTGAGGTAGAAACTCGTGTCCAGCGATGGTTTCGGTGTTGCGACTTTATACGTTAAGAGAGGTTAAAATGTAGTAATTTATGTAGTGAAAAGCCTTTTCATATGTTCTGCTGCAGTTCTGCGCTGTCAAGGGATTTTAAAGTGAAAGCTTTTCATGAATAACACTTTAAGTAGTGAGAAACCTTTACAATTGGCAGCTGGTTCATTGACAGTTTTGCTACCTGTGTATTATGTATCGAGAGAGGTTAAGAGAATGATTATGCAACGACTGGTGTGAGTAGTTTTCAGGTAGAAACTCGTGTCCAGCGATGGTTTCGGTGTTGCGACTTTATACGTTAAGAGAGGTTAAAATGTAGTAATTTATGTAGTGAAAAGCCTTTTCATATGTTCTGCTGCAGTTCTGGGCTATCAAGGGATTTTAAAGTGAAAGCTTTTCATGAATAACACTTTAAGTAGTGAGAAACCTTTACAATTGGCTGCTGGTTCATTGACAGTTTTGCTACCTGTATATTATGTATTGAGAGAGGTTAAGAGAATGATTATGCAACGACTGGTGTGAGTAGTTTTCAGGTAGAAACTCGTGTCCAGCGATGGTTTCGGTGTTGCGACTTTATACGTTAAGAGAGGTTAAAATGTTGTAATTTATGTAGTGAAAAGCCTTTTCATATGTTCTGCTGCAGTTCTGCGCTGTCAAGGGATTTTAAAGTGAAAGCTTTTCATGAATAACACTTTAAGTAGTGAGAAACCTTTACAATTGGCAGCTGGTTCATTGACAGTTTTGCTACCTGTATATTATGTATTGAGAGAGGTTAAGAGAATGATTATGCAACGACTGGTGTGAGTAGTTTTCAGGTAGAAACTCATGTCCAGCGATGGTTTCGGTGTTGCGACTTTATACGTTAAGAGAGGTTAAAATGTTGTAATTTATGTAGTGAAAAGCCTTTTCATATCTTCTGCTGCAGTTCTGCGCTGTCAAAGGATTTTAAAGTGAAAGCTTTTCATGAATAACACTTTAAGTAGTGAGAAACCTTTACAATTGGCAGCTGGTTCATTGACATTTTTGCTACCTGTATATTATGTATTGAGAGAGGTTAAGAGAATGATTATGCAACGACTGGTGTGAGTAGTTTTCAGGTAGAAACTCGTGTCCAGCGATGGTTTCGGTGTTGCGACTTTATACGTTAAGAGAGGTTAAAATGTTGTAATTTATGTAGTGAAAAGCCTTTTCATATCTTCTGCTGCAGTTCTGCGCTGTCAAAGGATTTTAAAGTGAAAGCTTTTCATGAATAACACTTTAAGTAGTGAGAAACCTTTACAATTGGCAGCTGGTTCATTGACATTTTTGCTACCTGTATATTATGTATTGAGAGAGGTTAAGAGAATGATTATGCAACGACTGGTGTGAGTAGTTTTCAGGTAGAAACTCGTGTCCAGCGATGGTTTCGGTGTTGCGACTTTATACGTTAAGAGAGGTTAAAATGTTGTATTATGTAGTGAAAAGCCTTTTCATATGTTCTGCTGCAGTTCTGCGCTGTCAAAGGATTTTAAAGTGAAAGCTTTTCATGAATAACACTTTAAGTAGTTAGAAACCTTTACAATTGGCAGCTGGTTCATTGACATTTTTGCTACCTGTATATTATGTATTGAGAGAGGTTAAGAGAATGATTATGCAACGACTGGTGTGAGTAGTTTTCAGGTAGAAACTCGTGTCCAGCGATGGTTTCGGTGTTGCGACTTTATACGTTAAGAGAGGTTAAAATGTAGTAATTTATGTAGTGAAAAGCCTTTTCATATGTTCTGCTGCAGTTCTGGGCTATCAAGGGATTTTAAAGTGAAAGCTTTTCATGAATAACACTTTAAGTAGCGAGAAACCTTTACAATTGGCTGCTGGTTCATTGACAGTTTTGCTACCTGTATATTATGTATTGAGAGAGGTTAAGAGAATGATTATGCAACGACTGGTGTGAGTAGTTTACAGGTAGAAACTCGTGCCCAGCGATGGTTTCGGTGTTGCGACTTTATACGTTAAGAGAGGTTAAAATGTTGTAATTTATGTAGTGAAAAGCCTTTTCATATGTTCTGCTGCAGTTCTGCGCTGTCAAAGGATTTTAAAGTGAAAGCTTTTCATGAATAACACTTTAAGTAGTGAGAAACCTTTACAATTGGCAGCTGGTTCATTGACATTTTTGCTACCTGTATATTATGTATTGAGAGAGGTTAAGAGAATGATTATGCAACGACTGGTGTGAGTAGTTTTCAGGTAGAAACTCGTGTCCAGCGATGGTTTCGGTGTTGCGACTTTATACGTTAAGAGAGGTTAAAATGTAGTAATTTATGTAGTGAAAAGCCTTTTCATATGTTCTGCTGCAGTTCTGGGCTATCAAGGGATTTTAAAGTGAAAGCTTTTCATGAATAACACTTTAAGTAGCGAGAAACCTTTACAATTGGCTGCTGGTTCATTGACAGTTTTGCTACCTGTATATTATGTATTGAGAGAGGTTAAGAGAATGATTATGCAACGACTGGTGTGAGTAGTTTACAGGTAGAAACTCGTGCCCAGCGATGGTTTCGGTGTTGCGACTTTATACGTTAAGAGAGGTTAAAATGTTGTAATTTATGTAGTGAAAAGCCTTTTCATATGTTCTGCTGCAGTTCTGGGCTATCAAGGGATTTTAAAGTGAAAGCTTTTCATGAATAACACTTTAAGTAGTGAAAAAACCTTTACAATTGGCAGCTGGTTCATTGACATTTTTGCTACCTATATATTATGTATTGAGAGAGGTTAAAAAAAATGATTATGCAACGACTGGTGTGAGTAGTTTTCAGGTAGAAACTCGTGTCCAGCGATGGTTTCGGTGTTGCGACTTTATACGTTAAGAGAGGTTAAAATGTTGTAATTTATGTAGTGAAAAGCCTTTTCATATGTTCTGCTGCAGTTCTGCGCTGTCAAGCGATTTTAAAGTGAAAGCTTTTCATGAATAACACTTTAAGTAGTGAGAAACCTTTACAATTGGCAGCTGGTTCATTGACATTTTTGCTACCTGTATATTATGTATTGAGAGAGGTTAAGAGAATGATTATGCAACGACTGGTGTGAGTAGTTTTCAGGTAGAAACTCGTGTCCAGCGATGGTTTCGGTGTTGCGACTTTATACGTTAAGAGAGGTTAAAATGTAGTAATTTATGTAGTGAAAAGCCTTTTCATATGTTCTGTTGCAGTTCTGGGCTATCAAGGGATTTTAAAGTGAAAGCTTTTCATGAATAACACTTTAAGTAGTGAGAAACCTTTACAATTGGCTGCTGGTTCATTGACAGTTTTGCTACCTGTATATTATGTATTGAGAGAGGTTAAGAGAATGATTATGCAACGACTGGTGTGAGTAGTTTTCAGGTAGAAACTCGTGTCCAGCGATGGTTTCGGTGTTGCGACTTTATACGTTAAGAGAGGTTAAAATGTAGTAATTTATGTAGTGAAAAGCCTTTTCATATGTTCTGCTGCAGTTCTGGGCTATCAAGGGATTTTAAAGTGAAAGCTTTTCATGAATAACACTTTAAGTAGTGAGAAACCTTTACAATTGGCTGCTGGTTCATTGACAGTTTTGCTACCTGTATATTATGTATTGAGAGAGGTTAAGAGAATGATTATGCAACGACTGGTGTGAGTAGTTTTCAGGTAGAAACTCGTGTCCAGCGATGGTTTCGGTGTTGCGACTTTATACGTTAAGAGAGGTTAAAATGTTGTAATTTATGTAGTGAAAAGCCTTTTCATATGTTCTGCTGCAGTTCTGCGCTGTCAAGGGATTTTAAAGTGAAAGCTTTTCATGAATAACACTTTAAGTAGTGAGAAACCTTTACAATTGTCAGCTGGTTCATTGACAGTTTTGCTACCTGTATATTATGTATTGAGAGAGGTTAAGAGAATGATTATGCAACGACTGGTGTGAGTAGTTTTCAGGTAGAAACTCATGTCCAGCGATGGTTTCGGTGTTGCGACTTTATACGTTAAGAGAGGAAAAAATGTAGTAATTTATGTAGTGAAAAGCCTTTTCATATGTTCTGCTGCAGATCTGCGCTGTCAAAGGATTTTAAAGTGAAAGCTTTTCATGAATAACACTTTAAGTAGTGAGAAACCTTTACAATTGGCAGCTGGTTCATTGACATTTTTGCTACCTATATATTATGTATTGAGAGAGGTTAAGAGAATGATTATGCAACGGCTGGTGTGAGTAGTTTTCAGGTAGAAACTCGTGTCCAGCGATGGTTTCGGTGTTGCGACTTTATACGTTAAGAGAGGTTAAAATGTTGTAATTTATGTAGTGAAAAGCCTTTTCATATGTTCTGCTGCAATTCTGGGCTATCAAGGGATTTTAAAGTGAAAGCTTTTCAGGAATAACACTTTAAGTAGTGAGAAACCTTTACAATTGGCTGCTGGTTCATTGACAGTTTTGCTACCTGTATATTATGTATTGAGAGAGGTTAAGAGAATGATTATGCAACGACTGGTGTGAGTAGTTTTCAGGTAGAAACTCGTGTCCAGCGATGGTTTCGGTGTTGCGACTTTATACGTTAAGAGAGGTTAAAATGTTGTAATTTATGTAGTGAAAAGCCTTTTCATATGTTCTGCTGCAGTTCTGGGCTATCAAGGGATTTTAAAGTGAAAGCTTTTCATGAATAACACTTTAAGTAGTGAAAAAATCTTTACAATTGGCAGCTGGTTCATTGACATTTTTGCTACCTGTATATTATGTATTGAGAGAGGTTAAAAAAAATGATTATGCAACGACTGGTGTGAGTAGTTTTCAGGTAGAAACTCGTGTCCAGCGATGGTTTCGGTGTTGCGACTTTATACGTTAAGAGAGGTTAAAATGTTGTAATTTATGTAGTGAAAAGCCTTTTCATATGTTCTGCTGCAGTTCTGCGCTGTCAAGCGATTTTAAAGTGAAAGCTTTTCATGAATAACACTTTAAGTAGTGAGAAACCTTTACAATTGGCAGCTGGTTCATTGACATTTTTGCTACCTGTATATTATGTATTGAGAGAGGTTAAGAGAATGATTATGCAACGACTGGTGTGAGTAGTTTACAGGTAGAAACTCGTGTCCAGCGATGGTTTCGGTGTTGCGACTTTATACGTTAAGAGAGGTTAAAATGTTGTAATTTATGTAGTGAAAAGCCTTTTCATATGTTCTGCTGCAGTTCTGGGCTATCAAGGGATTTTAAAGTGAAAGCTTTTCATGAATAACACTTTAAGTAGTGAAAAAACCTTTACAATTGGCAGCTGGTTCATTGACATTTTTGCTACCTATATATTATGTATTGAGAGAGGTTAAAAAAAATGATTATGCAACGACTGGTGTGAGTAGTTTTCAGGTAGAAACTCGTGTCCAGCGATGGTTTCGGTGTTGCGACTTTATACGTTAAGAGAGGTTAAAATGTTGTAATTTATGTAGTGAAAAGCCTTTTCATATGTTCTGCTGCAGTTCTGCGCTGTCAAGCGATTTTAAAGTGAAAGCTTTTCATGAATAACACTTTAAGTAGTGAGAAACCTTTACAATTGGCAGCTGGTTCATTGACATTTTTGCTACCTGTATATTATGTATTGAGAGAGGTTAAGAGAATGATTATGCAACGACTGGTGTGAGTAGTTTTCAGGTAGAAACTCGTGTCCAGCGATGGTTTCGGTGTTGCGACTTTATACGTTAAGAGAGGTTAAAATGTAGTAATTTATGTAGTGAAAAGCCTTTTCATATGTTCTGCTGCAGTTCTGGGCTATCAAGGGATTTTAAAGTGAAAGCTTTTCATGAATAACACTTTAAGTAGTGAGAAACCTTTACAATTGTCTGCTGGTTCATTGACAGTTTTGCTACCTGTATATTATGTATTGAGAGAGGTTAAGAGAATGATTATGCAACGACTGGTGTGAGTAGTTTTCAGGTAGAAACTCGTGTCCAGCGATGGTTTCGGTGTTGCGACTTTATACGTTAAGAGAGGTTAAAATGTAGTAATTTATGTAGTGAAAAGCCTTTTCATATGTTCTGCTGCAGTTCTGGGCTATCAAGGGATTTTAAAGTGAAAGCTTTTCATGAATAACACTTTAAGTAGTGAGAAACCTTTACAATTGGCTGCTGGTTCATTGACAGTTTTGCTACCTGTATATTATGTATTGAGAGAGGTTAAGAGAATGATTATGCAACGACTGGTGTGAGTAGTTTTCAGGTAGAAACTCGTGTCCAGCGATGGTTTCGGTGTTGCGACTTTATACGTTAAGAGAGGTTAAAATGTTGTAATTTATGTAGTGAAAAGCCTTTTCATATGTTCTGCTGCAGTTCTGCGCTGTCAAGGGATTTTAAAGTGAAAGCTTTTCATGAATAACACTTTAAGTAGTGAGAAACCTTTACAATTGTCAGCTGGTTCATTGACAGTTTTGCTACCTGTATATTATGTATTGAGAGAGGTTAAGAGAATGATTATGCAACGACTGGTGTGAGTAGTTTTCAGGTAGAAACTCATGTCCAGCGATGGTTTCGGTGTTGCGACTTTATACGTTAAGAGAGGAAAAAATGTAGTAATTTATGTAGTGAAAAGCCTTTTCATATGTTCTGCTGCAGATCTGCGCTGTCAAAGGATTTTAAAGTGAAAGCTTTTCATGAATAACACTTTAAGTAGTGAGAAACCTTTACAATTGGCAGCTGGTTCATTGACATTTTTGCTACCTATATATTATGTATTGAGAGAGGTTAAGAGAATGATTATGCAACGACTGGTGTGAGTAGTTTTCAGGTAGAAACTCGTGTCCAGCGATGGTTTCGGTGTTGCGACTTTATACGTTAAGAGAGGTTAAAATGTTGTAATTTATGTAGTGAAAAGCCTTTTCATATGTTCTGCTGCAGTTCTGGGCTATCAAGGGATTTTAAAGTGAAAGCTTTTCATGAATAACACTTTAAGTAGTGAAAAAACCTTTACAATTGGCAGCTGGTTCATTGACATTTTTGCTACCTATATATTATGTATTGAGAGAGGTTAAAAAAAATGATTATGCAACGACTGGTGTGAGTAGTTTTCAGGTAGAAACTCGTGTCCAGCGATGGTTTCGGTGTTGCGACTTTATACGTTAAGAGAGGTTAAAATGTTGTAATTTATGTAGTGAAAAGCCTTTTCATATGTTCTGCTGCAGTTCTGCGCTGTCAAGCGATTTTAAAGTGAAAGCTTTTCATGAATAACACTTTAAGTAGTGAGAAACCTTTACAATTGGCAGCTGGTTCATTGACATTTTTGCTACCTGTATATTATGTATTGTGAGAGGTTAAGAGAATGATTATGCAACGACTGGTGTGAGTAGTTTTCAGGTAGAAACTCGTGTCCAGCGATGGTTTCGGTGTTGCGACTTTATACGTTAAGAGAGGTTAAAATGTAGTAATTTATGTAGTGAAAAGCCTTTTCATATGTTCTGCTGCAGTTCTGGGCTATCAAGGGATTTTAAAGTGAAAGCTTTTCATGAATAACACTTTAAGTAGTGAGAAACCTTTACAATTGGCTGCTGGTTCATTGACAGTTTTGCTACCTGTATATTATGTATTGAGAGAGGTTAAGAGAATGATTATGCAACGACTGGTGTGAGTAGTTTTCAGGTAGAAACTCGTGTCCAGCGATGGTTTCGGTGTTGCGACTTTATACGTTAAGAGAGGTTAAAATGTAGTAATTTATGTAGTGAAAAGCCTTTTCATATGTTCTGCTGCAGTTCTGGGCTATCAAGGGATTTTAAAGTGAAAGCTTTTCATGAATAACACTTTAAGTAGTGAGAAACCTTTACAATTGGCTGCTGGTTCATTGACAGTTTTGCTACCTGTATATTATGTATTGAGAGAGGTTAAGAGAATGATTATGCAACGACTGGTGTGAGTAGTTTTCAGGTAGAAACTCGTGTCCAGCGATGGTTTCGGTGTTGCGACTTTATACGTTAAGAGAGGTTAAAATGTTGTAATTTATGTAGTGAAAAGCCTTTTCATATGTTCTGCTGCAGTTCTGCGCTGTCAAGGGATTTTAAAGTGAAAGCTTTTCATGAATAACACTTTAAGTAGTGAGAAACCTTTACAATTGTCAGCTGGTTCATTGACAGTTTTGCTACCTGTATATTATGTATTGAGAGAGGTTAAGAGAATGATTATGCAACGACTGGTGTGAGTAGTTTTCAGGTAGAAACTCATGTCCAGCGATGGTTTCGGTGTTGCGACTTTATACGTTAAGAGAGGAAAAAATGTAGTAATTTATGTAGTGAAAAGCCTTTTCATATGTTCTGCTGCAGATCTGCGCTGTCAAAGGATTTTAAAGTGAAAGCTTTTTATGAATAACACTTTAAGTAGTGAGAAACCTTTACAATTGGCAGCTGGTTCATTGACATTTTTGCTACCTATATATTATGTATTGAGAGAGGTTAAGAGAATGATTATGCAACGACTGGTGTGAGTAGTTTTCAGGTAGAAACTCGTGTCCAGCGATGGTTTCGGTGTTGCGACTTTATACGTTAAGAGAGGTTAAAATGTTGTAATTTATGTAGTGAAAAGCCTTTTCATATGTTCTGCTGCAGTTCTGGGCTATCAAGGGATTTTAAAGTGAAAGCTTTTCATGAATAACACTTTAAGTAGTGAAAAAACCTTTACAATTGGCAGCTGGTTCATTGACATTTTTGCTACCTATATATTATGTATTGAGAGAGGTTAAAAAAAATGATTATGCAACGACTGGTGTGAGTAGTTTTCAGGTAGAAACTCGTGTCCAGCGATGGTTTCGGTGTTGCGACTTTATACGTTAAGAGAGGTTAAAATGTTGTAATTTATGTAGTGAAAAGCCTTTTCATATGTTCTGCTGCAGTTCTGCGCTGTCAAGCGATTTTAAAGTGAAAGCTTTTCATGAATAACACTTTAAGTAGTGAGAAACCTTTACAATTGGCAGCTGGTTCATTGACATTTTTGCTACCTGTATATTATGTATTGAGAGAGGTTAAGAGAATGATTATGCAACGACTGGTGTGAGTAGTTTTCAGGTAGAAACTCGTGTCCAGCGATGGTTTCGGTGTTGCGACTTTATACGTTAAGAGAGGTTAAAATGTAGTAATTTATGTAGTGAAAAGCCTTTTCATATGTTCTGCTGCAGTTCTGGGCTATCAAGGGATTTTAAAGTGAAAGCTTTTCATGAATAACACTTTAAGTAGTGAGAAACCTTTACAATTGGCTGCTGGTTCATTGACAGTTTTGCTACCTGTATATTATGTATTGAGAGAGGTTAAGAGAATGATTATGCAACGACTGGTGTGAGTAGTTTTCAGGTAGAAACTCGTGTCCAGCGATGGTTTCGGTGTTGCGACTTTATACGTTAAGAGAGGTTAAAATGTAGTAATTTATGTAGTGAAAAGCCTTTTCATATGTTCTGCTGCAGTTCTGGGCTATCAAGGGATTTTAAAGTGAAAGCTTTTCATGAATAACACTTTAAGTAGTGAGAAACCTTTACAATTGGCTGCTGGTTCATTGACAGTTTTGCTACCTGTATATTATGTATTGAGAGAGGTTAAGAGAATGATTATGCAACGACTGGTGTGAGTAGTTTTCAGGTAGAAACTCGTGTCCAGCGATGGTTTCGGTGTTGCGACTTTATACGTTAAGAGAGGTTAAAATGTTGTAATTTATGTAGTGAAAAGCCTTTTCATATGTTCTGCTGCAGTTCTGCGCTGTCAAGGGATTTTAAAGTGAAAGCTTTTCATGAATAACACTTTAAGTAGTGAGAAACCTTTACAATTGTCAGCTGGTTCATTGACAGTTTTGCTACCTGTATATTATGTATTGAGAGAGGTTAAGAGAATGATTATGCAACGACTGGTGTGAGTAGTTTTCAGGTAGAAACTCATGTCCAGCGATGGTTTCGGTGTTGCGACTTTATACGTTAAGAGAGGAAAAAATGTAGTAATTTATGTAGTGAAAAGCCTTTTCATATGTTCTGCTGCAGATCTGCGCTGTCAAAGGATTTTAAAGTGAAAGCTTTTTATGAATAACACTTTAAGTAGTGAGAAACCTTTACAATTGGCAGCTGGTTCATTGACATTTTTGCTACCTATATATTATGTATTGAGAGAGGTTAAGAGAATGATTATGCAACGACTGGTGTGAGTAGTTTTCAGGTAGAAACTCGTGTCCAGCGATGGTTTCGGTGTTGCGACTTTATACGTTAAGAGAGGTTAAAATGTTGTAATTTATGTAGTGAAAAGCCTTTTCATATGTTCTGCTGCAGTTCTGGGCTATCAAGGGATTTTAAAGTGAAAGCTTTTCATGAATAACACTTTAAGTAGTGAAAAAATCTTTACAATTGGCAGCTGGTTCATTGACATTTTTGCTACCTGTATATTATGTATTGAGAGAGGTTAAAAAAAATGATTATGCAACGACTGGTGTGAGTAGTTTTCAGGTAGAAACTCGTGTCCAGCGATGGTTTCGGTGTTGCGACTTTATACGTTAAGAGAGGTTAAAATGTAGTAATTTATGTAGTGAAAAGCCTTTTCATATGTTCTGCTGCAGTTCTGGGCTATCAAGGGATTTTAAAGTGAAAGCTTTTCATGAATAACACTTTAAGTAGTGAGAAACCTTTACAATTGGCTGCTGGTTCATTGACAGTTTTGCTACCTGTATATTATGTATTGAGAGAGGTTAAGGGAATGATTATGCAACGACTGGTGTGAGTAGTTTTCAGGTAGAAACTCGTGTCCAGCGATGGTTTCGGTGTTGCGACTTTATACGTTAAGAGAGGTTAAAATGTTGTAATTTATGTAGTGAAAAGCCTTTTCATATGTTCTGCTGCAGTTCTGCGCTGTCAAGGGATTTTAAAGTAAAAGCTTTTCATGAATAACACTTTAAGTAGTGAGAAACCTTTACAATTGTCAGCTGGTTCATTGACAGTTTTGCTACCTGTATATTATGTATTGAGAGAGGTTAAGAGAATGATTATGCAACGACTGGTGTGAGTAGTTTTCAGGTAGAAACTCATGTCCAGCGATGGTTTCGGTGTTGCGACTTTATACGTTAAGAGAGGATAAAATGTAGTAATTTATGTAGTGAAAAGCCTTTTCATATGTTCTGCTGCAGTTCTGCGCTGTCAAAGGATTTTAAAGTGAAAGCTTTTCATGAATAACACTTTAAGTAGTGAGAAACCTTTACAATTGGCTGCTGGTTCATTGACAGTTTTGCTACCTGTATATTATGTATTGAGAGAGGTTAAGAGAATGATTATGCAACGACTGGTGTGAGTAGTTTTCAGGTAGAAACTCGCGTCCAGCGATGGTTTCGGTGTTGCGACTTTATACGTTAAGAGAGGTTAAAATGTAGTAATTTATGTAGTGAAAAGCCTTTTCATATGTTCTGCTGCAGTTCTGCGATGTCAAGGGATTTTAAAGTGAAAGCTTTTCATGAATAACACTTTAAGTAGTGAGAAACCTTTACAATTGGCAGCTGGTTCATTGACAGTTTTGCTACCTATATATTATGTATTGAGAGAGGTTAAGAGAATGATTATGCAACGACTGGTGTGAGTAGTTTTCAGGTAGAAACTCGTGTCCAGCGATGGTTTCGGTGTTGCGACTTTATACGTTAAGAGAGGTTAAAATGTTGTAATTTATGTAGTGAAAAGCCTTTTCATATGTTCTGCTGCAATTCTGGGCTATCAAGGGATTTTAAAGTGAAAGCTTTTCAGGAATAACACTTTAAGTAGTGAGAAACCTTTACAATTGGCTGCTGGTTCATTGACAGTTTTGCTACCTGTATATTATGTATTGAGAGAGGTTAAGAGAATGATTATGCAACGACTGGTGTGAGTAGTTTTCAGGTAGAAACTCATGTCCAGCGATGGTTTCGGTGTTGCGACTTTATACGTTAAGAGAGGTTAAAATGTTGTAATTTATGTAGTGAAAAGCCTTTTCATATGTTCTGCTGCAGTTCTGCGCTGTCAAGGGATTTTAAAGTGAAAGCTTTTCATGAATAACACTTTAAGTAGTGAGAAACCTTTACAATTGTCAGCTGGTTCATTGACAGTTTTGCTACCTGTATATTATGTCTTGAGAGAGGTTAAGAGAATGATTATGCAACGACTGGTGTGAGTAGTTTTCAGGTAGAAACTCGTGTCCAGCGATGGTTTCGGTGTTGCGACTTTATACGTTAAGAGAGGTTAAAATGTTGTAATTTATGTAGTGAAATGCCTTTTCATATGTTCTGCTGCAGTTCTGGGCTATCAAGGGATTTTAAAGTAAAAGCTTTTCATGAATAACACTTTAAGTAGTGAGAAACCTTTACAATTGGCTGCTGGTTCATTGACAGTTTTGCTACCTGTATATTATGTATTGAGAGAGGTTAAGAGAATGATTATGCAACGACTGGTGTGAGTAGTTTTCAGGTAGAAACTCATGTCCAGCGATGGTTTCGGTGTTGCGACCTTATACGTTAAGAGAGGATAAAATGTAGTAATTTATGTAGTGAAAAGCCTTTTCATATGTTCTGCTGCAGTTCTGCGCTGTCAAAGGATTTTAAAGTGAAAGCTTTTCATGAATAACACTTTAAGTAGTGAGAAACCTTTACAATTGGCAGCTGGTTCATTGACAGTTTTGCTACCTGTATATTATGTATTGAGAGAGGTTAAGAGAATGATTATGCAACGACTGGTGTGAGTAGTTTTCAGGTAGAAACTCGTGTCCAGCGATGGTTTCGGTGTTGCGACTTTATACGTTAAGAGAGGATAAAATGTAGTAATTTATGTAGTGAAAAGCCTTTTCATATGTTCTGATGCAGTTGTGCGCTGTCAAGGGATTTTAAAGTGAAAGCTTTTCATGAATAACACTTTAAGTAGTGAGAAACCTTTACAATTGGCAGCTGGTTCATTGACATTTTTGCTACCTATATATTATGTATTGAGAGAGGTTAAGAGAATGATTATGCAACGACTGGTGTGAGTAGTTTTCAGGTAGAAACTCGTGTCCAGCGATGGTTTCGGTGTTGCGACTTTATACGTTAAGAGAGGTTAAAATGTTGTAATTTATGTAGTGAAAAGCCTTTTCATATGTTATGCTGCAATTCTGGGCTATCAAGGGATTTTAAAGTGAACGCTTTTCAGGAATAACACTTTAAGTAGTGAGAAACCTTTACAATTGGCTGCTGGTTCATTGACAGTTTTGCTACCTGTATATTATGTATTGAGAGAGGTTAAGAGAATGATTATGCAACGACTGGTGTGAGTAGTTTGAGGTAGAAACTCGTGTCCAGCGATGGTTTCGGTGTTGCGACTTTATACGTTAAGAGAGGTTAAAATGTAGTAAGTTATGTAGTGAAAAGCCTTTTCATATGTTCTGCTGCAGTTCTGCGCTGTCAAGGGATTTTAAAGTGAAAGCTTTTCATGAATAACACTTTAAGTAGTGAGAAACCTTTACAATTGGCAGCTGGTTCATTGACAGTTTTGCTACCTGTGTATTATGTATCGAGAGAGGTTAAGAGAATGATTATGCAACGACTGGTGTGAGTAGTTTTCAGGTAGAAACTCGTGTCCAGCGATGGTTTCGGGTGTTGCGACTTTATACGTTAAGAGAGGTTAAAATGTAGTAATTTATGTAGTGAAAAGCCTTTTCATATGTTCTGCTGCAGTTCTGCGCTGTCAAGGGATTTTAAAGTGAAAGCTTTTCATGAATAACACTTTAAGTAGTGAGAAACCTTTACAATTGGCAGCTGGTTCATTGACAGTTTTGCTACCTGTATATTATGTATTGAGAGAGGTTAAGAGAATGATTATGCAACGACTGGTGTGAGTAGTTTTCAGGTAGAAACTCGTGTCCAGCGATGGTTTCGGTGTTGCGACTTTATACGTTAAGAGAGGTTAAAATGTTGTAATTTATGTAGTGAAAAGCCTTTTCATATGTTCTGCTGCAGTTCTGGGCTATCAAGGGATTTTAAAGTGAAAGCTTTTCAGGAATAACACTTTAAGTAGTGAGAAACCTTTACAATTGGCTGCTGGTTCATTGACAGTTTTGCTACCTGTATATTATGTATTGAGAGAGGTTAAGAGAATGATTATGCAACGACTGGTGTGAGTAGTTTTCAGGTAGAAACTCGTGTCCAGCGATGGTTTCGGTGTTGCGACTTTATACGTTAAGAGAGGTTAAAATGTTGTAATTTATGTAGTGAAAAGCCTTTTCATATGTTCTGCTGCAGTTCTGCGCTGTCAAGGGATTTTAAAGTGAAAGCTTTTCATGAATAACACTTTAAGTAGTGAGAAACCTTTACAATTGTCAGCTGGTTCATTGACAGTTTTGCTACCTGTATATTATGTATTGAGAGAGGTTAAGAGAATGATTATGCAACGACTGGTGTGAGTAGTTTTCAGGTAGAAACTCGTGTCCAGCGATGGTTTCGGTGTTGCGACTTTATACGTTAAGAGAGGTTGAAATGTTGTAATTTATGTAGTGAAAAGCCTTTTCATATGTTCTGCTGCAGTTCTGGGCTATCAAGGGATTTTAAAGTGAAAGCTTTTCATGAATAACACTTTAAGTAGTGAGAAACCTTAACAATTGGCTGCTGGTTCATTGACAGTTTTGCTACCTGTATATTATGTATTGAGAGAGGTTAAGAGAATGATTATGCAACGACTGGTGTGAGTAGTTTTCAGGTAGAAACTCATGTCCAGCGATGGTTTCGGTGTTGCGACTTTATACGTTAAGAGAGGTTAAAATGTAGTAATTTATGTAGTGAAAAGCCTTTTCATATGTTCTGCTGCAGTTCTGCGCTGTCAAAGGATTTTAAAGTGAAAGCTTTTCATGAATAACACTTTAAGTAGTGAGAAACCTTTACAATTGGCAGCTGGTTCATTGACAGTTTTGCTACCTGTATATTATGTATTGAGAGAGGTTAAGAGAATGATTATGCAACGACTGGTGTGAGTAGTTTTCAGGTAGAAACTCGTGTCCAGCGATGGTTTCGGTGTTGCGACTTTATACGTTAAGAGAGGATAAAATGTAGTAATTTATGTAGTGAAAAGCCTTTTCATATGTTCTGATGCAGTTG
Organism: Agrypnus murinus; assembly: GCA_929113105.1. Taxonomy (NCBI): domain Eukaryota; kingdom Metazoa; phylum Arthropoda; class Insecta; order Coleoptera; family Elateridae; genus Agrypnus; species Agrypnus murinus. Next base: position 23,324,289 of record OV816029.1, on the reverse strand, counting down.
TGCGCTGTCAAGGGATTTTAAAGTGAAAGCTTTTCATGAATAACACTTTAAGTAGTGAGAAACCTTTACAATTGGCAGCTGGTTCATTGACATTTTTGCTACCTATATATTATGTATTGAGAGAGGTTAAGAGAATGATTATGCAACGACTGGTGTGAGTAGTTTTCAGGTAGAAACTCGTGTCCAGCGATGGTTTCGGTGTTGCGACTTTATACGTTAAGAGAGGTTAAAATGTTGTAATTTATGTAGTGAAAAGCCTTTTCATATGTTATGCTGCAATTCTGGGCTATCAAGGGATTTTAAAGTGAAAGCTTTTCAGGAATAACACTTTAAGTAGTGAGAAACCTTTACAATTGGCTGCTGGTTCATTGACAGTTTTGCTACCTGTATATTATGTATTGAGAGAGGTTAAGAGAATGATTATGCATCGACTGGTGTGAGTAGTTTGAGGTAGAAACTCGTGTCCAGCGATGGTTTCGGTGTTGCGACTTTATACGTTAAGAGAGGTTAAAATGTAGTAATTTATGTAGTGAAAAGCCTTTTCATATGTTCTGCTGCAGTTCTGCGCTGTCAAGGGATTTTAAAGTGAAAGCTTTTCATGAATAACACTTTAAGTAGTGAGAAACCTTTACAATTGGCAGCTGGTTCATTGACAGTTTTGCTACCTGTGTATTATGTATCGAGAGAGGTTAAGAGAATGATTATGCAACGACTGGTGTGAGTAGTTTTCAGGTAGAAACTCGTGTCCAGCGATGGTTTCGGTGTTGCGACTTTATACGTTAAGAGAGGTTAAAATGTAGTAATTTATGTAGTGAAAAGCCTTTTCATATGTTCTGCTGCAGTTCTGGGCTATCAAGGGATTTTAAAGTGAAAGCTTTTCATGAATAACACTTTAAGTAGTGAGAAACCTTTACAATTGGCAGCTGGTTCATTGACAGTTTTGCTACCTGTGTATTATGTATCGAGAGAGGTTAAGAGAATGATTATGCAACGACTGGTGTGAGTAGTTTTCAGGTAGAAACTCGTGTCCAGCGATGGTTTCGGTGTTGCGACTTTATACGTTAAGAGAGGTTAAAATGTAGTAATTTATGTAGTGAAAAGCCTTTTCATATGTTCTGCTGCAGTTCTGGGCTATCAAGGGATTTTAAAGTGAAAGCTTTTCATGAATAACACTTTAAGTAGTGAGAAACCTTTACAATTGGCTGCTGGTTCATTGACAGTTTTGCTACCTGTGTATTATGTATCGAGAGAGGTTAAGAGAATGATTATGCAACGACTGGTGTGAGTAGTTTTCAGGTAGAAACTCGTGTCCAGCGATGGTTTCGGTGTTGCGACTTTATACGTTAAGAGAGGTTAAAATGTTGTAATTTATGTAGTGAAAAGCCTTTTCATATGTTCTGCTGCAGTTCTGCGCTGTCAAGGGATTTTAAAGTGAAAGCTTTTCATTAATAACACTTTAAGTAGTGAGAAACCTTTACAATTGGCAGCTGGTTCATTGACAGTTTTGCTACCTGTATATTATGTATTGAGAGAGGTTAAGAGAATGATTATGCAACGACTGGTGTGAGTAGTTTTCAGGTAGAAACTCGTGTCCAGCGATGGTTTCGGTGTTGCGACTTTATACGTTAAGAGAGGTTAAATTGTTGTAATTTATGTAGTGAAAAGCCTTTTCATATGTTCTGCTGCAGTTCTGGGCTATCAAGGGATTTTAAAGTGAAAGCTTTTCATGAATAACACTTTAAGTAGTGAAAAAATCTTTACAATTGGCAGCTGGTTCATTGACATTTTTGCTACCTGTATATTATGTATTGAGAGAGGTTAAAAAAAATGATTATGCAACGACTGGTGTGAGTAGTTTTCAGGTAGAAACTCGTGTCCAGCGATGGTTTCGGTGTTGCGACTTTATACGTTAAGAGAGGTTAAAATGTAGTAATTTATGTAGTGAAAAGCCTTTTCATATGTTCTGCTGCAGTTCTGGGCTATCAAGGGATTTTAAAGTGAAAGCTTTTCATGAATAACACTTTAAGTAGTGAGAAACCTTTACAATTGGCTGCTGGTTCATTGACAGTTTTGCTACCTGTATATTATGTATTGAGAGAGGTTAAGGGAATGATTATGCAACGACTGGTGTGAGTAGTTTTCAGGTAGAAACTCGTGTCCAGCGATGGTTTCGGTGTTGCGACTTTATACGTTAAGAGAGGTTAAAATGTTGTAATTTATGTAGTGAAAAGCCTTTTCATATGTTCTGCTGCAGTTCTGCGCTGTCAAGGGATTTTAAAGTGAAAGCTTTTCATGAATAACACTTTAAGTAGTGAGAAACCTTTACAATTGTCAGCTGGTTCATTGACAGTTTTGCTACCTGTATATTATGTATTGAGAGAGGTTAAGAGAATGATTATGCAACGACTGGTGTGAGTAGTTTTCAGGTAGAAACTCATGTCCAGCGATGGTTTCGGTGTTGCGACTTTATACGTTAAGAGAGGATAAAATGTAGTAATTTATGTAGTGAAAAGCCTTTTCATATGTTCTGCTGCAGTTCTGCGCTGTCAAAGGATTTTAAAGTGAAAGCTTTTCATGAATAACACTTTAAGTAGTGAGAAACCTTTACAATTGGCAGCTGGTTCATTGACAGTTTTGCTACCTGTATATTATGTATTGAGAGAGGTTAAGAGAATGATTATGCAACGACTGGTGTGAGTAGTTTTCAGGTAGAAACTCGCGTCCAGCGATGGTTTCGGTGTTGCGACTTTATACGTTAAGAGAGGTTAAAATGTAGTAATTTATGTAGTGAAAAGCCTTTTCATATGTTCTGCTGCAGTTCTGCGATGTCAAGGGATTTTAAAGTGAAAGCTTTTCATGAATAACACTTTAAGTAGTGAGAAACCTTTACAATTGGCAGCTGGTTCATTGACATTTTTGCTACCTATATATTATGTATTGAGAGAGGTTAAGAGAATGATTATGCAACGACTGGTGTGAGTAGTTTTCAGGTAGAAACTCGTGTCCAGCGATGGTTTCGGTGTTGCGACTTTATACGTTAAGAGAGGTTAAAATGTTGTAATTTATGTAGTGAAAAGCCTTTTCATATGTTCTGCTGCAGTTCTGGGCTATCAAGGGATTTTAAAGTGAAAGCTTTTCAGGAATAACACTTTAAGTAGTGAGAAACCTTTACAATTGGCTGCTGGTTCATTGACAGTTTTGCTACCTGTATATTATGTATTGAGAGAGGTTAAGAGAATGATTATGCAACGACTGGTGTGAGTAGTTTTCAGGTAGAAACTCGTGTCCAGCGATGGTTTCGGTGTTGCGACTTTATACGTTAAGAGAGGTTAAAATGTTGTAATTTATGTAGTGAAAAGCCTTTTCATATGTTCTGCTGCAGTTCTGCGCTGTCAAGGGATTTTAAAGTGAAAGCTTTTCATGAATAACACTTTAAGTAGTGAGAAACCTTTACAATTGTCAGCTGGTTCATTGACAGTTTTGCTACCTGTATATTATGTATTGAGAGAGGTTAAGAGAATGATTATGCAACGACTGGTGTGAGTAGTTTTCAGGTAGAAACTCGTGTCCAGCGATGGTTTCGGTGTTGCGACTTTATACGTTAAGAGAGGTTAAAATGTTGTAATTTATGTAGTGAAAAGCCTTTTCATATGTTATGCTGCAATTCTGGGCTATCAAGGGATTTTAAAGTGAAAGCTTTTCAGGAATAACACTTTAAGTAGTGAGAAACCTTTACAATTGGCTGCTGGTTCATTGACAGTTTTGCTACCTGTATATTATGTATTGAGAGAGGTTAAGAGAATGATTATGCAACGACTGGTGTGAGTAGTTTGAGGTAGAAACTCGTGTCCAGCGATGGTTTCGGTGTTGCGACTTTATACGTTAAGAGAGGTTAAAATGTTGTAATTTATGTAGTGAAAAGCCTTTTCATATGTTCTGCTGCAGTTCTGCGCTGTCAAAGGATTTTAAAGTGAAAGCTTTTCATGAATAACACTTTAAGTAGTGAGAAACCTTTACAATTGGCAGCTGGTTCATTGACAGTTTTGCTACCTGTATATTATGTATTGAGAGAGGTTAAGAGAATGATTATGCAACGACTGGTGTGAGTAGTTTTCAGGTAGAAACTCGTGTCCAGCGATGGTTTCGGTGTTGCGACTTTATACGTTAAGAGAGGTTAAAATGTTGTAATTTATGTAGTGAAAAGCCTTTTCATATGTTCTGCTGCAGTTCTGCGCTGTCAAGGGATTTTAAAGTGAAAGCTTTTCATGAATAACACTTTAAGTAGTGAGAAACCTTTACAATTGGCAGCTGGTTCATTGACATTTTTGCTACCTATATATTATGTATTGAGAGAGGTTAAGAGAATGATTATGCAACGACTGGTGTGAGTAGTTTTCAGGTAGAAACTCGTGTCCAGCGATGGTTTCGGTGTTGCGACTTTATACGTTAAGAGAGGTTAAAATGTTGTAATTTATGTAGTGAAAAGCCTTTTCATATGTTATGCTGCAATTCTGGGCTATCAAGGGATTTTAAAGTGAAAGCTTTTCAGGAATAACACTTTAAGTAGTGAGAAACCTTTACAATTGGCTGCTGGTTCATTGACAGTTTTGCTACCTGTATATTATGTATTGAGAGAGGTTAAGAGAATGATTATGCAACGACTGGTGTGAGTAGTTTGAGGTAGAAACTCGTGTCCAGCGATGGTTTCGGTGTTGCGACTTTATACGTTAAGAGAGGTTAAAATGTAGTAATTTATGTAGTGAAAAGCCTTTTCATATGTTCTGCTGCAGTTCTGCGCTGTCAAGGGATTTTAAAGTGAAAGCTTTTCATGAATAACACTTTAAGTAGTGAGAAACCTTTACAATTGGCAGCTGGTTCATTGACAGTTTTGCTACCTGTGTATTATGTATCGAGAGAGGTTAAGAGAATGATTATGCAACGACTGGTGTGAGTAGTTTTCAGGTAGAAACTCGTGTCCAGCGATGGTTTCGGTGTTGCGACTTTATACGTTAAGAGAGGTTAAAATGTAGTAATTTATGTAGTGAAAAGCCTTTTCATATGTTCTGCTGCAGTTCTGGGCTATCAAGGGATTTTAAAGTGAAAGCTTTTCATGAATAACACTTTAAGTAGTGAGAAACCTTTACAATTGGCAGCTGGTTCATTGACAGTTTTGCTACCTGTGTATTATGTATCGAGAGAGGTTAAGAGAATGATTATGCAACGACTGGTGTGAGTAGTTTTCAGGTAGAAACTCGTGTCCAGCGATGGTTTCGGTGTTGCGACTTTATACGTTAAGAGAGGTTAAAATGTAGTAATTTATGTAGTGAAAAGCCTTTTCATATGTTCTGCTGCAGTTCTGGGCTATCAAGGGATTTTAAAGTGAAAGCTTTTCATGAATAACACTTTAAGTAGTGAGAAACCTTTACAATTGGCTGCTGGTTCATTGACAGTTTTGCTACCTGTGTATTATGTATCGAGAGAGGTTAAGAGAATGATTATGCAACGACTGGTGTGAGTAGTTTTCAGGTAGAAACTCGTGTCCAGCGATGGTTTCGGTGTTGCGACTTTATACGTTAAGAGAGGTTAAAATGTTGTAATTTATGTAGTGAAAAGCCTTTTCATATGTTCTGCTGCAGTTCTGCGCTGTCAAGGGATTTTAAAGTGAAAGCTTTTCATTAATAACACTTTAAGTAGTGAGAAACCTTTACAATTGGCAGCTGGTTCATTGACAGTTTTGCTACCTGTATATTATGTATTGAGAGAGGTTAAGAGAATGATTATGCAACGACTGGTGTGAGTAGTTTTCAGGTAGAAACTCGTGTCCAGCGATGGTTTCGGTGTTGCGACTTTATACGTTAAGAGAGGTTAAATTGTTGTAATTTATGTAGTGAAAAGCCTTTTCATATGTTCTGCTGCAGTTCTGGGCTATCAAGGGATTTTAAAGTGAAAGCTTTTCATGAATAACACTTTAAGTAGTGAAAAAATCTTTACAATTGGCAGCTGGTTCATTGACATTTTTGCTACCTGTATATTATGTATTGAGAGAGGTTAAAAAAAATGATTATGCAACGACTGGTGTGAGTAGTTTTCAGGTAGAAACTCGTGTCCAGCGATGGTTTCGGTGTTGCGACTTTATACGTTAAGAGAGGTTAAAATGTAGTAATTTATGTAGTGAAAAGCCTTTTCATATGTTCTGCTGCAGTTCTGGGCTATCAAGGGATTTTAAAGTGAAAGCTTTTCATGAATAACACTTTAAGTAGTGAGAAACCTTTACAATTGGCTGCTGGTTCATTGACAGTTTTGCTACCTGTATATTATGTATTGAGAGAGGTTAAGGGAATGATTATGCAACGACTGGTGTGAGTAGTTTTCAGGTAGAAACTCGTGTCCAGCGATGGTTTCGGTGTTGCGACTTTATACGTTAAGAGAGGTTAAAATGTTGTAATTTATGTAGTGAAAAGCCTTTTCATATGTTCTGCTGCAGTTCTGCGCTGTCAAGGGATTTTAAAGTGAAAGCTTTTCATGAATAACACTTTAAGTAGTGAGAAACCTTTACAATTGTCAGCTGGTTCATTGACAGTTTTGCTACCTGTATATTATGTATTGAGAGAGGTTAAGAGAATGATTATGCAACGACTGGTGTGAGTAGTTTTCAGGTAGAAACTCATGTCCAGCGATGGTTTCGGTGTTGCGACTTTATACGTTAAGAGAGGATAAAATGTAGTAATTTATGTAGTGAAAAGCCTTTTCATATGTTCTGCTGCAGTTCTGCGCTGTCAAAGGATTTTAAAGTGAAAGCTTTTCATGAATAACACTTTAAGTAGTGAGAAACCTTTACAATTGGCAGCTGGTTCATTGACAGTTTTGCTACCTGTATATTATGTATTGAGAGAGGTTAAGAGAATGATTATGCAACGACTGGTGTGAGTAGTTTTCAGGTAGAAACTCGCGTCCAGCGATGGTTTCGGTGTTGCGACTTTATACGTTAAGAGAGGTTAAAATGTAGTAATTTATGTAGTGAAAAGCCTTTTCATATGTTCTGCTGCAGTTCTGCGATGTCAAGGGATTTTAAAGTGAAAGCTTTTCATGAATAACACTTTAAGTAGTGAGAAACCTTTACAATTGGCAGCTGGTTCATTGACATTTTTGCTACCTATATATTATGTATTGAGAGAGGTTAAGAGAATGATTATGCAACGACTGGTGTGAGTAGTTTTCAGGTAGAAACTCGTGTCCAGCGATGGTTTCGGTGTTGCGACTTTATACGTTAAGAGAGGTTAAAATGTTGTAATTTATGTAGTGAAAAGCCTTTTCATATGTTCTGCTGCAGTTCTGGGCTATCAAGGGATTTTAAAGTGAAAGCTTTTCAGGAATAACACTTTAAGTAGTGAGAAACCTTTACAATTGGCTGCTGGTTCATTGACAGTTTTGCTACCTGTATATTATGTATTGAGAGAGGTTAAGAGAATGATTATGCAACGACTGGTGTGAGTAGTTTTCAGGTAGAAACTCGTGTCCAGCGATGGTTTCGGTGTTGCGACTTTATACGTTAAGAGAGGTTAAAATGTTGTAATTTATGTAGTGAAAAGCCTTTTCATATGTTCTGCTGCAGTTCTGCGCTGTCAAGGGATTTTAAAGTGAAAGCTTTTCATGAATAACACTTTAAGTAGTGAGAAACCTTTACAATTGTCAGCTGGTTCATTGACAGTTTTGCTACCTGTATATTATGTATTGAGAGAGGTTAAGAGAATGATTATGCAACGACTGGTGTGAGTAGTTTTCAGGTAGAAACTCGTGTCCAGCGATGGTTTCGGTGTTGCGACTTTATACGTTAAGAGAGGTTGAAATGTTGTAATTTATGTAGTGAAATGCCTTTTCATATGTTCTGCTGCAGTTCTGGGCTATCAAGGGATTTTAAAGTAAAAGCTTTTCATGAATAACACTTTAAGTAGTGAGAAACCTTTACAATTGGCTGCTGGTTCATTGACAGTTTTGCTACCTGTATATTATGTATTGAGAGAGGTTAAGAGAATGATTATGCAACGACTGGTGTGAGTAGTTTTCAGGTAGAAACTCATGTCCAGCGATGGTTTCGGTGTTGCGACCTTATACGTTAAGAGAGGATAAAATGTAGTAATTTATGTAGTGAAAAGCCTTTTCATATGTTCTGCTGCAGTTCTGCGCTGTCAAAGGATTTTAAAGTGAAAGCTTTTCATGAATAACACTTTAAGTAGTGAGAAACCTTTACAATTGGCAGCTGGTTCATTGACAGTTTTGCTACCTGTATATTATGTATTGAGAGAGGTTAAGAGAATGATTATGCAACGACTGGTGTGAGTAGTTTTCAGGTAGAAACTCGTGTCCAGCGATGGTTTCGGTGTTGCGACTTTATACGTTAAGAGAGGATAAAATGTAGTAATTTATGTAGTGAAAAGCCTTTTCATATGTTCTGATGCAGTTGTGCGCTGTCAAGGGATTTTAAAGTGAAAGCTTTTCATGAATAACACTTTAAGTAGTGAGAAACCTTTACAATTGGCAGCTGGTTCATTGACATTTTTGCTACCTATATATTATGTATTGAGAGAGGTTAAGAGAATGATTATGCAACGACTGGTGTGAGTAGTTTTCAGGTAGAAACTCGTGTCCAGCGATGGTTTCGGTGTTGCGACTTTATACGTTAAGAGAGGTTAAAATGTTGTAATTTATGTAGTGAAAAGCCTTTTCATATGTTATGCTGCAATTCTGGGCTATCAAGGGATTTTAAAGTGAACGCTTTTCAGGAATAACACTTTAAGTAGTGAGAAACCTTTACAATTGGCTGCTGGTTCATTGACAGTTTTGCTACCTGTATATTATGTATTGAGAGAGGTTAAGAGAATGATTATGCAACGACTGGTGTGAGTAGTTTTCAGGTAGAAACTCGTGTCCAGCGATGGTTTCGGTGTTGCGACTTTATACGTTAAGAGAGGTTAAAATGTTGTAATTTATGTAGTGAAAAGCCTTTTCATATGTTCTGCTGCAATTCTGGGCTATCAAGGGATTTTAAAGTGAAAGCTTTTCAGGAATAACACTTTAAGTAGTGAGAAACCTTTACAATTGGCTGCTGGTTCATTGACAGTTTTGCTACCTGTATATTATGTATTGAGAGAGGTTAAGAGAATGATTATGCAACGACTGGTGTGAGTAGTTTTCAGGTAGAAACTCGTGTCCAGCGATGGTTTCGGTGTTGCGACTTTATACGTTAAGAGAGGTTAAAATGTAGTAATTTATGTAGTGAAAAGCCTTTTCATATGTTCTGCTGCAGTTCTGGGCTATCAAGGGATTTTAAAGTGAAAGCTTTTCATGAATAACACTTTAAGTAGTGAGAAACCTTTACAATTGGCTGCTGGTTCATTGACAGTTTTGCTACCTGTATATTATGTATTGAGAGAGGTTAAGGGAATGATTATGCAACGACTGGTGTGAGTAGTTTTCAGGTAGAAACTCGTGTCCAGCGATGGTTTCGGTGTTGCGACTTTATACGTTAAGAGAGGTTAAAATGTTGTAATTTATGTAGTGAAAAGCCTTTTCATATGTTCTGCTGCAGTTCTGCGCTGTCAAGGGATTTTAAAGTGAAAGCTTTTCATGAATAACACTTTAAGTAGTGAGAAACCTTTACAATTGTCAGCTGGTTCATTGACAGTTTTGCTACCTGTATATTATGTATTGAGAGAGGTTAAGAGAATGATTATGCAACGACTGGTGTGAGTAGTTTTCAGGTAGAAACTCGCGTCCAGCGATGGTTTCGGTGTTGCGACTTTATACGTTAAGAGAGGTTAAAATGTAGTAATTTATGTAGTGAAAAGCCTTTTCATATGTTCTGCTGCAGTTCTGCGCTGTCAAAGGATTTTAAAGTGAAAGCTTTTCATGAATAACACTTTAAGTAGTGAGAAACCTTTACAATTGGCAGCTGGTTCATTGACAGTTTTGCTACCTGTATATTATGTATTGAGAGAGGTTAAGAGAATGATTATGCAACGACTGGTGTGAGTAGTTTTCAGGTAGAAACTCGTGTCCAGCGATGGTTTCGGTGTTGCGACTTTATACGTTAAGAGAGGTTAAAATGTTGTAATTTATGTAGTGAAAAGCCTTTTCATATGTTCTGCTGCAGTTCTGCGCTGTCAAGGGATTTTAAAGTGAAAGCTTTTCATGAATAACACTTTAAGTAGTGAGAAACCTTTACAATTGGCAGCTGGTTCATTGACATTTTTGCTACCTATATATTATGTATTGAGAGAGGTTAAGAGAATGATTATGCAACGACTGGTGTGAGTAGTTTTCAGGTAGAAACTCGTGTCCAGCGATGGTTTCGGTGTTGCGACTTTATACGTTAAGAGAGGTTAAAATGTTGTAATTTATGTAGTGAAAAGCCTTTTCATATGTTATGCTGCAATTCTGGGCTATCAAGGGATTTTAAAGTGAAAGCTTTTCAGGAATAACACTTTAAGTAGTGAGAAACCTTTACAATTGGCTGCTGGTTCATTGACAGTTTTGCTACCTGTATATTATGTATTGAGAGAGGTTAAGAGAATGATTATGCAACGACTGGTGTGAGTAGTTTGAGGTAGAAACTCGTGTCCAGCGATGGTTTCGGTGTTGCGACTTTATACGTTAAGAGAGGATAAAATGTAGTAATTTATGTAGTGAAAAGCCTTTTCATATGTTCTGCTGCAGTTCTGCGCTGTCAAGGGATTTTAAAGTGAAAGCTTTTCATGAATAACACTTTAAGTAGTGAGAAACCTTTACAATTGGCAGCTGGTTCATTGACAGTTTTGCTACCTGTGTATTATGTATCGAGAGAGGTTAAGAGAATGATTATGCAACGACTGGTGTGAGTAGTTTTCAGGTAGAAACTCGTGTCCAGCGATGGTTTCGGTGTTGCGACTTTATACGTTAAGAGAGGTTAAAATGTAGTAATTTATGTAGTGAAAAGCCTTTTCATATGTTCTGCTGCAGTTCTGGGCTATCAAGGGATTTTAAAGTGAAAGCTTTTCATGAATAACACTTTAAGTAGTGAGAAACCTTTACAATTGGCAGCTGGTTCATTGACAGTTTTGCTACCTGTGTATTATGTATCGAGAGAGGTTAAGAGAATGATTATGCAACGACTGGTGTGAGTAGTTTTCAGGTAGAAACTCGTGTCCAGCGATGGTTTCGGTGTTGCGACTTTATACGTTAAGAGAGGTTAAAATGTAGTAATTTATGTAGTGAAAAGCCTTTTCATATGTTCTGCTGCAGTTCTGGGCTATCAAGGGATTTTAAAGTGAAAGCTTTTCATGAATAACACTTTAAGTAGTGAGAAACCTTTACAATTGGCTGCTGGTTCATTGACAGTTTTGCTACCTGTGTATTATGTATCGAGAGAGGTTAAGAGAATGATTATGCAACGACTGGTGTGAGTAGTTTTCAGGTAGAAACTCGTGTCCAGCGATGGTTTCGGTGTTGCGACTTTATACGTTAAGAGAGGTTAAAATGTTGTAATTTATGTAGTGAAAAGCCTTTTCATATGTTCTGCTGCAGTTCTGCGCTGTCAAGGGATTTTAAAGTGAAAGCTTTTCATTAATAACACTTTAAGTAGTGAGAAACCTTTACAATTGGCAGCTGGTTCATTGACAGTTTTGCTACCTGTATATTATGTATTGAGAGAGGTTAAGAGAATGATTATGCAACGACTGGTGTGAGTAGTTTTCAGGTAGAAACTCGTGTCCAGCGATGGTTTCGGTGTTGCGACTTTATACGTTAAGAGAGGTTAAATTGTTGTAATTTATGTAGTGAAAAGCCTTTTCATATGTTCTGCTGCAGTTCTGGGCTATCAAGGGATTTTAAAGTGAAAGCTTTTCATGAATAACACTTTAAGTAGTGAAAAAATCTTTACAATTGGCAGCTGGTTCATTGACATTTTTGCTACCTGTATATTATGTATTGAGAGAGGTTAAAAAAAATGATTATGCAACGACTGGTGTGAGTAGTTTTCAGGTAGAAACTCGTGTCCAGCGATGGTTTCGGTGTTGCGACTTTATACGTTAAGAGAGGTTAAAATGTAGTAATTTATGTAGTGAAAAGCCTTTTCATATGTTCTGCTGCAGTTCTGGGCTATCAAGGGATTTTAAAGTGAAAGCTTTTCATGAATAACACTTTAAGTAGTGAGAAACCTTTACAATTGGCTGCTGGTTCATTGACAGTTTTGCTACCTGTATATTATGTATTGAGAGAGGTTAAGGGAATGATTATGCAACGACTGGTGTGAGTAGTTTTCAGGTAGAAACTCGTGTCCAGCGATGGTTTCGGTGTTGCGACTTTATACGTTAAGAGAGGTTAAAATGTTGTAATTTATGTAGTGAAAAGCCTTTTCATATGTTCTGCTGCAGTTCTGCGCTGTCAAGGGATTTTAAAGTGAAAGCTTTTCATGAATAACACTTTAAGTAGTGAGAAACCTTTACAATTGTCAGCTGGTTCATTGACAGTTTTGCTACCTGTATATTATGTATTGAGAGAGGTTAAGAGAATGATTATGCAACGACTGGTGTGAGTAGTTTTCAGGTAGAAACTCATGTCCAGCGATGGTTTCGGTGTTGCGACTTTATACGTTAAGAGAGGATAAAATGTAGTAATTTATGTAGTGAAAAGCCTTTTCATATGTTCTGCTGCAGTTCTGCGCTGTCAAAGGATTTTAAAGTGAAAGCTTTTCATGAATAACACTTTAAGTAGTGAGAAACCTTTACAATTGGCAGCTGGTTCATTGACAGTTTTGCTACCTGTATATTATGTATTGAGAGAGGTTAAGAGAATGATTATGCAACGACTGGTGTGAGTAGTTTTCAGGTAGAAACTCGCGTCCAGCGATGGTTTCGGTGTTGCGACTTTATACGTTAAGAGAGGTTAAAATGTAGTAATTTATGTAGTGAAAAGCCTTTTCATATGTTCTGCTGCAGTTCTGCGATGTCAAGGGATTTTAAAGTGAAAGCTTTTCATGAATAACACTTTAAGTAGTGAGAAACCTTTACAATTGGCAGCTGGTTCATTGACATTTTTGCTACCTATATATTATGTATTGAGAGAGGTTAAGAGAATGATTATGCAACGACTGGTGTGAGTAGTTTTCAGGTAGAAACTCGTGTCCAGCGATGGTTTCGGTGTTGCGACTTTATACGTTAAGAGAGGTTAAAATGTTGTAATTTATGTAGTGAAAAGCCTTTTCATATGTTCTGCTGCAATTCTGGGCTGTCAAGGGATTTTAAAGTGAAAGCTTTTCAGGAATAACACTTTAAGTAGTGAGAAACCTTTACAATTGGCTGCTGGTTCATTGACAGTTTTGCTACCTGTATATTATGTATTGAGAGAGGTTAAGAGAATGATTATGCAACGACTGGTGTGAGTAGTTTTCAGGTAGAAACTCGTGTCCAGCGATGGTTTCGGTGTTGCGACTTTATACGTTAAGAGAGGTTAAAATGTTGTAATTTATGTAGTGAAAAGCCTTTTCATATGTTCTGCTGCAGTTCTGCGCTGTCAAGGGATTTTAAAGTGAAAGCTTTTCATGAATAACACTTTAAGTAGTGAGAAACCTTTACAATTGTCAGCTGGTTCATTGACAGTTTTGCTACCTGTATATTATGTATTGAGAGAGGTTAAGAGAATGATTATGCAACGACTGGTGTGAGTAGTTTTCAGGTAGAAACTCGTGTCCAGCGATGGTTTCGGTGTTGCGACTTTATACGTTAAGAGAGGTTGAAATGTTGTAATTTATGTAGTGAAATGCCTTTTCATATGTTCTGCTGCAGTTCTGGGCTATCAAGGGATTTTAAAGTAAAAGCTTTTCATGAATAACACTTTAAGTAGTGAGAAACCTTTACAATTGGCTGCTGGTTCATTGACAGTTTTGCTACCTGTATATTATGTATTGAGAGAGGTTAAGAGAATGATTATGCAACGACTGGTGTGAGTAGTTTTCAGGTAGAAACTCATGTCCAGCGATGGTTTCGGTGTTGCGACCTTATACGTTAAGAGAGGATAAAATGTAGTAATTTATGTAGTGAAAAGCCTTTTCATATGTTCTGCTGCAGTTCTGCGCTGTCAAAGGATTTTAAAGTGAAAGCTTTTCATGAATAACACTTTAAGTAGTGAGAAACCTTTACAATTGGCAGCTGGTTCATTGACAGTTTTGCTACCTGTATATTATGTATTGAGAGAGGTTAAGAGAATGATTATGCAACGACTGGTGTGAGTAGTTTTCAGGTAGAAACTCGTGTCCAGCGATGGTTTCGGTGTTGCGACTTTATACGTTAAGAGAGGATAAAATGTAGTAATTTATGTAGTGAAAAGCCTTTTCATATGTTCTGATGCAGTTGTGCGCTGTCAAGGGATTTTAAAGTGAAAGCTTTTCATGAATAACACTTTAAGTAGTGAGAAACCTTTACAATTGGCAGCTGGTTCATTGACATTTTTGCTACCTATATATTATGTATTGAGAGAGGTTAAGAGAATGATTATGCAACGACTGGTGTGAGTAGTTTTCAGGTAGAAACTCGTGTCCAGCGATGGTTTCGGTGTTGCGACTTTATACGTTAAGAGAGGTTAAAATGTTGTAATTTATGTAGTGAAAAGCCTTTTCATATGTTATGCTGCAATTCTGGGCTATCAAGGGATTTTAAAGTGAACGCTTTTCAGGAATAACACTTTAAGTAGTGAGAAACCTTTACAATTGGCAGCTGGTTCATTGACAGTTTTGCTACCTGTATATTATGTATTGAGAGAGGTTAAGAGAATGATTATGCAACGACTGGTGTGAGTAGTTTGAGGTAGAAACTCGTGTCCAGCGATGGTTTCGGTGTTGCGACTTTATACGTTAAGAGAGGTTAAAATGTAGTAAGTTATGTAGTGAAAAGCCTTTTCATATGTTCTGCTGCAGTTCTGCGCTGTCAAGGGATTTTAAAGTGAAAGCTTTTCATGAATAACACTTTAAGTAGTGAGAAACCTTTACAATTGGCAGCTGGTTCATTGACAGTTTTGCTACCTGTGTATTATGTATCGAGAGAGGTTAAGAGAATGATTATGCAACGACTGGTGTGAGTAGTTTTCAGGTAGAAACTCGTGTCCAGCGATGGTTTCGGTGTTGCGACTTTATACGTTAAGAGAGGTTAAAATGTAGTAATTTATGTAGTGAAAAGCCTTTTCATATGTTCTGCTGCAGTTCTGCGCTGTCAAGGGATTTTAAAGTGAAAGCTTTTCATGAATAACACTTTAAGTAGTGAGAAACCTTTACAATTGGCTGCTGGTTCATTGACAGTTTTGCTACCTGTATATTATGTATTGAGAGAGGTTAAGAGAATGATTATGCAACGACTGGTGTGAGTAGTTTTCAGGTAGAAACTCGTGTCCAGCGATGGTTTCGGTGTTGCGACTTTATACGTTAAGAGAGGTTAAAATGTTGTAATTTATGTAGTGAAAAGCCTTTTCATATGTTCTGCTGCAATTCTGGGCTATCAAGGGATTTTAAAGTGAAAGCTTTTCAGGAATAACACTTTAAGTAGTGAGAAACCTTTACAATTGGCTGCTGGTTCATTGACAGTTTTGCTACCTGTATATTATGTATTGAGAGAGGTTAAGAGAATGATTATGCAACGACTGGTGTGAGTAGTTTTCAGGTAGAAACTCGTGTCCATCGATGGTTTCGGTGTTGCGACTTTATACGTTAAGAGAGGTTAAAATGTTGTAATTTATGTAGTGAAAAGCCTTTTCATATGTTCTGCTGCAGTTCTGCGCTGTCAAGGGATTTTAAAGTGAAAGCTTTTCATGAATAACACTTTAAGTAGTGAGAAACCTTTACAATTGTCAGCTGGTTCATTGACAGTTTTGCTACCTGTATATTATGTATTGAGAGAGGTTAAGAGAATGATTATGTAACGACTGGTTTGAGTAGTTTTCAGGTAGAAACTCGTGTCCAGCGATGGTTTCGGTGTTGCGACTTTATACGTTAAGAGAGGTTGAAATGTTGTAATTTATGTAGTGAAAAGCCTTTTCATATGTTCTGCTGCAGTTCTGGGCTATCAAGGGATTTTAAAGTGAAAGCTTTTCATGAATAACACTTTAAGTAGTGAGAAACCTTAACAATTGGCTGCTGGTTCATTGACAGTTTTGCTACCTGTATATTATGTATTGAGAGAGGTTAAGAGAATGATTATGCAACGACTGGTGTGAGTAGTTTTCAGGTAGAAACTCATGTCCAGCGATGGTTTCGGTGTTGCGACTTTATACGTTAAGAGAGGTTAAAATGTAGTAATTTATGTAGTGAAAAGCCTTTTCATATGTTCTGCTGCAGTTCTGCGCTGTCAAAGGATTTTAAAGTGAAAGCTTTTCATGAATAACACTTTAAGTAGTGAGAAACCTTTACAATTGGCAGCTGGTTCATTGACAGTTTTGCTACCTGTATATTATGTATTGAGAGAGGTTAAGAGAATGATTATGCAACGACTGGTGTGAGTAGTTTTCAGGTAGAAACTCGTGTCCAGCGATGGTTTCGGTGTTGCGACTTTATACGTTAAGAGAGGATAAAATGTAGTAATTTATGTAGTGAAAAGCCTTTTCATATGTTCTGATGCAGTTGTGCGCTGTCAAGGGATTTTAAAGTGAAAGCTTTTCATGAATAACACTTTAAGTAGTGAGAAACCTTTACAATTGGCAGCTGGTTCATTGACATTTTTGCTACCTATATATTATGTATTGAGAGAGGTTAAGAGAATGATTATGCAACGACTGGTGTGAGTAGTTTTCAGGTAGAAACTCGTGTCCAGCGATGGTTTCGGTGTTGCGACTTTATACGTTAAGAGAGGTTAAAATGTTGTAATTTATGTAGTGAAAAGCCTTTTCATATGTTATGCTGCAATTCTGGGCTATCAAGGGATTTTAAAGTGAAAGCTTTTCAGGAATAACACTTTAAGTAGTGAGAAACCTTTACAATTGGCTGCTGGTTCATTGACAGTTTTGCTACCTGTATATTATGTATTGAGAGAGGTTAAGAGAATGATTATGCAACGACTGGTGTGAGTAGTTTGAGGTAGAAACTCGTGTCCAGCGATGGTTTCGGTGTTGCGACTTTATACGTTAAGAGAGGTTAAAATGTAGTAATTTATGTAGTGAAAAGCCTTTTCATATGTTCTGCTGCAGTTCTGCGCTGTCAAGGGATTTTAAAGTGAAAGCTTTTCATGAATAACACTTTAAGTAGTGAGAAACCTTTACAATTGGCAGCTGGTTCATTGACAGTTTTGCTACCTGTGTATTATGTATCGAGAGAGGTTAAGAGAATGATTATGCAACGACTGGTGTGAGTAGTTTTCAGGTAGAAACTCGTGTCCAGCGATGGTTTCGGTGTTGCGACTTTATACGTTAAGAGAGGTTAAAATGTAGTAATTTATGTAGTGAAAAGCCTTTTCATATGTTCTGCTGCAGTTCTGGGCTATCAAGGGATTTTAAAGTGAAAGCTTTTCATGAATAACACTTTAAGTAGTGAGAAACCTTTACAATTGGCAGCTGGTTCATTGACAGTTTTGCTACCTGTGTATTATGTATCGAGAGAGGTTAAGAGAATGATTATGCAACGACTGGTGTGAGTAGTTTTCAGGTAGAAACTCGTGTCCAGCGATGGTTTCGGTGTTGCGACTTTATACGTTAAGAGAGGTTAAAATGTAGTAATTTATGTAGTGAAAAGCCTTTTCATATGTTCTGCTGCAGTTCTGGGCTATCAAGGGATTTTAAAGTGAAAGCTTTTCATGAATAACACTTTAAGTAGTGAGAAACCTTTACAATTGGCTGCTGGTTCATTGACAGTTTTGCTACCTGTGTATTATGTATCGAGAGAGGTTAAGAGAATGATTATGCAACGACTGGTGTGAGTAGTTTTCAGGTAGAAACTCGTGTCCAGCGATGGTTTCGGTGTTGCGACTTTATACGTTAAGAGAGGTTAAAATGTTGTAATTTATGTAGTGAAAAGCCTTTTCATATGTTCTGCTGCAGTTCTGCGCTGTCAAGGGATTTTAAAGTGAAAGCTTTTCATTAATAACACTTTAAGTAGTGAGAAACCTTTACAATTGGCAGCTGGTTCATTGACAGTTTTGCTACCTGTATATTATGTATTGAGAGAGGTTAAGAGAATGATTATGCAACGACTGGTGTGAGTAGTTTTCAGGTAGAAACTCGTGTCCAGCGATGGTTTCGGTGTTGCGAATTTATACGTTAAGAGAGGTTAAAATGTTGTAATTTATGTAGTGAAAAGCCTTTTCATATGTTCTGCTGCAGCTGCGTTGTCAAGGGATTTTAAAGTGAAAGCTTTTCATGAATAACACTTTAAGTAGTGAGAAACCTTTACAATTTTTCAGCTGGTTCATTGACAGTTTTGCTACCTGTATATTATGTATTGAGAGAGGTTAAGAGAATGATTATGCAACGACTGGTGTGAGTAGTTTTCAGGTAGAAACTCGTGTCCAGCGATGGTTTCGGTGTTGCGACTTTATACGTTAAGAGAGGTTAAAATGTTGTAATTTATGTAGTGAAAAGCCTTTTCATATGTTCTGCTGCAGTTCTGCGCTGTCAAGGGATTTTAAAGTGAAAGCTTTTCATGAATAACACTTTAAGTAGTGAGAAACCTTTACAATTGGCAGCTGGTTCATTGACAGTTTTGCTACCTGTATATTATGTATTGAGAGAGGTTAAGAGAATGATTATGCAACGACTGGTGTGAGTAGTTTTCAGGTAGAAACTCGTGTCCAGCGATGGTTTCGGTGTTGCGAATTTATACGTTAAGAGAGGTTAAAATGTTGTAATTTATGTAGTGAAAAGCCTTTTCATATGTTCTGCTGCAGTTCTGCGCTGTCAAAGGATTTTAAAGGGAAAGCTTTTCATGAATAACACTTTAAGTAGTGAGAAACCTTTACAATTGGCAGCTGGTTCATTGACAGTTTTGCTACCTGTATATTATGTATTGAGAGAGGTTAAGAGAATGATTATGCAACGACTGGTGTGAGTAGTTTTCAGGTAGAAACTCGTGTCCAGCGATGGTTTCGGTGTTGCGACTTTATACGTTAAGAGAGGATAAAATGTAGTAATTTATGTAGTGAAAAGCCTTTTCATATGTTCTGATGCAGTTGTGCGCTGTCAAGGGATTTTAAAGTGAAAGCTTTTCATGAATAACACTTTAAGTAGTGAGAAACCTTTACAATTGGCAGCTGGTTCATTGACATTTTTGCTACCTATATATTATGTATTGAGAGAGGTTAAGAGAATGATTATGCAACGACTGGTGTGAGTAGTTTTCAGGTAGAAACTCGTGTCCAGCGATGGTTTCGGTGTTGCGACTTTATACGTTAAGAGAGGTTAAAATGTTGTAATTTATGTAGTGAAAAGCCTTTTCATATGTGATGCTGCAATTCTGGGCTATCAAGGGATTTTAAAGTGAAAGCTTTTCAGGAATAACACTTTAAGTAGTGAGAAACCTTTACAATTGGCTGCTGGTTCATTGACAGTTTTGCTACCTGTATATTATGTATTGAGAGAGGTTAAGAGAATGATTATGCAACGACTGGTGTGAGTAGTTTGAGGTAGAAACTCGTGTCCAGCGATGGTTTCGGTGTTGCGACTTTATACGTTAAGAGAGGTTAAAATGTAGTAATTTATGTAGTGAAAAGCCTTTTCATATGTTCTGCTGCAGTTCTGCGCTGTCAAGGGATTTTAAAGTGAAAGCTTTTCATGAATAACACTTTAAGTAGTGAGAAACCTTTACAATTGGCAGCTGGTTCATTGACAGTTTTGCTACCTGTGTATTATGTATCGAGAGAGGTTAAGAGAATGATTATGCAACGACTGGTGTGAGTAGTTTTCAGGTAGAAACTCGTGTCCAGCGATGGTTTCGGTGTTGCGACTTTATACGTTAAGAGAGGTTAAAATGTAGTAATTTATGTAGTGAAAAGCCTTTTCATATGTTCTGCTGCAGTTCTGGGCTATCAAGGGATTTTAAAGTGAAAGCTTTTCATGAATAACACTTTAAGTAGTGAGAAACCTTTACAATTGGCTGCTGGTTCATTGACAGTTTTGCTACCTGTATATTATGTATTGAGAGAGGTTAAGAGAATGATTATGCAACGACTGGTGTGAGTAGTTTTCAGGTAGAAACTCGTGTCCAGCGATGGTTTCGGTGTTGCGACTTTATACGTTAAGAGAGGTTAAAATGTTGTAATTTATGTAGTGAAAAGCCTTTTCATATGTTCTGCTGCAGTTCTGCGCTGTCAAGGGATTTTAAAGTGAAAGCTTTTCATGAATAACACTTTAAGTAGTGAGAAACCTTTACAATTGGCAGCTGGTTCATTGACAGTTTTGCTACCTGTATATTATGTATTGAGAGAGGTTAAGAGAATGATTATGCAACGACTGGTGTGAGTAGTTTTCAGGTAGAAACTCGTGTCCAGCGATGGTTTCGGTGTTGCGACTTTATACGTTAAGAGAGGTTAAATTGTTGTAATTTATGTAGTGAAAAGCCTTTTCATATGTTCTGCTGCAGTTCTGGGCTATCAAGGGATTTTAAAGTGAAAGCTTTTCATGAATAACACTTTAAGTAGTGAGAAACCTTTACAATTGGCAGCTGGTTCATTGACATTTTTGCTACGTGTATATTATGTATTGAGAGAGGTTAAGAGAATGATTATGCAACGACTGGTGTGAGTAGTTTTCAGGTAGAAACTCGTGTCCAGCGATGGTTTCGGTGTTGCGAATTTATACGTTAAGAGAGGTTAAAATGTTGTAATTTATGTAGTGAAAAGCCTTTTCATATGTTCTGCTGCAGCTGCGTTGTCAAGGGATTTTAAAGTGAAAGCTTTTCATGAATAACACTTTAAGTAGTGAGAAACCTTTACAATTGGCAGCTGGTTCATTGACAGTTTTGCTACCTGTATATTATGTATTGAGAGAGGTTAAGAGAATGATTATGCAACGACTGGTGTGAGTAGTTTTCAGGTAGAAACTCGTGTCCAGCGATGGTTTCGGTGTTGCGACTTTATACGTTAAGAGAGGTTAAAATGTTGTAATTTATGTAGTGAAAAGCCTTTTCATATGTTCTGCTGCAGTTCTGCGCTGTCAAGGGATTTTAAAGTGAAAGCTTTTCATGAATAACACTTTAAGTAGTGAGAAACCTTTACAATTGGCAGCTGGTTCATTGACAGTTTTGCTACCTGTATATTATGTATTGAGAGAGGTTAAGAGAATGATTATGCAACGACTGGTGTGAGTAGTTTTCAGGTAGAAACTCGTGTCCAGCGATGGTTTCGGTGTTGCGAATTTATACGTTAAGAGAGGTTAAAATGTTGTAATTTATGTAGTGAAAAGCCTTTTCATATGTTCTGCTGCAGTTCTGCGCTGTCAAAGGATTTTAAAGGGAAAGCTTTTCATGAATAACACTTTAAGTAGTGAGAAACCTTTATGGTTTCGGTGTTGCGAATTTATACGTTAAGAGAGGTTAAAATGTTGTAATTTATGTAGTGAAAAGCCTTTTCATATGTTCTGCTGCAGTTCTGCGCTGTCAAAGGATTTTAAAGGGAAAGCTTTTCATGAATAACACTTTAAGTAGTGAGAAACCTTTACAATTGGCAGCTGGTTCATTGACAGTTTTGCTACCTGTATATTATGTATTGAGAGAGGTTAAGAGAATGATTATGCAACGACTGGTGTGAGTAGTTTTCAGGTAGAAACTCGTGTCCAGCGATGGTTTCGGTGTTGCGACTTTATACGTTAAGAGAGGTTAAAATGTTGTATTATGTAGTGAAAAGCCTTTTCATATGTTCTGCTGCAGTTCTGCGCTGTCAAAGGATTTTAAAGTGAAAGCTTTTCATGAATAACACTTTAAGTAGTGAGAAACCTTTACAATTGGCAGCTGGTTCATTGATATTTTTGCTACCTGTATATTATGTATTGAGAGAGGTTAAGAGAATGATTATGCAACGACTGGTGTGAGTAGTTTGAGGTAGAAACTCGTGTCCAGCGATGGTTTCGGTGTTGCGACTTTATACGTTAAGAGAGGTTAAAATGTAGTAATTTATGTAGTGAAAAGCCTTTTCATATGTTCTGCTGCAGTTCTGCGCTGTCAAGGGATTTTAAAGTGAAAGCTTTTCATGAATAACACTTTAAGTAGTGAGAAACCTTTACAATTGGCAGCTGGTTCATTGACAGTTTTGCTACCTGTGTATTATGTATCGAGAGAGGTTAAGAGAATGATTATGCAACGACTCGTGTGAGTAGTTTTCAGGTAGAAACTCGTGTCCAGCGATGGTTTCGGTGTTGCGAATTTATACGTTAAGAGAGGTTAAAATGTTGTAATTTATGTAGTGAAAAGCCTTTTCATATGTTCTGCTGCAGTTCTGCGCTGTCAAAGGATTTTAAAGGGAAAGCTTTTCATGAATAACACTTTAAGTAGTGAGAAACCTTTACAATTGGCAGCTGGTTCATTGACAGTTTTGCTACCTGTATATTATGTATTGAGAGAGGTTAAGAGAATGATTATGCAACGACTGGTGTGAGTAGTTTTCAGGTAGAAACTCGTGTCCAGCGATGGTTTCGGTGTTGCAACTTTATACGTTAAGAGAGGTTAAAATGTTGTATTATGTAGTGAAAAGCCTTTTCATATGTTCTGCTGCAGTTCTGCGCTGTCAAAGGATTTTAAAGTGAAAGCTTTTCATGAATAACACTTTAAGTAGTGAGAAACCTTTACAATTGGCAGCTGGTTCATTGACAGTTTTGCTACCTGTATATTATGTATTGAGAGAGGTTAAGAGAATGATTATGCAACGACTGGTGTGAGTAGTTTTCAGGTAGAAACTCGTGTCCAGCGATGGTTTCGGTGTTGCGACTTTATACGTTAAGAGAGGTTAAAATGTTGTATTATGTAGTGAAAAGCCTTTTCATATGTTCTGCTGCAGTTCTGCGCTGTCAAAGGATTTTAAAGTGAAAGCTTTTCATGAATAACACTTTAAGTAGTGAGAAACCTTTACAATTGGCAGCTGGTTCATTGACAGTTTTGCTACCTGTATATTATGTATTGAGAGAGGTTAAGAGAATGATTATGCAACGACTGGTGTGAGTAGTTTGAGGTAGAAACTCGTGTCCAGCGATGGTTTCGGTGTTGCGACTTTATACGTTAAGAGAGGTTAAAATGTAGTAATTTATGTAGTGAAAAGCCTTTTCATATGTTCTGCTGCAGCTGCGTTGTCAAGGGATTTTAAAGTGAAAGCTTTTCATGAATAACACTTTAAGTAGTGAGAAACCTTTACAATTGGCAGCTGGTTCATTGACAGTTTTGCTACCTGTATATTATGTATTGAGAGAGGTTAAGAGAATGATTATGCAACGACTGGTGTGAGTAGTTTTCAGGTAGAAACTCGTGTCCAGCGATGGTTTCGGTGTTGCGACTTTATACGTTAAGAGAGGTTAAAATGTTGTAATTTATGTAGTGAAAAGCCTTTTCATATGTTCTGCTGCAGTTCTGCGCTGTCAAGGGATTTTAAAGTGAAAGCTTTTCATGAATAACACTTTAAGTAGTGAGAAACCTTTACAATTGGCAGCTGGTTCATTGACAGTTTTGCTACCTGTATATTATGTATTGAGAGAGGTTAAGAGAATGATTATGCAACGACTGGTGTGAGTAGTTTTCAGGTAGAAACTCGTGTCCAGCGATGGTTTCGGTGTTGCGAATTTATACGTTAAGAGAGGTTAAAATGTAGTAATTTATGTAGTGAAAAGCCTTTTCATATGTTCTGCTGCAGTTCTGCGCTGTCAAAGGATTTTAAAGGGAAAGCTTTTCATGAATAACACTTTAAGTAGTGAGAAACCTTTACAATTGGCAGCTGGTTCATTGACAGTTTTGCTACCTGTATATTATGTATTGAGAGAGGTTAAGAGAATGATTATGCAACGACTGGTGTGAGTAGTTTGAGGTAGAAACTCGTGTCCAGCGATGGTTTCGGTGTTGCGACTTTATACGTTAAGAGAGGTTAAAATGTAGTAATTTATGTAGTGAAAAGCCTTTTCATATGTTCTGCTGCAGTTCTGCGCTGTCAAGGGATTTTAAAGTGAAAGCTTTTCATGAATAACACTTTAAGTAGTGAGAAACCTTTACAATTGGCAGCTGGTTCATTGACAGTTTTGCTACCTGTGTATTATGTATCGAGAGAGGTTAAGAGAATGATTATGCAACGACTGGTGTGAGTAGTTTTCAGGTAGAAACTCGTGTCCAGCGATGGTTTCGGTGTTGCGACTTTATACGTTAAGAGAGGTTAAAATGTAGTAATTTATGTAGTGAAAAGCCTTTTCATATGTTCTGCTGCAGTTCTGGGCTATCAAGGGATTTTAAAGTGAAAGCTTTTCATGAATAACACTTTAAGTAGTGAGAAACCTTTACAATTGGCTGCTGGTTCATTGACAGTTTTGCTACCTGTATATTATGTATTGAGAGAGGTTAAGAGAATGATTATGCAACGACTGGTGTGAGTAGTTTTCAGGTAGAAACTCGTGTCCAGCGATGGTTTCGGTGTTGCGACTTTATACGTTAAGAGAGGTTAAAATGTTGTAATTTATGTAGTGAAAAGCCTTTTCATATGTTCTGCTGCAGTTCTGCGCTGTCAAGGGATTTTAAAGTGAAAGCTTTTCATGAATAACACTTTAAGTAGTGAGAAACCTTTACAATTGGCAGCTGGTTCATTGACAGTTTTGCTACCTGTATATTATGTATTGAGAGAGGTTAAGAGAATGATTATGCAACGACTGGTGTGAGTAGTTTTCAGGTAGAAACTCATGTCCAGCGATGGTTTCGGTGTTGCGACTTTATACGTTAAGAGAGGTTAAAATGTAGTAATTTATGTAGTGAAAAGCCTTTTCATATCTTCTGCTGCAGTTCTGCGCTGTCAAAGGATTTTAAAGTGAAAGCTTTTCATGAATAACACTTTAAGTAGTGAGAAACCTTTACAATTGGCAGCTGGTTCATTGACATTTTTGCTACCTGTATATTATGTATTGAGAGAGGTTAAGAGAATGATTATGCAACGACTGGTGTGAGTAGTTTTCAGGTAGAAACTCGTGTCCAGCGATGGTTTCGGTGTTGCGACTTTATACGTTAAGAGAGGTTAAAATGTTGTATTATGTAGTGAAAAGCCTTTTCATATGTTCTGCTGCAGTTCTGCGCTGTCAAAGGATTTTAAAGTGAAGGCTTTTCATGAATAACACTTTAAGTAGTGAGAAACCTTTACAATTGGCAGCTGGTTCATTGACATTTTTGCTACCTGTATATTATGTATTGAGAGAGGTTAAGAGAATGATTATGCAACGACTGGTGTGAGTAGTTTTCAGGTAGAAACTCGTGTCCAGCGATGGTTTCGGTGTTGCGACTTTATACGTTAAGAGAGGTTAAAATGTAGTAATTTATGTAGTGAAAAGCCTTTTCATATGTTCTGCTGCAGTTCTGGGCTATCAAGGGATTTTAAAGTGAAAGCTTTTCATGAATAACACTTTAAGTAGCGAGAAACCTTTACAATTGGCTGCTGGTTCATTGACAGTTTTGCTACCTGTATATTATGTATTGAGAGAGGTTAAGAGAATGATTATGCAACGACTGGTGTGAGTAGTTTACAGGTAGAAACTCGTGCCCAGCGATGGTTTCGGTGTTGCGACTTTATACGTTAAGAGAGGTTAAAATGTTGTAATTTATGTAGTGAAAAGCCTTTTCATATGTTCTGCTACAGTTCTGCGCTGTCAAGGGATTTTAAAGTGAAAGCTTTTCATGAATAACACTTTAAGTAGTGAGAAACCTTTACAATTGGCTGCTGGTTCATTGACAGTTTTGCTACCTGTATATTATGTATTGAGAGAGGTTAAGAGAATGATTATGCAACGACTGGTGTGAGTAGTTTACAGGTAGAAACTCGTGTCCAGCGATGGTTTCGGTGTTGCGACTTTATACGTTAAGAGAGGTTAAAATGTTGTAATTTATGTAGTGAAAAGCCTTTTCATATGTTCTGCTGCAGTTCTGGGCTATCAAGGGATTTTAAAGTGAAAGCTTTTCATGAATAACACTTTAAGTAGTGAAAAAACCTTTACAATTGGCAGCTGGTTCATTGACATTTTTGCTACCTACATATTATGTATTGAGAGAGGTTAAAAAAAATGATTATGCAACGACTGGTGTGAGTAGTTTTCAGGTAGAAACTCGTGTCCAGCGATGGTTTCGGTGTTGCGACTTTATACGTTAAGAGAGGTTAAAATGTTGTAATTTATGTAGTGAAAAGCCTTTTCATATGTTCTGCTGCAGTTCTGGGCTATCAAGGGATTTTAAAGTGAAAGCTTTTCATGAATAACACTTTAAGTAGTGAGAAACCTTTACAATTGGCTGCTGGTTCATTGACAGTTTTGCTACCTGTATATTATGTATTGAGAGAGGTTAAGAGAATGATTATGCAACGACTGGTGTGAGTAGTTTTCAGGTAGAAACTCGTGTCCAGCGATGGTTTCGGTGTTGCGACTTTATACGTTAAGAGAGGTTAAAATGTTGTAATTTATGTAGTGAAAAGCCTTTTCATATGTTCTGCTGCAGTTCTGCGCTGTCAAGGGATTTTAAAGTGAAAGCTTTTCATGAATAACACTTTAAGTAGTGAGAAACCTTTACAATTGTCAGCTGGTTCATTGACAGTTTTGCTACCTGTATATTATGTATTGAGAGAGGTTAAGAGAATGATTATGCAACGACTGGTGTGAGTAGTTTTCAGGTAGAAACTCATGTCCAGCGATGGTTTCGGTGTTGCGACTTTATACGTTAAGAGAGGTTAAAATGTAGTAATTTATGTAGTGAAAAGCCTTTTCATATGTTCTGCTGCAGATCTGCGCTGTCAAAGGATTTTAAAGTGAAAGCTTTTCATGAATAACACTTTAAGTAGTGAGAAACCTTTACAATTGGCAGCTGGTTCATTGACATTTTTGCTACCTATATATTATGTATTGAGAGAGGTTAAGAGAATGATTATGCAACGACTGGTGTGAGTAGTTTTCAGGTAGAAACTCGTGTCCAGCGATGGTTTCGGTGTTGCGACTTTATACGTTAAGAGAGGTTAAAATGTTGTAATTTATGTAGTGAAAAGCCTTTTCATATGTTCTGCTGCAATTCTGGGCTATCAAGGGATTTTAAAGTGAAAGCTTTTCAGGAATAACACTTTAAGTAGTGAGAAACCTTTACAATTGGCTGCTGGTTCATTGACAGTTTTGCTACTTGTATATTATGTATTGAGAGAGGTTAAGAGAATGATTATGCAACGACTGGTGTGAGTAGTTTTCAGGTAGAAACTCGTGTCCAGCGATGGTTTCGGTGTTGCGACTTTATACGTTAAGAGAGGTTAAAATGTTGTAATTTATGTAGTGAAAAGCCTTTTCATATGTTCTGCTGCAGTTCTGGGCTATCAAGGGATTTTAAAGTGAAAGCTTTTCATGAATAACACTTTAAGTAGTGAAAAAATCTTTACAATTGGCAGCTGGTTCATTGACATTTTTGCTACCTATATATTATGTATTGAGAGAGGTTAAAAAAAATGATTATGCAACGACTGGTGTGAGTAGTTTTCAGGTAGAAACTCGTGTCCAGCGATGGTTTCGGTGTTGCGACTTTCTTCGTTAAGAGAGGTTAAAATGTAGTAATTTATGTAGTGAAAAGCCTTTTCATATGTTCTGCTGCATTTCTGGGCTATCAAGGGATTTTAAAGTGAAAGCTTTTCATGAATAACACTTTAAGTAGTGAGAAACCTTTACAATTGGCTGCTGGTTCATTGACAGTTTTGCTACCTGTATATTATGTATTGAGAGAGGTTAAGGGAATGATTATGCAACGACTGGTGTGAGTAGTTTTCAGGTAGAAACTCGTGTCCAGCGATGGTTTCGGTGTTGCGACTTTATACGTTAAGAGAGGTTAAAATGTTGTAATTTATGTAGTGAAAAGCCTTTTCATATGTTCTGCTGCAGTTCTGCGCTGTCAAGGGATTTTAAAGTGAAAGCTTTTCATGAATAACACTTTAAGTAGTGAGAAACCTTTACAATTGTCAGCTGGTTCATTGACAGTTTTGCTACCTGTATATTATGTATTGAGAGAGGTTAAGAGAATGATTATGCAACGACTGGTGTGAGTAGTTTTCAGGTAGAAACTCATGTCCAGCGATGGTTTCGGTGTTGCGACTTTATACGTTAAGAGAGGATAAAATGTAGTAATTTATGTAGTGAAAAGCCTTTTCATATGTTCTGCTGCAGTTCTGCGCTGTCAAAGGATTTTAAAGTGAAAGCTTTTCATGAATAACACTTTAAGTAGTGAGAAACCTTTACAATTGGCAGCTGGTTCATTGACAGTTTTGCTACCTGTATATTATGTATTGAGAGAGGTTAAGAGAATGATTATGCAACGACTGGTGTGAGTAGTTTTCAGGTAGAAACTCGTGTCCAGCGATGGTTTCGGTGTTGCGACTTTATACGTTAAGAGAGGTTAAAATGTAGTAATTTATGTAGTGAAAAGCCTTTTCATATGTTCTGCTGCAGTTCTGCGATGTCAAGGGATTTTAAAGTGAAAGCTTTTCATGAATAACACTTTAAGTAGTGAGAAACCTTTACAATTGGCAGCTGGTTCATTGACATTTTTGCTACCTATATATTATGTATTGAGAGAGGTTAAGAGAATGATTATGCAACGACTGGTGTGAGTAGTTTTCAGGTAGAAACTCGTGTCCAGCGATGGTTTCGGTGTTGCGACTTTATACGTTAAGAGAGGTTAAAATGTTGTAATTTATGTAGTGAAAAGCCTTTTCATATGTTCTGCTGCAATTCTGGGCTATCAAGGGATTTTAAAGTGAAAGCTTTTCAGCAATAACACTTTAAGTAGTGAGAAACCTTTACAATTGGCTGCTGGTTCATTGACAGTTTTGCTACCTGTATATTATGTATTGAGAGAGGTTAAGAGAATGATTATGCAACGACTGGTGTGAGTAGTTTTCAGGTAGAAACTCGTGTCCAGCGATGGTTTCGGTGTTGCGACTTTATACGTTAAGAGAGGTTAAAATGTTGTAATTTATGTAGTGAAAAGCCTTTTCATATGTTCTGCTGCAGTTCTGCGCTGTCAAGGGATTTTAAAGTGAAAGCTTTTCATGAATAACACTTTAAGTAGTGAGAAACCTTTACAATTGTCAGCTGGTTCATTGACAGTTTTGCTACCTGTATATTATGTATTGAGAGAGGTTAAGAGAATGATTATGCAACGACTGGTGTGAGTAGTTTTCAGGTAGAAACTCGTGTCCAGCGATGGTTTCGGTGTTGCGACTTTATACGTTAAGAGAGGTTGAAATGTTGTAATTTATGTAGTGAAAAGCCTTTTCATATGTTCTGCTGCAGTTCTGCGCTGTCAAAGGATTTTAAAGTGAAAGCTTTTCATGAATAACACTTTAAGTAGTGAGAAACCTTTACAATTGGCTGCTGGTTCATTGACAGTTTTGCTACCTGTATATTATGTATTGAGAGAGGTTAAGAGAATGATTATGCAACGACTGGTGTGAGTAGTTTTCAGGTAGAAACTCGTGTCCAGCGATGGTTTCGGTGTTGCGACTTTATACGTTAAGAGAGGTTAAAATGTTGTAATTTATGTAGTGAAAAGCCTTTTCATATGTTCTGCTGCAGTTCTGCGCTGTCAAGGGATTTTAAAGTGAAAGCTTTTCATGAATAACACTTTAAGTAGTGAGAAACCTTTACAATTGTCAGCTGGTTCATTGACAGTTTTGCTACCTGTATATTATGTATTGAGAGAGGTTAAGAGAATGATTATGCAACGACTGGTGTGAGTAGTTTTCAGGTAGAAACTCGTGTCCAGCGATGGTTTCGGTGTTGCGACTTTATACGTTAAGAGAGGTTGAAATGTTGTAATTTATGTAGTGAAAAGCCTTTTCATATGTTCTGCTGCAGTTCTGCGCTGTCAAAGGATTTTAAAGTGAAAGCTTTTCATGAATAACACTTTAAGTAGTGAGAAACCTTTACAATTGGCAGCTGGTTCATTGACAGTTTTGCTACCTGTATATTATGTATTGAGAGAGGTTAAGAGAATGATTATGCAACGACTGGTGTGAGTAGTTTTCAGGTAGAAACTCGTGTCCAGCGATGGTTTCGGTGTTGCGACTTTCTACGTTAAGAGAGGTTAAAATGTAGTAATTTATGTAGTGAAAAGCCTTTTCATATGTTCTGCTGCAGTTCTGGGCTATCAAGGGATTTTAAAGTGAAAGCTTTTCATGTATAACACCTTAAGTAGTGAGAAACCTTTACAATTGGCTGCTGGTTCATTGACAGTTTTGCTACCTGTATATTATGTATTGAGAGAGGTTAAGAGAATGATTATGCAACGACTGGTGTGAGTAGTTTTCAGGTAGAAACTCGTGTCCAGCGATGGTTTCGGTGTTGCGACTTTCTACGTTAAGAGAGGTTAAAATGTAGTAATTTATGTAGTGAAAAGCCTTTTCATATGTTCTGCTGCAGTTCTGGGCTATCAAGGGATTTTAAAGTGAAAGCTTTTCATGAATAACACTTTAAGTAGTGAGAAACCTTTACAATTGGCTGCTGGTTCATTGACAGTTTTGCTACCTGTATATTATGTATTGAGAGAGGTTAAGAGAATGATTATGCAACGACTGGCGTGAGTAGTTTTCAGGTAGAAACTCATGTCCAGCGATGGTTTCGGTGTTGCGACTTTATACGTTAAGAGAGGTTAAAATGTTGTAATTTATGTAGTGAAAAGCCTTTTCATATGTTCTGCTGCAGCTGCGTTGTCAAGGGATTTTAAAGTGAAAGCTTTTCATGAATAACACTTTAAGTAGTGAGAAACCTTTACAATTGTCAGCTGGTTCATTGACAGTTTTGCTACCTGTATATTATGTATTGAGAGAGGTTAAGAGAATGATTATGCAACGACTGGTGTGAGTAGTTTTCAGGTAGAAACCTATGTCCAGCGATGGTTTCGGTGTTGCGACTTTATACGTTAAGAGAGGATAAAATGTAGTAATTTATGTAGTGAAAAGCCTTTTCATATGTTCTGCTGCAGTTCTGCGCTGTCAAAGGATTTTAAAGTGAAAGCTTTTCATGAATAACACTTTAAGTAGTGAGAAACCTTTACAATTGGCAGCTGGTTCATTGACAGTTTTGCTACCTGTATATTATGTATTGAGAGAGGTTAAGAGAATGATTATGCAACGACTGGTGGGAGTAGTTTTCAGGTAGAAACTCGTGTCCAGCGATGGTTTCGGTGTTGCGACTTTCTACGTTAAGAGAGGTTAAAATGTAGTAATTTATGTAGTGAAAAGCCTTTTCATATGTTCTGCTGCAGTTCTGGGCTATCAAGGGATTTTAAAGTGAAAGCTTTTCATGAATAACACTTTAAGTAGTGAGAAACCTTTACAATTGGCTGCTGGTTCATTGACAGTTTTGCTACCTGTATATTATGTATTGAGAGAGGTTAAGAGAATGATTATGCAACGACTGGTGTGAGTAGTTTTCAGGTAGAAACTCGTGTCCAGCGATGGTTTCGGTGTTGCGACTTTATACGTTAAGAGAGGTTAAAATGTAGTAATTTATGTAGTGAAAAGCCTTGTCATATGTTCTGCTGCAGTTCTGCGCTGTCAAGGGATTTTAAAGTGAAAGCTTTTCATGAATAACACTTTAAGTAGTGAGAAACCTTTACAATTGGCTGCTGGTTCATTGACAGTTTTGCTACCTGTATATTATGTATTGAGAGAGGTTAAGAGAATGATTATGCAACGACTGGTGTGAGTAGTTTTCAGGTAGAAACTCGTGTCCAGCGATGGTTTCGGTGTTGCGACTTTCTACGTTAAGAGAGGTTAAAATGTAGTAATTTATGTAGTGAAAAGCCTTTTCATATGTTCTGCTGCAGTTCTGGGCTATCAAGGGATTTTAAAGTGAAAGCTTTTCATGAATAACACTTTAAGTAGTGAGAAACCTTTACAATTGGCTGCTGGTTCATTGACAGTTTTGCTACCTGTATATTATGTATTGAGAGAGGTTAAGAGAATGATTATGCAACGACTGGTGTGAGTAGTTTTCAGGTAGAAACTCGTGTCCAGCGATGGTTTCGGTGTTGCGACTTTATACGTTAAGACAGGTTAAAATGTAGTAATTTATGTAGTGAAAAGCCTTTTCATATGTTCTGCTGCAGTTCTGGGCTATCAAGGGATTTTAAAGTGAAAGCTTTTCATGAATAACACTTTAAGTAGTGAGAAACCTTTACAATTGGCTGCTGGTTCATTGACAGTTTTGCTACCTGTATATTATGTATTGAGAGAGGTTAAGAGAATGATTATGCAACG
Source organism: Agrypnus murinus (assembly GCA_929113105.1). Classification (NCBI taxonomy): domain Eukaryota; kingdom Metazoa; phylum Arthropoda; class Insecta; order Coleoptera; family Elateridae; genus Agrypnus; species Agrypnus murinus. Next base: position 23,291,848 of record OV816029.1, on the reverse strand, counting down.
ACTGGTGTGAGTAGTTTTCAGGTAGAAACTCGTGTCCAGCGATGGTTTCGGTGTTGCGACTTTATACGTTAAGAGAGGTTAAAATGTAGTAATTTATGTAGTGAAAAGCCTTTTCATATGTTCTGCTGCAGTTCTGCGCTGTCAAGGGATTTTAAAGTGAAAGCTTTTCATGAATAACACTTTAAGTAGTGAGAAACCTTTACAATTGGCAGCTGGTTCATTGACAGTTTTGCTACCTGTATATTATGTATTGAGAGAGGTTAAGAGAATGATTATGCAACGACTGGCGTGAGTAGTTTTCAGGTAGAAACTCATGTCCAGCGATGGTTTCGGTGTTGCGACTTTATACGTTAAGAGAGGTTAAAATGTTGTAATTTATGTAGTGAAAAGCCTTTTCATATCTTCTGCTGCAGTTCTGCGCTGTCATAGGATTTTAAAGTGAAAGCTTTTCATGAATAACACTTTAAGTAGTGAGACCTTTACAATTGGCAGCTGGTTCATTGACATTTTTGCTACCTGTATATTATGTATTGAGAGAGGTTAAGAGAATGATTATGCAACGACTGGTGTGAGTAGTTTTCAGGTAGAAACTCGTGTCCAGCGATGGTTTCGGTGTTGCGACTTTATACGTTAAGAGAGGTTAAAATGTTGTAATTTATGTAGTGAAAAGCCTTTTCATATGTTCTGCTGCAGCTGCGTTGTCAAGGGATTTTAAAGTGAAAGCTTTTCATGAATAACACTTTAAGTAGTGAGAAACCTTTACAATTGTCAGCTGGTTCATTGACAGTTTTGCTACCTGTATATTATGTATTGAGAGAGGTTAAGAGAATGATTATGCAACGACTGGTGTGAGTAGTTTTCAGGTAGAAACCTATGTCCAGCGATGGTTTCGGTGTTGCGACTTTATACGTTAAGAGAGGATAAAATGTAGTAATTTATGTAGTGAAAAGCCTTTTCATATGTTCTGCTGCAGTTCTGCGCTGTCAAGGGATTTTAAAGTGAAAGCTTTTCATGAATAACACTTTAAGTAGTGAGAAACCTTTACAATTGGCAGCTGGTTCATTGACATTTTTGCTACCTGTATATTATGTATTGAGAGAGGTTAAGAGAATGATTATGCAACGACTGGTGTGAGTAGTTTTCAGGTAGAAACTCGTGTCCAGCGATGGTTTCGGTGTTGCGACTTTATACGTTAAGAGAGGTTAAAATGTAGTAATTTATGTAGTGAAAAGCCTTTTCATATGTTCTGCTGCAGTTCTGCGCTGTCAAGGGATTTTAAAGTGAAAGCTTTTCATGAATAACACTTTAAGTAGTGAGAAACCTTTACAATTGTCAGCTGGTTCATTGACAGTTTTGCTACCTGTATATTATGTATTGAGAGAGGTTAAGAGAATGATTATGCAACGACTGGTGTGAGTAGTTTGAGGTAGAAACTCGTGTCCAGCGATGGTTTCGGTGTTGCGACTTTATACGTTAAGAGAGGTTAAAATGTAGTAATTTATGTAGTGAAAAGCCTTGTCATATGTTCTGCTGCAGTTCTGCGCTGTCAAGGGATTTTAAAGTGAAAGCTTTTCATGAATAACACTTTAAGTAGTGAGAAACCTTTACAATTGGCAGCTGGTTCATTGACAGTTTTGCTACCTGTATATTATGTATTGAGAGAGGTTAAGAGAAAAATTATGCAACGACTGGTGTGAGTAGTTTTCAGGTAGAAACTCGTGTCCAGCGTTGGTTTCGGTGTTGCGACTTTATACGTTAAGAGAGGTTAAAATGTAGTAATTTATGTAGTGAAAAGCCTTTTCATATGTTCTGCTGCAGTTCTGGGCTATCAAGGGATTTTAAAGTGAAAGCTTTTCATGAATAACACTTTAAGTAGTGAGAAACCTTTACAATTGGCTGCTGGTTCATTGACAGTTTTGCTACCTGTATATTATGTATTGAGAGAGGTTAAGAGAATGATTATGCAACGACTGGTGTGAGTAGTTTTCAGGTAGAAACTCGTGTCCAGCGATGGTTTCGGTGTTGCGACTTTATACGTTAAGAGAGGTTAAAATGTAGTAATTTATGTAGTGAAAAGCCTTTTCATATGTTCTGCTGCAGTTCTGCGCTGTCAAGGGATTTTAAAGTGAAAGCTTTTCATGAATAACACTTTAAGTAGTGAGAAACCTTTACAATTGTCAGCTGGTTCATTGACAGTTTTGCTACCTGTATATTATGTATTGAGAGAGGTTAAGAGAATGATTATGCAACGACTGGTGTGAGTAGTTTTCAGGTAGAAACTCGTGTCCAGCGATGGTTTCGGTGTTGCGACTTTATACGTTAAGAGAGGTTAAAATGTAGTAATTTATGTAGTGAAAAGCCTTTTCATATGTTCTGCTGCAGTTCTGGGCTATCAAGGGATTTTAAAGTGAAAGCTTTTCATGAATAACACTTTAAGTAGTGAGAAACCTTTGCAATTGGCTGCTGGTTCATTGACAGTTTTGCTACCTGTATATTATGTATTGAGAGAGGTTAAGAGAATGATTATGCAACGACTGGTGTGAGTAGTTTTCAGGTAGAAACTCGTGTCCAGCGATGGTTTCGGTGTTGCGACTTTATACGTTAAGAGAGGTTAAAATGTAGTAATTTATGTAGTGAAAAGCCTTTTCATATGTTCTGCTGCAGTTCTGGGCTATCAAGGGATTTTAAAGTGAAAGCTTTTCATGAATAACACTTTAAGTAGTGAGAAACCTTTACAATTGTCAGCTGGTTCATTGACAGTTTTCCTACCTGTATATTATGTATTGAGAGAGGTTAAGAGAATGATTATGCAACGACTGGTGTGAGTAGTTTTCAGGTAGAAACTCGTGTCCAGCGATGGTTTCGGTGTTGCGACTTTATACGTTAAGAGAGGTTAAAATGTTGTAATTTATGTAGTGAAAAGCCTTTTCATATGTTCTGCTGCAGTTCTGGGCTATCAAGGGATTTTAAAGTGAAAGCTTTTCATGAATAACACTTTAAGTAGTGAGAAACCTTTACAATTGTCAGCTGGTTCATTGACAGTTTTGCTACCTGTATATTATGTATTGAGAGAGGTTAAGAGAATGATTATGCAACGACTGGTGTGAGTAGTTTTCAGGTAGAAACTCGTGTCCAGCGATGGTTTCGGTGTTGCGACTTTATACGTTAAGAGAGGTTAAAATGTTGTAATTTATGTAGTGAAAAGCCTTTTCATATGTTCTGCTGCAGTTCTGGGCTATCAAGGGATTTTAAAGTGAAAGCTTTTCATGAATAACACTTTAAGTAGTGAGAAACCTTTACAATTGTCAGCTGGTTCATTGACAGTTTTGCTACCTGTATATTATGTATTGAGAGAGGTTAAGAGAATGATTATGCAACGACTGGTGTGAGTAGTTTTCAGGTAGAAACTCGTGTCCAGCGATGGTTTCGGTGTTGCGACTTTATACGTTAAGAGAGGTTAAAATGTTGTAATTTATGTAGTGAAAAGCCTTTTCATATGTTCTGCTGCAGTTCTGCGCTGTCAAGGGATTTTAAAGTGAAAGCTTTTCATGAATAACACTTTAAGTAGTGAGAAACCTTTACAATTGTCAGCTGGTTCATTGACAGTTTTCCTACCTGTATATTATGTATTGAGAGAGGTTAAGAGAATGATTATGCAACGACTGGTGTGAGTAGTTTTCAGGTAGAAACTCGTGTCCAGCGATGGTTTCGGTGTTGCGACTTTATACGTTAAGAGAGGTTAAAATGTTGTAATTTATGTAGTGAAAAGCCTTTTCATATGTTCTGCTGCAGTTCTGGGCTATCAAGGGATTTTAAAGTGAAAGCTTTTCATGAATAACACTTTAAGTAGTGAGAAACCTTTACAATTGGCAGCTGGTTCATTGACATTTTTGCTACCTGTATATTATGTATTGAGAGAGGTTAAGAGAATGATTATGCAACGACTGGTGTGAGTAGTTTGAGGTAGAAACTCGTGTCCAGCGATGGTTTCGGTGTTGCGACTTTATACGTTAAGAGAGGTTAAAATGTAGTAATTTATGTAGTGAAAAGCCTTTTCATATGTTCTGCTGCAGTTCTGCGCTGTCAAGGGATTTTAAAGTGAAAGCTTTTCATGAATAACACTTTAAGTAGTGAGAAACCTTTACAATTGGCAGCTGGTTCATTGACATTTTTGCTACCTGTATATTATGTATTGAGAGAGGTTAAGAGAATGATTATGCAACGACTGGTGTGAGTAGTTTGAGGTAGAAACTCGTGTCCAGCGATGGTTTCGGTGTTGCGACTTTATACGTTAAGAGAGGTTAAAATGTAGTAATTTATGTAGTGAAAAGCCTTTTCATATGTTCTGCTGCAGTTCTGCGCTGTCAAGGGATTTTAAAGTGAAAGCTTTTCATGAATAACACTTTAAGTAGTGAGAAACCTTTACAATTGGCAGCTGGTTCATTGACATTTTTGCTACCTGTATATTATGTATTGAGAGAGGTTAAGAGAATGATTATGCAACGACTGGTGTGAGTGGTTTGAGGTAGAAACTCGTGTCCAGCGATGGTTTAGGTGTTGCGACTTTATACGTTAAGAGAGGTTAAAATGTAGTAATTTATGTAGTGAAAAGCCTTTTCTTATGTTCTGCTGCAGTTCTGCGCTGTCAAGGGATTTTAAAGTGAAAGCTTTTCATGAGTAACACTTTAAGTAGTGAGAAACCTTTACAATTGGCTGCTGGTTCATTGACAGTTTTGCTACCTGTATATTATGTATTGAGAGAGGTTAAGAGAATGATTATGCAACGACTGGTGTGAGTAGTTTTCAGGTAGAAACTCGTGTCCAGCGATGGTTTCGGTGTTGCGACTTTATACGTTAAGAGAGGTTAAAATGTAGTAATTTATGTAGTGAAAAGCCTTTTCATATGTTCTGCTGCAGTTCTGGGCTATCAAGGGATTTTAAAGTGAAAGCTTTTCATGAATAACACTTTAAGTAGTGAGAAACCTTTGCAATTGGCTGCTGGTTCATTGACAGTTTTGCTACCTGTATATTATGTATTGAGAGAGGTTAAGAGAATGATTATGCAACGACTGGTGTGAGTAGTTTTCAGGTAAAAACTCGTGTCCAGCGATGGTTTCGGTGTTGCGACTTTATACGTTAAGAGAGGTTAAAATGTTGTAATTTATGTAGTGAAAAGCCTTTTCATATGTTCTGCTGCAGTTCTGGGCTATCAAGGGATTTTAAAGTGAAAGCTTTTCATGAATAACACTTTAAGTAGTGAGAAACCTTTACAATTGTCAGCTGGTTCATTGACAGTTTTGCTACCTGTATATTATGTATTGAGAGAGGTTAAGAGAATGATTATGCAACGATTGGTGTGAGTAGTTTGAGGTAGAAACTCGTGTCCAGCGATGGTTTCGGTGTTGCGACTTTATACGTTAAGAGAGGTTAAAATGTTGTAATTTGTGTAGTGAAAAGCCTTTTCATATGTTCTGCTGCAGTTCTGCGCTGTCAAGGGATTTTAAAGTGAAAGCTTTTCATGAATAACACTTTAAGTAGTGAGAAACCTTTACAATTGGCAGCTGGTTCATTGACAGTTTTGCTACCTGTGTATTATGTATCGAGAGAGGTTAAGAGAATGATTATGCAACGACTGGTGTGAGTAGTTTTCAGGTAGAAACTCGTGTCCAGCGATGGTTTCGGTGTTGCGACTTTATACGTTAAGAGAGGTTAAAATGTAGTAATTTATGTAGTGAAAAGCCTTTTCATATGTTCTGCTGCAGTTCTGCGCTGTCAAGGGATTTTAAAGTAAAAGCTTTTCATGAATAACACTTTAAGTAGTGAGAAACCTTTACAATTGGCAGCTGGTTCATTGACAGTTTTGCTACCTGTGTATTATGTATCGAGAGAGGTTAAGAGAATGATTATGCAACGACTGGTGTGAGTAGTTTTCAGGTAGAAACTCGTGTCCAGCGATGGTTTCGGTGTTGCGACTTTATACGTTAAGAGAGGTTAAAATGTAGTAATTTATGTAGTGAAAAGCCTTTTCATATGTTCTGCTGCAGTTCTGCGCTGTCAATGGATTTTAAAGTGAAAGCTTTTCATGAATAACACTTTAAGTAGTGAGAAACCTTTACAATTGGCAGCTGGTTCATTGACAGTTTTGCTACCTGTGTATTATGTATAGAGAGAGGTTAAGAGAATGATTATGCAACGACTGGTGTGAGTAGTTTTCAGGTAGAAACTCGTGTCCAGCGATGGTTTCGGTGTTGCGACTTTATACGTTAAGAGAGGTTAAAATGTAGTAATTTATGTAGTGAAAAGCCTTTTCATATGTTCTGCTGCAGTTCTGCGCTGTCAAGGGATTTTAAAGTGAAAGCTTTTCATGAATAACACTTTAAGTAGTGAGAAACCTTTACAATTGGCAGCTGGTTCATTGACAGTTTTGCTACCTGTGTATTATGTATCGAGAGAGGTTAAGAGAATGATTATACAACGACTGGTGTGAGTAGTTTTCAGGTAGAAACTCGTGTCCAGCGATGGTTTCGGTGTTGCGACTTTATACGTTAAGAGAGGTTAAAATGTAGTAATTTATGTAGTGAAAAGCCTTTTCATATGTTCTGCTGCAGTTCTGCGCTGTCAAGGGATTTTAAAGTGAAAGCTTTTCATGAATAACACTTTAAGTAGTGAGAAACCTTTACAATTGGCAGCTGGTTCATTGACAGTTTTGCTACCTGTGTATTATGTATCGAGAGAGGTTAAGAGAATGATTATGCAACGACTGGTGTGAGTAGTTTTCAGGTAGAAACTCGTGTCCAGCGATGGTTTCGGTGTTGCGACTTTATACGTTAAGAGAGGTTAAAATGTAGTAATTTATGTAGTGAAAAGCCTTTTCATATGTTCTGCTGCAGTTCTGCGCTGTCAAGGGATTTTAAAGTGAAAGCTTTTCATGAATAACACTTTAAGCAGTGAGAAACCTTTACAATTGGCAGCTGGTTCATTGACAGTTTTCCTACCTGTATATTATGTATTGAGAGAGGTTAAGAGAATGATTATGCAACGATTGGTGTGAGTAGTTTTCAGGTAGAAACTCGTGTCCAGCGATGGTTTCGGTGTTGCGACTTTATACGTTAAGAGAGGTTAAAATGTTGTAATTTATGTAGTGAAAAGCCTTTTCATATGTTCTGCTGCAGTTCTGCGCTGTCAAGGGATTTTAAAGTGAAAGCTTTTCATGAATAACACTTTAAGTAGTGAGAAACCTTTACAATTGGCAGCTGGTTCATTGACAGTTTTGCTACCTGTATATTATGTATTGAGAGAGGTTAAGAGAATGATTATGCAACGACTGGTGTGAGTAGTTTTCAGGTAGAAACTCATGTCCAGCGATGGTTTCGGTGTTGCGACTTTATACGTTAAGAGAGGTTAAAATGTAGTAATTTATGTAGTGAAAAGCCTTTTCATATCTTCTGCTGCAGTTCTGCGCTGTCAAAGGATTTTAAAGTGAAAGCTTTTCATGAATAACACTTTAAGTAGTGAGAAACCTTTACAATTGGCAGCTGGTTCATTGACATTTTTGCTACCTGTATATTATGTATTGAGAGAGGTTAAGAGAATGATTATGCAACGACTGGTGTGAGTAGTTTTCAGGTAGAAACTCGTGTCCAGCGATGGTTTCGGTGTTGCGACTTTATACGTTAAGAGAGGTTAAAATGTTGTATTATGTAGTGAAAAGCCTTTTCATATGTTCTGCTGCAGTTCTGCGCTGTCAAAGGATTTTAAAGTGAAAGCTTTTCATGAATAACACTTTAAGTAGTGAGAAACCTTTACAATTGGCAGCTGGTTCATTGACATTTTTGCTACCTGTATATTATGTATTGAGAGAGGTTAAGAGAATGATTATGCAACGACTGGTGTGAGTAGTTTTCAGGTAGAAACTCGTGTCCAGCGATGGTTTCGGTGTTGCGACTTTATACGTTAAGAGAGGTTAAAATGTAGTAATTTATGTAGTGAAAAGCCTTTTCATATGTTCTGCTGCAGTTCTGGGCTATCAAGGGATTTTAAAGTGAAAGCTTTTCATGAATAACACTTTAAGTAGCGAGAAACCTTTACAATTGGCTGCTGGTTCATTGACAGTTTTGCTACCTGTATATTATGTATTGAGAGAGGTTAAGAGAATGATTATGCAACGACTGGTGTGAGTAGTTTACAGGTAGAAACTCGTGCCCAGCGATGGTTTCGGTGTTGCGACTTTATACGTTAAGAGAGGTTAAAATGTTGTAATTTATGTAGTGAAAAGCCTTTTCATATGTTCTGCTACAGTTCTGCGCTGTCAAGGGATTTTAAAGTGAAAGCTTTTCATGAATAACACTTTAAGTAGTGAGAAACCTTTACAATTGGCTGCTGGTTCATTGACAGTTTTGCTACCTGTATATTATGTATTGAGAGAGGTTAAGAGAATGATTATGCAACGACTGGTGTGAGTAGTTTACAGGTAGAAACTCGTGTCCAGCGATGGTTTCGGTGTTGCGACTTTATACGTTAAGAGAGGTTAAAATGTTGTAATTTATGTAGTGAAAAGCCTTTTCATATGTTCTGCTGCAGTTCTGGGCTATCAAGGGATTTTAAAGTGAAAGCTTTTCATGAATAACACTTTAAGTAGTGAAAAAACCTTTACAATTGGCAGCTGGTTCATTGACATTTTTGCTACCTACATATTATGTATTGAGAGAGGTTAAAAAAAATGATTATGCAACGACTGGTGTGAGTAGTTTTCAGGTAGAAACTCGTGTCCAGCGATGGTTTCGGTGTTGCGACTTTATACGTTAAGAGAGGTTAAAATGTTGTAATTTATGTAGTGAAAAGCCTTTTCATATGTTCTGCTGCAGTTCTGGGCTATCAAGGGATTTTAAAGTGAAAGCTTTTCATGAATAACACTTTAAGTAGTGAGAAACCTTTACAATTGGCTGCTGGTTCATTGACAGTTTTGCTACCTGTATATTATGTATTGAGAGAGGTTAAGAGAATGATTATGCAACGACTGGTGTGAGTAGTTTTCAGGTAGAAACTCGTGTCCAGCGATGGTTTCGGTGTTGCGACTTTATACGTTAAGAGAGGTTAAAATGTTGTAATTTATGTAGTGAAAAGCCTTTTCATATGTTCTGCTGCAGTTCTGCGCTGTCAAGGGATTTTAAAGTGAAAGCTTTTCATGAATAACACTTTAAGTAGTGAGAAACCTTTACAATTGTCAGCTGGTTCATTGACAGTTTTGCTACCTGTATATTATGTATTGAGAGAGGTTAAGAGAATGATTATGCAACGACTGGTGTGAGTAGTTTTCAGGTAGAAACTCGTGTCCAGCGATGGTTTCGGTGTTGCGACTTTATACGTTAAGAGAGGTTAAAATGTAGTAATTTATGTAGTGAAAAGCCTTTTCATATGTTCTGCTGCAGATCTGCGCTGTCAAAGGATTTTAAAGTGAAAGCTTTTCATGAATAACACTTTAAGTAGTGAGAAACCTTTACAATTGGCAGCTGGTTCATTGACATTTTTGCTACCTATATATTATGTATTGAGAGAGGTTAAGAGAATGATTATGCAACGACTGGTGTGAGTAGTTTTCAGGTAGAAACTCGTGTCCAGCGATGGTTTCGGTGTTGCGACTTTATACGTTAAGAGAGGTTAAAATGTTGTAATTTATGTAGTGAAAAGCCTTTTCATATGTTCTGCTGCAATTCTGGGCTATCAAGGGATTTTAAAGTGAAAGCTTTTCAGGAATAACACTTTAAGTAGTGAGAAACCTTTACAATTGGCTGCTGGTTCATTGACAGTTTTGCTACTTGTATATTATGTATTGAGAGAGGTTAAGAGAATGATTATGCAACGACTGGTGTGAGTAGTTTTCAGGTAGAAACTCGTGTCCAGCGATGGTTTCGGTGTTGCGACTTTATACGTTAAGAGAGGTTAAAATGTAGTAATTTATGTAGTGAAAAGCCTTTTCATATCTTCTGCTGCAGTTCTGCGCTGTCAAAGGATTTTAAAGTGAAAGCTTTTCATGAATAACACTTTAAGTAGTGAGAAACCTTTACAATTGGCAGCTGGTTCATTGACAGTTTTGCTACCTGTATATTATGTATTGAGAGAGGTTAAGAGAATGATTATGCAACGACTGGTGTGAGTAGTTTTCAGGTAGAAACTCGTGTCCAGCGATGGTTTCGGTGTTGCGAATTTATACGTTAAGAGAGGTTAAAATGTTGTAATTTATGTAGTGAAAAGCCTTTTCATATGTTCTGCTGCAGTTCTGCGCTGTCAAAGGATTTTAAAGGGAAAGCTTTTCATGAATAACACTTTAAGTAGTGAGAAACCTTTATGGTTTCGGTGTTGCGAATTTATACGTTAAGAGAGGTTAAAATGTTGTAATTTATGTAGTGAAAAGCCTTTTCATATGTTCTGCTGCAGTTCTGCGCTGTCAAAGGATTTTAAAGGGAAAGCTTTTCATGAATAACACTTTAAGTAGTGAGAAACCTTTACAATTGGCAGCTGGTTCATTGACAGTTTTGCTACCTGTATATTATGTATTGAGAGAGGTTAAGAGAATGATTATGCAACGACTGGTGTGAGTAGTTTTCAGGTAGAAACTCGTGTCCAGCGATGGTTTCGGTGTTGCGACTTTATACGTTAAGAGAGGTTAAAATGTTGTATTATGTAGTGAAAAGCCTTTTCATATGTTCTGCTGCAGTTCTGCGCTGTCAAAGGATTTTAAAGTGAAAGCTTTTCATGAATAACACTTTAAGTAGTGAGAAACCTTTACAATTGGCAGCTGGTTCATTGATATTTTTGCTACCTGTATATTATGTATTGAGAGAGGTTAAGAGAATGATTATGCAACGACTGGTGTGAGTAGTTTGAGGTAGAAACTCGTGTCCAGCGATGGTTTCGGTGTTGCGACTTTATACGTTAAGAGAGGTTAAAATGTAGTAATTTATGTAGTGAAAAGCCTTTTCATATGTTCTGCTGCAGTTCTGCGCTGTCAAGGGATTTTAAAGTGAAAGCTTTTCATGAATAACACTTTAAGTAGTGAGAAACCTTTACAATTGGCAGCTGGTTCATTGACAGTTTTGCTACCTGTGTATTATGTATCGAGAGAGGTTAAGAGAATGATTATGCAACGACTCGTGTGAGTAGTTTTCAGGTAGAAACTCGTGTCCAGCGATGGTTTCGGTGTTGCGAATTTATACGTTAAGAGAGGTTAAAATGTTGTAATTTATGTAGTGAAAAGCCTTTTCATATGTTCTGCTGCAGTTCTGCGCTGTCAAAGGATTTTAAAGGGAAAGCTTTTCATGAATAACACTTTAAGTAGTGAGAAACCTTTACAATTGGCAGCTGGTTCATTGACAGTTTTGCTACCTGTATATTATGTATTGAGAGAGGTTAAGAGAATGATTATGCAACGACTGGTGTGAGTAGTTTTCAGGTAGAAACTCGTGTCCAGCGATGGTTTCGGTGTTGCGACTTTATACGTTAAGAGAGGTTAAAATGTTGTATTATGTAGTGAAAAGCCTTTTCATATGTTCTGCTGCAGTTCTGCGCTGTCAAAGGATTTTAAAGTGAAAGCTTTTCATGAATAACACTTTAAGTAGTGAGAAACCTTTACAATTGGCAGCTGGTTCATTGATATTTTTGCTACCTGTATATTATGTATTGAGAGAGGTTAAGAGAATGATTATGCAACGACTGGTGTGAGTAGTTTGAGGTAGAAACTCGTGTCCAGCGATGGTTTCGGTGTTGCGACTTTATACGTTAAGAGAGGTTAAAATGTAGTAATTTATGTAGTGAAAAGCCTTTTCATATGTTCTGCTGCAGCTGCGTTGTCAAGGGATTTTAAAGTGAAAGCTTTTCATGAATAACACTTTAAGTAGTGAGAAACCTTTACAATTGGCAGCTGGTTCATTGACAGTTTTGCTACCTGTATATTATGTATTGAGAGAGGTTAAGAGAATGATTATGCAACGACTGGTGTGAGTAGTTTTCAGGTAGAAACTCGTGTCCAGCGATGGTTTCGGTGTTGCGACTTTATACGTTAAGAGAGGTTAAAATGTTGTAATTTATGTAGTGAAAAGCCTTTTCATATGTTCTGCTGCAGTTCTGCGCTGTCAAGGGATTTTAAAGTGAAAGCTTTTCATGAATAACACTTTAAGTAGTGAGAAACCTTTACAATTGGCAGCTGGTTCATTGACAGTTTTGCTACCTGTATATTATGTATTGAGAGAGGTTAAGAGAATGATTATGCAACGACTGGTGTGAGTAGTTTTCAGGTAGAAACTCGTGTCCAGCGATGGTTTCGGTGTTGCGAATTTATACGTTAAGAGAGGTTAAAATGTTGTAATTTATGTAGTGAAAAGCCTTTTCATATGTTCTGCTGCAGTTCTGCGCTGTCAAAGGATTTTAAAGGGAAAGCTTTTCATGAATAACACTTTAAGTAGTGAGAAACCTTTACAATTGGCAGCTGGTTCATTGACAGTTTTGCTACCTGTATATTATGTATTGAGAGAGGTTAAGAGAATGATTATGCAACGACTGGTGTGAGTAGTTTTCAGGTAGAAACTCGTGTCCAGCGATGGTTTCGGTGTTGCGACTTTATACGTTAAGAGAGGTTAAAATGTTGTATTATGTAGTGAAAAGCCTTTTCATATGTTCTGCTGCAGTTCTGCGCTGTCAAAGGATTTTAAAGTGAAAGCTTTTCATGAATAACACTTTAAGTAGTGAGAAACCTTTACAATTGGCAGCTGGTTCATTGATATTTTTGCTACCTGTATATTATGTATTGAGAGAGGTTAAGAGAATGATTATGCAACGACTGGTGTGAGTAGTTTGAGGTAGAAACTCGTGTCCAGCGATGGTTTCGGTGTTGCGACTTTATACGTTAAGAGAGGTTAAAATGTAGTAATTTATGTAGTGAAAAGCCTTTTCATATGTTCTGCTGCAGTTCTGCGCTGTCAAGGGATTTTAAAGTGAAAGCTTTTCATGAATAACACTTTAAGTAGTGAGAAACCTTTACAATTGGCAGCTGGTTCATTGACAGTTTTGCTACCTGTGTATTATGTATCGAGAGAGGTTAAGAGAATGATTATGCAACGACTGGTGTGAGTAGTTTTCAGGTAGAAACTCGTGTCCAGCGATGGTTTCGGTGTTGCGACTTTATACGTTAAGAGAGGTTAAAATGTAGTAATTTATGTAGTGAAAAGCCTTTTCATATGTTCTGCTGCAGTTCTGGGCTATCAAGGGATTTTAAAGTGAAAGCTTTTCATGAATAACACTTTAAGTAGTGAGAAACCTTTACAATTGGCTGCTGGTTCATTGACAGTTTTGCTACCTGTATATTATGTATTGAGAGAGGTTAAGAGAATGATTATGCAACGACTGGTGTGAGTAGTTTTCAGGTAGAAACTCGTGTCCAGCGATGGTTTCGGTGTTGCGACTTTATACGTTAAGAGAGGTTAAAATGTTGTAATTTATGTAGTGAAAAGCCTTTTCATATGTTCTGCTGCAGTTCTGCGCTGTCAAGGGATTTTAAAGTGAAAGCTTTTCATGAATAACACTTTAAGTAGTGAGAAACCTTTACAATTGGCAGCTGGTTCATTGACAGTTTTGCTACCTGTATATTATGTATTGAGAGAGGTTAAGAGAATGATTATGCAACGACTGGTGTGAGTAGTTTTCAGGTAGAAACTCATGTCCAGCGATGGTTTCGGTGTTGCGACTTTATACGTTAAGAGAGGTTAAAATGTAGTAATTTATGTAGTGAAAAGCCTTTTCATATCTTCTGCTGCAGTTCTGCGCTGTCAAAGGATTTTAAAGTGAAAGCTTTTCATGAATAACACTTTAAGTAGTGAGAAACCTTTACAATTGGCAGCTGGTTCATTGACATTTTTGCTACCTGTATATTATGTATTGAGAGAGGTTAAGAGAATGATTATGCAACGACTGGTGTGAGTAGTTTTCAGGTAGAAACTCGTGTCCAGCGATGGTTTCGGTGTTGCGACTTTATACGTTAAGAGAGGTTAAAATGTTGTATTATGTAGTGAAAAGCCTTTTCATATGTTCTGCTGCAGTTCTGCGCTGTCAAAGGATTTTAAAGTGAAGGCTTTTCATGAATAACACTTTAAGTAGTGAGAAACCTTTACAATTGGCAGCTGGTTCATTGACATTTTTGCTACCTGTATATTATGTATTGAGAGAGGTTAAGAGAATGATTATGCAACGACTGGTGTGAGTAGTTTTCAGGTAGAAACTCGTGTCCAGCGATGGTTTCGGTGTTGCGACTTTATACGTTAAGAGAGGTTAAAATGTAGTAATTTATGTAGTGAAAAGCCTTTTCATATGTTCTGCTGCAGTTCTGGGCTATCAAGGGATTTTAAAGTGAAAGCTTTTCATGAATAACACTTTAAGTAGCGAGAAACCTTTACAATTGGCTGCTGGTTCATTGACAGTTTTGCTACCTGTATATTATGTATTGAGAGAGGTTAAGAGAATGATTATGCAACGACTGGTGTGAGTAGTTTACAGGTAGAAACTCGTGCCCAGCGATGGTTTCGGTGTTGCGACTTTATACGTTAAGAGAGGTTAAAATGTTGTAATTTATGTAGTGAAAAGCCTTTTCATATGTTCTGCTACAGTTCTGCGCTGTCAAGGGATTTTAAAGTGAAAGCTTTTCATGAATAACACTTTAAGTAGTGAGAAACCTTTACAATTGGCTGCTGGTTCATTGACAGTTTTGCTACCTGTATATTATGTATTGAGAGAGGTTAAGAGAATGATTATGCAACGACTGGTGTGAGTAGTTTACAGGTAGAAACTCGTGTCCAGCGATGGTTTCGGTGTTGCGACTTTATACGTTAAGAGAGGTTAAAATGTTGTAATTTATGTAGTGAAAAGCCTTTTCATATGTTCTGCTGCAGTTCTGGGCTATCAAGGGATTTTAAAGTGAAAGCTTTTCATGAATAACACTTTAAGTAGTGAAAAAACCTTTACAATTGGCAGCTGGTTCATTGACATTTTTGCTACCTACATATTATGTATTGAGAGAGGTTAAAAAAAATGATTATGCAACGACTGGTGTGAGTAGTTTTCAGGTAGAAACTCGTGTCCAGCGATGGTTTCGGTGTTGCGACTTTATACGTTAAGAGAGGTTAAAATGTTGTAATTTATGTAGTGAAAAGCCTTTTCATATGTTCTGCTGCAGTTCTGGGCTATCAAGGGATTTTAAAGTGAAAGCTTTCCATGAATAACACTTTAAGTAGTGAGAAACCTTTACAATTGGCTGCTGGTTCATTGACAGTTTTGCTACCTGTATATTATGTATTGAGAGAGGTTAAGAGAATGATTATGCAACGACTGGTGTGAGTAGTTTTCAGGTAGAAACTCGTGTCCAGCGATGGTTTCGGTGTTGCGACTTTATACGTTAAGAGAGGTTAAAATGTTGTAATTTATGTAGTGAAAAGCCTTTTCATATGTTCTGCTGCAGTTCTGCGCTGTCAAGGGATTTTAAAGTGAAAGCTTTTCATGAATAACACTTTAAGTAGTGAGAAACCTTTACAATTGTCAGCTGGTTCATTGACAGTTTTGCTACCTGTATATTATGTATTGAGAGAGGTTAAGAGAATGATTATGCAACGACTGGTGTGAGTAGTTTTCAGGTAGAACTCATGTCCAGCGATGGTTTCGGTGTTGCGACTTTATACGTTAAGAGAGGTTAAAATGTAGTAATTTATGTAGTGAAAAGCCTTTTCATATGTTCTGCTGCAGATCTGCGCTGTCAAAGGATTTTAAAGTGAAAGCTTTTCATGAATAACACTTTAAGTAGTGAGAAACCTTTACAATTGGCAGCTGGTTCATTGACATTTTTGCTACCTATATATTATGTATTGAGAGAGGTTAAGAGAATGATTATGCAACGACTGGTGTGAGTAGTTTTCAGGTAGAAACTCGTGTCCAGCGATGGTTTCGGTGTTGCGACTTTATACGTTAAGAGAGGTTAAAATGTTGTAATTTAAGTAGTGAAAAGCCTTTTCATATGTTCTGCTGCAATTCTGGGCTATCAAGGGATTTTAAAGTGAAAGCTTTTCAGGAATAACACTTTAAGTAGTGAGAAACCTTTACAATTGGCTGCTGGTTCATTGACAGTTTTGCTACTTGTATATTATGTATTGAGAGAGGTTAAGAGAATGATTATGCAACGACTGGTGTGAGTAGTTTTCAGGTAGAAACTCGTGTCCAGCGATGGTTTCGGTGTTGCGACTTTATACGTTAAGAGAGGTTAAAATGTTGTAATTTATGTAGTGAAAAGCCTTTTCATATGTTCTGCTGCAGTTCTGGGCTATCAAGGGATTTTAAAGTGAAAGCTTTTCATGAATAACACTTTAAGTAGTGAAAAAATCTTTACAATTGGCAGCTGGTTCATTGACATTTTTGCTACCTATATATTATGTATTGAGAGAGGTTAAAAAAAATGATTATGCAACGACTGGTGTGAGTAGTTTTCAGGTAGAAACTCGTGTCCAGCGATGGTTTCGGTGTTGCGACTTTATACGTTAAGAGAGGTTAAAATGTAGTAATTTATGTAGTGAAAAGCCTTTTCATATGTTCTGCTGCAGTTCTGGGCTATCAAGGGATTTTAAAGTGAAAGCTTTTCATGAATAACACTTTAAGTAGTGAGAAACCTTTACAATTGGCTGCTGGTTCATTGACAGTTTTGCTACCTGTATATTATGTATTGAGAGAGGTTAAGGGAATGATTATGCAACGACTGGTGTGAGTAGTTTTCAGGTAGAAACTCGTGTCCAGCGATGGTTTCGGTGTTGCGACTTTATACGTTAAGAGAGGTTAAAATGTTGTAATTTATGTAGTGAAAAGCCTTTTCATATGTTCTGCTGCAGTTCTGCGCTGTCAAGGGATTTTAAAGTGAAAGCTTTTCATGAATAACACTTTAAGTAGTGAGAAACCTTTACAATTGTCAGCTGGTTCATTGACAGTTTTGCTACCTGTATATTATGTATTGAGAGAGGTTAAGAGAATGATTATGCAACGACTGGTGTGAGTAGTTTTCAGGTAGAAACTCATGTCCAGCGATGGTTTCGGTGTTGCGACTTTATACGTTAAGAGAGGATAAAATGTAGTAATTTATGTAGTGAAAAGCCTTTTCATATGTTCTGCTGCAGTTCTGCGCTGTCAAAGGATTTTAAAGTGAAAGCTTTTCATGAATAACACTTTAAGTAGTGAGAAACCTTTACAATTGGCAGCTGGTTCATTGACAGTTTTGCTACCTGTATATTATGTATTGAGAGAGGTTAAGAGAATGATTATGCAACGACTGGTGTGAGTAGTTTTCAGGTAGAAACTCGTGTCCAGCGATGGTTTCGGTGTTGCGACTTTATACGTTAAGAGAGGTTAAAATGTAGTAATTTATGTAGTGAAAAGCCTTTTCATATGTTCTGCTGCAGTTCTGCGATGTCAAGGGATTTTAAAGTGAAAGCTTTTCATGAATAACACTTTAAGTAGTGAGAAACCTTTACAATTGGCAGCTGGTTCATTGACATTTTTGCTACCTATATATTATGTATTGAGAGAGGTTAAGAGAATGATTATGCAACGACTGGTGTGAGTAGTTTTCAGGTAGAAACTCGTGTCCAGCGATGGTTTCGGTGTTGCGACTTTATACGTTAAGAGAGGTTAAAATGTTGTAATTTATGTAGTGAAAAGCCTTTTCATATGTTCTGCTGCAATTCTGGGCTATCAAGGGATTTTAAAGTGAAAGCTTTTCAGCAATAACACTTTAAGTAGTGAGAAACCTTTACAATTGGCTGCTGGTTCATTGACAGTTTTGCTACCTGTATATTATGTATTGAGAGAGGTTAAGAGAATGATTATGCAACGACTGGTGTGAGTAGTTTTCAGGTAGAAACTCGTGTCCAGCGATGGTTTCGGTGTTGCGACTTTATACGTTAAGAGAGGTTAAAATGTTGTAATTTATGTAGTGAAAAGCCTTTTCATATGTTCTGCTGCAGTTCTGCGCTGTCAAGGGATTTTAAAGTGAAAGCTTTTCATGAATAACACTTTAAGTAGTGAGAAACCTTTACAATTGTCAGCTGGTTCATTGACAGTTTTGCTACCTGTATATTATGTATTGAGAGAGGTTAAGAGAATGATTATGCAACGACTGGTGTGAGTAGTTTTCAGGTAGAAACTCGTGTCCAGCGATGGTTTCGGTGTTGCGACTTTATACGTTAAGAGAGGTTGAAATGTTGTAATTTATGTAGTGAAAAGCCTTTTCATATGTTCTGCTGCAGTTCTGCGCTGTCAAAGGATTTTAAAGTGAAAGCTTTTCATGAATAACACTTTAAGTAGTGAGAAACCTTTACAATTGGCTGCTGGTTCATTGACAGTTTTGCTACCTGTATATTATGTATTGAGAGAGGTTAAGAGAATGATTATGCAACGACTGGTGTGAGTAGTTTTCAGGTAGAAACTCGTGTCCAGCGATGGTTTCGGTGTTGCGACTTTATACGTTAAGAGAGGTTAAAATGTTGTAATTTATGTAGTGAAAAGCCTTTTCATATGTTCTGCTGCAGTTCTGCGCTGTCAAGGGATTTTAAAGTGAAAGCTTTTCATGAATAACACT
Organism: Agrypnus murinus; assembly: GCA_929113105.1. Taxonomy (NCBI): domain Eukaryota; kingdom Metazoa; phylum Arthropoda; class Insecta; order Coleoptera; family Elateridae; genus Agrypnus; species Agrypnus murinus. The sequence goes on along the minus strand of OV816029.1, from coordinate 23,273,196 downwards.
TTAAGTAGTGAGAAACCTTTACAATTGTCAGCTGGTTCATTGACAGTTTTGCTACCTGTATATTATGTATTGAGAGAGGTTAAGAGAATGATTATGCAACGACTGGTGTGAGTAGTTTTCAGGTAGAAACTCGTGTCCAGCGATGGTTTCGGTGTTGCGACTTTATACGTTAAGAGAGGTTGAAATGTTGTAATTTATGTAGTGAAAAGCCTTTTCATATGTTCTGCTGCAGTTCTGCGCTGTCAAAGGATTTTAAAGTGAAAGCTTTTCATGAATAACACTTTAAGTAGTGAGAAACCTTTACAATTGTCAGCTGGTTCATTGACAGTTTTGCTACCTGTATATTATGTATTGAGAGAGGTTAAGAGAATGATTATGCAACGACTGGTGTGAGTAGTTTTCAGGTAGAAACTCGTGTCCAGCGATGGTTTCGGTGTTGCGACTTTCTACGTTAAGAGAGGTTAAAATGTAGTAATTTATGTAGTGAAAAGCCTTTTCATATGTTCTGCTGCAGTTCTGGGCTATCAAGGGATTTTAAAGTGAAAGCTTTTCATGAATAACACCTTAAGTAGTGAGAAACCTTTACAATTGGCTGCTGGTTCATTGACAGTTTTGCTACCTGTATATTATGTATTGAGAGAGGTTAAGAGAATGATTATGCAACGACTGGTGTGAGTAGTTTTCAGGTAGAAACTCGTGTCCAGCGATGGTTTCGGTGTTGCGACTTTCTACGTTAAGAGAGGTTAAAATGTAGTAATTTATGTAGTGAAAAGCCTTTTCATATGTTCTGCTGCAGTTCTGGGCTATCAAGGGATTTTAAAGTGAAAGCTTTTCATGAATAACACTTTAAGTAGTGAGAAACCTTTACAATTGGCTGCTGGTTCATTGACAGTTTTGCTACCTGTATATTATGTATTGAGAGAGGTTAAGAGAATGATTATGCAACGACTGGCGTGAGTAGTTTTCAGGTAGAAACTCATGTCCAGCGATGGTTTCGGTGTTGCGACTTTATACGTTAAGAGAGGTTAAAATGTTGTAATTTATGTAGTGAAAAGCCTTTTCATATGTTCTGCTGCAGCTGCGTTGTCAAGGGATTTTAAAGTGAAAGCTTTTCATGAATAACACTTTAAGTAGTGAGAAACCTTTACAATTGTCAGCTGGTTCATTGACAGTTTTGCTACCTGTATATTATGTATTGAGAGAGGTTAAGAGAATGATTATGCAACGACTGGTGTGAGTAGTTTTCAGGTAGAAACCTATGTCCAGCGATGGTTTCGGTGTTGCGACTTTATACGTTAAGAGAGGATAAAATGTAGTAATTTATGTAGTGAAAAGCATTTTCATATGTTCTGCTGCAGTTCTGCGCTGTCAAAGGATTTTAAAGTGAAAGCTTTTCATGAATAACACTTTAAGTAGTGAGAAACCTTTACAATTGGCAGCTGGTTCATTGACAGTTTTGCTACCTGTATATTATGTATTGAGAGAGGTTAAGAGAATGATTATGCAACGACTGGTGGGAGTAGTTTTCAGGTAGAAACTCGTGTCCAGCGATGGTTTCGGTGTTGCGACTTTCTACGTTAAGAGAGGTTAAAATGTAGTAATTTATGTAGTGAAAAGCCTTTTCATATGTTCTGCTGCAGTTCTGGGCTATCAAGGGATTTTAAAGTGAAAGCTTTTCATGAATAACACTTTAAGTAGTGAGAAACCTTTACAATTGGCTGCTGGTTCATTGACAGTTTTGCTACCTGTATATTATGTATTGAGAGAGGTTAAGAGAATGATTATGCAACGACTGGTGTGAGTAGTTTTCAGGTAGAAACTCGTGTCCAGCGATGGTTTCGGTGTTGCGACTTTATACGTTAAGAGAGGTTAAAATGTAGTAATTTATGTAGTGAAAAGCCTTGTCATATGTTCTGCTGCAGTTCTGCGCTGTCAAGGGATTTTAAAGTGAAAGCTTTTCATGAATAACACTTTAAGTAGTGAGAAACCTTTACAATTGTCAGCTGGTTCATTGACAGTTTTGCTACCTGTATATTATGTATTGAGAGAGGTTAAGAGAATGATTATGCAACGACTGGTGTGAGTAGTTTTCAGGTAGAAACTCGTGTCCAGCGATGGTTTCGGTGTTGCGACTTTCTACGTTAAGAGAGGTTAAAATGTAGTAATTTATGTAGTGAAAAGCCTTTTCATATGTTCTGCTGCAGTTCTGGGCTATCAAGGGATTTTAAAGTGAAAGCTTTTCATGAATAACACTTTAAGTAGTGAGAAACCTTTACAATTGGCTGCTGGTTCATTGACAGTTTTGCTACCTGTATATTATGTATTGAGAGAGGTTAAGAGAATGATTATGCAACGACTGGTGTGAGTAGTTTTCAGGTAGAAACTCGTGTCCAGCGATGGTTTCGGTGTTGCGACTTTATACGTTAAGACAGGTTAAAATGTAGTAATTTATGTAGTGAAAAGCCTTTTCATATGTTCTGCTGCAGTTCTGGGCTATCAAGGGATTTTAAAGTGAAAGCTTTTCATGAATAACACTTTAAGTAGTGAGAAACCTTTACAATTGGCTGCTGGTTCATTGACAGTTTTGCTACCTGTATATTATGTATTGAGAGAGGTTAAGAGAATGATTATGCAACGACTGGTGTGAGTAGTTTTCAGGTAGAAACTCGTGTCCAGCGATGGTTTCGGTGTTGCGACTTTATACGTTAAGACAGGTTAAAATGTAGTAATTTATGTAGTGAAAAGCCTTTTCATATGTTCTGCTGCAGTTCTGCGCTGTCAAGGGATTTTAAAGTGAAAGCTTTTCATGAATAACACTTTAAGTAGTGAGAAACCTTTACAATTGGCAGCTGGTTCATTGACAGTTTTGCTACCTGTATATTATGTATTGAGAGAGGTTAAGAGAATGATTATGCAACGACTGGCGTGAGTAGTTTTCAGGTAGAAACTCATGTCCAGCGATGGTTTCGGTGTTGCGACTTTATACGTTAAGAGAGGTTAAAATGTTGTAATTTATGTAGTGAAAAGCCTTTTCATATCTTCTGCTGCAGTTCTGCGCTGTCATAGGATTTTAAAGTGAAAGCTTTTCATGAATAACACTTTAAGTAGTGAGACCTTTACAATTGGCAGCTGGTTCATTGACATTTTTGCTACCTGTATATTATGTATTGAGAGAGGTTAAGAGAATGATTATGCAACGACTGGTGTGAGTAGTTTTCAGGTAGAAACTCGTGTCCAGCGATGGTTTCGGTGTTGCGACTTTATACGTTAAGAGAGGTTAAAATGTTGTAATTTATGTAGTGAAAAGCCTTTTCATATGTTCTGCTGCAGCTGCGTTGTCAAGGGATTTTAAAGTGAAAGCTTTTCATGAATAACACTTTAAGTAGTGAGAAACCTTTACAATTGTCAGCTGGTTCATTGACAGTTTTGCTACCTGTATATTATGTATTGAGAGAGGTTAAGAGAATGATTATGCAACGACTGGTGTGAGTAGTTTTCAGGTAGAAACCTATGTCCAGCGATGGTTTCGGTGTTGCGACTTTATACGTTAAGAGAGGATAAAATGTAGTAATTTATGTAGTGAAAAGCCTTTTCATATGTTCTGCTGCAGTTCTGCGCTGTCAAGGGATTTTAAAGTGAAAGCTTTTCATGAATAACACTTTAAGTAGTGAGAAACCTTTACAATTGGCAGCTGGTTCATTGACATTTTTGCTACCTGTATATTATGTATTGAGAGAGGTTAAGAGAATGATTATGCAACGACTGGTGTGAGTAGTTTACAGGTAGAAACTCGTGTCCAGCGATGGTTTCGGTGTTGCGACTTTATACGTTAAGAGAGGTTAAAATGTAGTAATTTATGTAGTGAAAAGCCTTTTCATATGTTCTGCTGCAGTTCTGCGCTGTCAAGGGATTTTAAAGTGAAAGCTTTTCATGAATAACACTTTAAGTAGTGAGAAACCTTTACAATTGTCAGCTGGTTCATTGACAGTTTTGCTACCTGTATATTATGTATTGAGAGAGGTTAAGAGAATGATTATGCAACGACTGGTGTGAGTAGTTTGAGGTAGAAACTCGTGTCCAGCGATGGTTTCGGTGTTGCGACTTTATACGTTAAGAGAGGTTAAAATGTAGTAATTTATGTAGTGAAAAGCCTTGTCATATGTTCTGCTGCAGTTCTGCGCTGTCAAGGGATTTTAAAGTGAAAGCTTTTCATGAATAACACTTTAAGTAGTGAGAAACCTTTACAATTGGCAGCTGGTTCATTGACATTTTTGCTACCTGTATATTATGTATTGAGAGAGGTTAAGAGAAAAATTATGCAACGACTGGTGTGAGTAGTTTTCAGGTAGAAACTCGTGTCCAGCGTTGGTTTCGGTGTTGCGACTTTATACGTTAAGAGAGGTTAAAATGTAGTAATTTATGTAGTGAAAAGCCTTTTCATATGTTCTGCTGCAGTTCTGGGCTATCAAGGGATTTTAAAGTGAAAGCTTTTCATGAATAACACTTTAAGTAGTGAGAAACCTTTACAATTGGCTGCTGGTTCATTGACAGTTTTGCTACCTGTATATTATGTATTGAGAGAGGTTAAGAGAATGATTATGCAACGACTGGTGTGAGTAGTTTTCAGGTAGAAACTCGTGTCCAGCGATGGTTTCGGTGTTGCGACTTTATACGTTAAGAGAGGTTAAAATGTAGTAATTTATGTAGTGAAAAGCCTTTTCATATGTTCTGCTGCAGTTCTGCGCTGTCAAGGGATTTTAAAGTGAAAGCTTTTCATGAATAACACTTTAAGTAGTGAGAAACCTTTACAATTGTCAGCTGGTTCATTGACAGTTTTGCTACCTGTATATTATGTATTGAGAGAGGTTAAGAGAATGATTATGCAACGACTGGTGTGAGTAGTTTTCAGGTAGAAACTCGTGTCCAGCGATGGTTTCGGTGTTGCGACTTTATACGTTAAGAGAGGTTAAAATGTAGTAATTTATGTAGTGAAAAGCCTTTTCATATGTTCTGCTGCAGTTCTGGGCTATCAAGGGATTTTAAAGTGAAAGCTTTTCATGAATAACACTTTAAGTAGTGAGAAACCTTTGCAATTGGCTGCTGGTTCATTGACAGTTTTGCTACCTGTATATTATGTATTGAGAGAGGTTAAGAGAATGATTATGCAACGACTGGTGTGAGTAGTTTTCAGGTAAAAACTCGTGTCCAGCGATGGTTTCGGTGTTGCGACTTTATACGTTAAGAGAGGTTAAAATGTTGTAATTTATGTAGTGAAAAGCCTTTTCATATGTTCTGCTGCAGTTCTGGGCTATCAAGGGATTTTAAAGTGAAAGCTTTTCATGAATAACACTTTAAGTAGTGAGAAACCTTTACAATTGTCAGCTGGTTCATTGACAGTTTTCCTACCTGTATATTATGTATTGAGAGAGGTTAAGAGAATGATTATGCAACGACTGGTGTGAGTAGTTTTCAGGTAGAAACTCGTGTCCAGCGATGGTTTCGGTGTTGCGACTTTATACGTTAAGAGAGGTTAAAATGTTGTAATTTATGTAGTGAAAAGCCTTTTCATATGTTCTGCTGCAGTTCTGGGCTATCAAGGGATTTTAAAGTGAAAGCTTTTCATGAATAACACTTTAAGTAGTGAGAAACCTTTACAATTGTCAGCTGGTTCATTGACAGTTTTGCTACCTGTATATTATGTATTGAGAGAGGTTAAGAGAATGATTATGCAACGACTGGTGTGAGTAGTTTTCAGGTAGAAACTCGTGTCCAGCGATGGTTTCGGTGTTGCGACTTTATACGTTAAGAGAGGTTAAAATGTTGTAATTTATGTAGTGAAAAGCCTTTTCATATGTTCTGCTGCAGTTCTGGGCTATCAAGGGATTTTAAAGTGAAAGCTTTTCATGAATAACACTTTAAGTAGTGAGAAACCTTTACAATTGTCAGCTGGTTCATTGACAGTTTTGCTACCTGTATATTATGTATTGAGAGAGGTTAAGAGAATGATTATGCAACGACTGGTGTGAGTAGTTTTCAGGTAGAAACTCGTGTCCAGCGATGGTTTCGGTGTTGCGACTTTATACGTTAAGAGAGGTTAAAATGTTGTAATTTATGTAGTGAAAAGCCTTTTCATATGTTCTGCTGCAGTTCTGCGCTGTCAAGGGATTTTAAAGTGAAAGCTTTTCATGAATAACACTTTAAGTAGTGAGAAACCTTTACAATTGTCAGCTGGTTCATTGACAGTTTTCCTACCTGTATATTATGTATTGAGAGAGGTTAAGAGAATGATTATGCAACGACTGGTGTGAGTAGTTTTCAGGTAGAAACTCGTGTCCAGCGATGGTTTCGGTGTTGCGACTTTATACGTTAAGAGAGGTTAAAATGTTGTAATTTATGTAGTGAAAAGCCTTTTCATATGTTCTGCTGCAGTTCTGGGCTATCAAGGGATTTTAAAGTGAAAGCTTTTCATGAATAACACTTTAAGTAGTGAGAAACCTTTACAATTGGCAGCTGGTTCATTGACATTTTTGCTACCTGTATATTATGTATTGAGAGAGGTTAAGAGAATGATTATGCAACGACTGGTGTGAGTAGTTTGAGGTAGAAACTCGTGTCCAGCGATGGTTTCGGTGTTGCGACTTTATACGTTAAGAGAGGTTAAAATGTAGTAATTTATGTAGTGAAAAGCCTTTTCATATGTTCTGCTGCAGTTCTGCGCTGTCAAGGGATTTTAAAGTGAAAGCTTTTCATGAATAACACTTTAAGTAGTGAGAAACCTTTACAATTGGCAGCTGGTTCATTGACATTTTTGCTACCTGTATATTATGTATTGAGAGAGGTTAAGAGAATGATTATGCAACGACTGGTGTGAGTAGTTTGAGGTAGAAACTCGTGTCCAGCGATGGTTTCGGTGTTGCGACTTTATACGTTAAGAGAGGTTAAAATGTAGTAATTTATGTAGTGAAAAGCCTTTTCATATGTTCTGCTGCAGTTCTGCGCTGTCAAGGGATTTTAAAGTGAAAGCTTTTCATGAATAACACTTTAAGTAGTGAGAAACCTTTACAATTGGCAGCTGGTTCATTGACATTTTTGCTACCTGTATATTATGTATTGAGAGAGGTTAAGAGAATGATTATGCAACGACTGGTGTGAGTAGTTTGAGGTAGAAACTCGTGTCCAGCGATGGTTTCGGTGTTGCGACTTTATACGTTAAGAGAGGTTAAAATGTAGTAATTTATGTAGTGAAAAGCCTTTTCTTATGTTCTGCTGCAGTTCTGCGCTGTCAAGGGATTTTAAAGTGAAAGCTTTTCATGAATAACACTTTAAGTAGTGAGAAACCTTTACAATTGGCTGCTGGTTCATTGACAGTTTTGCTACCTGTATATTATGTATTGAGAGAGGTTAAGAGAATGATTATGCAACGACTGGTGTGAGTAGTTTTCAGGTAGAAACTCGTGTCCAGCGATGGTTTCGGTGTTGCGACTTTATACGTTAAGAGAGGTTAAAATGTAGTAATTTATGTAGTGAAAAGCCTTTTCATATGTTCTGCTGCAGTTCTGGGCTATCAAGGGATTTTAAAGTGAAAGCTTTTCATGAATAACACTTTAAGTAGTGAGAAACCTTTGCAATTGGCTGCTGGTTCATTGACAGTTTTGCTACCTGTATATTATGTATTGAGAGAGGTTAAGAGAATGATTATGCAACGACTGGTGTGAGTAGTTTTCAGGTAAAAACTCGTGTCCAGCGATGGTTTCGGTGTTGCGACTTTATACGTTAAGAGAGGTTAAAATGTTGTAATTTATGTAGTGAAAAGCCTTTTCATATGTTCTGCTGCAGTTCTGGGCTATCAAGGGATTTTAAAGTGAAAGCTTTTCATGAATAACACTTTAAGTAGTGAGAAACCTTTACAATTGTCAGCTGGTTCATTGACAGTTTTGCTACCTGTATATTATGTATTGAGAGAGGTTAAGAGAATGATTATGCAACGATTGGTGTGAGTAGTTTGAGGTAGAAACTCGTGTCCAGCGATGGTTTCGGTGTTGCGACTTTATACGTTAAGAGAGGTTAAAATGTTGTAATTAGTGTAGTGAAAAGCCTTTTCATATGTTCTGCTGCAGTTCTGCGCTGTCAAGGGATTTTAAAGTGAAAGCTTTTCATGAATAACACTTTAAGTAGTGAGAAACCTTTACAATTGGCAGCTGGTTCATTGACAGTTTTGCTACCTGTGTATTATGTATCGAGAGAGGTTAAGAGAATGATTATGCAACGACTGGTGTGAGTAGTTTTCAGGTAGAAACTCGTGTCCAGCGATGGTTTCGGTGTTGCGACTTTATACGTTAAGAGAGGTTAAAATGTAGTAATTTATGTAGTGAAAAGCCTTTTCATATGTTCTGCTGCAGTTCTGCGCTGTCAAGGGATTTTAAAGTAAAAGCTTTTCATGAATAACACTTTAAGTAGTGAGAAACCTTTACAATTGGCAGCTGGTTCATTGACAGTTTTGCTACCTGTGTATTATGTATCGAGAGAGGTTAAGAGAATGATTATGCAACGACTGGTGTGAGTAGTTTTCAGGTAGAAACTCGTGTCCAGCGATGGTTTCGGTGTTGCGACTTTATACGTTAAGAGAGGTTAAAATGTAGTAATTTATGTAGTGAAAAGCCTTTTCATATGTTCTGCTGCAGTTCTGCGCTGTCAATGGATTTTAAAGTGAAAGCTTTTCATGAATAACACTTTAAGTAGTGAGAAACCTTTACAATTGGCAGCTGGTTCATTGACAGTTTTGCTACCTGTGTATTATGTATCGAGAGAGGTTAAGAGAATGATTATGCAACGACTGGTGTGAGTAGTTTTCAGGTAGAAACTCGTGTCCAGCGATGGTTTCGGTGTTGCGACTTTATACGTTAAGAGAGGTTAAAATGTAGTAATTTATGTAGTGAAAAGCCTTTTCATATGTTCTGCTGCAGTTCTGCGCTGTCAAGGGATTTTAAAGTGAAAGCTTTTCATGAATAACACTTTAAGTAGTGAGAAACCTTTACAATTGGCAGCTGGTTCATTGACAGTTTTGATACCTGTGTATTATGTATCGAGAGAGGTTAAGAGAATGATTATGCAACGACTGGTGTGAGTAGTTTTCAGGTAGAAACTCGTGTCCAGCGATGGTTTCGGTGTTGCGACTTTATACGTTAAGAGAGGTTAAAATGTAGTAATTTATGTAGTGAAAAGCCTTTTCATATGTTCTGCTGCAGTTCTGCGCTGTCAAGGGATTTTAAAGTGAAAGCTTTTCATGAATAACACTTTAAGAAGTGAGAAACCTTTACAATTGGCAGCTGGTTCATTGACAGTTTTGCTACCTGTGTATTATGTATCGAGAGAGGTTAAGAGAATGATTATGCAACGACTGGTGTGAGTAGTTTTCAGGTAGAAACTCGTGTCCAGCGATGGTTTCGGTGTTGCGACTTTATACGTTAAGAGAGGTTAAAATGTTGTAATTTATGTAGTGAAAAGCCTTTTCATATGTTCTGCTGCAGTTCTGCGCTGTCAAGGGATTTTAAAGTGAAAGCTTTTCATGAATAACACTTTAAGCAGTGAGAAACCTTTACAATTGGCAGCTGGTTCATTGACAGTTTTCCTACCTGTATATTATGTATTGAGAGAGGTTAAGAGAATGATTATGCAACGACTGGTGTGAGTAGTTTTCAGGTAGAAACTCGTGTCCAGCGATGGTTTCGGTGTTGCGACTTTATACGTTAAGAGAGGTTAAAATGTTGTAATTTATGTAGTGAAAAGCCTTTTCATATGTTCTGCTGCAGTTCTGCGCTGTCAAGGGATTTTAAAGTGAAAGCTTTTCATGAATAACACTTTAAGTAGTGAGAAACCTTTACAATTGTCAGCTGGTTCATTGACAGTTTTCCTACCTGTATATTATGTATTGAGAGAGGTTAAGAGAATGATTATGCAACGACTGGTGTGAGAAGTTTTCAGGTAGAAACTCGTGTCCAGCGATGGTTTCGGTGTTGCGACTTTATACGTTAAGAGAGGTTAAAATGTTGTAATTTATGTAGTGAAAAGCCTTTTCATATGTTCTGCTGCAGTTCTGGGCTATCAAGGGATTTTAAAGTGAAAGCTTTTCATGAATAACACTTTAAGTAGTGAGAAACCTTTACAATTGGCAGCTGGTTCATTGACATTTTTGCTACCTGTATATTATGTATTGAGAGAGGTTAAGAGAATGATTATGCAACGACTGGTGTGAGTAGTTTGAGGTAGAAACTCGTGTCCAGCGATGGTTTCGGTGTTGCGACTTTATACGTTAAGACAGGTTAAAATGTAGTAATTTATGTAGTGAAAAGCCTTTTCATATGTTCTGCTGCAGTTCTGCGCTGTCAAGGGATTTTAAAGTGAAAGCTTTTCATGAATAACACTTTAAGTAGTGAGAAACCTTTACAATTGGCAGCTGGTTCATTGACATTTTTGCTACCTGTATATTATGTATTGAGAGAGGTTAAGAGAATGATTATGCAACGACTGGTGTGAGTAGTTTGAGGTAGAAACTCGTGTCCAGCGATGGTTTCGGTGTTGCGACTTTATACGTTAAGAGAGGTTAAAATGTAGTAATTTATGTAGTGAAAAGCCTTTTCATATGTTCTGCTGCAGTTCTGCGCTGTCAAGGGATTTTAAAGTGAAAGCTTTTCATGAATAACACTTTAAGTAGTGAGAAACCTTTACAATTGGCAGCTGGTTCATTGACATTTTTGCTACCTGTATATTATGTATTGAGAGAGGTTAAGAGAATGATTATGCAACGACTGGTGTGAGTAGTTTGAGGTAGAAACTCGTGTCCAGCGATGGTTTCGGTGTTGCGACTTTATACGTTAAGAGAGGTTAAAATGTAGTAGTTTATGTAGTGAAAAGCCTTTTCTTATGTTCTGCTGCAGTTCTGCGCTGTCAAGGGATTTTAAAGTGAAAGCTTTTCATGAATAACACTTTAAGTAGTGAGAAACCTTTACAATTGGCTGCTGGTTCATTGACAGTTTTGCTACCTGTATATTATGTATTGAGAGAGGTTAAGAGAATGATTATGCAACGACTGGTGTGAGTAGTTTTCAGGTAGAAACTCGTGTCCAGCGATGGTTTCGGTGTTGCGACTTTATACGTTAAGAGAGGTTAAAATGTAGTAATTTATGTAGTGAAAAGCCTTTTCATATGTTCTGCTGCAGTTCTGGGCTATCAAGGGATTTTAAAGTGAAAGCTTTTCATGAATAACACTTTAAGTAGTGAGAAACCTTTGCAATTGGCTGCTGGTTCATTGACAGTTTTGCTACCTGTATATTATGTATTGAGAGAGGTTAAGAGAATGATTATGCAACGACTGGTGTGAGTAGTTTTCAGGTAAAAACTCGTGTCCAGCGATGGTTTCGGTGTTGCGACTTTATACGTTAAGAGAGGTTAAAATGTTGTAATTTATGTAGTGAAAAGCCTTTTCATATGTTCTGCTGCAGTTCTGGGCTATCAAGGGATTTTAAAGTGAAAGCTTTTCATGAATAACACTTTAAGTAGTGAGAAACCTTTACAATTGGCAGCTGGTTCATTGACAGTTTTGCTACCTGTATATTATGTATGGAGAGAGGTTAAGAGAATGATTATGCAACGATTGGTGTGAGTAGTTTGAGGTAGAAACTCGTGTCCAGCGATGGTTTCGGTGTTGCGACTTTATACGTTAAGAGAGGTTAAAATGTTGTAATTTGTGTAGTGAAAAGCCTTTTCATATGTTCTGCTGCAGTTCTGCGCTGTCAAGGGATTTTAAAGTGAAAGCTTTTCATGAATAACACTTTAAGTAGTGAGAAACCTTTACAATTGGCAGCTGGTTCATTGACAGTTTTGCTACCTGTGTATTATGTATCGAGAGAGGTTAAGAGAATGATTATGCAACGACTGGTGTGAGTAGTTTTCAGGTAGAAACTCGTGTCCAGCGATGGTTTCGGTGTTGCGACTTTATACGTTAAGAGAGGTTAAAATGTTGTAATTTATGTAGTGAAAAGCCTTTTCATATGTTCTGCTGCAGTTCTGCGCTGTCAAGGGATTTTAAAGTGAAAGCTTTTCATGAATAACACTTTAAGTAGTGAGAAACCTTTACAATTGGCAGCTGGTTCATTGACAGTTTTGCTACCTGTGTATTATGTATCGAGAGAGGTTAAGAGAATGATTATGCAACGACTGGTGTGAGTAGTTTTCAGGTAGAAACTCGTGTCCAGCGATGGTTTCGGTGTTGCGACTTTATACGTTAAGAGAGGTTAAAATGTAGTAATTTATGTAGTGAAAAGCCTTTTCATATGTTCTGCTGCAGTTCTGCGCTGTCAATGGATTTTAAAGTGAAAGCTTTTCATGAATAACACTTTAAGTAGTGAGAAACCTTTACAATTGGCAGCTGGTTCATTGACAGTTTTGCTACCTGCGTATTATGTATCGAGAGAGGTTAAGAGAATGATTATGCAACGACTGGTGTGAGTAGTTTTCAGGTAGAAACTCGTGTCCAGCGATGGTTTCGGTGTTGCGACTTTATACGTTAAGAGAGGTTAAAATGTAGTAATTTATGTAGTGAAAAGCCTTTTCATATGTTCTGCTGCAGTTCTGCGCTGTCAAGGGATTTTAAAGTGAAAGCTTTTCATGAATAACACTTTAAGTAGTGAGAAACCTTTACAATTGGCAGCTGGTTCATTGACAGTTTTGCTACCTGTGTATTATGTATCGAGAGAGGTTAAGAGAATGATTATGCAACGACTGGTGTGAGTAGTTTTCAGGTAGAAACTCGTGTCCAGCGATGGTTTCGGTGTTGCGACTTTATACGTTAAGAGAGGTTAAAATGTAGTAATTTATGTAGTGAAAAGCCTTTTCATATGTTCTGCTGCAGTTCTGCGCTGTCAAGGGATTTTAAAGTGAAAGCTTTTCATGAATAACACTTTAAGTAGTGAGAAACCTTTACAATTGGCAGCTGGTTCATTGACAGTTTTGCTACCTGTGTATTATGTATCGAGAGAGGTTAAGAGAATGATTATGCAACGACTGGTGTGAGTAGTTTTCAGGTAGAAACTCGTGTCCAGCGATGGTTTCGGTGTTGCGACTTTATACGTTAAGAGAGGTTAAAATGTAGTAATTTATGTAGTGAAAAGCCTTTTCATATGTTCTGCTGCAGTTCTGCGCTGTCAAGGGATTTTAAAGTGAAAGCTTTTCATGAATAACACTTTAAGCAGTGAGAAACCTTTACAATTGGCAGCTGGTTCATTGACAGTTTTGCTACCTGTGTATTATGTATCGAGAGAGGTTAAGAGAATGATTATGCAACGACTGGTGTGAGTAGTTTTCAGGTAGAAACTCGTGTCCAGCGATGGTTTCGGTGTTGCGACTTTATACGTTAAGAGAGGTTAAAATGTAGTAATTTATGTAGTGAAAAGCCTTTTCATATGTTCTGCTGCAGTTCTGCGCTGTCAAGGGATTTTAAAGTTAAAGCTTTTCATGAATAACACTTTAAGTAGTGAGAAACCTTTACAATTGGCAGCTGGTTCATTGACAGTTTTGCTACCTGTGTATTATGTATCGAGAGAGGTTAAGAGAATGATTATGCAACGACTGGTGTGAGTAGTTTTCAGGTAGAAACTCGTGTCCAGCGATGGTTTCGGTGTTGCGACTTTATACGTTAAGAGAGGTTAAAATGTAGTAATTTATGTAGTGAAAAGCCTTTCCATATGTTCTGCTGCAGTTCTGGGCTATCAAGGGATTTTAAAGTGAAAGCTTTTCATGAATAACACTTTAAGTAGTGAGAAACCTTTACAATTGGCTGCTGGTTCATTGACAGTTTTGCTACCTGTATATTATGTATTGAGAGAGGTTAAGAGAATGATTATGCAACGACTGGTGTGAGTAGTTTTCAGGTAGAAACTCGTGTCCAGCGATGGTTTCGGTGTTGCGACTTTATACGTTAAGAGAGGTTAAAATGTAGTAATTTATGTAGTGAAAAGCCTTTTCATATGTTCTGCTGCAGTTCTGGGCTATCAAGGGATTTTAAAGTGAAAGCTTTTCATGAATAACACTTTAAGTAGTGAGAAACCTTTACAATTGTCAGCTGGTTCATTGAAAGTTTTGCTACCTGTATATTATGTATTGAGAGAGGTTAAGAGAATGATTATGCAACGACTGGTGTGAGTAGTTTTCAGGTAGAAACTCATGTCCAGCGATGGTTTCGGTGTTGCGACTTTATACGTTAAGAGAGGTTAAAATGTAGTAATGTATGTAGTGAAAAGCCTTTTCATATGTTCTGCTTCAGTTCTGCGCTGTCAAGGGATTTTAAAGTGAAAGCTTTTCATGAATAACACTTTAAGTAGTGAGAAACCTTTACAATTGTCAGCTGGTTCATTGAAAGTTTTGCTACCTGTATATTATGTATTGAGAGAGGTTAAGAGAATGATTATGCAACGACTGGTGTGAGTAGTTTTCAGGTAGAAACTCATGTCCAGCGATGGTTTCGGTGTTGCGACTTTATACGTTAAGAGAGGATAAAATGTAGTAATTTATGTAGTGAAAAGCCTTTTCATATGTTCTGCTGCAGTTCTGCGCTGTCAAAGGATTTTAAAGTGAAAGCTTTTCATGAATAACACTTTAAGTAGTGAGAAACCTTTACAATTGGCAGCTGGTTCATTGACATTTTTGCTACCTGTATATTATGTATTGAGAGAGGTTAAGAGAATGATTATGCAACGACTGGTGTGAGTAGTTTTCAGGTAGAAACTCGTGTCCAGCGATGGTTTCGGTGTTGCGACTTTATACGTTAAGAGAGGTTAAAATGTTGTAATTTATGTAGTGAAAAGCCTTTTCATATGTTCTGATGCAGTTCTGCGCTGTCAAGGGATTTTAAAGTGAAAGCTTTTCATGAATAACACTTTAAGTAGTGAGAAACCTTTACAATTGGCAGCTGGTTCATTGACATTTTTGCTACCTGTATATTATGTATTGAGAGAGGTTAAGAGAATGATTATGCAACGACTGGTGTGAGTAGTTTTCAGGTAGAAACTCGTGTCCAGCGATGGTTTCGGTGTTGCGACTTTATACGTTAAGAGAGGTTAAAATGTTGTAATTTATGTAGTGAAAAGCCTTTTCATATGTTCTGCTGCAGTTCTGCGCTGTCAAGGGATTTTAAAGTGAAAGCTTTTCATGAATAACACTTTAAGTAGTGAGAAACCTTTACAATTGGCAGCTGGTTCATTGACAGTTTTGCTACCTGTGTATTATGTATCGAGAGAGGTTAAGAGAATGATTATGCAACGACTGGTGTGAGTAGTTTTCAGGTAGAAACTCGTGTCCAGCGATGGTTTCGGTGTTGCGACATTATACGTTAAGAGAGGTTAAAATGTAGTAATTTATGTAGTGAAAAGCCTTTTCATATGTTCTGCTGCAGTTCTGCGCTGTCAAGGGATTTTAAAGTGAATGCTTTTCATGAATAACACTTTAAGTAGTGAGAAACCTTTACAATTGGCAGCTGGTTCATTGACAGTTTTGCTACCTGTGTATTATGTATCGAGAGAGGTTAAGAGAATGATTATGCAACTACTGGTGTGAGTAGTTTTCAGGTAGAAACTCGTGTCCAGCGATGGTTTCGGTGTTGCGACTTTATACGTTAAGAGAGGTTAAAATGTAGTAATTTATGTAGTGAAAAGCCTTTTCATATGTTCTGCTGCAGTTCTGCGCTGTCAAGGGATTTTAAAGTGAAAGCTTTTCATGAATAACACTTTAAGTAGTGAGAAACCTTTACAATTGGCAGCTGGTTCATTGACAGTTTTGCTACCTGTATATTATGTATTGAGAGAGGTTAAGAGAATGATTATGCAACGACTGGTGTGAGTAGTTTTCAGGTAGAAACTCGTGTCCAGCGATGGTTTCGGTGTTGCGACTTTATACGTTAAGAGAGGTTAAAATGTAGTAATTTATGTAGTGAAAAGCCTTTTCATATGTTCTGCTGCAGTTCTGCGCTGTCAAGGGATTTTAAAGTGAAAGCTTTTCATGAATAACACTTTAAGTAGTGAGAAACCTTTACAATTGGCAGCTGGTTCATTGACAGTTTTGCTACCTGTGTATTATGTATCGAGAGAGGTTAAGAGAATGATTATGCAACGACTGGTGTGAGTAGTTTTCAGGTAGAAACTCGTGTCCAGCGATGGTTTCGGTGTTGCGACTTTATACGTTAAGAGAGGTTAAAATGTAGTAATTTATGTAGTGAAAAGCCTTTTCATATGTTCTGCTGCAGTTCTGCGCTGTCAAGGGATTTTAAAGTGAAAGCTTTTCATGAATAACACTTTAAGTAGTGAGAAACCTTTACAATTGGCAGCTGGTTCATTGACAGTTTTGCTACCTGTGTATTATGTATCGAGAGAGGTTAAGAGAATGATTATGCAACGACTGGTGTGAGTAGTTTTCAGGTAGAAACTCGTGTCCAGCGATGGTTTCGGTGTTGCGACTTTATACGTTAAGAGAGGTTAAAATGTAGTAATTTATGTAGTGAAAAGCCTTTTCATATGTTCTGCTGCAGTTCTGCGCTGTCAAGGGATTTTAAAGTGAAAGCTTTTCATGAATAACACTTTAAGTAGTGAGAAACCTTTACAATTGGCAGCTGGTTCATTGACAGTTTTGCTACCTGTGTATTATGTATCGAGAGAGGTTAAGAGAATGATTATGCAACGACTGGTGTGAGTAGTTTTCAGGTAGAAACTCGTGTCCAGCGATGGTTTCGGTGTTGCGACTTTATACGTTAAGAGAGGTTAAAATGTAGTAATTTATGTAGTGAAAAGCCTTTTCATATGTTCTGCTGCAGTTCTGCGCTGTCAAGGGATTTTAAAGTGAAAGCTTTTCATGAATAACACTTTAAGCAGTGAGAAACCTTTACAATTGGCAGCTGGTTCATTGACAGTTTTCCTACCTGTATATTATGTATTGAGAGAGGTTAAGAGAATGATTATGCAACGACTGGTGTGAGTAGTTTTCAGGTAGAAACTCGTGTCCAGCGATGGTTTCGGTGTTGCGACTTTATACGTTAAGAGAGGTTAAAATGTTGTAATTTATGTAGTGAAAAGCCTTTTCATATGTTCTGCTGCAGTTCTGCGCTGTCAAGGGATTTTAAAGTGAAAGCTTTTCATGAATAACACTTTAAGTAGTGAGAAACCTTTACAATTGTCAGCTGGTTCATTGACAGTTTTCCTACCTGTATATTATGTATTGAGAGAGGTTAAGAGAATGATTATGCAACGACTGGTGTGAGAAGTTTTCAGGTAGAAACTCGTGTCCAGCGATGGTTTCGGTGTTGCGACTTTATACGTTAAGAGAGGTTAAAATGTTGTAATTTATGTAGTGAAAAGCCTTTTCATATGTTCTGCTGCAGTTCTGGGCTATCAAGGGATTTTAAAGTGAAAGCTTTTCATGAATAACACTTTAAGTAGTGAGAAACCTTTACAATTGGCAGCTGGTTCATTGACATTTTTGCTACCTGTATATTATGTATTGAGAGAGGTTAAGAGAATGATTATGCAACGACTGGTGTGAGTAGTTTGAGGTAGAAACTCGTGTCCAGCGATGGTTTCGGTGTTGCGACTTTATACGTTAAGAGAGGTTAAAATGTAGTAATTTATGTAGTGAAAAGCCTTTTCATATGTTCTGCTGCAGTTCTGCGCTGTCAAGGGATTTTAAAGTGAAAGCTTTTCATGAATAACACTTTAAGTAGTGGGAAACCTTTACAATTGGCAGCTGGTTCATTGACATTTTTGCTACCTGTATATTATGTATTGAGAGAGGTTAAGAGAATGATTATGCAACGACTGGTGTGAGTAGTTTGAGGTAGAAACTCGTGTCCAGCGATGGTTTCGGTGTTGCGACTTTATACGTTAAGAGAGGTTAAAATGTAGTAATTTATGTAGTGAAAAGCCTTTTCATATGTTCTGCTGCAGTTCTGCGCTGTCAAGGGATTTTAAAGTGAAAGCTTTTCATGAATAACACTTTAAGTAGTGGGAAACCTTTACAATTGGCAGCTGGTTCATTGACATTTTTGCTACCTGTATATTATGTATTGAGAGAGGTTAAGAGAATGATTATGCAACGACTGGTGTGAGTAGTTTGAGGTAGAAACTCGTGTCCAGCGATGGTTTCGGTGTTGCGACTTTATACGTTAAGAGAGGTTAAAATGTAGTAATTTATGTAGTGAAAAGCCTTTTCTTATGTTCTGCTGCAGTTCTGCGCTGTCAAGGGATTTTAAAGTGAAAGCTTTTCATGAATAACACTTTAAGTAGTGAGAAACCTTTACAATTGGCAGCTGGTTCATTGACAGTTTTGCTACCTGTATATTATGTATTGAGAGAGGTTAAGAGAATGATTATGCAACGACTGGTGTGAGTAGTTTTCAGGTAGAAACTCGTGTCCAGCGATGGTTTCGGTGTTGCGACTTTATACGTTAAGAGAGGTTAAAATGTAGTAATTTATGTAGTGAAAAGCCTTTTCATATGTTCTGCTGCAGTTCTGGGCTATCAAGGGATTTTAAAGTGAAAGCTTTTCATGAATAACACTTTAAGTAGTGAGAAACCTTTGCAATTGGCTGCTGGTTCATTGACAGTTTTGCTACCTGTATATTATGTATTGAGAGAGGTTAAGAGAATGATTATGCAACGACTGGTGTGAGTAGTTTTCAGGTAAAAACTCGTGTCCAGCGATGGTTTCGGTGTTGCGACTTTATACGTTAAGAGAGGTTAAAATGTTGTAATTTATGTAGTGAAAAGCCTTTTCATATGTTCTGCTGCAGTTCTGGGCTATCAAGGGATTTTAAAGTGAAAGCTTTTCATGAATAACACTTTAAGTAGTGAGAAACCTTTACAATTGTCAGCTGGTTCATTGACAGTTTTGCTACCTGTATATTATGTATTGAGAGAGGTTAAGAGAATGATTATGCAACGATTGGTGTGAGTAGTTTGAGGTAGAAACTCGTGTCCAGCGATGGTTTCGGTGTTGCGACTTTATACGTTAAGAGAGGTTAAAATGTTGTAATTTGTGTAGTGAAAAGCCTTTTCATATGTTCTGCTGCAGTTCTGCGCTGTCAAGGGATTTTAAAGTGAAAGCTTTTCATGAATAACACTTTAAGTAGTGAGAAACCTTTACAATTGGCAGCTGGTTCATTGACAGTTTTGCTACCTGTGTATTATGTATCGAGAGAGGTTAAGAGAATGATTATGCAACGACTGGTGTGAGTAGTTTTCAGGTAGAAACTCGTGTCCAGCGATGGTTTCGGTGTTGCGACTTTATACGTTAAGAGAGGTTAAAATGTTGTAATTTATGTAGTGAAAAGCCTTTTCATATGTTCTGCTGCAGTTCTGCGCTGTCAAGGGATTTTAAAGTGAAAGCTTTTCATGAATAACACTTTAAGTAGTGAGAAACCTTTACAATTGGCAGCTGGTTCATTGACAGTTTTGCTACCTGTGTATTATGTATCGAGAGAGGTTAAGAGAATGATTATGCAACGACTGGTGTGAGTAGTTTTCAGGTAGAAACTCGTGTCCAGCGATGGTTTCGGTGTTGCGACTTTATACGTTAAGAGAGGTTAAAATGTAGTAATTTATGTAGTGAAAAGCCTTTTCATATGTTCTGCTGCAGTTCTGCGCTGTCAATGGATTTTAAAGTGAAAGCTTTTCATGAATAACACTTTAAGTAGTGAGAAACCTTTACAATTGGCAGCTGGTTCATTGACAGTTTTGCTACCTGCGTATTATGTATCGAGAGAGGTTAAGAGAATGATTATGCAACTACTGGTGTGAGTAGTTTTCAGGTAGAAACTCGTGTCCAGCGATGGTTTCGGTGTTGCGATTTTATACGTTAAGAGAGGTTAAAATGTAGTAATTTATGTAGTGAAAAGCCTTTTCATATGTTCTGCTGCAGTTCTGCGCTGTCAAGGGATTTTAAAGTGAAAGCTTTTCATGAATAACACTTTAAGTAGTGAGAAACCTTTACAATTGGCAGCTGGTTCATTGACAGTTTTGCTACCTGTGTATTATGTATCGAGAGAGGTTAAGAGAATGATTATGCAACGACTGGTGTGAGTAGTTTTCAGGTAGAAACTCGTGTCCAGCGATGGTTTCGGTGTTGCGACTTTATACGTTAAGAGAGGTTAAAATGTAGTAATTTATGTAGTGAAAAGCCTTTTCATATGTTCTGCTGCAGTTCTGCGCTGTCAAGGGATTTTAAAGTGAAAGCTTTTCATGAATAACACTTTAAGTAGTGAGAAACCTTTACAATTGGCAGCTGGTTCATTGACAGTTTTGCTACCTGTGTATTATGTATCGAGAGAGGTTAAGAGAATGATTATGCAACGACTGGTGTGAGTAGTTTTCAGGTAGAAACTCGTGTCCAGCGATGGTTTCGGTGTTGCGACTTTATACGTTAAGAGAGGTTAAAATGTAGTAATTTATGTAGTGAAAAGCCTTTTCATATGTTCTGCTGCAGTTCTGCGCTGTCAAGGGATTTTAAAGTGAAAGCTTTTCATGAATAACACTTTAAGCAGTGAGAAACCTTTACAATTGGCAGCTGGTTCATTGACAGTTTTGCTACCTGTGTATTATGTATCGAGAGAGGTTAAGAGAATGATTATGAAACGACTGGTGTGAGTAGTTTTCAGGTAGAAACTCGTGTCCAGCGATGGTTTCGGTGTTGCGACTTTATACGTTAAGAGAGGTTAAAATGTAGTAATTTATGTAGTGAAAAGCCTTTTCATATGTTCTGCTGCAGTTCTGCGCTGTCAAGGGATTTTAAAGTTAAAGCTTTTCATGAATAACACTTTAAGTAGTGAGAAACCTTTACAATTGGCAGCTGGTTCATTGACAGTTTTGCTACCTGTGTATTATGTATCGAGAGAGGTTAAGAGAATGATTATGCAACGACTGGTGTGAGTAGTTTTCAGGTAGAAACTCGTGTCCAGCGATGGTTTCGGTGTTGCGACTTTATACGTTAAGAGAGGTTAAAATGTAGTAATTTATGTAGTGAAAAGCCTTTCCATATGTTCTGCTGCAGTTCTGGGCTATCAAGGGATTTTAAAGTGAAAGCTTTTCATGAATAACACTTTAAGTAGTGAGAAACCTTTACAATTGGCTGCTGGTTCATTGACAGTTTTGCTACCTGTATATTATGTATTGAGAGAGGTTAAGAGAATGATTATGCAACGACTGGTGTGAGTAGTTTTCAGGTAGAAACTCGTGTCCAGCGATGGTTTCGGTGTTGCGACTTTATACGTTAAGAGAGGTTAAAATGTAGTAATTTATGTAGTGAAAAGCCTTTTCATATGTTCTGCTGCAGTTCTGGGCTATCAAGGGATTTTAAAGTGAAAGCTTTTCATGAATAACACTTTAAGTAGTGAGAAACCTTTACAATTGTCAGCTGGTTCATTGAAAGTTTTGCTACCTGTATATTATGTATTGAGAGAGGTTAAGAGAATGATTATGCAACGACTGGTGTGAGTAGTTTTCAGGTAGAAACTCATGTCCAGCGATGGTTTCGGTGTTGCGACTTTATACGTTAAGAGAGGTTAAAATGTAGTAATGTATGTAGTGAAAAGCCTTTTCATATGTTCTGCTTCAGTTCTGCGCTGTCAAGGGATTTTAAAGTGAAAGCTTTTCATGAATAACACTTTAAGTAGTGAGAAACCTTTACAATTGTCAGCTGGTTCATTGAAAGTTTTGCTACCTGTATATTATGTATTGAGAGAGGTTAAGAGAATGATTATGCAACGACTGGTGTGAGTAGTTTTCAGGTAGAAACTCATGTCCAGCGATGGTTTCGGTGTTGCGACTTTATACGTTAAGAGAGGATAAAATGTAGTAATTTATGTAGTGAAAAGCCTTTTCATATGTTCTGCTGCAGTTCTGCGCTGTCAAAGGATTTTAAAGTGAAAGCTTTTCATGAATAACACTTTAAGTAGTGAGAAACCTTTACAATTGGCAGCTGGTTCATTGACATTTTTGCTACCTGTATATTATGTATTGAGAGAGGTTAAGAGAATGATTATGCAACGACTGGTGTGAGTAGTTTTCAGGTAGAAACTCGTGTCCAGCGATGGTTTCGGTGTTGCGACTTTATACGTTAAGAGAGGTTAAAATGTTGTAATTTATGTAGTGAAAAGCCTTTTCATATGTTCTGATGCAGTTCTGCGCTGTCAAGGGATTTTAAAGTGAAAGCTTTTCATGAATAACACTTTAAGTAGTGAGAAACCTTTACAATTGGCAGCTGGTTCATTGACATTTTTGCTACCTGTATATTATGTATTGAGAGAGGTTAAGAGAATGATTATGCAACGACTGGTGTGAGTAGTTTTCAGGTAGAAACTCGTGTCCAGCGATGGTTTCGGTGTTGCGACTTTATACGTTAAGAGAGGTTAAAATGTTGTAATTTATGTAGTGAAAAGCCTTTTCATATGTTCTGATGCAGTTCTGCGCTGTCAAGGGATTTTAAAGTGAAAGCTTTTCATGAATAACACTTTAAGTAGTGAGAAACCTTTACAATTGGCAGCTGGTTCATTGACAGTTTTGCTACCTGTGTATTATGTATCGAGAGAGGTTAAGAGAATGATTATGCAACGACTGGTGTGAGTAGTTTTCAGGTAGAAACTCGTGTCCAGCGATGGTTTCGGTGTTGCGACATTATACGTTAAGAGAGGTTAAAATGTAGTAATTTATGTAGTGAAAAGCCTTTTCATATGTTCTGCTGCAGTTCTGCGCTGTCAAGGGATTTTAAAGTAAATGCTTTTCATGAATAACACTTTAAGTAGTGAGAAACCTTTACAATTGGCAGCTGGTTCATTGACAGTTTTGCTACCTGTGTATTATGTATCGAGAGAGGTTAAGAGAATGATTATGCAACGACTGGTGTGAGTAGTTTTCAGGTAGAAACTCGTGTCCAGCGATGGTTTCGGTGTTGCGACTTTATACGTTAAGAGAGGTTAAAATGTAGTAATTTATGTAGTGAAAAGCCTTTTCATATGTTCTGCTGCAGTTCTGCGCTGTCAAGGGATTTTAAAGTGAAAGCTTTTCATGAATAACACTTTAAGTAGTGAGAAACCTTTACAATTGGCAGCTGGTTCATTGACAGTTTTGCTACCTGTATATTATGTATTGAGAGAGGTTAAGAGAATGATTATGCAACGACTGGTGTGAGTAGTTTTCAGGTAGAAACTCGTGTCCAGCGATGGTTTCGGTGTTGCGACTTTATACGTTAAGAGAGGTTAAAATGTTGTAATTTATGTAGTGAAAAGCCTTTTCATATGTTCTGCTGCAGTTCTGGGCTATCAAGGGATTTTAAAGTGAAAGCTTTTCATGAATAACACTTTAAGTAGTGAGAAACCTTTACAATTGTCAGCTGGTTCATTGAAAGTTTTGCTACCTGTATATTATGTATTGAGAGAGGTTAAGAGAATGATTATGCAACGACTGGTGTGAGTAGTTTTCAGGTAGAAACTCGTGTCCAGCGATGGTTTCGGTGTTGCGACTTTATACGTTAAGAGAGGTTAAATTGTTGTAATTTATGTAGTGAAAAGCCTTTTCATATGTTCTGCTGCAGTTCTGCGCTGTCAAGGGATTTTAAAGTGAATGCTTTTCATGAATAACACTTTAAGTAGTGAGAAACCTTTACAATTGGCAGCTGGTTCATTGACAGTTTTGCTACCTGTGTATTATGTATCGAGAGAGGTTAAGAGAATGATTATGCAACGACTGGTGTGAGTAGTTTTCAGGTAGAAACTCGTGTCCAGCGATGGTTTCGGTGTTGCGACTTTATACGTTAAGAGAGGTTAAAATGTAGTAATTTATGTAGTGAAAAGCCTTTTCATATGTTCTGCTGCAGTTCTGCGCTGTCAAGGGATTTTAAAGTGAAAGCTTTTCATGAATAACACTTTAAGTAGTGAGAAACCTTTACAATTGGCAGCTGGTTCATTGACAGTTTTGCTACCTGTATATTATGTATTGAGAGAGGTTAAGAGAATGATTATGCAACGACTGGTGTGAGTAGTTTTCAGGTAGAAACTCGTGTCCAGCGATGGTTTCGGTGTTGCGACTTTATACGTTAAGAGAGGTTAAAATGTTGTAATTTATGTAGTGAAAAGCCTTTTCATATGTTCTGCTGCAGTTCTGGGCTATCAAGGGATTTTAAAGTGAAAGCTTTTCATGAATAACACTTTAAGTAGTGAGAAACCTTTACAATTGTCAGCTGGTTCATTGACAGTTTTGCTACCTGTATATTATGTATTGAGAGAGGTTAAGAGAATGATTATGCAACGACTGGTGTGAGTAGTTTTCAGGTAGAAACTCGTGTCCAGCGATGGTTTCGGTGTTGCGACTTTATACGTTAAGAGAGGATAAAATGTAGTAATTTATGTAGTGAAAAGCCTTTTCATATGTTCTGCTGCAGTTCTGCGCTGTCAAAGGATTTTAAAGTGAAAGCTTTTCATGAATAACACTTTAAGTAGTGAGAAACCTTTACAATTGGCAGCTGGTTCATTGACATTTTTGCTACCTGTATATTATGTATTGAGAGAGGTTAAGAGAATGATTATGCAACGACTGGTGTGAGTAGTTTGAGGTAGAAACTCGTGTCCAGCGATGGTTTCGGTGTTGCGACTTTATACGTTAAGAGAGGTTAAAATGTAGTAATTTATGTAGTGAAAAGCCTTTTCATATGTTCTGCTGCAGTTCTGCGCTGTCAAGGGATTTTAAAGTGAAAGCTTTTCATGAATAACACTTTAAGTAGTGAGAAACCTTTACAATTGGCAGCTGGTTCATTGACAGTTTTGCTACCTGTGTACTATGTATCGAGAGAGGTTAAGAGAATGATTATGCAACAACTGGTGTGAGTAGTTTTCAGGTAGAAACTCGTGTCCAGCGATGGTTTCGGTGTTGCGACTTTATACGTTAAGAGAGGTTAAAATGTAGTAATTTATGTAGTGAAAAGCCTTTTCATATGTTCTGCTGCAGTTCTGGGCTATAAAGGGATTTTAAAGTGAAAGCTTTTCATGAATAACACTTTAAGTAGTGAGAAACCTTTGCAATTGGCTGCTGGTTCATTGACAGTTTTGCTACCTGTATATTATGTATTGAGAGAGGTTAAGAGAATGATTATGCAACGACTGGTGTGAGTAGTTTTCAGGTAGAAACTCGTGTCCAGCGATGGTTTCGGTGTTGCGACTTTATACGTTAAGAGAGGTTAAAATGTTGTAATTTATGTAGTGAAAAGCCTTTTCATATGTTCTGATGCAGTTCTGCGCTGTCAAGGGATTTTAAAGTGAAAGCTTTTCATGAATAACACTTTAAGTAGTGAGAAACCTTTACAATTGTCAGCTGGTTCATTGACAGTTTTGCTACCTGTATATTATGTATTGAGAGAGGTTAAGAGAATGATTATGCAACGACTGGAGTGAGTAGTTTTCAGGTAGAAACTCATGTCCAGCGATGGTTTCGGTGTTGCGACTTTATACGTTAAGAGAGGATAAAATGTAGTAATTTATGTAGTGAAAAGCCTTTTCATATGTTCTGCTGCAGTTCTGCGCTGTCAAAGGATTTTAAAGGGAAAGCTTTTCATGAATAACACTTTAAGTAGTGAGAAACCTTTACAATTGGCAGCTGGTTCATTGACAGTTTTGCTACCTGTATATTATGTATTGAGAGAGGTTAAGAGAATGATTATGCAACGACTGGTGTGAGTAGTTTTCAGGTAGAAACTCGTGTCCAGCGATGGTTTCGGTGTTGCGACTTTATACGTTAAGAGAGGTTAAAATGTAGTAATTTATGTAGTGAAAAGCCTTTTCATATGTTCTGCTGCAGTTCTGCGCTGTGAAGGGATTTTAAAGTGAAAGCTTTTCATGAATAACACTTTAAGTAGTGAGAAACCTTTACAATTGTCAGCTGGTTCATTGACAGTTTTGCTACCTGTATATTATGTATTGAGAGAGGTTAAGAGAATGATTATGCAACGACTGGTGTGAGTAGTTTTCAGGTAGAAACTCGTGTCCAGCGATGGTTTCGGTGTTGCGACTTTATACGTTAAGAGAGGATAAAATGAAGTAATTTATGTAGTGAAAAGCCTTTTCATATGTTCTGCTGCAGTTCTGGGCTATCAAGGGATTTTAAAGTGAAAGCTTTTCATGAATAACACTTTAAGTAGTGAGAAACCTTTACAATTGGCAGCTGGTTCATTGACATTTTTGCTACCTGTATATTATGTATTGAGAGAGGTTAAGAGAATGATTATGCAACGACTGGTGTGAGTAGTTTTCAGGTAGAAACTCGTGTCCAGCGATGGTTTCGGTGTTGCGACTTTATACGTTAAGAGAGGTTAAAATGTTGTAATTTATGTAGTTAAAAGCCTTTTCATATGTTCTGATGCAGTTCTGCGCTGTCAAGGGATTTTAAAGTGAAAGCTTTTCATGAATAACACTTTAAGTAGTGAGAAACCTTTACAATTGTCAGTTGGTTCATTGACAGTTTTGCTACCTGTATATTATGTATTGAGAGAGGTTAAGAGAATGATTATGCAACGACTGGTGTGAGTAGTTTTCAGGTAGAATCTCATGTCCAGCGATGGTTTCGGTGTTGCGACTTTATACGTTAAGAGAGGACAAAATGTAGTAATTTATGTAGTGAAAAGCCTTTTCATATGTTCTGCTGCAGTTCTGCGCTATCAAAGGATTTTAAAGTGAAAGCTTTTCATGAATAACACTTTAAGTAGTGAGAAACCTTAACAATTGGCAGCTGGTTCATTGACATTTTTGCTACCTGTATATTATGTATTGAGAGAGGTTAAGAGAATGATTATGCAACGACTGGTGTGAGTAGTTTTCAGGTAGAAACTCGTGTCCAGCAATGGTTTCGGTGTTGCGACTTTATACGTTAAGAGAGGTTAAAATGTTGTAATTTATGTAGTGAAAAGCCTTTTCATATGTTCTGATGCAGTTCTGGGCTATCAAGGGATTTTAAAGTGAAAGCTTTTCATGAATAACACTTTAAGTAGTGAGAAACCTTTGCAATTGGCTGCTGGTTCATTGACAGTTTTGCTACCTGTATATTATGTATTGAGAGAGGTTAAGAGAATGATTATGCAACGACTGGTGTGAGTAGTTTTCAGGTAGAAACTCGTGTCCAGCGATGGTTTCGGTGTTGCGACTTTATACGTTAAGAGAGGTTAAAATGTTGTAATTTATGTAGTGAAAAGCATTTTCATATGTTCTGCTGCAGCTGCGTTGTCAAGGGATTTTAAAGTGAAAGCTTTTCATTAATAACACTTTAAGTAGTGAGAAACCTTTACAATTGTCAGCTGGTTCATTGACAGTTTTGCTACCTGTATATTATGTATTGAGAGAGGTTAAGAGAATGATTATGCAACGACTGGTGTGAGTAGTTTTCAGGTAGAAACTCGTGTCCAGCGATGGTTTCGGTGTTGCGACTTTATACGTTAAGAGAGGTTAAAATGTTGTAATTTATGTAGTGAAAAGCCTTTTCATATGTTCTGCTGCAGTTCTGGGCTATCAAGGGATTTTAAAGTGAAAGCTTTTCATGAATAACACTTTAAGTAGTGAGAAACCTTTACAATTGTCAGCTGGTTCATTGACAGTTTTGCTACCTGTATATTATGTATTGAGAGAGGTTAAGAGAATGATTATGCAACGACTGGTGTGAGTAGTTTTCAGGTAGAAACTCATGTCCAGCGATGGTTTCGGTGTTGCGACTTTATACGTTAAGAGAGGTTAAAATGTAGTAATTTATGTAGTGAAAAGCCTTTTCTTATGTTCTGCTGCAGTTCTGCGCTGTCAAGGGATTTTAAAGTGAAAGCTTTTCATGAATAACACTTTAAGTAGTGAGAAACCTTTACAATTGGCTGCTGGTTCATTGACAGTTTTGCTACCTGTATATTATGTATTGAGAGAGGTTAAGAGAATGATTATGCAACGACTGGTGTGAGTAGTTTTCAGGTAGAAACTCGTGTCCAGCGATGGTTTCGGTGTTGCGACTTTATACGTTAAGAGAGGTTAAAATGTAGTAATTTATGTAGTGAAAAGCCTTTTCATATGTTCTGCTGCAGTTCTGGGCTATCAAGGGATTTTAAAGTGAAAGCTTTTCATGAATAACACTTTAAGTAGTGAGAAACCTTTGCAATTGGCTGCTGGTTCATTGACAGTTTTGCTACCTGTATATTATGTATTGAGAGAGGTTAAGAGAATGATTATGCAACGACTGGTGTGAGTAGTTTTCAGGTAAAAACTCGTGTCCAGCGATGGTTTCGGTGTTGCGACTTTATACGTTAAGAGAGGTTAAAATGTTGTAATTTATGTAGTGAAAAGCCTTTTCATATGTTCTGCTGCAGTTCTGGGCTATCAAGGGATTTTAAAGTGAAAGCTTTTCATGAATAACACTTTAAGTAGTGAGAAACCTTTACAATTGTCAGCTGGTTCATTGACAGTTTTGCTACCTGTATATTATGTATGGAGAGAGGTTAAGAGAATGATTATGCAACGATTGGTGTGAGTAGTTTGAGGTAGAAACTCGTGTCCAGCGATGGTTTCGGTGTTGCGACTTTATACGTTAAGAGAGGTTAAAATGTTGTAATTTGTGTAGTGAAAAGCCTTTTCATATGTTCTGCTGCAGTTCTGCGCTGTCAAGGGATTTTAAAGTGAAAGCTTTTCATGAATAACACTTTAAGTAGTGAGAAACCTTTACAATTGGCAGCTGGTTCATTGACAGTTTTGCTACCTGTGTATTATGTATCGAGAGAGGTTAAGAGAATGATTATGCAACGACTGGTGTGAGTAGTTTTCAGGTAGAAACTCGTGTCCAGCGATGGTTTCGGTGTTGCGACTTTATACGTTAAGAGAGGTTAAAATGTTGTAATTTATGTAGTGAAAAGCCTTTTCATATGTTCTGCTGCAGTTCTGCGCTGTCAAGGGATTTTAAAGTGAAAGCTTTTCATGAATAACACTTTAAGTAGTGAGAAACCTTTACAATTGGCAGCTGGTTCATTGACAGTTTTGCTACCTGTGTATTATGTATCGAGAGAGGTTAAGAGAATGATTATGCAACGACTGGTGTGAGTAGTTTTCAGGTAGAAACTCGTGTCCAGCGATGGTTTCGGTGTTGCGACTTTATACGTTAAGAGAGGTTAAAATGTAGTAATTTATGTAGTGA
Source organism: Agrypnus murinus (assembly GCA_929113105.1). Classification (NCBI taxonomy): domain Eukaryota; kingdom Metazoa; phylum Arthropoda; class Insecta; order Coleoptera; family Elateridae; genus Agrypnus; species Agrypnus murinus. The sequence goes on along the minus strand of OV816029.1, from coordinate 23,243,968 downwards.
AAAGCCTTTTCATATGTTCTGCTGCAGTTCTGCGCTGTCAATGGATTTTAAAGTGAAAGCTTTTCATGAATAACACTTTAAGTAGTGAGAAACCTTTACAATTGGCAGCTGGTTCATTGACAGTTTTGCTACCTGCGTATTATGTATCGAGAGAGGTTAAGAGAATGATTATGCAACGACTGGTGTGAGTAGTTTTCAGGTAGAAACTCGTGTCCAGCGATGGTTTCGGTGTTGCGACTTTATACGTTAAGAGAGGTTAAAATGTAGTAATTTATGTAGTGAAAAGCCTTTTCATATGTTCTGCTGCAGTTCTGCGCTGTCAAGGGATTTTAAAGTGAAAGCTTTTCATGAATAACACTTTAAGTAGTGAGAAACCTTTACAATTGGCAGCTGGTTCATTGACAGTTTTGCTACCTGTGTATTATGTATCGAGAGAGGTTAAGAGAATGATTATGCAACGACTGGTGTGAGTAGTTTTCAGGTAGAAACTCGTGTCCAGCGATGGTTTCGGTGTTGCGACTTTATACGTTAAGACAGGTTAAAATGTAGTAATTTATGTAGTGAAAAGCCTTTTCATATGTTCTGCTGCAGTTCTGCGCTGTCAAGGGATTTTAAAGTGAAAGCTTTTCATGAATAACACTTTAAGTAGTGAGAAACCTTTACAATTGGCAGCTGGTTCATTGACAGTTTTGCTACCTGTGTATTATGTATCGAGAGAGGTTAAGAGAATGATTATGCAACGACTGGTGTGAGTAGTTTTCAGGTAGAAACTCGTGTCCAGCGATGGTTTCGGTGTTGCGACTTTATACGTTAAGAGAGGTTAAAATGTAGTAATTTATGTAGTGAAAAGCCTTTTCATATGTTCTGCTGCAGTTCTGCGCTGTCAAGGGATTTTAAAGTGAAAGCTTTTCATGAATAACACTTTAAGCAGTGAGAAACCTTTACAATTGGCAGCTGGTTCATTGACAGTTTTGCTACCTGTGTATTATGTATCGAGAGAGGTTAAGAGAATGATTATGAAACGACTGGTGTGAGTAGTTTTCAGGTAGAAACTCGTGTCCAGCGATGGTTTCGGTGTTGCGACTTTATACGTTAAGAGAGGTTAAAATGTAGTAATTTATGTAGTGAAAAGCCTTTTCATATGTTCTGCTGCAGTTCTGCGCTGTCAAGGGATTTTAAAGTTAAAGCTTTTCATGAATAACACTTTAAGTAGTGAGAAACCTTTACAATTGGCAGCTGGTTCATTGACAGTTTTGCTACCTGTGTATTATGTATCGAGAGAGGTTAAGAGAATGATTATGCAACGACTGGTGTGAGTAGTTTTCAGGTAGAAACTCGTGTCCAGCGATGGTTTCGGTGTTGCGACTTTATACGTTAAGAGAGGTTAAAATGTAGTAATTTATGTAGTGAAAAGCCTTTCCATATGTTCTGCTGCAGTTCTGGGCTATCAAGGGATTTTAAAGTGAAAGCTTTTCATGAATAACACTTTAAGTAGTGAGAAACCTTTACAATTGGCTGCTGGTTCATTGACAGTTTTGCTACCTGTATATTATGTATTGAGAGAGGTTAAGAGAATGATTATGCAACGACTGGTGTGAGTAGTTTTCAGGTAGAAACTCGTGTCCAGCGATGGTTTCGGTGTTGCGACTTTATACGTTAAGAGAGGTTAAAATGTAGTAATTTATGTAGTGAAAAGCCTTTTCATATGTTCTGCTGCAGTTCTGGGCTATCAAGGGATTTTAAAGTGAAAGCTTTTCATGAATAACACTTTAAGTAGTGAGAAACCTTTACAATTGTCAGCTGGTTCATTGAAAGTTTTGCTACCTGTATATTATGTATTGAGAGAGGTTAAGAGAATGATTATGCAACGACTGGTGTGAGTAGTTTTCAGGTAGAAACTCATGTCCAGCGATGGTTTCGGTGTTGCGACTTTATACGTTAAGAGAGGTTAAAATGTAGTAATGTATGTAGTGAAAAGCCTTTTCATATGTTCTGCTTCAGTTCTGCGCTGTCAAGGGATTTTAAAGTGAAAGCTTTTCATGAATAACACTTTAAGTAGTGAGAAACCTTTACAATTGTCAGCTGGTTCATTGAAAGTTTTGCTACCTGTATATTATGTATTGAGAGAGGTTAAGAGAATGATTATGCAACGACTGGTGTGAGTAGTTTTCAGGTAGAAACTCATGTCCAGCGATGGTTTCGGTGTTGCGACTTTATACGTTAAGAGAGGATAAAATGTAGTAATTTATGTAGTGAAAAGCCTTTTCATATGTTCTGCTGCAGTTCTGCGCTGTCAAAGGATTTTAAAGTGAAAGCTTTTCATGAATAACACTTTAAGTAGTGAGAAACCTTTACAATTGGCAGCTGGTTCATTGACATTTTTGCTACCTGTATATTATGTATTGAGAGAGGTTAAGAGAATGATTATGCAACGACTGGTGTGAGTAGTTTTCAGGTAGAAACTCGTGTCCAGCGATGGTTTCGGTGTTGCGACTTTATACGTTAAGAGAGGTTAAAATGTTGTAATTTATGTAGTGAAAAGCCTTTTCATATGTTCTGATGCAGTTCTGCGCTGTCAAGGGATTTTAAAGTGAAAGCTTTTCATGAATAACACTTTAAGTAGTGAGAAACCTTTACAATTGGCAGCTGGTTCATTGACATTTTTGCTACCTGTATATTATGTATTGAGAGAGGTTAAGAGAATGATTATGCAACGACTGGTGTGAGTAGTTTTCAGGTAGAAACTCGTGTCCAGCGATGGTTTCGGTGTTGCGACTTTATACGTTAAGAGAGGTTAAAATGTTGTAATTTATGTAGTGAAAAGCCTTTTCATATGTTCTGATGCAGTTCTGCGCTGTCAAGGGATTTTAAAGTGAAAGCTTTTCATGAATAACACTTTAAGTAGTGAGAAACCTTTACAATTGGCAGCTGGTTCATTGACAGTTTTGCTACCTGTGTATTATGTATCGAGAGAGGTTAAGAGAATGATTATGCAACGACTGATGTGAGTAGTTTTCAGGTAGAAACTCGTGTCCAGCGATGGTTTCGGTGTTGCGACATTATACGTTAAGAGAGGTTAAAATGTAGTAATTTATGTAGTGAAAAGCCTTTTCATATGTTCTGCTGCAGTTCTGCGCTGTCAAGGGATTTTAAAGTGAATGCTTTTCATGAATAACACTTTAAGTAGTGAGAAACCTTTACAATTGGCAGCTGGTTCATTGACAGTTTTGCTACCTGTGTATTATGTATCGAGAGAGGTTAAGAGAATGATTATGCAACGACTGGTGTGAGTAGTTTTCAGGTAGAAACTCGTGTCCAGCGATGGTTTCGGTGTTGCGACTTTATACGTTAAGAGAGGTTAAAATGTAGTAATTTATGTAGTGAAAAGCCTTTTCATATGTTCTGCTGCAGTTCTGCGCTGTCAAGGGATTTTAAAGTGAAAGCTTTTCATGAATAACACTTTAAGTAGTGAGAAACCTTTACAATTGGCAGCTGGTTCATTGACAGTTTTGCTACCTGTATATTATGTATTGAGAGAGGTTAAGAGAATGATTATGCAACGACTGGTGTGAGTAGTTTTCAGGTAGAAACTCGTGTCCAGCGATGGTTTCGGTGTTGCGACTTTATACGTTAAGAGAGGTTAAAATGTTGTAATTTATGTAGTGAAAAGCCTTTTCATATGTTCTGCTGCAGTTCTGGGCTATCAAGGGATTTTAAAGTGAAAGCTTTTCATGAATAACACTTTAAGTAGTGAGAAACCTTTACAATTGTCAGCTGGTTCATTGAAAGTTTTGCTACCTGTATATTATGTATTGAGAGAGGTTAAGAGAATGATTATGCAACGACTGGTGTGAGTAGTTTTCAGGTAGAAACTCGTGTCCAGCGATGGTTTCGGTGTTGCGACTTTATACGTTAAGAGAGGTTAAATTGTTGTAATTTATGTAGTGAAAAGCCTTTTCATATGTTCTGCTGCAGTTCTGCGCTGTCAAGGGATTTTAAAGTGAATGCTTTTCATGAATAACACTTTAAGTAGTGAGAAACCTTTACAATTGGCAGCTGGTTCATTGACAGTTTTGCTACCTGTGTATTATGTATCGAGAGAGGTTAAGAGAATGATTATGCAACGACTGGTGTGAGTAGTTTTCAGGTAGAAACTCGTGTCCAGCGATGGTTTCGGTGTTGCGACTTTATACGTTAAGAGAGGTTAAAATGTAGTAATTGATGTAGTGAAAAGCCTTTTCATATGTTCTGCTGCAGTTCTGCGCTGTCAAGGGATTTTAAAGTGAAAGCTTTTCATGAATAACACTTTAAGTAGTGAGAAACCTTTACAATTGGCAGCTGGTTCATTGACAGTTTTGCTACCTGTATATTATGTATTGAGAGAGGTTAAGAGAATGATTATGCAACGACTGGTGTGAGTAGTTTTCAGGTAGAAACTCGTGTCCAGCGATGGTTTCGGTGTTGCGACTTTATACGTTAAGAGAGGTTAAAATGTTGTAATTTATGTAGTGAATAGCCTTTTCATATGTTCTGCTGCAGTTCTGGGCTATCAAGGGATTTTAAAGTGAAAGCTTTTCATGAATAACACTTTAAGTAGTGAGAAACCTTTACAATTGTCAGCTGGTTCATTGAAAGTTTTGCTACCTGTATATTATGTATTGAGAGAGGTTAAGAGAATGATTATGCAACGACTGGTGTGAGTAGTTTTCAGGTAGAAACTCGTGTCCAGCGATGGTTTCGGTGTTGCGACTTTATACGTTAAGAGAGGATAAAATGTAGTAATTTATGTAGTGAAAAGCCTTTTCATATGTTCTGCTGCAGTTCTGCGCTGTCAAAGGATTTTAAAGTGAAAGCTTTTCATGAATAACACTTTAAGTAGTGAGAAACCTTTACAATTGGCAGCTGGTTCATTGACATTTTTGCTACCTGTATATTATGTATTGAGAGAGGTTAAGAGAATGATTATGCAACGACTGGTGTGAGTAGTTTGAGGTAGAAACTCGTGTCCAGCGATGGTTTCGGTGTTGCGACTTTATACGTTAAGAGAGGTTAAAATGTAGTAATTTATGTAGTGAAAAGCCTTTTCATATGTTCTGCTGCAGTTCTGCGCTGTCAAGGGATTTTAAAGTGAAAGCTTTTCATGAATAACACTTTAAGTAGTGAGAAACCTTTACAATTGGCAGCTGGTTCATTGACAGTTTTGCTACCTGTGTACTATGTATCGAGAGAGGTTAAGAGAATGATTATGCAACGACTGGTGTGAGTAGTTTTCAGGTAGAAACTCGTGTCCAGCGATGGTTTCGGTGTTGCGACTTTATACGTTAAGAGAGGTTAAAATGTAGTAATTTATGTAGTGAAAAGCCTTTTCATATGTTCTGCTGCAGTTCTGGGCTATAAAGGGATTTTAAAGTGAAAGCTTTTCATGAATAACACTTTAAGTAGTGAGAAACCTTTGCAATTGGCTGCTGGTTCATTGACAGTTTTGCTACCTGTATATTATGTATTGAGAGAGGTTAAGAGAATGATTATGCAACGACTGGTGTGAGTAGTTTTCAGGTAGAAACTCGTGTCCAGCGATGGTTTCGGTGTTGCGACTTTATACGTTAAGAGAGGTTAAAATGTTGTAATTTATGTAGTGAAAAGCCTTTTCATATGTTCTGATGCAGTTCTGCGCTGTCAAGGGATTTTAAAGTGAAAGCTTTTCATGAATAACACTTTAAGTAGTGAGAAACCTTTACAATTGTCAGCTGGTTCATTGACAGTTTTGCTACCTGTATATTATGTATTGAGAGAGGTTAAGAGAATGATTATGCAACGACTGGAGTGAGTAGTTTTCAGGTAGAAACTCATGTCCAGCGATGGTTTCGGTGTTGCGACTTTATACGTTAAGAGAGGATAAAATGTAGTAATTTATGTAGTGAAAAGCCTTTTCATATGTTCTGCTGCAGTTCTGCGCTGTCAAAGGATTTTAAAGGGAAAGCTTTTCATGAATAACACTTTAAGTAGTGAGAAACCTTTACAATTGGCAGCTGGTTCATTGACAGTTTTGCTACCTGTATATTATGTATTGAGAGAGGTTAAGAGAATGATTATGCAACGACTGGTGTGAGTAGTTTTCAGGTAGAAACTCGTGTCCAGCGATGGTTTCGGTGTTGCGACTTTATACGTTAAGAGAGGTTAAAATGTAGTAATTTATGTAGTGAAAAGCCTTTTCATATGTTCTGCTGCAGTTCTGCGCTGTGAAGGGATTTTAAAGTGAAAGCTTTTCATGAATAACACTTTAAGTAGTGAGAAACCTTTACAATTGTCAGCTGGTTCATTGACAGTTTTGCTACCTGTATATTATGTATTGAGAGAGGTTAAGAGAATGATTATGCAACGACTGGTGTGAGTAGTTTTCAGGTAGAAACTCGTGTCCAGCGATGGTTTCGGTGTTGCGACTTTATACGTTAAGAGAGGATAAAATGTAGTAATTTATGTAGTGAAAAGCCTTTTCATATGTTCTGCTGCAGTTCTGGGCTATCAAGGGATTTTAAAGTGAAAGCTTTTCATGAATAACACTTTAAGTAGTGAGAAACCTTTACAATTGGCAGCTGGTTCATTGACATTTTTGCTACCTGTATATTATGTATTGAGAGAGGTTAAGAGAATGATTATGCAACGACTGGTGTGAGTAGTTTTCAGGTAGAAACTCGTGTCCAGCGATGGTTTCGGTGTTGCGACTTTATACGTTAAGAGAGGTTAAAATGTTGTAATTTATGTAGTTAAAAGCCTTTTCATATGTTCTGATGCAGTTCTGCGCTGTCAAGGGATTTTAAAGTGAAAGCTTTTCATGAATAACACTTTAAGTAGTGAGAAACCTTTACAATTGTCAGTTGGTTCATTGACAGTTTTGCTACCTGTATATTATGTATTGAGAGAGGTTAAGAGAATGATTATGCAACGACTGGTGTGAGTAGTTTTCAGGTAGAATCTCATGTCCAGCGATGGTTTCGGTGTTGCGACTTTATACGTTAAGAGAGGACAAAATGTAGTAATTTATGTAGTGAAAAGCCTTTTCATATGTTCTGCTGCAGTTCTGCGCTATCAAAGGATTTTAAAGTGAAAGCTTTTCATGAATAACACTTTAAGTAGTGAGAAACCTTAACAATTGGCAGCTGGTTCATTGACATTTTTGCTACCTGTATATTATGTATTGAGAGAGGTTAAGAGAATGATTATGCAACGACTGGTGTGAGTAGTTTTCAGGTAGAAACTCGTGTCCAGCGATGGTTTCGGTGTTGCGACTTTATACGTTAAGAGAGGTTAAAATGTTGTAATTTATGTAGTGAAAAGCCTTTTCATATGTTCTGATGCAGTTCTGGGCTATCAAGGGATTTTAAAGTGAAAGCTTTTCATGAATAACACTTTAAGTAGTGAGAAACCTTTGCAATTGGCTGCTGGTTCATTGACAGTTTTGCTACCTGTATATTATGTATTGAGAGAGGTTAAGAGAATGATTATGCAACGACTGGTGTGAGTAGTTTTCAGGTAGAAACTCGTGTCCAGCGATGGTTTCGGTGTTGCGACTTTATACGTTAAGAGAGGTTAAAATGTTGTAATTTATGTAGTGAAAAGCATTTTCATATGTTCTGCTGCAGCTGCGTTGTCAAGGGATTTTAAAGTGAAAGCTTTTCATTAATAACACTTTAAGTAGTGAGAAACCTTTACAATTGTCAGCTGGTTCATTGACAGTTTTGCTACCTGTATATTATGTATTGAGAGAGGTTAAGAGAATGATTATGCAACGACTGGTGTGAGTAGTTTTCAGGTAGAAACTCGTGTCCAGCGATGGTTTCGGTGTTGCGACTTTATACGTTAAGAGAGGTTAAAATGTTGTAATTTATGTAGTGAAAAGCCTTTTCATATGTTCTGCTGCAGTTCTGGGCTATCAAGGGATTTTAAAGTGAAAGCTTTTCATGAATAACACTTTAAGTAGTGAGAAACCTTTACAATTGTCAGCTGGTTCATTGACAGTTTTGCTACCTGTATATTATGTATTGAGAGAGGTTAAGAGAATGATTATGCAACGACTGGTGTGAGTAGTTTTCAGGTAGAAACTCATGTCCAGCGATGGTTTCGGTGTTGCGACTTTATACGTTAAGAGAGGTTAAAATGTAGTAATTTATGTAGTAAAAAGCCTTTTCATATCTTCTGCTGCAGTTCTGCGCTGTCAAAGGATTTTAAAGTGAAAGCTTTTCATGAATAACACTTTAAGTAGTGAGAAACCTTTACAATTGGCAGCTGGTTCATTGACAGTTTTGCTACCTGTATATTAAGTATTGAGAGAGGTTAAGAGAATGATTATGCAACGACTGGTGTGAGTAGTTTTCAGGTAGAAACTCGTGTCCAGCGATGGTTTCGGTGTTGCGACTTTATACGTTAAGAGAGGTTAAAATGTTGTAATTTATGTAGTGAAAAGCCTTTTCATATGTTCTGCTGCAGTTCTGGGCTATCAAGGGATTTTAAAGTGAAAGCTTTTCATGAATAACACTTTAAGTAGTGAGAAACCTTTACAATTGTCAGCTGGTTCATTGACAGTTTTGCTACCTGTATATTATGTATTGAGAGAGGTTAAGAGAATGATTATGCAACGACTGGTGTGAGTAGTTTTCAGGTAGAAACTCATGTCCAGCGATGGTTTCGGTGTTGCGACTTTATACGTTAAGAGAGGATAAAATGTAGTAATTTATGTAGTGAAAAGCCTTTTCGTATGTTCTGCTGCAGTTCTGCGCTGTCAAAGGATTTTAAAGTGAAAGCTTTTCATGAATAACACTTTAAGTAGTGAGAAACCTTTACAATTGGCAGCTGGTTCATTGACAGTTTTGCTACCTGTATATTATGTATTGAGAGAGGTTAAGAGAATGATTATGCAACGACTGGTGGGAGTAGTTTTCAGGTAGAAACTCGTGTCCAGCGATGGTTTCGGTGTTGCGACTTTATACGTTAAGAGAGGTTAAAATGTTGTAATTTATGTAGTGAAAAGCCTTTTCATATCTTCTGCTGCAGTTCTGCGCTGTCAAAGGATTTTAAAGTGAAAGCTTTTCATGAATAACACTTTAAGTAGTGAGAAACCTTTACAATTGTCAGCTGGTTCATTGACAGTTTTGCTACCTGTATATTATGTATTGAGAGAGGTTAAGAGAATGATTATGCAACGACTGGTGTGAGTAGTTTTCAGGTAGAAACTCGTGTCCAGCGATGGTTTCGGTGTTGCGACTTTATACGTTAAGAGAGGTTAAAATGTTGTAATTTATGTAGTGAAAAGCATTTTCATATGTTCTGCTGCAGCTGCGTTGTCAAGGGATTTTAAAGTGAAAGCTTTTCATGAATAACACTTTAAGTAGTGAGAAACCTTTACAATTGTCAGCTGGTTCATTGACAGTTTTGCTACCTGTATATTATGTATTGAGAGAGGTTAAGAGAATGATTATGCAACGACTGGTGTGAGTAGTTTTCAGGTAGAAACTCGTGTCCAGCGATGGTTTCGGTGTTGCGACTTTATACGTTAAGAGAGGTTAAAATGTTGTAATTTATGTAGTGAAAAGCCTTTTCATATGTTCTGATGCAGTTCTGGGCTATCAAGGGATTTTAAAGTGAAAGCTTTTCATGAATAACACTTTAAGTAGTGAGAAACCTTTACAATTGTCAGCTGGTTCATTGACAGTTTTGCTACCTGTATATTATGTATTGAGAGAGGTTAAGAGAATGATTATGCAACGACTGGTGTGAGTAGTTTTCAGGTAGAAACTCATGTCCAGCGATGGTTTCGGTGTTGCGACTTTATACGTTAAGAGAGGTTAAAATGTAGTAATTTATGTAGTAAAAAGCCTTTTCATATCTTCTGCTGCAGTTCTGCGCTGTCAAAGGATTTTAAAGTGAAAGCTTTTCATGAATAACACTTTAAGTAGTGAGAACCCTTTACAATTGGCAGCTGGTTCATTGACAGTTTTGCTACCTGTATATTAAGTATTGAGAGAGGTTAAGAGAATGATTATGCAACGACTGGTGTGAGTAGTTTTCAGGTAGAAACTCGTGTCCAGCGATGGTTTCGGTGTTGCGACTTTATACGTTAAGAGAGGTTAAAATGTTGTAATTTATGTAGTGAAAAGCCTTTTCATATGTTCTGCTGCAGTTCTGGGCTATCAAGGGATTTTAAAGTGAAAGCTTTTCATGAATAACACTTTAAGTAGTGAGAAACCTTTACAATTGTCAGCTGGTTCATTGACAGTTTTGCTACCTGTATATTATGTATTGAGAGAGGTTAAGAGAATGATTATGCAACGACTGGTGTGAGTAGTTTTCAGGTAGAAACTCATGTCCAGCGATGGTTTCGGTGTTGCGACTTTATACGTTAAGAGAGGATAAAATGTAGTAATTTATGTAGTGAAAAGCCTTTTCGTATGTTCTGCTGCAGTTCTGCGCTGTCAAAGGATTTTAAAGTGAAAGCTTTTCATGAATAACACTTTAAGTAGTGAGAAACCTTTACAATTGGCAGCTGGTTCATTGACAGTTTTGCTACCTGTATATTATGTATTGAGAGAGGTTAAGAGAATGATTATGCAACGACTGGTGGGAGTAGTTTTCAGGTAGAAACTCGTGTCCAGCGATGGTTTCGGTGTTGCGACTTTATACGTTAAGAGAGGTTAAAATGTTGTAGTTTATGTAGTGAAAAGCCTTTTCATATCTTCTGCTGCAGTTCTGCGCTGTCAAAGGATTTTAAAGTGAAAGATTTTCATGAATAACACTTTAAGTAGTGAGAAACCTTTACAATTGTCAGCTGGTTCATTGACAGTTTTGCTACCTGTATATTATGTATTGAGAGAGGTTAAGAGAATGATTATGCAACGACTGGTGTGAGTAGTTTTCAGGTAGAAACTCGTGTCCAGCGATGGTTTCGGTGTTGCGACTTTATACGTTAAGAGAGGTTAAAATGTAGTAATTTATGTAGTGAAAAGCCTTGTCATATGTTCTGCTGCAGTTCTGGGCTATCAAGGGATTTTAAAGTGAAAGCTTTTTATGAATAACACTTTAAGTAGTGAGAAACCTTTACAATTGGCAGCTGGTTCATTGACAGTTTTGCTACCTGTATATTATGTATTGAGAGAGGTTAAGAGAATGATTATGCAACGACTGGTGGGAGTAGTTTTCAGGTAGAAACTCGTGTCCAGCGATGATTTCGGTGTTGCGACTTTATACGTTAAGAGAGGTTAAAATGTAGTAATGTATGTAGTGAAAAGCCTTTTCATATGTTCTGCTGCAGTTCTGGGCTATCAAGGGATTTTAAAGTGAAAGCTTTTCATGAATAACACTTTAAGTAGTGAGAAACCTTTACAATTGGCTGCTGGTTCATTGACAGTTTTGCTACCTGTATATTATGTATTGAGAGAGGTTAAGAGAATGATTATGCAACGACTGGTGTGAGTAGTTTTCAGGTAGAAACTCATGTCCAGCGATGGTTTCGGTGTTGCGACTTTATACGTTAAGAGAGGATAAAATGTAGTAATTTATGTAGTGAAAAGCCTTTTCATATGTTCTGCTGCAGTTCTGCGCTGTCAAAGGATTTTAAAGTGAAAGCTTTTCATGAATAACACTTTAAGTAGTGAGAAACCTTTACAATTGGCAGCTGGTTCATTGACATTTTTGCTACCTATATATTATGTATTGAGAGAGGTTAAGAGAATGATTATGCAACGACTGGTGTGAGTAGTTTTCAGGTAGAAACTCGTGTCCAGCGATGGTTTCGGTGTTGCGACTTTATACGTTAAGAGAGGTTAAAATGTTGTAATTTATGTAGTGAAAAGCCTTTTCATATGTTCTGCTGCAGTTCTGCGCTGTCAAGGGATTTTAAAGTGAAAGCTTTTCATGAATAACACTTTAAGTAGTGAGAAACCTTTACAATTGGCAGCTGGTTCATTGACAGTTTTGCTACCTGTATATTATGTATTGAGAGAGGTTAAGCGAATGATTATGCAACGACTGGTGTGAGTAGTTTTCAGGTAGAAACTCGTGTCCAGCGATGGTTTCGGTGTTGCGACTTTATACGTTAAGAGAGGTTAAAATGTTGTAATTTATGTAGTGAAAAGCCTTTTCATATGTTCTGCTGCAGTTCTGCGCTGTCAAGGGATTTTAAAGTGAAAGCTTTTCATGAATAACACTTTAAGTAGTGAGAAACCTTTACAATTGGCAGCTGGTTCATTGACAGTTTTGCTACCTGTATATTATGTATTGAGAGAGGTTAAGAGAATGATTATGCAACGACTGGTGTGAGTAGTTTGAGGTAGAAACTCGTGTCCAGCGATGGTTTCGGTGTTGCGACTTTATACGTTAAGAGAGGTTAAAATGTAGTAATTTATGTAGTGAAAAGCCTTTTCATATGTTCTGCTGCAGTTCTGGGCTATCAAGGGATTTTAAAGTGAAAGCTTTTCATGAATAACACTTTAAGTAGTGAGAAACCTTTACAATTGGCAGCTGGTTCATTGACAGTTTTGCTACCTGTATATTATGTATTGAGAGAGGTTAAGAGAATGATTATGCAACGACTGGTGTGAGTAGTTTTCAGGTAGAAACTCGTGTCCAGCGATGGTTTCGGTGTTGCGACTTTATACGTTAAGAGAGGTTAAAATGTAGTAATTTATGTAGTGAAAAGCCTTTTCATATGTTCTGCTGCAGTTCTGGGCTATCAAGGGATTTTAAAGTGAAAGCTTTTCATGAATAACACTTTAAGTAGTGAGAAACCTTTACAATTGTCAGCTGGTTCATTGAAAGTTTTGCTACCTGTATATTATGTATTGAGAGAGGTTAAGAGAATGATGATGCAACGACTGGTGTGAGTAGTTTTCAGGTAGAAACTCATGTCCAGCGATGGTTTCGGTGTTGCGACTTTATACGTTAAGAGAGGTTAAAATGTAGTAATGTATGTAGTGAAAAGCCTTTTCATATGTTCTGCTTCAGTTCTGCGCTGTCAAGGGATTTTAAAGTGAAAGCTTTTCATGAATAACACTTTAAGTAGTGAGAAACCTTTACAATTGTCAGCTGGTTCATTGAAAGTTTTGCTACCTGTATATTATGTATTGAGAGAGGTTAAGAGAATGATTATGCAACGACTGGTGTGAGTAGTTTTCAGGTAGAAACTCATGTCCAGCGATGGTTTCGGTGTTGCGACTTTATACGTTAAGAGAGGATAAAATGTAGTAATTTATGTAGTGAAAAGCCTTTTCATATGTTCTGCTGCAGTTCTGCGCTGTCAAAGGATTTTAAAGTGAAAGCTTTTCATGAATAACACTTTAAGTAGTGAGATACCTTTACAATTGGCAGCTGGTTCATTGACATTTTTGCTACCTGTATATTATGTATTGAGAGAGGTTAAGAGAATGATTATGCAACGACTGGTGTGAGTAGTTTTCAGGTAGAAACTCGTGTCCAGCGATGGTTTCGGTGTTGCGACTTTATACGTTAAGAGAGGTTAAAATGTTGTAATTTATGTAGTGAAAAGCCTTTTCATATGTTCTGATGCAGTTCTGCGCTGTCAAGGGATTTTAAAGTGAAAGCTTTTCATGAATAACACTTTAAGTAGTGAGAAACCTTTACAATTGGCAGCTGGTTCATTGACATTTTTGCTACCTGTATATTATGTATTGAGAGAGGTTAAGAGAATGATTATGCAACGACTGGTGTGAGTAGTTTTCAGGTAGAAACTCGTGTCCAGCGATGGTTTCGGTGTTGCGACTTTATACGTTAAGAGAGGTTAAAATGTTGTAATTTATGTAGTGAAAAGCCTTTTCATATGTTCTGATGCAGTTCTGCGCTGTCAAGGGATTTTAAAGTGAAAGCTTTTCATGAATAACACTTTAAGTAGTGAGAAACCTTTACAATTGGCAGCTGGTTCATTGACAGTTTTGCTACCTGTGTATTATGTATCGAGAGAGGTTAAGAGAATGATTATGCAACGACTGGTGTGAGTAGTTTTCAGGTAGAAACTCGTGTCCAGCGATGGTTTCGGTGTTGCGACATTATACGTTAAGAGAGGTTAAAATGTAGTAATTTATGTAGTGAAAAGCCTTTTCATATGTTCTGCTGCAGTTCTGCGCTGTCAAGGGATTTTAAAGTGAAAGCTTTTCATGAATAACACTTTAAGTAGTGAGAAACCTTTACAATTGGCAGCTGGTTCATTGACAGTTTTGCTACCTGTGTATTATGTATCGAGAGAGGTTAAGAGAATGATTATGCAACGACTGGTGTGAGTAGTTTTCAGGTAGAAACTCGTGTCCAGCGATGGTTTCGGTGTTGCGACTTTATACGTTAAGAGAGGTTAAAATGTAGTAATTTATGTAGTGAAAAGCCTTTTCATATGTTCTGCTGCAGTTCTGCGCTGTCAAGGGATTTTAAAGTGAATGCTTTTCATGAATAACACTTTAAGTAGTGAGAAACCTTTACAATTGGCAGCTGGTTCATTGACAGTTTTGCTACCTGTGTATTATGTATCGAGAGAGGTTAAGAGAATGATTATGCAACGACTGGTGTGAGTAGTTTTCAGGTAGAAACTCGTGTCCAGCGATGGTTTCGGTGTTGCGACTTTATACGTTAAGAGAGGTTAAAATGTTGTAATTTATGTAGTGAAAAGCCTTTTCATATGTTCTGCTGCAGTTCTGGGCTATCAAGGGATTTTAAAGTGAAAGCTTTTCATGAATAACACTTTAAGTAGTGAGAAACCTTTACAATTGTCAGCTGGTTCATTGAAAGTTTTGCTACCTGTATATTATGTATTGAGAGAGGTAAAGAGAATGATTATGCAACGACTGGTGTGAGTAGTTTTCAGGTAGAAACTCGTGTCCAGCGATGGTTTCGGTGTTGCGACTTTATACGTTAAGAGAGGATAAAATGTAGTAATTTATGTAGTGAAAAGCCTTTTCATATGTTCTGCTGCAGTTCTGCGCTGTCAAAGGATTTTAAAGTGAAAGCTTTTCATGAATAACACTTTAAGTAGTGAGAAACCTTTACAATTGGCAGCTGGTTCATTGACATTTTTGCTACCTGTATATTATGTATTGAGAGAGGTTAAGAGAATGATTATGCAACGACTGGTGTGAGTAGTTTGAGGTAGAAACTCGTGTCCAGCGATGGTTTCGGTGTTGCGACTTTATACGTTAAGAGAGGTTAAAATGTAGTAATTTATGTAGTGAAAAGCCTTTTCATATGTTCTGCTGCAGTTCTGCGCTGTCAAGGGATTTTAAAGTGAAAGCTTTTCATGAATAACACTTTAAGTAGTGAGAAACCTTTACAATTGGCAGCTGGTTCATTGACAGTTTTGCTATCTGTGTACTATGTATCGAGAGAGGTTAAGAGAATGATTATGCAACGACTGGTGTGAGTAGTTTTCAGGTAGAAACTCGTGTCCAGCGATGGTTTCGGTGTTGCGACTTTATACGTTAAGAGAGGTTAAAATGTAGTTATTTATGTAGTGAAAAGCCTTTTCATATGTTCTGCTGCAGTTCTGGGCTATAAAGGGATTTTAAAGTGAAAGCTTTTCATGAATAACACTTTAAGTAGTGAGAAACCTTTGCAATTGGCTGCTGGTTCATTGACAGTTTTGCTACCTGTATATTATGTATTGAGAGAGGTTAAGAGAATGATTATGCAACGACTGGTGTGAGTAGTTTTCAGGTAGAAACTCGTGTCCAGCGATGGTTTCGGTGTTGCGACTTTATACGTTAAGAGAGGTTAAAATGTTGTAATTTATGTAGTGAAAAGCCTTTTCATATGTTCTGATGCAGTTCTGCGCTGTCAAGGGATTTTAAAGTGAAAGCTTTTCATGAATAACACTTTAAGTAGTGAGAAACCTTTACAATTGGCAGCTGGTTCATTGACAGTTTTGCTACCTGTATATTATGTATTGAGAGAGGTTAAGAGAATGATTATGCAACGACTGGTGTGAGTAGTTTTCAGGTAGAAACTCGTGTCCAGCGATGGTTTCGGTGTTGCGACTTTATACGTTAAGAGAGGTTAAAATGTAGTAATTTATGTAGTGAAAAGCCTTTTCATATGTTCTGCTGCAGTTCTGCGCTGTCAAGGGATTTTAAAGTGAAAGCTTTTCATGAATAACACTTTAAGTAGTGAGAAACCTTTACAATTGTCAGCTGGTTCATTGACAGTTTTGCTACCTGTATATTATGTATTGAGAGAGGTTAAGAGAATGATTATGCAACGACTGGAGTGAGTAGTTTTCAGGTAGAAACTCATGTCCAGCGATGGTTTCGGTGTTGCGACTTTATACGTTAAGAGAGGATAAAATGTAGTAATTTATGTAGTGAAAAGCCTTTTCATATGTTCTGCTGCAGTTCTGCGCTGTCAAAGGATTTTAAAGGGAAAGCTTTTCATGAATAACACTTTAAGTAGTGAGAAACCTTTACAATTGGCAGCTGGTTCATTGACAGTTTTGCTACCTGTATATTATGTATTGAGAGAGGTTAAGAGAATGATTATGCAACGACTGGTGTGAGTAGTTTTCAGGTAGAAACTCGTGTCCAGCGATGGTTTCGGTGTTGCGACTTTATACGTTAAGAGAGGTTAAAATGTAGTAATTTATGTAGTGAAAAGCCTTTTCATATGTTCTGCTGCAGTTCTGCGCTGTCAAGGGATTTTAAAGTGAAAGCTTTTCATGAATAACACTTTAAGTAGTGAGAAACCTTTACAATTGTCAGCTGGTTCATTGACAGTTTTGCTACCTGTATATTATGTATTGAGAGAGGTTAAGAGAATGATTATGCAACGACTGGTGTGAGTAGTTTTCAGGTAGAAACTCGTGTCCAGCGATGGTTTCGGTGTTGCGACTTTATACGTTAAGAGAGGATAAAATGTAGTAATTTATGTAGTGAAAAGCCTTTTCATATGTTCTGCTGCAGTTCTGGGCTATCAAGGGATTTTAAAGTGAAAGCTTTTCATGAATAACACTTTAAGTAGTGAGAAACCTTTACAATTGGCAGCTGGTTCATTGACATTTTTGCTACCTGTATATTATGTATTGAGAGAGGTTAAGAGAATGATTATGCAACGACTGGTGTGAGTAGTTTTCAGGTAGAAACTCGTGTCCAGCGATGGTTTCGGTGTTGCGACTTTATACGTTAAGAGAGGTTAAAATGTTGTAATTTATGTAGTTAAAAGCCTTTTCATATGTTCTGATGCAGTTCTGCGCTGTCAAGGGATTTTAAAGTGAAAGCTTTTCATGAATAACACTTTAAGTAGTGAGAAACCTTTACAATTGTCAGTTGGTTCATTGACAGTTTTGCTACCTGTATATTATGTATTGAGAGAGGTTAAGAGAATGATTATGCAACGACTGGTGTGAGTAGTTTTCAGGTAGAATCTCATGTCCAGCGATGGTTTCGGTGTTGCGACTTTATACGTTAAGAGAGGACAAAATGTAGTAATTTATGTAGTGAAAAGCCTTTTCATATGTTCTGCTGCAGTTCTGCGCTATCAAAGGATTTTAAAGTGAAAGCTTTTCATGAATAACACTTTAAGTAGTGAGAAACCTTAACAATTGGCAGCTGGTTCATTGACATTTTTGCTACCTGTATATTATGTATTGAGAGAGGTTAAGAGAATGATTATGCAACGACTGGTGTGAGTAGTTTTCAGGTAGAAACTCGTGTCCAGCGATGGTTTCGGTGTTGCGACTTTATACGTTAAGAAAGGTTAAAATGTTGTAATTTATGTAGTGAAAAGCCTTTTCATATGTTCTGATGCAGTTCTGGGCTATCAAGGGATTTTAAAGTGAAAGCTTTTCATGAATAACACTTTAAGTAGTGAGAAACCTTTGCAATTGGCTGCTGGTTCATTGACAGTTTTGCTACCTGTATATTATGTATTGAGAGAGGTTAAGAGAATGATTATGCAACGACTGGTGTGAGTAGTTTTCAGGTAGAAACTCGTGTCCAGCGATGGTTTCGGTGTTGCGACTTTATACGTTAAGAGAGGTTAAAATGTTGTAATTTATGTAGTGAAAAGCATTTTCATATGTTCTGCTGCAGCTGCGTTGTCAAGGGATTTTAAAGTGAAAGCTTTTCATGAATAACACTTTAAGTAGTGAGAAACCTTTACAATTGTCAGCTGGTTCATTGACAGTTTTGCTACCTGTATATTATGTATTGAGAGAGGTTAAGAGAATGATTATGCAACGACTGGTGTGAGTAGTTTTCAGGTAGAAACTCGTGTCCAGCGATGGTTTCGGTGTTGCGACTTTATACGTTAAGAGAGGTTAAAATGTTGTAATTTATGTAGTGAAAAGCCTTTTCATATGTTCTGCTGCAGTTCTGGGCTATCAAGGGATTTTAAAGTGAAAGCTTTTCATGAATAACACTTTAAGTAGTGAGAAACCTTTACAATTGTCAGCTGGTTCATTGACAGTTTTGCTACCTGTATATTATGTATTGAGAGAGGTTAAGAGAATGATTATGCAACGACTGGTGTGAGTAGTTTTCAGGTAGAAACTCATGTCCAGCGATGGTTTCGGTGTTGCGACTTTATACGTTAAGAGAGGTTAAAATGTAGTAATTTATGTAGTAAAAAGCCTTTTCATATCTTCTGCTGCAGTTCTGCGCTGTCAAAGGATTTTAAAGTGAAAGCTTTTCATGAATAACACTTTAAGTAGTGAGAAACCTTTACAATTGGCAGCTGGTTCATTGACAGTTTTGCTACCTGTATATTAAGTATTGAGAGAGGTTAAGAGAATGATTATGCAACGACTGGTGTGAGTAGTTTTCAGGTAGAAACTCGTGTCCAGCGATGGTTTCGGTGTTGCGACTTTATACGTTAAGAGAGGTTAAAATGTTGTAATTTATGTAGTGAAAAGCCTTTTCATATGTTCTGCTGCAGTTCTGGGCTATCAAGGGATTTTAAAGTGAAAGCTTTTCATGAATAACACTTTAAGTAGTGAGAAACCTTTACAATTGTCAGCTGGTTCATTGACAGTTTTGCTACCTGTATATTATGTATTGAGAGAGGTTAAGAGAATGATTATGCAACGACTGGTGTGAGTAGTTTTCAGGTAGAAACTCATGTCCAGCGATGGTTTCGGTGTTGCGACTTTATACGTTAAGAGAGGATAAAATGTAGTAATTTATGTAGTGAAAAGCCTTTTCGTATGTTCTGCTGCAGTTCTGCGCTGTCAAAGGATTTTAAAGTGAAAGCTTTTCATGAATAACACTTTAAGTAGTGAGAAACCTTTACAATTGGCAGCTGGTTCATTGACAGTTTTGCTACCTGTATATTATGTATTGAGAGAGGTTAAGAGAATGATTATGCAACGACTGGTGGGAGTAGTTTTCAGGTAGAAACTCGTGTCCAGCGATGGTTTCGGTGTTGCGACTTTATACGTTAAGAGAGGTTAAAATGTTGTAGTTTATGTAGTGAAAAGCCTTTTCATATCTTCTGCTGCAGTTCTGAGCTGTCAAAGGATTTTAAAGTGAAAGCTTTTCATGAATAACACTTTAAGTAGTGAGAAACCTTTACAATTGTCAGCTGGTTCATTGACAGTTTTGCTACCTGTATATTATGTATTGAGAGAGGTTAAGAGAATGATTATGCAACGACTGGTGTGAGTAGTTTTCAGGTAGAAACTCGTGTCCAGCGATGGTTTCGGTGTTGCGACTTTATACGTTAAGAGAGGTTAAAATGTTGTAATTTATGTAGTGAAAAGCATTTTCATATGTTCTGCTGCAGCTGCGTTGTCAAGGGATTTTAAAGTGAAAGCTTTTCATGAATAACACTTTAAGTAGTGAGAAACCTTTACAATTGTCAGCTGGTTCATTGACAGTTTTGCTACCTGTATATTATGTATTGAGAGAGGTTAAGAGAATGATTATGCAACGACTGGTGTGAGTAGTTTTCAGGTAGAAACTCGTGTCCAGCGATGGTTTCGGTGTTGCGACTTTATACGTTAAGAGAGGTTAAAATGTTGTAATTTATGTAGTGAAAAGCCTTTTCATTTGTTCTGATGCAGTTCTGGGCTATCAAGGGATTTTAAAGTGAAAGCTTTTCATGAATAACACTTTAAGTAGTGAGAAACCTTTACAATTGTCAGCTGGTTCATTGACAGTTTTGCTACCTGTATATTATGTATTGAGAGAGGTTAAGAGAATGATTATGCAACGACTGGTGTGAGTAGTTTTCAGGTAGAAACTCATGTCCAGCGATGGTTTCGGTGTTGCGACTTTATACGTTAAGAGAGGTTAAAATGTAGTAATTTATGTAGTGAAAAGCCTTTTCATATGTTCTGCTGCAGTTCTGGGCTATCAAGGGATTTTAAAGTGAAAGCTTTTCATGAATAACACTTTAAGTAGTGAGAAACCTTTACAATTGGCAGCTGGTTCATTGAAAGTTTTGCTACCTGTATATTATGTATTGAGAGAGGTTAAGAGAATGATTATGCAACGACTGGTGTGAGTAGTTTTCAGGTAGAAACTCGTGTCCAGCGATGGTTTCGGTGTTGCGACTTTATACGTTAAGAGAGGATAAAATGTAGTAATTTATGTAGTGAAAAGCCTTTTCATATGTTCTGCTGCAGTTCTGCGCTGTCAAAGGATTTTAAAGTGAAAGCTTTTCATGAATAACACTTTAAGTAGTGAGAAACCTTTACAATTGGCAGCTGGTTCATTGACATTTTTGCTACCTGTATATTATGTATTGAGAGAGGTTAAGAGAATGATTATGCAACGACTGGTGTGAGTAGTTTGAGGTAGAAACTCGTGTCCAGCGATGGTTTCGGTGTTGCGACTTTATACGTTAAGAGAGGTTAAAATGTAGTAATTTATGTAGTGAAAAGCCTTTTCATATGTTCTGCTGCAGTTCTGCGCTGTCAAGGGATTTTAAAGTGAAAGCTTTTCATGAATAACACTTTAAGTAGTGAGAAACCTTTACAATTGGCAGCTGGTTCATTGACAGTTTTGCTACCTGTGTACTATGTATCGAGAGAGGTTAAGAGAATGATTATGCAACGACTGGTGTGAGTAGTTTTCAGGTAGAAACTCGTGTCCAGCGATGGTTTCGGTGTTGCGACTTTATACGTTAAGAGAGGTTAAAATGTAGTTATTTATGTAGTGAAAAGCCTTTTCATATGTTCTGCTGCAGTTCTGGGCTATAAAGGGCTTTTAAAGTGAAAGCTTTTCATGAATAACACTTTAAGTAGTGAGAAACCTTTGCAATTGGCTGCTGGTTCATTGACAGTTTTGCTACCTGTATATTATGTATTGAGAGAGGTTAAGAGAATGATTATGCAACGACTGGTGTGAGTAGTTTTCAGGTAGAAACTCGTGTCCAGCGATGGTTTCGGTGTTGCGACTTTATACGTTAAGAGAGGTTAAAATGTAGTAATTTATGTAGTGAAAAGCCTTTTCATATGTTCTGCTGCAGTTCTGCGCTGTCAAGGGATTTTAAAGTGAAAGCTTTTCATGAATAACACTTTAAGTAGTGAGAAACCTTTACAATTGTCAGCTGGTTCATTGACAGTTTTGCTACCTGTATATTATGTATTGAGAGAGGTTAAGAGAATGATTATGCAACGACTGGAGTGAGTAGTTTTCAGGTAGAAACTCATGTCCAGCGATGGTTTCGGTGTTGCGACTTTATACGTTAAGAGAGGATAAAATGTAGTAATTTATGTAGTGAAAAGCCTTTTCATATGTTCTGCTGCAGTTCTGCGCTGTCAAAGGATTTTAAAGGGAAAGCTTTTCATGAATAACACTTTAAGTAGTGAGAAACCTTTACAATTGGCAGCTGGTTCATTGACAGTTTTGCTACCTGTATATTATGTATTGAGAGAGGTTAAGAGAATGATTATGCAACGACTGGTGTGAGTAGTTTTCAGGTAGAAACTCGTGTCCAGCGATGGTTTCGG
Organism: Agrypnus murinus; assembly: GCA_929113105.1. NCBI lineage: Eukaryota > Metazoa > Arthropoda > Insecta > Coleoptera > Elateridae > Agrypnus > Agrypnus murinus. The sequence goes on along the minus strand of OV816029.1, from coordinate 23,222,037 downwards.
TGTTGCGACTTTATACGTTAAGAGAGGTTAAAATGTAGTAATTTATGTAGTGAAAAGCCTTTTCATATGTTCTGCTGCAGTTCTGCGCTGTCAAGGGATTTTAAAGTGAAAGCTTTTCATGAATAACACTTTAAGTAGTGAGAAACCTTTACAATTGTCAGCTGGTTCATTGACAGTTTTGCTACCTGTATATTATGTATTGAGAGAGGTTAAGAGAATGATTATGCAACGACTGGAGTGAGTAGTTTTCAGGTAGAAACTCATGTCCAGCGATGGTTTCGGTGTTGCGACTTTATACGTTAAGAGAGGATAAAATGTAGTAATTTATGTAGTGAAAAGCCTTTTCATATGTTCTGCTGCAGTTCTGCGCTGTCAAAGGATTTTAAAGGGAAAGCTTTTCATGAATAACACTTTAAGTAGTGAGAAACCTTTACAATTGGCAGCTGGTTCATTGACAGTTTTGCTACCTGTATATTATGTATTGAGAGAGGTTAAGAGAATGATTATGCAACGACTGGTGTGAGTAGTTTTCAGGTAGAAACTCGTGTCCAGCGATGGTTTCGGTGTTGCGACTTTATACGTTAAGAGAGGTTAAAATGTTGTAGTTTATGTAGTGAAAAGCCTTTTCATATCTTCTGCTGCAGTTCTGCGCTGTCAAAGGATTTTAAAGTGAAAGATTTTCATGAATAACACTTTAAGTAGTGAGAAACCTTTACAATTGTCAGCTGGTTCATTGACAGTTTTGCTACCTGTATATTATGTATTGAGAGAGGTTAAGAGAATGATTATGCAACGACTGGTGTGAGTAGTTTTCAGGTAGAAACTCGTGTCCAGCGATGGTTTCGGTGTTGCGACTTTATACGTTAAGAGAGGTTAAAATGTAGTAATTTATGTAGTGAAAAGCCTTGTCATATGTTCTGCTGCAGTTCTGGGCTATCAAGGGATTTTAAAGTGAAAGCTTTTTATGAATAACACTTTAAGTAGTGAGAAACCTTTACAATTGGCAGCTGGTTCATTGACAGTTTTGCTACCTGTATATTATGTATTGAGAGAGGTTAAGAGAATGATTATGCAACTACTGGTGGGAGTAGTTTTCAGGTAGAAACTCGTGTCCAGCGATGATTTCGGTGTTGCGACTTTATACGTTAAGAGAGGTTAAAATGTAGTAATGTATGTAGTGAAAAGCCTTTTCATATGTTCTGCTGCAGTTCTGGGCTATCAAGGGATTTTAAAGTGAAAGCTTTTCATGAATAACACTTTAAGTAGTGAGAAACCTTTACAATTGGCTGCTGGTTCATTGACAGTTTTGCTACCTGTATATTATGTATTGAGAGAGGTTAAGAGAATGATTATGCAACGACTGGTGTGAGTAGTTTTCAGGTAGAAACTCATGTCCAGCGATGGTTTCGGTGTTGCGACTTTATACGTTAAGAGAGGATAAAATGTAGTAATTTATGTAGTGAAAAGCCTTTTCATATGTTCTGCTGCAGTTCTGCGCTGTCAAAGGATTTTAAAGTGAAAGCTTTTCATGAATAACACTTTAAGTAGTGAGAAACCTTTACAATTGGCAGCTGGTTCATTGACATTTTTGCTACCTATATATTATGTATTGAGAGAGGTTAAGAGAATGATTATGCAACGACTGGTGTGAGTAGTTTTCAGGTAGAAACTCGTGTCCAGCGATGGTTTCGGTGTTGCGACTTTATACGTTAAGAGAGGTTAAAATGTTGTAATTTATGTAGTGAAAAGCCTTTTCATATGTTCTGCTTCAGTTCTGCGCTGTCAAGGGATTTTAAAGTGAAAGCTTTTCATGAATAACACTTTAAGTAGTGAGAAACCTTTACAATTGGCAGCTGGTTCATTGACAGTTTTGCTACCTGTATATTATGTATTGAGAGAGGTTAAGCGAATGATTATGCAACGACTGGTGTGAGTAGTTTTCAGGTAGAAACTCGTGTCCAGCGATGGTTTCGGTGTTGCGACTTTATACGTTAAGAGAGGTTAAAATGTTGTAATTTATGTAGTGAAAAGCCTTTTCATATGTTCTGCTGCAGTTCTGCGCTGTCAAGGGATTTTAAAGTGAAAGCTTTTCATGAATAACACTTTAAGTAGTGAGAAACCTTTACAATTGGCAGCTGGTTCATTGACAGTTTTGCTACCTGTATATTATGTATTGAGAGAGGTTAAGAGAATGATTATGCAACGACTGGTGTGAGTAGTTTGAGGTAGAAACTCGTGTCCAGCGATGGTTTCGGTGTTGCGACTTTATACGTTAAGAGAGGTTAAAATGTAGTAATTTATGTAGTGAAAAGCCTTTTCATATGTTCTGCTGCAGTTCTGGGCTATCAAGGGATTTTAAAGTGAAAGCTTTTCATGAATAACACTTTAAGTAGTGAGAAACCTTTACAATTGGCTGCTGGTTCATTGACAGTTTTGCTACCTGTATATTATGTATTGAGAGAGGTTAAGAGAATGATTATGCAACGACTGGTGTGAGTAGTTTTCAGGTAGAAACTCGTGTCCAGCGATGGTTTCGGTGTTGCGACTTTATACGTTAAGAGAGGTTAAAATGTAGTAATTTATGTAGTGAAAAGCCTTTTCATATGTTCTGCTGCAGTTCTGGGCTATCAAGGGATTTTAAAGTGAAAGCTTTTCATGAATAACACTTTAAGTAGTGAGAAACCTTTACAATTGTCAGCTGGTTCATTGAAAGTTTTGCTACCTGTATATTATGTATTGAGAGAGGTTAAGAGAATGATTATGCAACGACTGGTGTGAGTAGTTTTCAGGTAGAAACTCATGTCCAGCGATGGTTTCGGTGTTGCGACTTTATACGTTAAGAGAGGTTAAAATGTAGTAATGTATGTAGTGAAAAGCCTTTTCATATGTTCTGCTTCAGTTCTGCGCTGTCAAGGGATTTTAAAGTGAAAGCTTTTCATGAATAACACTTTAAGTAGTGAGAAACCTTTACAATTGTCAGCTGGTTCATTGAAAGTTTTGCTACCTGTATATTATGTATTGAGAGAGGTTAAGAGAATGATTATGCAACGACTGGTGTGAGTAGTTTTCAGGTAGAAGCTCATGTCCAGCGATGGTTTCGGTGTTGCGACTTTATACGTTAAGAGAGGATAAAATGTAGTAATTTATGTAGTGAAAAGCCTTTTCATATGTTCTGCTGCAGTTCTGCGCTGTCAAAGGATTTTAAAGTGAAAGCTTTTCATGAATAACACTTTAAGTAGTGAGAAACCTTTACAATTGGCAGCTGGTTCATTGACATTTTTGCTACCTGTATATTATGTATTGAGAGAGGTTAAGAGAATGATTATGCAACGACTGGTGTGAGTAGTTTTCAGGTAGAAACTCATGTCCAGCGATGGTTTCGGTGTTGCGACTTTATACGTTAAGAGAGGTTAAAATGTTGTAATTTATGTAGTGAAAAGCCTTTTCATATGTTCTGATGCAGTTCTGCGCTGTCAAGGGATTTTAAAGTGAAAGCTTTTCATGAATAACACTTTAAGTAGTGAGAAACCTTTACAATTGGCAGCTGGTTCATTGACATTTTTGCTACCTGTATATTATGTATTGAGAGAGGTTAAGAGAATGATTATGCAACGACTGGTGTGAGTAGTTTTCAGGTAGAAACTCGTGTCCAGCGATGGTTTCGGTGTTGCGACTTTATACGTTAAGAGAGGTTAAAATGTTGTAATTTATGTAGTGAAAAGCCTTTTCATATGTTCTGATGCAGTTCTGCGCTGTCAAGGGATTTTAAAGTGAAAGCTTTTCATGAATAACACTTTAAGTAGTGAGAAACCTTTACAATTGGCAGCTGGTTCATTGACAGTTTTGCTACCTGTGTATTATGTATCGAGAGAGGTTAAGAGAATGATTATGCAACGACTGGTGTGAGTAGTTTTCAGGTAGAAACTCGTGTCCAGCGATTGTTTCGGTGTTGCGACATTATACGTTAAGAGAGGTTAAAATGTAGTAATTTATGTAGTGAAAAGCCTTTTCATATGTTCTGCTGCAGTTCTGCGCTGTCAAGGGATTTTAAAGTGAATGCTTTTCATGAATAACACTTTAAGTAGTGAGAAACCTTTACAATTGGCAGCTGGTTCATTGAAAGTTTTGCTACCTGTGTATTATGTATCGAGAGAGGTTAAGAGAATGATTATGCAACGACTGGTGTGAGTAGTTTTCAGGTAGAAACTCGTGTCCAGCGATGGTTTCGGTGTTGCGACTTTATACGTTAAGAGAGGTTAAAATGTAGTAATTTATGTAGTGAAAAGCCTTTTCATATGTTCTGCTGCAGTTCTGCGCTGTCAAGGGATTTTAAAGTGAATGCTTTTCATGAATAACACTTTAAGTAGTGAGAAACCTTTACAATTGGCAGCTGGTTCATTGACAGTTTTGCTACCTGTGTATTATGTATCGAGAGAGGTTAAGAGAATGATTATGCAACGACTGGTGTGAGTAGTTTTCAGGTAGAAACTCGTGTCCAGCGATGGTTTCGGTGTTGCGACTTTATACGTTAAGAGAGGTTAAAATGTTGTAATTTATGTAGTGAAAAGCCTTTTCATATGTTCTGCTGCAGTTCTGGGCTATCAAGGGATTTTAAAGTGAAAGCTTTTCATGAATAACACTTTAAGTAGTGAGAAACCTTTACAATTGTCAGCTGGTTCATTGAAAGTTTTGCTACCTGTATATTATGTATTGAGAGAGGTTAAGAGAATGATTATGCAACGACTGGTGTGAGTAGTTTTCAGGTAGAAACTCGTGTCCAGCGATGGTTTCGGTGTTGCGACTTTATACGTTAAGAGAGGATAAAATGTAGTAATTTATGTAGTGAAAAGCCTTTTCATATGTTCTGCTGCAGTTCTGCGCTGTCAAAGGATTTTAAAGTGAAAGCTTTTCATGAATAACACTTTAAGTAGTGAGAAACCTTTACAATTGGCAGCTGGTTCATTGACATTTTTGCTACCTGTATATTATGTATTGAGAGAGGTTAAGAGAATGATTATGCAACGACTGGTGTGAGTAGTTTGAGGTAGAAACTCGTGTCCAGCGATGGTTTCGGTGTTGCGACTTTATACGTTAAGAGAGGTTAAAATGTAGTAATTTATGTAGTGAAAAGCCTTTTCATATGTTCTGCTGCAGTTCTGCGCTGTCAAGGGATTTTAAAGTGAAAGCTTTTCATGAATAACACTTTAAGTAGTGAGAAACCTTTACAATTGGCAGCTGGTTCATTGACAGTTTTGCTATCTGTGTACTATGTATCGAGAGAGGTTAAGAGAATGATTATGCAACGACTGGTGTGAGTAGTTTTCAGGTAGAAACTCGTGTCCAGCGATGGTTTCGGTGTTGCGACTTTATACGTTAAGAGAGGTTAAAATGTAGTTATTTATGTAGTGAAAAGCCTTTTCATATGTTCTGCTGCAGTTCTGGGCTATAAAGGGATTTTAAAGTGAAAGCTTTTCATGAATAACACTTTAAGTAGTGAGAAACCTTTGCAATTGGCTGCTGGTTCATTGACAGTTTTGCTACCTGTATATTATGTATTGAGAGAGGTTAAGAGAATGATTATGCAACGACTGGTGTGAGTAGTTTTCAGGTAGAAACTCGTGTCCAGCGATGGTTTCGGTGTTGCGACTTTATACGTTAAGAGAGGTTAAAATGTTGTAATTTATGTAGTGAAAAGCCTTTTCATATGTTCTGATGCAGTTCTGCGCTGTCAAGGGATTTTAAAGTGAAAGCTTTTCATGAATAACACTTTAAGTAGTGAGAAACCTTTACAATTGGCAGCTGGTTCATTGACAGTTTTGCTACCTGTATATTATGTATTGAGAGAGGTTAAGAGAATGATTATGCAACGACTGGTGTGAGTAGTTTTCAGGTAGAAACTCGTGTCCAGCGATGGTTTCGGTGTTGCGACTTTATACGTTAAGAGAGGTTAAAATGTAGTAATTTATGTAGTGAAAAGCCTTTTCATATGTTCTGCTGCAGTTCTGCGCTGTCAAGGGATTTTAAAGTGAAAGCTTTTCATGAATAACACTTTAAGTAGTGAGAAACCTTTACAATTGTCAGCTGGTTCATTGACAGTTTTGCTACCTGTATATTATGTATTGAGAGAGGTTAAGAGAATGATTATGCAACGACTGGAGTGAGTAGTTTTCAGGTAGAAACTCATGTCCAGCGATGGTTTCGGTGTTGCGACTTTATACGTTAAGAGAGGATAAAATGTAGTAATTTATGTAGTGAAAAGCCTTTTCATATGTTCTGCTGCAGTTCTGCGCTGTCAAAGGATTTTAAAGGGAAAGCTTTTCATGAATAACACTTTAAGTAGTGAGAAACCTTTACAATTGGCAGCTGGTTCATTGACAGTTTTGCTACCTGTATATTATGTATTGAGAGAGGTTAAGAGAATGATTATGCAACGACTGGTGTGAGTAGTTTTCAGGTAGAAACTCGTGTCCAGCGATGGTTTCGGTGTTGCGACTTTATACGTTAAGAGAGGTTAAAATGTAGTAATTTATGTAGTGAAAAGCCTTTTCATATGTTCTGCTGCAGTTCTGCGCTGTCAAGGGATTTTAAAGTGAAAGCTTTTCATGAATAACACTTTAAGTAGTGAGAAACCTTTACAATTGTCAGCTGGTTCATTGACAGTTTTGCTACCTGTATATTATGTATTGAGAGAGGTTAAGAGAATGATTATGCAACGACTGGTGTGAGTAGTTTTCAGGTAGAAACTCGTGTCCAGCGATGGTTTCGGTGTTGCGACTTTATACGTTAAGAGAGGATAAAATGTAGTAATTTATGTAGTGAAAAGCCTTTTCATATGTTCTGCTGCAGTTCTGGGCTATCAAGGGATTTTAAAGTGAAAGCTTTTCATGAATAACACTTTAAGTAGTGAGAAACCTTTACAATTGGCAGCTGGTTCATTGACATTTTTGCTACCTGTATATTATGTATTGAGAGAGGTTAAGAGAATGATTATGCAACGACTGGTGTGAGTAGTTTTCAGGTAGAAACTCGTGTCCAGCGATGGTTTCGGTGTTGCGACTTTATACGTTAAGAGAGGTTAAAATGTTGTAATTTATGTAGTTAAAAGCCTTTTCATATGTTCTGATGCAGTTCTGCGCTGTCAAGGGATTTTAAAGTGAAAGCTTTTCATGAATAACACTTTAAGTAGTGAGAAACCTTTACAATTGTCAGTTGGTTCATTGACAGTTTTGCTACCTGTATATTATGTATTGAGAGAGGTTAAGAGAATGATTATTCAACGACTGGTGTGAGTAGTTTTCAGGTAGAATCTCATGTCCAGCGATGGTTTCGGTGTTGCGACTTTATACGTTAAGAGAGGACAAAATGTAGTAATTTATGTAGTGAAAAGCCTTTTCATATGTTCTGCTGCAGTTCTGCGCTATCAAAGGATTTTAAAGTGAAAGCTTTTCATGAATAACACTTTAAGTAGTGAGAAACCTTAACAATTGGCAGCTGGTTCATTGACATTTTTGCTACCTGTATATTATGTATTGAGAGAGGTTAAGAGAATGATTATGCAACGACTGGTGTGAGTAGTTTTCAGGTAGAAACTCGTGTCCAGCGATGGTTTCGGTGTTGCGACTTTATACGTTAAGAAAGGTTAAAATGTTGTAATTTATGTAGTGAAAAGCCTTTTCATATGTTCTGATGCAGTTCTGGGCTATCAAGGGATTTTAAAGTGAAAGCTTTTCATGAATAACACTTTAAGTAGTGAGAAACCTTTGCAATTGGCTGCTGGTTCATTGACAGTTTTGCTACCTGTATATTATGTATTGAGAGAGGTTAAGAGAATGATTATGCAACGACTGGTGTGAGTAGTTTTCAGGTAGAAACTCGTGTCCAGCGATGGTTTCGGTGTTGCGACTTTATACGTTAAGAGAGGTTAAAATGTTGTAATTTATGTAGTGAAAAGCATTTTCATATGTTCTGCTGCAGCTGCGTTGTCAAGGGATTTTAAAGTGAAAGCTTTTCATGAATAACACTTTAAGTAGTGAGAAACCTTTACAATTGTCAGCTGGTTCATTGACAGTTTTGCTACCTGTATATTATGTATTGAGAGAGGTTAAGAGAATGATTATGCAACGACTGGTGTGAGTAGTTTTCAGGTAGAAACTCGTGTCCAGCGATGGTTTCGGTGTTGCGACTTTATACGTTAAGAGAGGTTAAAATGTTGTAATTTATGTAGTGAAAAGCCTTTTCATATGTTCTGCTGCAGTTCTGGGCTATCAAGGGATTTTAAAGTGAAAGCTTTTCATGAATAACACTTTAAGTAGTGAGAAACCTTTACAATTGTCAGCTGGTTCATTGACAGTTTTGCTACCTGTATATTATGTATTGAGAGAGGTTAAGAGAATGATTATGCAACGACTGGTGTGAGTAGTTTTCAGGTAGAAACTCATGTCCAGCGATGGTTTCGGTGTTGCGACTTTATACGTTAAGAGAGGTTAAAATGTAGTAATTTATGTAGTAAAAAGCCTTTTCATATCTTCTGCTGCAGTTCTGCGCTGTCAAAGGATTTTAAAGTGAAAGCTTTTCATGAATAACACTTTAAGTAGTGAGAAACCTTTACAATTGGCAGCTGGTTCATTGACAGTTTTGCTACCTGTATATTAAGTATTGAGAGAGGTTAAGAGAATGATTATGCAACGACTGGTGTGAGTAGTTTTCAGGTAGAAACTCGTGTCCAGCGATGGTTTCGGTGTTGCGACTTTATACGTTAAGAGAGGTTAAAATGTTGTAATTTATGTAGTGAAAAGCCTTTTCATATGTTCTGCTGCAGTTCTGGGCTATCAAGGGATTTTAAAGTGAAAGCTTTTCATGAATAACACTTTAAGTAGTGAGAAACCTTTACAATTGTCAGCTGGTTCATTGACAGTTTTGCTACCTGTATATTATGTATTGAGAGAGGTTAAGAGAATGATTATGCAACGACTGGTGTGAGTAGTTTTCAGGTAGAAACTCATGTCCAGCGATGGTTTCGGTGTTGCGACTTTATACGTTAAGAGAGGATAAAATGTAGTAATTTATGTAGTGAAAAGCCTTTTCGTATGTTCTGCTGCAGTTCTGCGCTGTCAAAGGATTTTAAAGTGAAAGCTTTTCATGAATAACACTTTAAGTAGTGAGAAACCTTTACAATTGGCAGCTGGTTCATTGACAGTTTTGCTACCTGTATATTATGTATTGAGAGAGGTTAAGAGAATGATTATGCAACGACTGGTGGGAGTAGTTTTCAGGTAGAAACTCGTGTCCAGCGATGGTTTCGGTGTTGCGACTTTATACGTTAAGAGAGGTTAAAATGTTGTAGTTTATGTAGTGAAAAGCCTTTTCATATCTTCTGCTGCAGTTCTGAGCTGTCAAAGGATTTTAAAGTGAAAGCTTTTCATGAATAACACTTTAAGTAGTGAGAAACCTTTACAATTGTCAGCTGGTTCATTGACAGTTTTGCTACCTGTATATTATGTATTGAGAGAGGTTAAGAGAATGATTATGCAACGACTGGTGTGAGTAGTTTTCAGGTAGAAACTCGTGTCCAGCGATGGTTTCGGTGTTGCGACTTTATACGTTAAGAGAGGTTAAAATGTTGTAATTTATGTAGTGAAAAGCATTTTCATATGTTCTGCTGCAGCTGCGTTGTCAAGGGATTTTAAAGTGAAAGCTTTTCATGAATAACACTTTAAGTAGTGAGAAACCTTTACAATTGTCAGCTGGTTCATTGACAGTTTTGCTACCTGTATATTATGTATTGAGAGAGGTTAAGAGAATGATTATGCAACGACTGGTGTGAGTAGTTTTCAGGTAGAAACTCGTGTCCAGCGATGGTTTCGGTGTTGCGACTTTATACGTTAAGAGAGGTTAAAATGTTGTAATTTATGTAGTGAAAAGCCTTTTCATATGTTCTGATGCAGTTCTGGGCTATCAAGGGATTTTAAAGTGAAAGCTTTTCATGAATAACACTTTAAGTAGTGAGAAACCTTTACAATTGTCAGCTGGTTCATTGACAGTTTTGCTACCTGTATATTATGTATTGAGAGAGGTTAAGAGAATGATTATGCAACGACTGGTGTGAGTAGTTTTCAGGTAGAAACTCATGTCCAGCGATGGTTTCGGTGTTGCGACTTTATACGTTAAGAGAGGTTAAAATGTAGTAATTTATGTAGTGAAAAGCCTTTTCATATGTTCTGCTGCAGTTCTGGGCTATCAAGGGATTTTAAAGTGAAAGCTTTTCATGAATAACACTTTAAGTAGTGAGAAACCTTTACAATTGTCAGCTGGTTCATTGAAAGTTTTGCTACCTGTATATTATGTATTGAGAGAGGTTAAGAGAATGATTATGCAACGACTGGTGTGAGTAGTTTTCAGGTAGAAACTCGTGTCCAGCGATGGTTTCGGTGTTGCGACTTTATACGTTAAGAGAGGATAAAATGTAGTAATTTATGTAGTGAAAAGCCTTTTCATATGTTCTGCTGCAGTTCTGCGCTGTCAAAGGATTTTAAAGTGAAAGCTTTTCATGAATAACACTTTAAGTAGTGAGAAACCTTTACAATTGGCAGCTGGTTCATTGACATTTTTGCTACCTGTATATTATGTATTGAGAGAGGTTAAGAGAATGATTATGCAACGACTGGTGTGAGTAGTTTGAGGTAGAAACTCGTGTCCAGCGATGGTTTCGGTGTTGCGACTTTATACGTTAAGAGAGGTTAAAATGTAGTAATTTATGTAGTGAAAAGCCTTTTCATATGTTCTGCTGCAGTTCTGCGCTGTCAAGGGATTTTAAAGTGAAAGCTTTTCATGAATAACACTTTAAGTAGTGAGAAACCTTTACAATTGGCAGCTGGTTCATTGACAGTTTTGCTACCTGTGTACTATGTATCGAGAGAGGTTAAGAGAATGATTATGCAACGACTGGTGTGAGTAGTTTTCAGGTAGAAACTCGTGTCCAGCGATGGTTTCGGTGTTGCGACTTTATACGTTAAGAGAGGTTAAAATGTAGTTATTTATGTAGTGAAAAGCCTTTTCATATGTTCTGCTGCAGTTCTGGGCTATAAAGGGCTTTTAAAGTGAAAGCTTTTCATGAATAACACTTTAAGTAGTGAGAAACCTTTGCAATTGGCTGCTGGTTCATTGACAGTTTTGCTACCTGTATATTATGTATTGAGAGAGGTTAAGAGAATGATTATGCAACGACTGGTGTGAGTAGTTTTCAGGTAGAAACTCGTGTCCAGCGATGGTTTCGGTGTTGCGACTTTATACGTTAAGAGAGGTTAAAATGTAGTAATTTATGTAGTGAAAAGCCTTTTCATATGTTCTGCTGCAGTTCTGCGCTGTCAAGGGATTTTAAAGTGAAAGCTTTTCATGAATAACACTTTAAGTAGTGAGAAACCTTTACAATTGTCAGCTGGTTCATTGACAGTTTTGCTACCTGTATATTATGTATTGAGAGAGGTTAAGAGAATGATTATGCAACGACTGGAGTGAGTAGTTTTCAGGTAGAAACTCATGTCCAGCGATGGTTTCGGTGTTGCGACTTTATACGTTAAGAGAGGATAAAATGTAGTAATTTATGTAGTGAAAAGCCTTTTCATATGTTCTGCTGCAGTTCTGCGCTGTCAAAGGATTTTAAAGGGAAAGCTTTTCATGAATAACACTTTAAGTAGTGAGAAACCTTTACAATTGGCAGCTGGTTCATTGACAGTTTTGCTACCTGTATATTATGTATTGAGAGAGGTTAAGAGAATGATTATGCAACGACTGGTGTGAGTAGTTTTCAGGTAGAAACTCGTGTCCAGCGATGGTTTCGGTGTTGCGACTTTATACGTTAAGAGAGGTTAAAATGTAGTAATTTATGTAGTGAAAAGCCTTTTCATATGTTCTGCTGCAGTTCTGCGCTGTCAAGGGATTTTAAAGTGAAAGCTTTTCATGAATAACACTTTAAGTAGTGAGAAACCTTTACAATTGTCAGCTGGTTCATTGACAGTTTTGCTACCTGTATATTATGTATTGAGAGAGGTTAAGAGAATGATTATGCAACGACTGGAGTGAGTAGTTTTCAGGTAGAAACTCATGTCCAGCGATGGTTTCGGTGTTGCGACTTTATACGTTAAGAGAGGATAAAATGTAGTAATTTATGTAGTGAAAAGCCTTTTCATATGTTCTGCTGCAGTTCTGCGCTGTCAAAGGATTTTAAAGGGAAAGCTTTTCATGAATAACACTTTAAGTAGTGAGAAACCTTTACAATTGGCAGCTGGTTCATTGACAGTTTTGCTACCTGTATATTATGTATTGAGAGAGGTTAAGAGAATGATTATGCAACGACTGGTGTGAGTAGTTTTCAGGTAGAAACTCGTGTCCAGCGATGGTTTCGGTGTTGCGACTTTATACGTTAAGAGAGGTTAAAATGTAGTAATTTATGTAGTGAAAAGCCTTTTCATATGTTCTGCTGCAGTTCTGCGCTGTCAAGGGATTTTAAAGTGAAAGCTTTTCATGAATAACACTTTAAGTAGTGAGAAACCTTTACAATTGGCAGCTGGTTCATTGACATTTTTGCTACCTGTATATTATGTATTGAGAGAGGTTAAGAGAATGATTATGCAACGACTGGTGTGAGTAGTTTTCAGGTAGAATCTCATGTCCAGCGATGGTTTCGGTGTTGCGACTTTATACGTTAAGAGAGGACAAAATGTAGTAATTTATGTAGTGAAAAGCCTTTTCATATGTTCTGCTGCAGTTCTGCGCTATCAAAGGATTTTAAAGTGAAAGCTTTTCATGAATAACACTTTAAGTAGTGAGAAACCTTAACAATTGGCAGCTGGTTCATTGACATTTTTGCTACCTGTATATTATGTATTGAGAGAGGTTAAGAGAATGATTATGCAACGACTGGTGTGAGTAGTTTTCAGGTAGAAACTCGTGTCCAGCGATGGTTTCGGTGTTGCGACTTTATACGTTAAGAAAGGTTAAAATGTTGTAATTTATGTAGTGAAAAGCCTTTTCATATGTTCTGATGCAGTTCTGGGCTATCAAGGGATTTTAAAGTGAAAGCTTTTCATGAATAACACTTTAAGTAGTGAGAAACCTTTGCAATTGGCTGCTGGTTCATTGACAGTTTTGCTACCTGTATATTATGTATTGAGAGAGGTTAAGAGAATGATTATGCAACGACTGGTGTGAGTAGTTTTCAGGTAGAAACTCGTGTCCAGCGATGGTTTCGGTGTTGCGACTTTATACGTTAAGAGAGGTTAAAATGTTGTAATTTATGTAGTGAAAAGCATTTTCATATGTTCTGCTGCAGCTGCGTTGTCAAGGGATTTTAAAGTGAAAGCTTTTCATGAATAACACTTTAAGTAGTGAGAAACCTTTACAATTGTCAGCTGGTTCATTGACATTTTTGCTACCTGTATATTATGTATTGAGAGAGGTTAAGAGAATGATTATGCAACGACTGGTGTGAGTAGTTTTCAGGTAGAAACTCGTGTCCAGCGATGGTTTCGGTGTTGCGACTTTATACGTTAAGAGAGGTTAAAATGTTGTAATTTATGTAGTGAAAAGCCTTTTCATATGTTCTGCTGCAGTTCTGGGCTATCAAGGGATTTTAAAGTGAAAGCTTTTCATGAATAACACTTTAAGTAGTGAGAAACCTTTACAATTGTCAGCTGGTTCATTGACAGTTTTGCTACCTGTATATTATGTATTGAGAGAGGTTAAGAGAATGATTATGCAACGACTGGTGTGAGTAGTTTTCAGGTAGAAACTCATGTCCAGCGATGGTTTCGGTGTTGCGACTTTATACGTTAAGAGAGGTTAAAATGTAGTAATTTATGTAGTAAAAAGCCTTTTCATATCTTCTGCTGCAGTTCTGCGCTGTCAAAGGATTTTAAAGTGAAAGCTTTTCATGAATAACACTTTAAGTAGTGAGAAACCTTTACAATTGGCAGCTGGTTCATTGACAGTTTTGCTACCTGTATATTAAGTATTGAGAGAGGTTAAGAGAATGATTATGCAACGACTGGTGTGAGTAGTTTTCAGGTAGAAACTCGTGTCCAGCGATGGTTTCGGTGTTGCGACTTTATACGTTAAGAGAGGTTAAAATGTTGTAATTTATGTAGTGAAAAGCCTTTTCATATGTTCTGCTGCAGTTCTGGGCTATCAAGGGATTTTAAAGTGAAAGCTTTTCATGAATAACACTTTAAGTAGTGAGAAACCTTTACAATTGTCAGCTGGTTCATTGACAGTTTTGCTACCTGTATATTATGTATTGAGAGAGGTTAAGAGAATGATTATGCAACGACTGGTGTGAGTAGTTTTCAGGTAGAAACTCATGTCCAGCGATGGTTTCGGTGTTGCGACTTTATACGTTAAGAGAGGATAAAATGTAGTAATTTATGTAGTGAAAAGCCTTTTCGTATGTTCTGCTGCAGTTCTGCGCTGTCAAAGGATTTTAAAGTGAAAGCTTTTCATGAATAACACTTTAAGTAGTGAGAAACCTTTACAATTGGCAGCTGGTTCATTGACAGTTTTGCTACCTGTATATTATGTATTGAGAGAGGTTAAGAGAATGATTATGCAACGACTGGTGGGAGTAGTTTTCAGGTAGAAACTCGTGTCCAGCGATGGTTTCGGTGTTGCGACTTTATACGTTAAGAGAGGTTAAAATGTTGTAGTTTATGTAGTGAAAAGCCTTTTCATATCTTCTGCTGCAGTTCTGCGCTGTCAAAGGATTTTAAAGTGAAAGCTTTTCATGAATAACACTTTAAGTAGTGAGAAACCTTTACAATTGTCAGCTGGTTCATTGACAGTTTTGCTACCTGTATATTATGTATTGAGAGAGGTTAAGAGAATGATTATGCAACGACTGGTGTGAGTAGTTTTCAGGTAGAAACTCGTGTCCAGCGATGGTTTCGGTGTTGCGACTTTATACGTTAAGAGAGGTTAAAATGTTGTAATTTATGTAGTGAAAAGCATTTTCATATGTTCTGCTGCAGCTGCGTTGTCAAGGGATTTTAAAGTGAAAGCTTTTCATGAATAACACTTTAAGTAGTGAGAAACCTTTACAATTGTCAGCTGGTTCATTGACAGTTTTGCTACCTGTATATTATGTATTGAGAGAGGTTAAGAGAATGATTATGCAACGACTGGTGTGAGTAGTTTTCAGGTAGAAACTCGTGTCCAGCGATGGTTTCGGTGTTGCGACTTTATACGTTAAGAGAGGTTAAAATGTTGTAATTTATGTAGTGAAAAGCCTTTTCATATGTTCTGATGCAGTTCTGGGCTATCAAGGGATTTTAAAGTGAAAGCTTTTCATGAATAACACTTTAAGTAGTGAGAAACCTTTACAATTGTCAGCTGGTTCATTGACAGTATTGCTACCTGTATATTATGTATTGAGAGAGGTTAAGAGAATGATTATGCAACGACTGGTGTGAGTAGTTTTCAGGTAGAAACTCATGTCCAGCGATGGTTTCGGTGTTGCGACTTTATACGTTAAGAGAGGTTAAAATGTAGTAATTTATGTAGTAAAAAGCCTTTTCATATCTTCTGCTGCAGTTCTGCGCTGTCAAAGGATTTTAAAGTGAAAGCTTTTCATGAATAACACTTTAAGTAGTGAGAAACCTTTACAATTGGCAGCTGGTTCATTGACAGTTTTGCTACCTGTATATTAAGTATTGAGAGAGGTTAAGAGAATGATTATGCAACGACTGGTGTGAGTAGTTTTCAGGTAGAAACTCGTGTCCAGCGATGGTTTCGGTGTTGCGACTTTATACGTTAAGAGAGGTTAAAATGTTGTAATTTATGTAGTGAAAAGCCTTTTCATATGTTCTGCTGCAGTTCTGGGCTATCAAGGGATTTTAAAGTGAAAGCTTTTCATGAATAACACTTTAAGTAGTGAGAAACCTTTACAATTGTCAGCTGGTTCATTGACAGTTTTGCTACCTGTATATTATGTATTGAGAGAGGTTAAGAGAATGATTATGCAACGACTGGTGTGAGTAGTTTTCAGGTAGAAACTCATGTCCAGCGATGGTTTCGGTGTTGCGACTTTATACGTTAAGAGAGGATAAAATGTAGTAATTTATGTAGTGAAAAGCCTTTTCGTATGTTCTGCTGCAGTTCTGCGCTGTCAAAGGATTTTAAAGTGAAAGCTTTTCATGAATAACACTTTAAGTAGTGAGAAACCTTTACAATTGGCAGCTGGTTCATTGACAGTTTTGCTACCTGTATATTATGTATTGAGAGAGGTTAAGAGAATGATTATGCAACGACTGGTGGGAGTAGTTTTCAGGTAGAAACTCGTGTCCAGCGATGGTTTCGGTGTTGCGACTTTATACGTTAAGAGAGGTTAAAATGTTGTAGTTTATGTAGTGAAAAGCCTTTTCATATCTTCTGCTGCAGTTCTGCGCTGTCAAAGGATTTTAAAGTGAAAGCTTTTCATGAATAACACTTTAAGTAGTGAGAAACCTTTACAATTGTCAGCTGGTTCATTGACAGTTTTGCTACCTGTATATTATGTATTGAGAGAGGTTAAGAGAATGATTATGCAACGACTGGTGTGAGTAGTTTTCAGGTAGAAACTCGTGTCCAGCGATGGTTTCGGTGTTGCGACTTTATACGTTAAGAGAGGTTAAAATGTAGTAATTTATGTAGTGAAAAGCCTTGTCCTATGTTCTGCTGCAGTTCTGGGCTATCAAGGGATTTTAAAGTGAAAGCTTTTTATGAATAACACTTTAAGTAGTGAGAAACCTTTACAATTGGCAGCTGGTTCATTGACAGTTTTGCTACCTGTATATTATGTATTGAGAGAGGTTAAGAGAATGATTATGCAACGACTGGTGGGAGTAGTTTTCAGGTAGAAACTCGTGTCCAGCGATGATTTCGGTGTTGCGACTTTATACGTTAAGAGAGGTTAAAATGTAGTAATGTATGTAGTGAAAAGCCTTTTCATATGTTCTGCTGCAGTTCTGGGCTATCAAGGGATTTTAAAGTGAAAGCTTTTCATGAATAACACTTTAAGTAGTGAGAAACCTTTACAATTGGCTGCTGGTTCATTGACAGTTTTGCTACCTGTATATTATGTATTGAGAGAGGTTAAGAGAATGATTATGCAACGACTGGTGTGAGTAGTTTTCAGGTAGAAACTCATGTCCAGCGATGGTTTCGGTGTTGCGACTTTATACGTTAAGAGAGGATAAAATGTAGTAATTTATGTAGTGAAAAGCCTTTTCATATGTTCTGCTGCAGTTCTGCGCTGTCAAAGGATTTTAAAGTGAAAGCTTTTCATGAATAACACTTTAAGTAGTGAGAAACCTTTACAATTGGCAGCTGGTTCATTGACATTTTTGCTACCTATATATTATGTATTGAGAGAGGTTAAGAGAATGATTATGCAACGACTGGTGTGAGTAGTTTTCAGGTAGAAACTCGTGTCCAGCGATGCTTTCGGTGTTGCGACTTTATACGTTAAGAGAGGTTAAAATGTTGTAATTTATGTAGTGAAAAGCCTTTTCATATGTTCTGCTGCAGTTCTGCGCTGTCAAGGGATTTTAAAGTGAAAGCTTTTCATGAATAACACTTTAAGTAGTGAGAAACCTTTACAATTGGCAGCTGGTTCATTGACAGTTTTGCTACCTGTATATTATGTATTGAGAGAGGTTAAGCGAATGATTATGCAACGACTGGTGTGAGTAGTTTTCAGGTAGAAACTCGTGTCCAGCGATGGTTTCGGTGTTGCGACTTTATACGTTAAGAGAGGTTAAAATGTAGTAATTTATGTAGTGAAAAGCCTTTTCATATGTTCTGCTGCAGTTCTGGGCTATCAAGGGATTTTAAAGTGAAAGCTTTTCATGAATAACACTTTAAGTAGTGAGAAACCTTTACAATTGGCTGCTGGTTCATTGACAGTTTTGCTACCTGTATATTATGTATTGAGAGAGGTTAAGAGAATGATTATGCAACGACTGGTGTGAGTAGTTTTCAGGTAGAAACTCGTGTCCAGCGATGGTTTCGGTGTTGCGACTTTATACGTTAAGAGAGGTTAAAATGTTGTAATTTATGTAGTGAAAAGCCTTTTCATATGTTCTGCTGCAGCTGCGTTGTCAAGGGATTTTAAAGTGAAAGCTTTTCATGAATAACACTTTAAGTAGTGAGAAACCTTTACAATTGGCAGCTGGTTCATTGACAGTTTTGCTACCTGTATATTATGTATTGAGAGAGGTTAAGAGAATGATTATGCAACGACTGGTGTGAGTAGTTTTCAGGTAGAAACTCGTGTCCAGCGATGGTTTCGGTGTTGCGACTTTATACGTTAAGAGAGGTTAAAATGTTGTAATTTATGTAGTGAAAAGCCTTTTCATATGTTCTGCTGCAGTTCTGCGCTGAAAAAGGATTTTAAAGTGAAAGCTTTTCATGAATAATACTTTAAGTAGTGAGAAACCTTTACAATTGGCAGCTGGTTCATTGACATTTTTGTTACCTGTATATTATGTATTGAGAGAGGTTAAGAGAATGATTATGCAACGACTGGTGTGAGTAGTTTTCAGGTAGAAACTCGTGTCCAGCGATGGTTTCGGTGTTGCGACTTTATACGTTAAGAGAGGTTAAAATGTTGTAATTTATGTAGTGAAAAGCCTTTTCATATGTTCTGCTGCAGCTGCGTTGTCAAGGGATTTTAAAGTGAAAGCTTTTCATGAATAACACTTTAAGTAGTGAGAAACCTTTACAATTGTCAGCTGGTTCATTGACAGTTTTGCTACCTGTATATTATGTATTGAGAGAGGTTAAGAGAATGATTATGCAACGACTGGTGGGAGTAGTTTTCAGGTAGAAACTCGTGTCCAGCGATGGTTTCGGTGTTGCGACTTTATACGTTAAGAGAGGTTAAAATGTAGTAATTTATGTAGTGAAAAGCCTTGTCCTATGTTCTGCTGCAGTTCTGGGCTATCAAGGGATTTTAAAGTGAAAGCTTTTTATGAATAACACTTTAAGTAGTGAGAAACCTTTACAATTGGCAGCTGGTTCATTGACAGTTTTGCTACCTGTATATTATGTATTGAGAGAGGTTAAGAGAATGATTATGCAACGACTGGTGGGAGTAGTTTTCAGGTAGAAACTCGTGTCCAGCGATGATTTCGGTGTTGCGACTTTATACGTTAAGAGAGGTTAAAATGTAGTAATGTATGTAGTGAAAAGCCTTTTCATATGTTCTGCTGCAGTTCTGGGCTATCAAGGGATTTTAAAGTGAAAGCTTTTCATGAATAACACTTTAAGTAGTGAGAAACCTTTACAATTGGCTGCTGGTTCATTGACAGTTTTGCTACCTGTATATTATGTATTGAGAGAGGTTAAGAGAATGATTATGCAACGACTGGTGTGAGTAGTTTTCAGGTAGAAACTCATGTCCAGCGATGGTTTCGGTGTTGCGACTTTATACGTTAAGAGAGGATAAAATGTAGTAATTTATGTAGTGAAAAGCCTTTTCATATGTTCTGCTGCAGTTCTGCGCTGTCAAAGGATTTTAAAGTGAAAGCTTTTCATGAATAACACTTTAAGTAGTGAGAAACCTTTACAATTGGCAGCTGGTTCATTGACATTTTTGCTACCTATATATTATGTATTGAGAGAGGTTAAGAGAATGATTATGCAACGACTGGTGTGAGTAGTTTTCAGGTAGAAACTCGTGTCCAGCGATGGTTTCGGTGTTGCGACTTTATACGTTAAGAGAGGTTAAAATGTTGTAATTTATGTAGTGAAAAGCCTTTTCATATGTTCTGCTGCAGTTCTGCGCTGTCAAGGGATTTTAAAGTGAAAGCTTTTCATGAATAACACTTTAAGTAGTGAGAAACCTTTACAATTGGCAGCTGGTTCATTGACAGTTTTGCTACCTGTATATTATGTATTGAGAGAGGTTAAGCGAATGATTATGCAACGACTGGTGTGAGTAGTTTTCAGGTAGAAACTCGTGTCCAGCGATGGTTTCGGTGTTGCGACTTTATACGTTAAGAGAGGTTAAAATGTAGTAATTTATGTAGTGAAAAGCCTTTTCATATGTTCTGCTGCAGTTCTGGGCTATCAAGGGATTTTAAAGTGAAAGCTTTTCATGAATAACACTTTAAGTAGTGAGAAACCTTTACAATTGGCTGCTGGTTCATTGACAGTTTTGCTACCTGTATATTATGTATTGAGAGAGGTTAAGAGAATGATTATGCAACGACTGGTGTGAGTAGTTTTCAGGTAGAAACTCGTGTCCAGCGATGGTTTCGGTGTTGCGACTATATACGTTAAGAGAGGTTAAAATGTTGTAATTTATGTAGTGAAAAGCCTTTTCATATGTTCTGCTGCAGCTGCGTTGTCAAGGGATTTTAAAGTGAAAGCTTTTCATGAATAACACTTTAAGTAGTGAGAAACCTTTACAATTGGCAGCTGGTTCATTGACAGTTTTGCTACCTGTATATTATGTATTGAGAGAGGTTAAGAGAATGATTATGCAACGACTGGTGTGAGTAGTTTTCAGGTAGAAACTCGTGTCCAGCGATGGTTTCGGTGTTGCGACTTTATACGTTAAGAGAGGTTAAAATGTTGTAATTTATGTAGTGAAAAGCCTTTTCATATGTTCTGCTGCAGTTCTGCCCTGAAAAAGGATTTTAAAGTGAAAGCTTTTCATGAATAATACTTTAAGTAGTGAGAAACCTTTACAATTGGCAGCTGGTTCATTGACATTTTTGTTACCTGTATATTATGTATTGAGAGAGGTTAAGAGAATGATTATGCAACGACTGGTGTGAGTAGTTTTCAGGTAGAAACTCGTGTCCAGCGATGGTTTCGGTGTTGCGACTTTATACGTTAAGAGAGGTTAAAATGTTGTAATTTATGTAGTGAAAAGCCTTTTCATATGTTCTGCTGCAGCTGCGTTGTCAAGGGATTTTAAAGTGAAAGCTTTTCATGAATAACACTTTAAGTAGTGAGAAACCTTTACAATTGGCAGCTGGTTCATTGACAGTTTTGCTACCTGTATATTATGTATTGAGAGAGGTTAAGTGAATGATTATGCAACGACTGGTGTGAGTAGTTTTCAGGTAGAAACTCGTGTCCAGCGATGGTTTCGGTGTTGCGACTTTATACGTTAAGAGAGGTTAAAATGTAGTAATTTATGTAGTGAAAAGCCTTTTCATATGTTCTGCTGCAGTTCTGCGCTGTCAAGGGATTTTAAAGTGAAAGCTTTTCATGAATAACACTTTAAGTAGTGAGAAACCTTTACAATTGGCAGCTGGTTCATTGACAGTTTTGCTACCTGTATATTATGTATTGAGAGAGGTTAAGAGAATGATTATGCAACGACTGGTGGGAGTAGTTTTCAGGTAGAAACTCGTGTCCAGCGATGGTTTCGGTGTTGCGACTTTATACGTTAAGAGAGGTTAAAATGTTGTAATTTATGTAGTGAAAAGCCTTTTCATATGTTCTGCTGCAGTTCTGGGCTATCAAGGGATTTTAAAGTGAAAGCTTTTCATGAATAACACTTTAAGTAGTGAGAAACCTTTACAATTGGCAGCTGGTTCATTGACAGTTTTGCTACCTGTATATTATGTATTGAGAGAGGTTAAGAGAATGATTATGCAACGACTGGTGGGAGTAGTTTTCAGGTAGAAACTCGTGTCCAGCGATGGTTTCGGTGTTGCGACTTTATACGTTAAGAGAGGTTAAAATGTAGTAATTTATGTAGTGAAAAGCCTTTTCATATGTTCTGCTGCAGTTCTGCGCTGTCAAGGGATTTTAAAGTGAAAGCTTTTCATGAATAACACTTTAAGTAGTGAGAAACCTTTACAATTGGCAGCTGGTTCATTGACAGTTTTGCTACCTGTATATTATGTATTGAGAGAGGTTAAGAGAATGATTATGCAACGACTGGTGGGAGTAGTTTTCAGGTAGAAACTCGTGTCCAGCGATGGTTTCGGTGTTGCGACTTTATACGTTAAGAGAGGTTAAAATGTAGTAATTTATGTAGTGAAAAGCCTTTTCATATGTTCTGCTGCAGTTCTGCGCTGTCAAGGGATTTTAAAGTGAAAGCTTTATATGAATAACACTTTAAGTAGTGAGAAACCTTTACAATTGGCAGCTGGTTCATTGACAGTTTTGCTACCTGTATATTATGTATTGAGAGAGGTTAAGAGAATGATTATGCAACGACTGGTGTGAGTAGTTTTCAGGTAGAATCTCATGTCCAGCGATGGTTTCGGTGTTGCGACTTTATACGTTAAGAGAGGATAAAATGTAGTAATTTATGTAGTGAAAAGCCTTTTCATATGTTCTGCTGCAGTTCTGCGCTATCAAAGGATTTTAAAGTGAAAGCTTTTCATGAATAACACTTTAAGTAGTGAGAAACCTTAACAATTGGCAGCTGGTTCATTGACATTTTTGCTACCTGTATATTATGTATTGAGAGAGGTTAAGAGAATGATTATGCAACGACTGGTGGGAGTAGTTTTCAGGTAGAAACTCGTGTCCAGCGATGGTTTCGGTGTTGCGACTTTATACGTTAAGAGAGGTTAAAATGTTGTAATTTATGTAGTGAAAAGCCTTTTCATATGTTCTGCTGCAGCTGCGTTGTCAAGGGATTTTAAAGTGAAAGCTTTTCATGAATAACACTTTAAGTAGTGAGAAACCTTTACAATTGGCAGCTGGTTCATTGACAGTTTTGCTACCTGTATATTATGTATTGAGAGAGGTTAAGAGAATGATTATGCAACGACTGGTGTGAGTAGTTTTCAGGTAGAAACTCGTGTCCAGCGATGGTTTCGGTGTTGCGACTTTATACGTTAAGAGAGGTTAAAATGTAGTAATTTATGTAGTGAAAAGCCTTTTCATATGTTCTGCTGCAGTTCTGCGCTGTCAAGGGATTTTAAAGTGAAAGCTTTTCATGAATAACACTTTAAGTAGTGAGAAACCTTTACAATTGGCAGCTGGTTCATTGACAGTTTTGCTACCTGTATATTATGTATTGAGAGAGGTTAAGAGAATGATTATGCAACGACTGGTGTGAGTAGTTTTCAGGTAGAAACTCGTGTCCAGCGATGGTTTCGGTGTTGCGACTTTATACGTTAAGAGAGGTTAAAATGTAGTAATTTATGTAGTGAAAAGCCTTTTCATATGTTCTGCTGCAGTTCTGCGCTGTCAAGGGATTTTAAAGTGAAAGCTTTTCATGAATAACACTTTAAGTAGTGAGAAACCTTTACAATTGGCAGCTGGTTCATTGACATTTTTGCTACCTGTATATTATGTATTGAGAGAGGTTAAGAGAATGATTATGCAACGACTGGTGTGAGTAGTTTTCAGGTAGAAACTCGTGTCCAGCGATGGTTTCGGTGTTGCGACTTTATACGTTAAGAGAGGTTAAAATGTTGTAGTTTATGTAGTGAAAAGCCTTTTCATATGTTCTGCTGCAGTTCTGGGCTATCAAGGGATTTTAAAGTGAAAGCTTTTCATGAATAACACTTTAAGTAGTGAGAAACCTTTACAATTGTCAGCTGGTTCATTGACAGTTTTGCTACCTGTATATTATGTATTGAGAGAGGTTAAGAGAATGATTATGCAACGACTGGTGTGAGTAGTTTTCAGGTAGAAACTCATGTCCAGCGATGGTTTCGGTGTTGCGACTTTATACGTTAAGAGAGGATAAAATGTAGTAATTTATGTAGTGAAAAGCCTTTTCGTATGTTCTGCTGCAGTTCTGCGCTGTCAAAGGATTTTAAAGTGAAAGCTTTTCATGAATAACACTTTAAGTAGTGAGAAACCTTTACAATTGGCAGCTGGTTCATTGACAGTTTTGCTACCTGTATATTATGTATTGAGAGAGGTTAAGAGAATGATTATGCAACGACTGGTGGGAGTAGTTTTCAGGTAGAAACTCGTGTCCAGCGATGGTTTCGGTGTTGCGACTTTATACGTTAAGAGAGGTTAAAATGTTGTAGTTTATGTAGTGAAAAGCCTTTTCATATCTTCTGCTGCAGTTCTGCGCTGTCAAAGGATTTTAAAGTGAAAGCTTTTCATGAATAACACTTTAAGTAGTGAGAAACCTTTACAATTGTCAGCTGGTTCATTGACAGTTTTGCTACCTGTATATTATGTATTGAGAGAGGTTAAGAGAATGATTATGCAACGACTGGTGTGAGTAGTTTTCAGGTAGAAACTCGTGTCCAGCGATGGTTTCGGTGTTGCGACTTTATACGTTAAGAGAGGTTAAAATGTAGTAATTTATGTAGTGAAAAGCCTTGTCATATGTTCTGCTGCAGTTCTGGGCTATCAAGGGATTTTAAAGTGAAAGCTTTTTATGAATAACACTTTAAGTAGTGAGAAACCTTTACAATTGGCAGCTGGTTCATTGACAGTTTTGCTACCTGTATATTATGTATTGAGAGAGGTTAAGAGAATGATTATGCAACGACTGGTGGGAGTAGTTTTCAGGTAGAAACTCGTGTCCAGCGATGATTTCGGTGTTGCGACTTTATACGTTAAGAGAGGTTAAAATGTAGTAATGTATGTAGTGAAAAGCCTTTTCATATGTTCTGCTGCAGTTCTGGGTTATCAAGGGATTTTAAAGTGAAAGCTTTTCATGAATAACACTTTAAGTAGTGAGAAACCTTTACAATTGGCTGCTGGTTCATTGACAGTTTTGCTACCTGTATATTATGTATTGAGAGAGGTTAAGAGAATGATTATGCAACGACTGGTGTGAGTAGTTTTCAGGTAGAAACTCATGTCCAGCGATGGTTTCGGTGTTGCGACTTTATACGTTAAGAGAGGATAAAATGTAGTAATTTATGTAGTGAAAAGCCTTTTCATATGTTCTGCTGCAGTTCTGCGCTGTCAAAGGATTTTAAAGTGAAAGCTTTTCATGAATAACACTTTAAGTAGTGAGAAACCTTTACAATTGGCAGCTGGTTCATTGACATTTTTGCTACCTATATATTATGTATTGAGAGAGGTTAAGAGAATGATTATGCAACGACTGGTGGGAGTAGTTTTCAGGTAGAAACTCGTGTCCAGCGATGGTTTCGGTGTTGCGACTTTATACGTTAAGAGAGGTTAAAATGTTGTAATTTATGTAGTGAAAAGCCTTTTCATATGTTCTGCTGCAGTTCTGCGCTGTCAAGGGATTTTAAAGTGAAAGCTTTTCATGAATAACACTTTAAGTAGTGAGAAACCTTTACAATTGGCAGCTGGTTCATTGACAGTTTTGCTACCTGTATATTATGTATTGAGAGAGGTTAAGCGAATGATTATGCAACGACTGGTGTGAGTAGTTTTCAGGTAGAAACTCGTGTCCAGCGATGGTTTCGGTGTTGCGACTTTATACGTTAAGAGAGGTTAAAATGTAGTAATTTATGTAGTGAAAAGCCTTTTCATATGTTCTGCTGCAGTTCTGGGCTATCAAGGGATTTTAAAGTGAAAGCTTTTCATGAATAACACTTTAAGTAGTGAGAAACCTTTACAATTGGCTGCTGGTTCATTGACAGTTTTGCTACCTGTATATTATGTATTGAGAGAGGTTAAGAGAATGATTATGCAACGACTGGTGTGAGTAGTTTTCAGGTAGAAACTCGTGTCCAGCGATGGTTTCGGTGTTGCGACTTTAAACGTTAAGAGAGGTTAAAATGTTGTAATTTATGTAGTGAAAAGCCTTTTCATATGTTCTGCTGCAGCTGCGTTGTCAAGGGATTTTAAAGTGAAAGCTTTTCATGAATAACACTTTAAGTAGTGAGAAACCTTTACAATTGGCAGCTGGTTCATTGACAGTTTTGCTACCTGTATATTATGTATTGAGAGAGGTTAAGAGAATGATTATGCAACGACTGGTGTGAGTAGTTTTCAGGTAGAAACTCGTGTCCAGCGATGGTTTCGGTGTTGCGACTTTATACGTTAAGAGAGGTTAAAATGTTGTAATTTTTGTAGTGAAAAGCCTTTTCATATGTTCTGCTGCAGTTCTGCCCTGAAAAAGGATTTTAAAGTGAAAGCTTTTCATGAATAATACTTTAAGTAGTGAGAAACCTTTACAATTGGCAGCTGGTTCATTGACATTTTTGTTACCTGTATATTATGTATTGAGAGAGGTTAAGAGAATGATTATGCAACGACTGGTGTGAGTAGTTTTCAGGTAGAAACTCGTGTCCAGCGATGGTTTCGGTGTTGCGACTTTATACGTTAAGAGAGGTTAAAATGTTGTAATTTATGTAGTGAAAAGCCTTTTCATATGTTCTGCTGCAGTTCTGGGCTATCAAGGGATTTTAAAGAGAAAGCTTTTCATGAATAACACTTTAAGTAGTGAGAAACCTTTACAATTGGCAGCTGGTTCATTGACAGTTTTGCTACCTGTATATTATGTATTGAGAGAGGTTAAGAGAATGATTATGCAACGACTGGTGTGAGTAGTTTTCAGGTAGAAACTCGTGTCCAGCGATGGTTTCGGTGTTGCGACTTTAAACGTTAAGAGAGGTTAAAATGTTGTAATTTATGTAGTGAAAAGCCTTTTCATATGTTCTGCTGCAGCTGCGTTGTCAAGGGATTTTAAAGTGAAAGCTTTTCATGAATAACACTTTAAGTAGTGAGAAACCTTTACAATTGGCTGCTGGTTCATTGACAGTTTTGCTACCTGTATATTATGTATTGAGAGAGGTTAAGAGAATGATTATGCAACGACTGGTGTGAGTAGTTTTCAGGTAGAAACTCGTGTCCAGCGATGGTTTCGGTGTTGCGACTTTAAACGTTAAGAGAGGTTAAAATGTTGTAATTTATGTAGTGAAAAGCCTTTTCATATGTTCTGCTGCAGCTGCGTTGTCAAGGGATTTTAAAGTGAAAGCTTTTCATGAATAACACTTTAAGTAGTGAGAAACCTTTACAATTGGCAGCTGGTTCATTGACAGTTTTGCTACCTGTATATTATGTATTGAGAGAGGTTAAGAGAATGATTATGCAACGACTGGTGTGAGTAGTTTTCAGGTAGAAACTCGTGTCCAGCGATGGTTTCGGTGTTGCGACTTTATACGTTAAGAGAGGTTAAAATGTAGTAATTTATGTAGTGAAAAGCCTTTTCATATGTTCTGCTGCAGTTCTGCGCTGTCAAGGGATTTTAAAGTGAAAGCTTTTCATGAATAACACTTTAAGTAGTGAGAAACCTTTACAATTGGCAGCTGGTTCATTGACAGTTTTGCTACCTGTATATTATGTATTGAGAGAGGTTAAGAGAATGATTATGCAACGACTGGTGGGAGTAGTTTTCAGGTAGAAACTCGTGTCCAGCGATGGTTTCGGTGTTGCGACTTTATACGTTAAGAGAGGTTAAAATGTTGTAATTTATGTAGTGAAAAGCCTTTTCATATGTTCTGCTGCAGTTCTGGGCTATCAAGGGATTTTAAAGAGAAAGCTTTTCATGAATAACACTTTAAGTAGTGAGAAACCTTTACAATTGGCAGCTGGTTCATTGACAGTTTTGCTACCTGTATATTATGTATTGAGAGAGGTTAAGAGAATGATTATGCAACGACTGGTGGGAGTAGTTTTCAGGTAGAAACTCGTGTCCAGCGATGGTTTCGGTGTTGCGACTTTATACGTTAAGAGAGGTTAAAATGTAGTAATTTATGTAGTGAAAAGCCTTTTCATATGTTCTGCTGCAGTTCTGCGCTGTCAAGGGATTTTAAAGTGAAAGCTTTTCATGAATAACACTTTAAGTAGTGAGAAACCTTTACAATTGGCAGCTGGTTCATTGACAGTTTTGCTACCTGTATATTATGTATTGAGAGAGGTTAAGAGAATGATTATGCAACGACTGGTGGGAGTAGTTTTCAGGTAGAAACTCGTGTCCAGCGATGGTTTCGGTGTTGCGACTTTATACGTTAAGAGAGGTTAAAATGTAGTAATTTATGTAGTGAAAAGCCTTTTCATATGTTCTGCTGCAGTTCTGCGCTGTCAAGGGATTTTAAAGTGAAAGCTTTATATGAATAACACTTTAAGTTGTGAGAAACCTTTACAATTGGCAGCTGGTTCATTGACAGTTTTGCTACCTGTATATTATGTATTGAGAGAGGTTAAGAGAATGATTATGCAACGACTGGTGTGAGTAGTTTTCAGGTAGAATCTCATGTCCAGCGATGGTTTCGGTGTTGCGACTTTATACGTTAAGAGAGGATAAAATGTAGTAATTTATGTAGTGAAAAGCCTTTTCATATGTTCTGCTGCAGTTCTGCGCTATCAAAGGATTTTAAAGTGAAAGCTTTTCATGAATAACACTTTAAGTAGTGAGAAACCTTAACAATTGGCAGCTGGTTCATTGACATTTTTGCTACCTGTATATTATGTATTGAGAGAGGTTAAGAGAATGATTATGCAACGACTGGTGGGAGTAGTTTTCAGGTAGAAACTCGTGTCCAGCGATGGTTTCGGTGTTGCGACTTTATACGTTAAGAGAGGTTAAAATGTTGTAATTTATGTAGTGAAAAGCCTTTTCATATGTTCTGCTGCAGCTGCGTTGTCAAGGGATTTTAAAGTGAAAGCTTTTCATGAATAACACTTTAAGTAGTGAGAAACCTTTACAATTGGCAGCTGGTTCATTGACAGTTTTGCTACCAGTATATTATGTATTGAGAGAGGTTAAGAGAATGATTATGCAACGACTGGTGTGAGTAGTTTTCAGGTAGAAACTCGTGTCCAGCGATGGTTTCGGTGTTGCGACTTTATACGTTAAGAGAGGTTAAAATGTAGTAATTTATGTAGTGAAAAGCCTTTTCATATGTTCTGCTGCAGTTCTGCGCTGTCAAGGGATTTTAAAGTGAAAGCTTTTCATGAATAACACTTTAAGTAGTGAGAAACCTTTACAATTGGCAGCTGGTTCATTGACAGTTTTGCTACCTGTATATTATGTATTGAGAGAGGTTAAGAGAATGATTATGCAACGACTGGTGTGAGTAGTTTTCAGGTAGAAACTCGTGTCCAGCGATGGTTTCGGTGTTGCGACTTATACGTTAAGAGAGGTTAAAATGTAGTAATTTATGTAGTGAAAAGCCTTTTCATATGTTCTGCTGCAGTTCTGCGCTGTCAAGGGATTTTAAAGTGAAAGCTTTTCATGAATAACACTTTAAGTAGTGAGAAACCTTTACAATTGGCAGCTGGTTCATTGACATTTTTGCTACCTGTATATTATGTATTGAGAGAGGTTAAGAGAATGATTATGCAACGACTGGTGTGAGTAGTTTTCAGGTAGAAACTCGTGTCCAGCGATGGTTTCGGTGTTGCGACTTTATACGTTAAGAGAGGTTAAAATGTTGTAATTTATGTAGTGAAAAGCCTTTTCATATGTTCTGCTGCAGCTGCGTTGTCAAGGGATTTTAAAGTGAAAGCTTTTCATGAATAACACTTTAAGTAGTGAGAAACCTTTACAATTGGCAGCTGGTTCATTGACAGTTTTGCTACCTGTATATTATGTATTGAGAGAGGTTAAGAGAATGATTATGCAACGACTGGTGTGAGTAGTTTTCAGGTAGAAACTCGTGTCCAGCGATGGTTTCGGTGTTGCGACTTTATACGTAAGAGAGGTTAAAATGTAGTAATTTATGTAGTGAAAAGCCTTTTTCATATGTTCTGCTGCAGTTCTGCGCTGTCAAGGGATTTTAAAGTGAAAGCTTTTCATGAATAACACTTTAAGTAGTGAGAAACCTTTACAATTGGCAGCTGGTTCATTGACAGTTTGCTACCTGTATATTATGTATTGAGAGAGGTTAAGAGAATGATTATGCAACGACTGGTGTGAGTAGTTTTCAGGTAGAAACTCGTGTCCAGCGATGGTTTCGGTGTTGCGACTTTATACGTTAAGAGAGGTTAAAATGTTGTAATTTATGTAGTGAAAAGCCTTTTCATATGTTCTGCTGCAGTTCTGGGCTATCAAGGGATTTTAAAGAGAAAGCTTTTCATGAATAACACTTTAAGTAGTGAGAAACCTTTACAATTGGCAGCTGGTTCATTGACAGTTTTGCTACCTGTATATTATGTATTGAGAGAGGTTAAGAGAATGATTATGCAACGACTGGTGGGAGTAGTTTTCAGGTAGAAACTCGTGTCCAGCGATGGTTTCGGTGTTGCGACTTTATACGTTAAGAGAGGTTAAAATGTAGTAATTTATGTAGTGAAAAGCCTTTTCATATGTTCTGCTGCAGTTCTGCGCTGTCAAGGGATTTTAAAGTGAAAGCTTTTCATGAATAACACTTTAAGTAGTGAGAAACCTTTACAATTGGCAGCTGGTTCATTGACAGTTTTGCTACCTGTATATTATGTATTGAGAGAGGTTAAGAGAATGATTATGCAACGACTGGTGGGAGTAGTTTTCAGGTAGAAACTCGTGTCCAGCGATGGTTTCGGTGTTGCGACTTTATACGTTAAGAGAGGTTAAAATGTAGTAATTTATGTAGTGAAAAGCCTTTTCATATGTTCTGCTGCAGTTCTGCGCTGTCAAGGGATTTTAAAGTGAAAGCTTTATATGAATAACACTTTAAGTAGTGAGAAACCTTTACAATTGGCAGCTGGTTCATTGACAGTTTTGCTACCTGTATATTATGTATTGAGAGAGGTTAAGAGAATGATTATGCAACGACTGGTGTGAGTAGTTTTCAGGTAGAATCTCATGTCCAGCGATGGTTCGGTGTTGCGACTTTATACGTTAAGAGAGGATAAATGTAGTAATTTATGTAGTGAAAAGCCTTTTCATATGTTCTGCTGCAGTTCTGCGCTATCAAAGGATTTTAAAGTGAAAGCTTTCATGAATAACACTTTAAGTAGTGAGAAACCTTAACAATTGGCAGCTGGTTCATTGACATTTTTGCTACCTGTATATTATGTATTGAGAGAGGTTAAGAGAATGATTATGCAACGACTGGTGGGAGTAGTATTCACGTAGAAACTCGTGTCCAGCGATGGTTTCGGTGTTGCGACTTTATACGTTAAGAGAGGTTAAAATGTTGTAATTTATGTAGTGAAAAGCCTTTTCATATGTTCTGCTGCAGCTGCGTTGTCAAGGGATTTTAAAGTGAAAGCTTTTCATGAATAACACTTTAAGTAGTGAGAAACCTTTACAATTGGCAGCTGGTTCATTGACAGTTTTGCTACCTGTATATTATGTATTGAGAGAGGTTAAGAGAATGATTATGCAACGACTGGTGTGAGTAGTTTTCAGGTAGAAACTCGTGTCCAGCGATGGTTTCGGTGTTGCGACTTTATACGTTAAGAGAGGTTAAAATGTAGTAATTTATGTAGTGAAAAGCCTTTTCATATGTTCTGCTGCAGTTCTGCGCTGTCAAGGGATTTTAAAGTGAAAGCTTTTCATGAATAACACTTTAAGTAGTGAGAAACCTTTACAATTGGCAGCTGGTTCATTGACATTTTTGCTACCTGTATATTATGTATTGAGAGAGGTTAAGAGAATGATTATGCAACGACTGGTGTGAGTAGTTTTCAGGTAGAAACTCGTGTCCAGCGATGGTTTCGGTGTTGCGACTTTATACGTTAAGAGAGGTTAAAATGTTGTAATTTATGTAGTGAAAAGCCTTTTCATATGTTCTGCTGCAGCTGCGTTGTCAAGGGATTTTAAAGTGAAAGCTTTTCATGAATAACACTTTAAGTAGTGAGAAACCTTTACAATTGGCAGCTGGTTCATTGACAGTTTTGCTACCTGTATATTATGTATTGAGAGAGGTTAAGAGAATGATTATGCAACGACTGGTGTGAGTAGTTTTCAGGTAGAAACTCGTGTCCAGCGATGGTTTCGGTGTTGCGACTTTATACGTTAAGAGAGGTTAAAATGTAGTAATTTATGTAGTGAAAAGCCTTTTCATATGTTCTGCTGCAGTTCTGCGCTGTCAAGGGATTTTAAAGTGAAAGCTTTTCATGAATAACACTTTAAGTAGTGAGAAACCTTTACAATTGGCAGCTGGTTCATTGACAGTTTTGCTACCTGTATATTATGTATTGAGAGAGGTTAAGAGAATGATTATGCAACGACTGGTGTGAGTAGTTTTCAGGTAGAAACTCGTGTCCAGCGATGGTTTCGGTGTTGCGACTTTATACGTTAAGAGAGGTTAAAATGTTGTAATTTATGTAGTGAAAAGCCTTTTCATATGTTCTGCTGCAGTTCTGGGCTATCAAGGGATTTTAAAGTGAAAGCTTTTCATGAATAACACTTTAAGTAGTGAGAAACCTTTACAATTGGCAGCTGGTTCATTGACAGTTTTGCTACCTGTATATTATGTATTGAGAGAGGTTAAGAGAATGATTATGCAACGACTGGTGGGAGTAGTTTTCAGGTAGAAACTCGTGTCCAGCGATGGTTTCGGTGTTGCGACTTTATACGTTAAGAGAGGTTAAAATGTAGTAATTTATGTAGTGAAAAGCCTTTTCATATGTTCTGCTGCAGTTCTGCGCTGTCAAGGGATTTTAAAGTGAAAGCTTTTCATGAATAACACTTTAAGTAGTGAGAAACCTTTACAATTGGCAGCTGGTTCATTGACAGTTTTGCTACCTGTATATTATGTATTGAGAGAGGTTAAGAGAATGATTATGCAACGACTGGTGGGAGTAGTTTTCAGGTAGAAACTCGTGTCCAGCGATGGTTTCGGTGTTGCGACTTTATACGTTAAGAGAGGTTAAAATGTAGTAATTTATGTAGTGAAAAGCCTTTTCATATGTTCTGCTGCAGTTCTGCGCTGTCAAGGGATTTTAAAGTGAAAGCTTTATATGAATAACACTTTAAGTAGTGAGAAACCTTTACAATTGGCAGCTGGTTCATTGACAGTTTTGCTACCTGTATATTATGTATTGAGAGAGGTTAAGAGAATGATTATGCAACGACTGGTGTGAGTAGTTTTCAGGTAGAATCTCATGTCCAGCGATGGTTTCGGTGTTGCGACTTTATACGTTAAGAGAGGATAAAATGTAGTAATTTATGTAGTGAAAAGCCTTTTCATATGTTCTGCTGCAGTTCTGCGCTATCAAAGGATTTTAAAGTGAAAGCTTTTCATGAATAACACTTTAAGTAGTGAGAAACCTTTACAATTGGCAGCTGGTTCATTGACAGTTTTGCTACCTGTATATTATGTATTGAGAGAGGTTAAGAGAATGATTATGCAACGACTGGTGGGAGTAGTTTTCAGGTAGAAACTCGTGTCCAGCGATGGTTTCGGTGTTGCGACTTTATACGTTAAGAGAGGTTAAAATGTAGTAATTTATGTAGTGAAAAGCCTTTTCATATGTTCTGCTGCAGTTCTGCGCTGTCAAGGGATTTTAAAGTGAAAGCTTTATATGAATAACACTTTAAGTAGTGAGAAACCTTTACAATTGGCAGCTGGTTCATTGACAGTTTTGCTACCTGTATATTATGTATTGAGAGAGGTTAAGAGAATGATTATGCAACGACTGGTGTGAGTAGTTTTCAGGTAGAATCTCATGTCCAGCGATGGTTTCGGTGTTGCGACTTTATACGTTAAGAGAGGATAAAATGTAGTAATTTATGTAGTGAAAAGCCTTTTCATATGTTCTGCTGCAGTTCTGCGCTATCAAAGGATTTTAAAGTGAAAGCTTTTCATGAATAACACTTTAAGTAGTGAGAAACCTTTACAATTGGCAGCTGGTTCATTGACAGTTTTGCTACCTGTATATTATGTATTGAGAGAGGTTAAGAGAATGATTATGCAACGACTGGTGTGAGTAGTTTTCAGGTAGAAACTCGTGTCCAGCGATGGTTTCGGTGTTGCGACTTTATACGTTAAGAGAGGTTAAAATGTAGTAATTTATGTAGTGAAAAGCCTTTTCATATGTTCTGATGCAGTTCTGGGCTATCAAGGGATTTTAAAGTGAAAGCTTTTCATGAATAACACTTTAAGTAGTGAGAAACCTTTGCAATTGGCTGCTGGTTCATTGACAGTTTTGCTACCTGTATATTATGTATTGAGAGAGGTTAAGAGAATGATTATGCAACGACTGGTGTGAGTAGTTTTCAGGTAGAAACTCGTGTCCAGCGATGGTTTCGGTGTTGCGACTTTATACGTTAAGAGAGGTTAAAATGTTGTAATTTATGTAGTGAAAAGCATTTTCATATGTTCTGCTGCAGCTGCGTTGTCAAGGGATTTGAAAGTGAAAGCTTTTCATGAATAACACTTTAAGTAGTGAGAAACCTTTACAATTGTCAGCTGGTTCATTGACAGTTTTGCTACCTGTATATTATGTATTGAGAGAGGTTAAGAGAATGATTATGCAACGACTGGTGTGAGTAGTTTTCAGGTAGAAACTCGTGTCCAGCGATGGTTTCGGTGTTGCGACTTTATACGTTAAGAGAGGTTAAAATGTTGTAATTTATGTAGTGAAAAGCCTTTTCATATGTTCTGCTGCAGTTCTGGGCTATCAAGGGATTTTAAAGTGAAAGCTTTTCATGAATAACACTTTAAGTAGTGAGAAACCTTTACAATTGTCAGCTGGTTCATTGACAGTTTTGCTACCTGTATATTATGTATTGAGAGAGGTTAAGAGAATGATTATGCAACGACTGGTGTGAGTAGTTTTCAGGTAGAAACTCATGTCCAGCGATGGTTTCGGTGTTGCGACTTTATACGTTAAGAGAGGT
Organism: Agrypnus murinus; assembly: GCA_929113105.1. NCBI lineage: Eukaryota > Metazoa > Arthropoda > Insecta > Coleoptera > Elateridae > Agrypnus > Agrypnus murinus. The sequence continues at coordinate 23,187,365 of OV816029.1, read as the reverse complement.
TAAAATGTAGTAATTTATGTAGTAAAAAGCCTTTTCATATCTTCTGCTGCAGTTCTGCGCTGTCAAAGGATTTAAAGTGAAAGCTTTTCATGAATAACACTTTAAGTAGTGAGAAACCTTTACAATTGGCAGCTGGTTCATTGACAGTTTTGCTACCTGTATATTAAGTATTGAGAGAGGTTAAGAGAATGATTATGCAACGACTGGTGTGAGTAGTTTTCAGGTAGAAACTCGTGTCCAGCGATGGTTTCGGTGTTGCGACTTTATACGTTAAGAGAGGTTAAAATGTTGTAATTTATGTAGTGAAAAGCCTTTTCATATGTTCTGCTGCAGTTCTGGGCTATCAAGGGATTTTAAAGTGAAAGCTTTTCATGAATAACACTTTAAGTAGTGAGAAACCTTTACAATTGTCAGCTGGTTCATTGACAGTTTTGCTACCTGTATATTATGTATTGAGAGAGGTTAAGAGAATGATTATGCAACGACTGGTGTGAGTAGTTTTCAGGTAGAAACTCATGTCCAGCGATGGTTTCGGTGTTGCGACTTTATACGTTAAGAGAGGATAAAATGTAGTAATTTATGTAGTGAAAAGCCTTTTCGTATGTTCTGCTGCAGTTCTGCGCTGTCAAAGGATTTTAAAGTGAAAGCTTTTCATGAATAACACTTTAAGTAGTGAGAAACCTTTACAATTGGCAGCTGGTTCATTGACAGTTTTGCTACCTGTATATTATGTATTGAGAGAGGTTAAGAGAATGATTATGCAACGACTGGTGGGAGTAGTTTTCAGGTAGAAACTCGTGTCCAGCGATGGTTTCGGTGTTGCGACTTTATACGTTAAGAGAGGTTAAAATGTTGTAGTTTATGTAGTGAAAAGCCTTTTCATATCTTCTGCTGCAGTTCTGCGCTGTCAAAGGATTTTAAAGTGAAAGCTTTTCATGAATAACACTTTAAGTAGTGAGAAACCTTTACAATTGTCAGCTGGTTCATTGACAGTTTTGCTACCTGTATATTATGTATTGAGAGAGGTTAAGAGAATGATTATGCAACGACTGGTGTGAGTAGTTTTCAGGTAGAAACTCGTGTCCAGCGATGGTTTCGGTGTTGCGACTTTATACGTTAAGAGAGGTTAAAATGTAGTAATTTATGTAGTGAAAAGCCTTGTCATATGTTCTGCTGCAGTTCTGGGCTATCAAGGGATTTTAAAGTGAAAGCTTTTCATGAATAACACTTTAAGTAGAGAGAAACCTTTACAATTGGCAGCTGGTTCATTGACAGTTTTGCTACCTGTATATTATGTATTGAGAGAGGTTAAGAGAATGATTATGCAACGACTGGTGGGAGTAGTTTTCAGGTAGAAACTCGTGTCCAGCGATGGTTTCGGTGTTGCGACTTTATACGTTAAGAGAGGTTAAAATGTAGTAATTTATGTAGTGAAAAGCCTTTTCATATGTTCTGCTGCAGTTCTGCGCTGTCAAGGGATTTTAAAGTGAAAGCTTTATATGAATAACACTTTAAGTAGTGAGAAACCTTTACAATTGGCAGCTGGTTCATTGACAGTTTTGCTACCTGTATATTATGTATTGAGAGAGGTTAAGAGAATGATTATGCAACGACTGGTGTGAGTAGTTTTCAGGTAGAATCTCATGTCCAGCGATGGTTTCGGTGTTGCGACTTTATACGTTAAGAGAGGATAAAATGTAGTAATTTATGTAGTGAAAAGCCTTTTCATATGTTCTGCTGCAGTTCTGCGCTATCAAAGGATTTTAAAGTGAAAGCTTTTCATGAATAACACTTTAAGTAGTGAGAAACCTTTACAATTGGCAGCTGGTTCATTGACAGTTTTGCTACCTGTATATTATGTATTGAGAGAGGTTAAGAGAATGATTATGCAACGACTGGTGGGAGTAGTTTTCAGGTAGAAACTCGTGTCCAGCGATGGTTTCGGTGTTGCGACTTTATACGTTAAGAGAGGTTAAAATGTAGTAATTTATGTAGTGAAAAGCCTTTTCATATGTTCTGCTGCAGTTCTGCGCTGTCAAGGGATTTTAAAGTGAAAGCTTTATGTGAATAACACTTTAAGTAGTGAGAAACCTTTACAATTGGCAGCTGGTTCAGTGATAGTTTTGCTACCTGTATATTATGTATTGAGAGAGGTTAAGAGAATGATTATGCAACGACTGGTGTGAGTAGTTTTCAGGTAGAATCTCATGTCCAGCGATGGTTTCGGTGTTGCGACTTTATACGTTAAGAGAGGATAAAATGTAGTAATTTATGTAGTGAAAAGCCTTTTCATATGTTCTGCTGCAGTTCTGCGCTATCAAAGGATTTTAAAGTGAAAGCTTTTCATGAATAACACTTTAAGTAGTGAGAAACCTTTACAATTGGCAGCTGGTTCATTGACAGTTTTGCTACCTGTATATTATGTATTGAGAGAGGTTAAGAGAATGATTATGCAACGACTGGTGTGAGTAGTTTTCAGGTAGAAACTCGTGTCCAGCGATGGTTTCGGTGTTGCGACTTTATACGTTAAGAGAGGTTAAAATGTAGTAATTTATGTAGTGAAAAGCCTTTTCATATGTTCTGATGCAGTTCTGGGCTATCAAGGGATTTTAAAGTGAAAGCTTTTCATGAATAACACTTTAAGTAGTGAGAAACCTTTGCAATTGGCTGCTGGTTCATTGACAGTTTTGCTACCTGTATATTATGTATTGAGAGAGGTTAAGAGAATGATTATGCAACGACTGGTGTGAGTAGTTTTCAGGTAGAAACTCGTGTCCAGCGATGGTTTCGGTGTTGCGACTTTATACGTTAAGAGAGGTTAAAATGTTGTAATTTATGTAGTGAAAAGCATTTTCATATGTTCTGCTGCAGCTGCGTTGTCAAGGGATTTTAAAGTGAAAGCTTTTCATGAATAACACTTTAAGTAGTGAGAAACCTTTACAATTGTCAGCTGGTTCATTGACAGTTTTGCTACCTGTATATTATGTATTGAGAGAGGTTAAGAGAATGATTTTGCAACGACTGGTGTGAGTAGTTTTCAGGTAGAAACTCGTGTCCAGCGATGGTTTCGGTGTTGCGACTTTATACGTTAAGAGAGGTTAAAATGTTGTAATTTATGTAGTGAAAAGCCTTTTCATATGTTCTGCTGCAGTTCTGGGCTATCAAGGGATTTTAAAGTGAAAGCTTTTCATGAATAACACTTTAAGTAGTGAGAAACCTTTACAATTGTCAGCTGGTTCATTGACAGTTTTGCTACCTGTATATTATGTATTGAGAGAGGTTAAGAGAATGATTATGCAACGACTGGTGTGAGTAGTTTTCAGGTAGAAACTCATGTCCAGCGATGGTTTCGGTGTTGCGACTTTATACGTTAAGAGAGGTTAAAATGTAGTAATTTATGTAGTAAAAAGCCTTTTCATATCTTCTGCTGCAGTTCTGCGCTGTCAAAGGATTTTAAAGTGAAAGCTTTTCATGAATAACACTTTAAGTAGTGAGAAACCTTTACAATTGGCAGCTGGTTCATTGACAGTTTTGCTACCTGTATATTAAGTATTGAGAGAGGTTAAGAGAATGATTATGCAACGACTGGTGTGAGTAGTTTTCAGGTAGAAACTCGTGTCCAGCGATGGTTTCGGTGTTGCGACTTTATACGTTAAGAGAGGTTAAAATGTTGTAATTTATGTAGTGAAAAGCCTTTTCATATGTTCTGCTGCAGTTCTGGGCTATCAAGGGATTTTAAAGTGAAAGCTTTTCATGAATAACACTTTAAGTAGTGAGAAACCTTTACAATTGTCAGCTGGTTCATTGACAGTTTTGCTACCTGTATATTATGTATTGAGAGAGGTTAAGAGAATGATTATGCAACGACTGGTGTGAGTAGTTTTCAGGTAGAAACTCATGTCCAGCGATGGTTTCGGTGTTGCGACTTTATACGTTAAGAGAGGATAAAATGTAGTAATTTATGTAGTGAAAAGCCTTTTCGTATGTTCTGCTGCAGTTCTGCGCTGTCAAAGGATTTTAAAGTGAAAGCTTTTCATGAATAACACTTTAAGTAGTGAGAAACCTTTACAATTGGCAGCTGGTTCATTGACAGTTTTGCTACCTGTATATTATGTATTGAGAGAGGTTAAGAGAATGATTATGCAACGACTGGTGGGAGTAGTTTTCAGGTAGAAACTCGTGTCCAGCGATGGTTTCGGTGTTGCGACTTTATACGTTAAGAGAGGTTAAAATGTTGTAATTTATGTAGTGAAAAGCCTTTTCATATCTTCTGCTGCAGTTCTGCGCTGTCAAAGGATTTTAAAGTGAAAGCTTTTCATGAATAACACTTTAAGTAGTGAGAAACCTTTACAATTGTCAGCTGGTTCATTGACAGTTTTGCTACCTGTATATTATGTATTGAGAGAGGTTAAGAGAATGATTATGCAACGACTGGTGTGAGTAGTTTTCAGGTAGAAACTCGTGTCCAGCGATGGTTTCGGTGTTGCGACTTTATACGTTAAGAGAGGTTAAAATGTAGTAATTTATGTAGTGAAAAGCCTTGTCATATGTTCTGCTGCAGTTCTGGGCTATCAAGGGATTTTAAAGTGAAAGCTTTTCATGAATAACACTTTAAGTAGTGAGAAACCTTTACAATTGGCAGCTGGTTCATTGACAGTTTTGCTACCTGTATATTATGTATTGAGAGAGGTTAAGAGAATGATTATGCAACGACTGGTGTGAGTAGTTTTCAGGTAGAAACTCGTGTCCAGCGATGGTTTCGGTGTTGCGACTTTATACGTTAAGAGAGGTTAAAATGTTGTAATTTATGTAGTGAAAAGCATTTTCATATGTTCTGCTGCAGCTGCGTTGTCAAGGGATTTTAAAGTGAAAGCTTTTCATGAATAACACTTTAAGTAGTGAGAAACCTTTACAATTGTCAGCTGGTTCATTGACAGTTTTGCTACCTGTATATTATGTATTGAGAGAGGTTAAGAGAATGATTATGCAACGACTGGTGTGAGTAGTTTTCAGGTAGAAACTCGTGTCCAGCGATGGTTTCGGTGTTGCGACTTTATACGTTAAGAGAGGTTAAAATGTTGTAATTTATGTAGTGAAAAGCCTTTTCATATGTTCTGCTGCAGTTCTGGGCTATCAAGGGATTTTAAAGTGAAAGCTTTTCATGAATAACACTTTAAGTAGTGAGAAACCTTTACAATTGTCAGCTGGTTCATTGACAGTTTTGCTACCTGTATATTATGTATTGAGAGAGGTTAAGAGAATGATTATGCAACGACTGGTGTGAGTAGTTTTCAGGTAGAAACTCATGTCCAGCGATGGTTTCGGTGTTGCGACTTTATACGTTAAGAGAGGTTAAAATGTAGTAATTTATGTAGTAAAAAGCCTTTTCATATCTTCTGCTGCAGTTCTGCGCTGTCAAAGGATTTTAAAGTGAAAGCTTTTCATGAATAACACTTTAAGTAGTGAGAAACCTTTACAATTGGCAGCTGGTTCATTGACAGTTTTGCTACCTGTATATTAAGTATTGAGAGAGGTTAAGAGAATGATTATGCAACGACTGGTGTGAGTAGTTTTCAGGTAGAAACTCGTGTCCAGCGATGGTTTCGGTGTTGCGACTTTATACGTTAAGAGAGGTTAAAATGTTGTAATTTATGTAGTGAAAAGCCTTTTCATATGTTCTGCTGCAGTTCTGGGCTATCAAGGGATTTTAAAGTGAAAGCTTTTCATGAATAACACTTTAAGTAGTGAGAAACCTTTACAATTGTCAGCTGGTTCATTGACAGTTTTGCTACCTGTATATTATGTATTGAGAGAGGTTAAGAGAATGATTATGCAACGACTGGTGTGAGTAGTTTTCAGGTAGAAACTCATGTCCAGCGATGGTTTCGGTGTTGCGACTTTATACGTTAAGAGAGGATAAAATGTAGTAATTTATGTAGTGAAAAGCCTTTTCGTATGTTCTGCTGCAGTTCTGCGCTGTCAAAGGATTTTAAAGTGAAAGCTTTTCATGAATAACACTTTAAGTAGTGAGAAACCTTTACAATTGTCAGCTGGTTCATTGACAGTTTTGCTACCTGTATATTATGTATTGAGAGAGGTTAAGAGAATGATTATGCAACGACTGGTGGGAGTAGTTTTCAGGTAGAAACTCGTGTCCAGCGATGGTTTCGGTGTTGCGACTTTATACGTTAAGAGAGGTTAAAATGTTGTAGTTTATGTAGTGAAAAGCCTTTTCATATCTTCTGCTGCAGTTCTGCGCTGTCAAAGGATTTTAAAGTGAAAGCTTTTCATGAATAACACTTTAAGTAGTGAGAAACCTTTACAATTGTCAGCTGGTTCATTGACAGTTTTGCTACCTGTATATTATGTATTGAGAGAGGTTAAGAGAATGATTATGCAACGACTGGTGTGAGTAGTTTTCAGGTAGAAACTCGTGTCCAGCGGTGGTTTCGGTGTTGCGACTTTATACGTTAAGAGAGGTTAAAATGTAGTAATTTATGTAGTGAAAAGCCTTGTCATATGTTCTGCTGCAGTTCTGGGCTATCAAGGGATTTTAAAGTGAAAGCTTTTCATGAATAACACTTTAAGTAGTGAGAAACCTTTACAATTGGCTGCTGGTTCATTGACAGTTTTGCTACCTGTATATTATGTATTGAGCGAGGTTAAGAGAATGATTATGCAACGACTGGTGGGAGTAGTTTTCAGGTAGAAACTCGTGTCCAGCGATGGTTTCGGTGTTGCGACTTTATACGTTAAGAGAGGTTAAAATGTTGTAATTTATGTAGTGAAAAGCCTTTTCATATGTTCTGCTGCAGTTCTGGGCTGTCAAGGGATTTTAAAGTGAAAGCTTTTCATGAATAACACTTTAAGTAGTGAGAAACCTTTACAATTGTCAGCTGGTTCATTGACAGTTTTGCTACCTGTATATTATGTATTGAGAGAGGTTAAGAGAATGATTATGCAACGACTGGTGTGAGTAGTTTTCAGGTAGAAACTCATGTCCAGCGATGGTTTCGGTGTTGCGACTTTATACGTTAAGAGAGGATAAAATGTAGTAATTTATGTAGTGAAAAGCCTTTTCATATGTTCTGCTGCAGTTCTGCGCTGTCAAAGGATTTTAAAGTGAAAGCTTTTCATGAATAACACTTTAAGTAGTGAGAAACCTTTACAATTGGCAGCTGGTTCATTGACATTTTTGCTACCTATATATTATGTATTGAGAGAGGTTAAGAGAATGATTATGCAACGACTGGTGTGAGTAGTTTTCAGGTAGAAACTCGTGTCCAGCGATGGTTTCGGTGTTGCGACTTTATACGTTAAGAGAGGTTAAAATGTTGTAATTTATGTAGTGAAAAGCCTTTTCATATGTTCTGCTGCAGTTCTGCGCTGAATTGTCAGCTGGTTCATTGACAGTTTTGCTACCTGTATATTATGTATTGAGAGAGGTTAAGAGAATGATTATGCAACGACTGGTGTGAGTAGTTTTCAGGTAGAAACTCATGTCCAGCGATGGTTTCGGTGTTGCGACTTTATACGTTAAGAGAGGATAAAATGTAGTAATTTATGTAGTGAAAAGCCTTTTCATATGTTCTGCTGCAGTTCTGCGCTGTCAAAGGATTTTAAAGTGAAAGCTTTTCATGAATAACACTTTAAGTAGTGAGAAACCTTTACAATTGGCAGCTGGTTCATTGACATTTTTGCTACCTATATATTATGTATTGAGAGAGGTTAAGAGAATGATTATGCAACGACTGGTGTGAGTAGTTTTCAGGTAGAAACTCGTGTCCAGCGATGGTTTCGGTGTTGCGACTTTATACGTTAAGAGAGGTTAAAATGTTGTAATTTATGTAGTGAAAAGCCTTTTCATATGTTCTGCTGCAGTTCTGCGCTGTCAAGGGATTTTAAAGTGAAAGCTTTTCATGAATAACACTTTAAGTAGTGAGAAACCTTTACAATTGGCAGCTGGTTCATTGACAGTTTTGCTACCTGTATATTATGTATTGAGAGAGGTTAAGCGAATGATTATGCAACGACTGGTGTGAGTAGTTTTCAGGTAGAAACTCGTGTCCAGCGATGGTTTCGGTGTTGCGACTTTATACGTTAAGAGAGGTTAAAATGTAGTAATTTATGTAGTGAAAAGCCTTTTCATATGTTCTGCTGCAGTTCTGGGCTATCAAGGGATTTTAAAGTGAAAGCTTTTCATGAATAACACTTTAAGTAGTGAGAAACCTTTACAATTGGCTGCTGGTTCATTGACAGTTTTGCTACCTGTATATTATGTATTGAGAGAGGTTAAGAGAATGATTATGCAACGACTGGTGTGAGTAGTTTTCAGGTAGAAACTCGTGTCCAGCGATGGTTTCGGTGTTGCGACTTTATACGTTAAGAGAGGTTAAAATGTTGTAATTTATGTAGTGAAAAGCCTTTTCATATGTTCTGCTGCAGCTGCGTTGTCAAGGGATTTTAAAGTGAAAGCTTTTCATGAATAACACTTTAAGTAGTGAGAAACCTTTACAATTGGCAGCTGGTTCATTGACAGTTTTGCTACCTGTATATTATGTATTGAGAGAGGTTAAGAGAATGATTATGCAACGACTGGTGTGAGTAGTTTTCAGGTAGAAACTCGTGTCCAGCGATGGTTTCGGTGTTGCGACTTTATACGTTAAGAGAGGTTAAAATGTTGTAATTTATGTAGTGAAAAGCCTTTTCATATGTTCTGCTGCAGTTCTGCGCTGAAAAAGGATTTTAAAGTGAAAGCTTTTCATGAATAATACTTTAAGTAGTGAGAAACCTTTACAATTGGCAGCTGGTTCATTGACATTTTTGTTACCTGTATATTATGTATTGAGAGAGGTTAAGAGAATGATTATGCAACGACTGGTGTGAGTAGTTTTCAGGTAGAAACTCGTGTCCAGCGATGGTTTCGGTGTTGCGACTTTATACGTTAAGAGAGGTTAAAATGTTGTAATTTATGTAGTGAAAAGCCTTTTCATATGTTCTGCTTCAGCTGCGTTGTAAATGGATTTTAAAGTGAAAGCTTTTCATGAATAACACTTTAAGTAGTGAGAAACCTTTACAATTGGCAGCTGGTTCATTGACAGTTTTGCTACCTGTATATTATGTATTGAGAGAGGTTAAGAGAATGATTATGCAACGACTGGTGTGAGTAGTTTTCAGGTAGAAACTCGTGTCCAGCGATGGTTTCGGTGTTGCGACTTTATACGTTAAGAGAGGTTAAAATGTAGTAATTTATGTAGTGAAAAGCCTTTTCATATGTTCTGCTGCAGTTCTGCGCTGTCAAGGGATTTTAAAGTGAAAGCTTTTCATGAATAACACTTTAAGTAGTGAGAAACCTTTACAATTGGCAGCTGGTTCATTGACAGTTTTGCTACCTGTATATTATGTATTGAGAGAGGTTAAGAGAATGATTATGCAACGACTGGTGTGAGTAGTTTTCAGGTAGAAACTCGTGTCCAGCGATGGTTTCGGTGTTGCGACTTTATACGTTAAGAGAGGTTAAAATGTTGTAATTTATGTAGTGAAAAGCCTTTTCATATGTTCTGCTGCAGTTCTGGGCTATCAAGGGATTTTAAAGTGAAAGCTTTTCATGAATAACACTTTAAGTAGTGAGAAACCTTTACAATTGGCAGCTGGTTCATTGACAGTTTTGCTACCTGTATATTATGTATTGAGAGAGGTTAAGAGAATGATTATGCAACGACTGGTGGGAGTAGTTTTCAGGTAGAAACTCGTGTCCAGCGATGGTTTCGGTGTTGCGACTTTATACGTTAAGAGAGGTTAAAATGTTGTAATTTATGTAGTGAAAAGCCTTTTCATATGTTCTGCTGCAGTTCTGGGCTATCAAGGGATTTTAAAGTGAAAGCTTTTCATGAATAACACTTTAAGTAGTGAGAAACCTTTACAATTGGCAGCTGGTTCATTGACAGTTTTGCTACCTGTATATTATGTATTGAGAGAGGTTAAGAGAATGATTATGCAACGACTGGTGGGAGTAGTTTTCAGGTAGAAACTCGTGTCCAGCGATGGTTTCGGTGTTGCGACTTTATACGTTAAGAGAGGTTAAAATGTAGTAATTTATGTAGTGAAAAGCCTTTTCATATGTTCTGCTGCAGTTCTGCGCTGTCAAGGGATTTTAAAGTGAAAGCTTTTCATGAATAACACTTTAAGTAGTGAGAAACCTTTACAATTGGCAGCTGGTTCATTGACAGTTTTGCTACCTGTATATTATGTATTGAGAGAGGTTAAGAGAATGATTATGCAACGACTGGTGTGAGTAGTTTTCAGGTAGAAACTCGTGTCCAGCGATGGTTTCGGTGTTGCGACTTTATACGTTAAGAGAGTTTAAAATGTAGTAATTTATGTAGTGAAAAGCCTTTTCATATGTTCTGCTGCAGTTCTGTTCTGTCAAAGGATTTTAAAGGGAAAGCTTTTCATGAATAACACTTTAAGTAGTGAGAAACCTTTACAATTGGCAGCTGGTTCATTGACAGTTTTGCTACCTGTATATTATGTATTGAGAGAGGTTAAGAGAATGATTATGCAACGACTGGTGTGAGTAGTTTTCAGGTAGAAACTCGTGTCCAGCGATGGTTTCGGTGTTGCGACTTTATACGTTAAGAGAGGTTAAAATGTAGTAATTTATGTAGTGAAAAGCCTTTTCATATGTTCTGCTGCAGTTCTGCGCTGTCAAGGGATTTTAAAGTGAAAGCTTTTCATGAATAACACTTTAAGTAGTGAGAAACCTTTACAATTGGCAGCTGGTTCATTGACATTTTTGCTACCTGTATATTATGTATTGAGAGAGGTTAAGAGAATGATTATGCAACGACTGGTGTGAGTAGTTTTCAGGTAGAAACTCGTGTCCAGCGATGGTTTCGGTGTTGCGACTTTATACGTTAAGAGAGGTTAAAATGTTGTAATTTATGTAGTGAAAAGCCTTTTCATATGTTCTGCTGTAGTTCTGGGCTATCAAGGGATTTTAAAGTGAAAGCTTTTCATGAATAACACTTTAAGTAGTGAGAAACCTTTACAATTGGCAGCTGATTCATTGACATTTTTGCTACCTGTATATTATGTATTGAGAGAGGTTAAGAGAATGATTAAGCAACGACTGGTGTGAGTAGTTTTCAGGTAGAAACTCGTGTCCAGCGATGGTTTCGGTGTTGCGACTTTATACGTTAAGAGAGGTTAAAATGTTGTAATTTATGTAGTGAAAAGCGTTTTCATATGTTCTGCTGCAGCTGCGTTGTCAAGGGATTTTAAAGTGAAAGCTTTTCATGAATAACACTTTAAGTAGTGAGAAACCTTTACAATTGTCAGCTGGTTCATTGACAGTTTTGCTACCTGTATATTATGTATTGAGAGAGGTTAAGAGAATGATTATGCAACGACTGGTGTGAATAGTTTTCAGGTAGAAACTCATGTCCAGCGATGGTTTCGGTGTTGCGACTTTATACGTTAAGAGAGGATAAAATGTAGTAATTTATGTAGTGAAAAGCCTTTTCATATGTTCTGCTGCAGTTCTGCGCTGTCAAATGATTTTAAAGTGAAAGCTTTTCATGAATAACACTTTAAGTAGTGAGAAACCTTTACAATTGTCAGCTGGTTCATTGACAGTTTTGCTACCTGTATATTATGTATTGAGAGAGGTTAAGAGAATGATTATGCAACGACTGGTGTGAGTAGTTTTCAGGTAGAAACTCATGTCCAGCGATGGTTTCGGTGTTGCGACTTTATACGTTAAGAGAGGATAAAATGTTGTAATTTATGTAGTGAAAATCCTTTTCATATGTTCTGCTGTAGTTCTGGGCTATCATGGGATTTTAAAGTGAAAGCTTTTCATGAATAACACTTTAAGTAGTGAGAAACCTTTACAATTGTCAGCTGGTTCATTGACAGTTTTGCTACCTGTATATTATGTATTGAGAGAGGTTAAGAGAATGATTATGCAACGACTGGTGTGAGTAGTTTTCAGGTAGAAACTCGTGTCCAGCGATGGTTTCGGTGTTGCGACTTTATACGTTAAGAGAGGTTAAAATGTTGTAATTTATGTAGTGAAAAGCCTTTTCATATGTTCTGCTGCAGTTCTGCGCTGTCAAGGGATTTTAAAGTGAAAGCTTTTCATGAATAACACTTTAAGTAGTGAGAAACCTTTACAATTGGCTGCTGGTTCATTGACAGTTTTGCTACCTGTATATTATGTATTGAGAGAGGTTAAGAGAATGATTATGCAACGATAAGTGTGAGTAGTTTTCAGGTAGAAACTCGTGTCCAGCGATGGTTTCGGTGTTGCGACTTTATACGTTAAGAGAGGTTAAAATGTAGTAATTTATGTAGTGAAAAGCCTTTTCATATGTTCTGCTGCAGTTCTGCGCTGTCAAGGGATTTTAAAGTGAAAGCTTTTCATGAATAACACTTTAAGTAGTGAGAAACCTTTACAATTGTCAGTTGGTTCATTGACAGTTTTGCTACCTGTATATTATGTATTGAGAGAGGTTAAGAGAATGATTATGCAACGACTGGTGTGAGTAGTTTGAGGTAGAAACTCGTGTCCAGCGATGGTTTCGGTGTTGCGACTTTATACGTTAAGAGAGGTTAAAATGTAGTAATTTATGTAGTGAAAAGCCTTGTCATATGTTCTGCTGCAGTTCTGCGCTGTCAAGGGATTTTAAAGTGAAAGCTTTTCATGAATAACACTTTAAGTAGTGAGAAACCTTTACAATTGGCAGCTGGTTCATTGACATTTTTGCTACCTGTATATTATGTATTGAGAGAGGTTAAGAGAATGATTATGCAACGACTGGTGTGAGTAGTTTTCAGGTAGAAACTCGTGTCCAGCGATGGTTTCGGTGTTGCGACTTTATACGTTAAGAGAGGTTAAAATGTAGTAATTTAAGTAGTGAAAAGCCTTTTCATATGTTCTGCTGCAGTTCTGGGATATCAAGGGATTTTAAAGTGAAAGCTTTTCATGAATAACACTTTAAGTAGTGAGAAACCTTTACAATTGGCTGCTGGTTCATTGACAGTTTTGCTACCTGTATATTATGTATTGAGAGAGGTTAAGAGAATGATTATGCAACGACTGGTGTGAGTAGTTTTCAGGTAGAAACTCGTGTCCAGCGATGGTTTCGGTGTTGCGACTTTATACGTTAAGAGAGGTTAAAATGTAGTAATTTATGTAGTGAAAAGCCTTTTCATATGTTCTGCTGCAGTTCTGCGCTGTCAAAGGATTTTAAAGTGAAAGCTTTTCATGAATAACACTTTAAGTAGTGAGAAACCTTTACAATTGGCAGCTGGTTCATTGACATTTTTGCTACCTATATATTATGTATTGAGAGAGGTTAAGAGAATGATTATGCAACGACTGGTGTGAGTAGTTTTCAGGTAGAAACTCGTGTCCAGCGATGGTTTCGGTGTTGCGACTTTATACGTTAAGAGAGGTTAAAATGTTGTAATTTATGTAGTGAAAAGCCTTTTCATATGTTCTGCTGCAGTTCTGCGCTGTCAAGGGATTTTAAAGTGAAAGCTTTTCATGAATAACACTTTAAGTAGTGAGAAACCTTTACAATTGGCAGCTGGTTCATTGACAGTTTTGCTACCTGTATATTATGTATTGAGAGAGGTTAAGCGAATGATTATGCAACGACTGGTGTGAGTAGTTTTCAGGTAGAAACTCGTGTCCAGCGATGGTTTCGGTGTTGCGACTTTATACGTTAAGAGAGGTTAAAATGTAGTAATTTATGTAGTGAAAAGCCTTTTCATATGTTCTGCTGCAGTTCTGGGCTATCAAGGGATTTTAAAGTGAAAGCTTTTCATGAATAACACTTTAAGTAGTGAGAAACCTTTACAATTGGCAGCTGGTTCATTGACAGTTTTGCTACCTGTGTATTATGTATCGAGAGAGGTTAAGAGAATGATTATGCAACGACTGGTGTGAGTAGTTTTCAGGTAGAAACTCGTGTCCAGCGATGGTTTCGGTGTTGCGACTTTATACGTTAAGAGAGGTTAAAATGTAGTAATTTATGTAGTGAAAAGCCTTTTCATATGTTCTGCTGCAGTTCTGCGCTGTCAAGGGATTTTAAAGTGAAAGCTTTTCATGAATAACACTTTAAGTAGTGAGAAACCTTTACAATTGGCAGCTGGTTCATTGACAGTTTTGCTACCTGTGTATTATGTATCGAGAGAGGTTAAGAGAATGATTATGCAACGACTGGTGTGAGTAGTTTTCAGGTAGCAACTCGTGTCCAGCGATGGTTTCGGTGTTGCGACTTTATACGTTAAGAGAGGTTAAAATGTAGTAATTTATGTAGTGAAAAGCCTTTTCATATGTTCTGCTGCAGTTCTGCGCTGTCAAGGGATTTTAAAGTGAAAGCTTTTCATGAATAACACTTTAAGTAGTGAGAAACCTTTACAATTGGCAGCTGGTTCATTGACAGTTTTGCTACCTGTGTATTATGTATCGAGAGAGGTTAAGAGAATGATTATGCAACGACTGGTGTGAGTAGTTTTCAGGTAGAAACTCGTGTCCAGCGATGGTTTCGGTGTTGCGACTTTATACGTTAAGAGAGGATAAAATGTAGTAATTTATGTAGTGAAAAGCCTTTTCATATGTTCTGCTGCAGTTCTGCGCTGTCAAAGGATTTTAAAGTGAAAGCTTTTCATGAATAACACTTTAAGTAGTGAGAAACCTTTACAATTGGCAGCTGGTTCATTGACATTTTTGCTACCTGTATATTATGTATTGAGAGAGGTTAAGAGAATGATTATGCAACGACTGGTGTGAGTAGTTTGAGGTAGAAACTCGTGTCCAGCGATGGTTTCGGTGTTGCGACTTTATACGTTAAGAGAGGTTAAAATGTAGTAATTTATGTAGTGAAAAGCCTTTTCATATGTTCTGCTGCAGTTCTGCGCTGTCAAGGGATTTTAAAGTGAAAGCTTTTCATGAATAACACTTTAAGTAGTGAGAAACCTTTACAATTGGCAGCTGGTTCATTGACAGTTTTGCTACCTGTGTACTATGTATCGAGAGAGGTTAAGAGAATGATTATGCAACGACTGGTGTGAGTAGTTTTCAGGTAGAAACTCGTGTCCAGCGATGGTTTCGGTGTTGCGACTTTATACGTTAAGAGAGGTTAAAATGTAGTAATTTATGTAGTGAAAAGCCTTTTCATATGTTCTGCTGCAGTTCTGGGCTATAAAGGGATTTTAAAGTGAAAGCTTTTCATGAATAACACTTTAAGTAGTGAGAAACCTTTGCAATTGGCTGCTGGTTCATTGACAGTTTTGCTACCTGTATATTATGTATTGAGAGAGGTTAAGAGAATGATTATGCAACGACTGGTGTGAGTAGTTTTCAGGTAGAAACTCGTGTCCAGCGATGGTTTCGGTGTTGCGACTTTATACGTTAAGAGAGGTTAAAATGTTGTAATTTATGTAGTGAAAAGCCTTTTCATATGTTCTGATGCAGTTCTGCGCTGTCAATTGATTTTAAAGTGAAAGCTTTACATGAATAACACTTTAAGTAGTGAGAAACCTTTACAATTGGCAGCTGGTTCATTGACAGTTTTGCTACCTGTATATTATGTATTGAGAGAGGTTAAGAGAATGATTATGCAACGACTGGTGTGAGTAGTTTTCAGGTAGAAACTCGTGTCCAGCGATGGTTTCGGTGTTGCGACTTTATACGTTAAGAGAGGTTAAAATGTAGTAATTTATGTAGTGAAAAGCCTTTTCATATGTTCTGCTGCAGTTCTGCGCTGTCAAGGGATTTTAAAGTGAAAGCTTTTCATGAATAACACTTTAAGTAGTGAGAAACCTTTACAATTGTAAGCTGGTTCATTGACAGTTTTGCTACCTGTATATTATGTATTGAGAGAGGTTAAGAGAATGATTATGCAACGACTGGAGTGAGTAGTTTTCAGGTAGAAACTCATGTCCAGCGATGGTTTCGGTGTTGCGACTTTATACGTTATGAGAGGATAAAATGTAGTAATTTATGTAGTGAAAAGCCTTTTCATATGTTCTGCTGCAGTTCTGCGCTGTCAAAGGATTTTAAAGGGAAAGCTTTTCATGAATAACACTTTAAGTAGTGAGAAACCTTTACAATTGGCAGCTGGTTCATTGACAGTTTTGCTACCTGTATATTATGTATTGAGAGAGGTTAAGAGAATGATTATGCAACGACTGGTGTGAGTAGTTTTCAGGTAGAAACTCGTGTCCAGCGATGGTTTCGGTGTTGCGACTTTATACGTTAAGAGAGGTTAAAATGTAGTAATTTATGTAGTGAAAAGCCTTTTCATATGTTCTGCTGCAGTTCTGCGCTGTCAAGGGATTTTAAAGTGAAAGCTTTTCATGAATAACACTTTAAGTAGTGAGAAACCTTTACAATTGTCAGCTGGTTCATTGACAGTTTTGCTACCTGTATATTATGTATTGAGAGAGGTTAAGAGAATGATTATGCAACGACTGGTGTGAGTAGTTTTCAGGTAGAAACTCGTGTCCAGCGATGGTTTCGGTGTTGCGACTTTATACGTTAAGAGAGGATAAAATGTAGTAATTTATGTAGTGAAAAGCCTTTTCATATGTTCTGCTGCAGTTCTGGGCTATCAAGGGATTTTAAAGTGAAAGCTTTTCATGAATAACACTTTAAGTAGTGAGAAACCTTTACAATTGGCAGCTGGTTCATTGACATTTTTGCTACCTGTATATTATGTATTGAGAGAGGTTAAGAGAATGATTATGCAACGACTGGTGTGAGTAGTTTTCAGGTAGAAACTCGTGTCCAGCGATGGTTTCGGTGTTGCGACTTTATACGTTAAGAGAGGTTAAAATGTTGTAATTTATGTAGTTAAAAGCCTTTTCATATGTTCTGATGCAGTTCTGCGCTGTCAAGGGATTTTAAAGTGAAAGCTTTTCATGAATAACACTTTAAGTAGTGAGAAACCTTTACAATTGTCAGTTGGTTCATTGACAGTTTTGCTACCTGTATATTATGTATTGAGAGAGGTTAAGAGAATGATTATGCAACGACTGGTGTGAGTAGTTTTCAGGTAGAAACTCATGTCCAGCGATGGTTTCGGTGTTGCGACTTTATACGTTAAGAGAGGATAAAATGTAGTAATTTATGTAGTGAAAAGCCTTTTCATATGTTCTGCTGCAGTTCTGCGCTATGAAAGGATTTTAAAGTGAAAGCTTTTCATGAATAACACTTTAAGTAGTGAGAAACCTTAACAATTGGCAGCTGGTTCATTGACATTTTTGCTACCTGTATATTATGTATTGAGAGAGGTTAAGAGAATGATTATGCAACGACTGGTGTGAGTAGTTTTCAGGTAGAAACTCGTGTCCAGCGATGGTTTCGGTGTTGCGACTTTATACGTTAAGAGAGGATAAAATGTAGTAATTTATGTAGTGAAAAGCCTTTTCATATGTTCTGCTGCAGTTCTGGGCTATCAAGGGATTTTAAAGTGAAAGCTTTTCATGAATAACACTTTAAGTAGTGAGAAACCTTTACAATTGGCAGCTGGTTCATTGACATTTTTGCTACCTGTATATTATGTATTGAGAGAGGTTAAGAGAATGATTATGCAACGACTGGTGTGAGTAGTTTTCAGGTAGAAACTCGTGTCCAGCGATGGTTTCGGTGTTGCGACTTTATACGTTAAGAGAGGTTAAAATGTTGTAATTTATGTAGTTAAAAGCCTTTTCATATGTTCTGATGCAGTTCTGCGCTGTCAAGGGATTTTAAAGTGAAAGCTTTTCATGAATAACACTTTAAGTAGTGAGAAACCTTTACAATTGTCAGTTGGTTCATTGACAGTTTTGCTACCTGTATATTATGTATTGAGAGAGGTTAAGAGAATGATTATGCAACGACTGGTGTGAGTAGTTTTCAGGTAGAATCTCATGTCCAGCGATGGTTTCGGTGTTGCGACTTTATACGTTAAGAGAGGATAAAATGTAGTAATTTATGTAGTGAAAAGCCTTTTCATATGTTCTGCTGCAGTTCTGCGCTATGAAAGGATTTTAAAGTGAAAGCTTTTCATGAATAACACTTTAAGTAGTGAGAAACCTTAACAATTGGCAGCTGGTTCATTGACATTTTTGCTACCTGTATATTATGTATTGAGAGAGGTTAAGAGAATGATTATGCAACGACTGGTGTGAGTAGTTTTCAGGTAGAAACTCGTGTCCAGCGATGGTTTCGGTGTTGCGACTTTATACGTTAAGAGAGGTTAAAATGTAGTAATTTATGTAGTGAAAAGCCTTTTCATATGTTCTGATGCAGTTCTGGGCTATCAAGGGATTTTAAAGTGAAAGCTTTTCATGAATAACACTTTATTATATTATTGTAATAGGAAGAGGTAATAAAAGGGTTTAAATACAAACACGTGCAGCTCTGTTGAATCTCGCGTACCAACCAACTTATTTATTCTAGAAACAAGTAGCACCTCTACATTTTGTTACTAGAGGGCGCTACATGTACAAAGTACTGAACATTTGAGATTTACACAACACCCCCACTATCTCAAAGGTTCCACTAAGCCTAATCTATTTACAAACTTAGAATGTTTTACATTTGGTAAACCTTTTGTCAAAACATCAGCTGTCATCTCATCTGTAGGAAGATATTCAATTTTTACTAAATTCTTTGAGATGGCCTCCCTGATAAAATGATGCTTTACATCTATATGTTTTGTCCTTTTATGAAATATTGGATTCAACGACAATTTATTTGCACTCTGATTGTCATTAAATACAGTTATGCTATTATCATACTTGATCAATTCAGATAGAATATTTTTCAGATATATAGCCTCTTTGGATGCTTCACTTAAAGCCATGTATTCGGCCTCCGTGCTCGAAAGAGCTACAGTTTTTTGTTTATAACTTTCCCAGGAAATAACTGCTCCTGAAAGTTTAAAAGTAAATCCTGTATAGGACTTTCTGTCTATTTTATTGCTGGCCCAGTCAGCATCAGCATAACCTTGCAATTCACAATTATCTTTATAAAATTTCAATTTATAAGTTTTGGTGCCTTTTAAATATCTAAGAACCCGTTTAGCACATTTCCAATGCAACTCACTGTAACTATTATTGAACTGACTTAGAAAACTTACTGTATAGGCAATATCTGGTCTGGTTAAAACCGCAAGATACATTAAACTTCCAATGAGTTTTTGATAAGGCAAATTTTTATCACAAATACCTTCAACATTATCAAGGCAAATGCTATTGTCCATAGGTGTAGCGACACCTTTACAATCGGACATGTTAAATTTCTTTAAAATTTGATCAATGTAACTTTCTTGATCTAAAGTTATACAATCATTCTCGTGATCCCTTATAATTCTAACACCTAGACATTGCTTGGCTTCACCAAGGTTTTTAATCTTAAATTTTGAACTTAATTGCTCTTCCAAGAAGCACAGTTCTTTTGGATCATTTGAAAAAATAAAGAAATCATCTACATACAGGGCCACCACTGTTAACAAATTATTATCCTTTTTTATGTACAGGCAAGGTTCCAATTTAGATTTTTTATAATTTAAATTTAACAAAACTTCATCTACCCTTTTGTTCCAGGCCCTGCTTGACTGTTTCAAGCCATAAACTGCCTTTTTTAATTTGTACACTTTGTTCTCATTATTTTTTAAAACAAAACCCTCTGGTTGCTGCATGTAAACATTTTCCTCTAAAACCCCATTTAGGAAAGCAGTTTTTACATCTAAATGTGTCATCCCTAGATCTAATTTTACAGCTAAAGCTATTAAAAGTCTTAGAGTAGAATGTCTCACAACTGGAGCAAATGTTTCATTATAGTCTATGCCTTCCTTTTGAGTAAAACCTTTCGCCACTAATCTAGCTTTATAATTAACTTCACCTTCACTATTACACTTAAGCTTATACACCCACTTGCATTCAACTATTGTTCCTTTTTCTGGTAGATCCACTAGTTCCCATGTCTCATTCTCCTCAAACGAACTGATCTCTTCCATCATTGCCTGCTTCCACTTGTGCTTATCAGGTCTTGAAAAAGCTTCACGTACGGTTACTGGAACTTCCTCTATGTTGATTTCACTGGTTGCACATGTACTCAAGTAACTTACAAAATCCTCGAAGGTTTTTGGTTTTTTTTGTCTTTCTGACCTCCTCGGAACTATCACCTCGTTTTCAGGTTCTTCCTCAGGAATATAATCGCTGTCATCATCTCTTGTCTGATCTTTCACATCTTCATGATCTGAATCATCCATCGTCGCTTCTTCGTTTTCGATACTTCGCTCTTCAGTCAGAGGAATTAGTTCGCTTTCTTCCCCCACTGAATTTAACAATTCTGTGTTCTCTGCCTTACTTTCTGTGACCATAGTCGTTTCATTCGTGTCTTCCATCACAGTTACGTTTCGGCTAGTTATAATTTTTCTTGTATATGGATTGTAACACCTATAACCCTTAATATTTTCTTCGTAACCCACTAGAATATGCTTTGTAGCCTTTTTGTCCCACTTTAATCTGTTTGTTTTTGGCACGTGCACCATAGCTGTACTACCAAATATCCTCAAGTGGCTAACGTCTGGTTTCTTTTGTGTCCAAAGTTCAATTGGAGTTTTTAAAATGCCTGAAGCTACAGAACGGTTTTTAAGGTAACATGCAGTATTACAGGCTTCTGCCCAAAAAACTTTATTCAGGTTTTTATCGAACAACAAACACCTAGCCTTTTCAACAATACTACGGTTAAACCTTTCGGCCATACCATTTTGTTCTGGTGTATGACTATTTGTCTTCTGGTGGATAATGCCATTATCCCTTAAGAATTTCTCAAATTCCTTACTGCAGTATTCTCCTCCATTGTCTGTTCTCAACACTTTAATCTGTTTATTCTGTTGTTTTTCAACTAAACTTTTAAAATTTACAAACTTTTCATATACTTCACCTTTCGTCTTCAAAAAATAAATAAAGCACATTCTGCTGTAGTCGTCAATGAAAGTTAAAAAATATTTGGATCCCCCTAAAGATGTTTTTTCCATCGGACCACACACATCACTGTGAACAACCTCCAACAAACCTCCAGCTCTGCTGCCTTTGTTTGGAAAAGACAAGCGGGCTTGCTTTCCTTCACAACACACTTCACAGTTCTGCTTCTCTGTATCACCTTGATGTCCTTTATAAATGAGTCCGTCCACTAATTTACACATTTTGTTTAAATATCCACTGTTTATGTGACCTAAACGTTGATGCCAAATTTTCTTTGTAATAGGTGCCACTAAGAAACTCACGTCTTGTTTTTTTATGTTCAGTTTATAAACATTATCTTTTAAATCTGCTGTTGCCATTAAAATGTTACTATCATTGTAAATCTTACAACCATTCTCATCAAAATTAACTTTATTGCCATTACTAATCAGCTGACTTACTGACAACAAATTTGTGGTTAAATTTGGAATGTACTGCACATCACTTAAACGAACACTAAAAGTTTCTTTATCTATTACCGTCTCTATTTGCACATCGCCTGCACATTCAACTGGTATTTTTGTTTTGTTGGCTATCATAATTTCAGATAGGTCTGGTTTTCGTTCATTCGTTAACCATTCTCTTTTTGCGGTTAAATGAACACTGGCACCACTATCTATGTACCAATCTGTATTTTTAAATTGTCCAGTAGTAAACACAACGCTTAATCCAGCATCTTGTTTATAATTTGGGCATTTGGACATAAAATGTCCTGACTGTTTACATTTAAAACAAATAATTTTGCTCCTATCTTTTAATTTGTTTTTATTTACATGATTTTCATCATTCTGTAATTTACTGGTGCTGCCACCTTTTGGCATCTTTTTGAACGACTTGTTCCTTTGACTGTAGTTTGCTGCAAAAGCACCTGCAATGCTACTGCTGTCATCTGTGTGCATGTCTAACAACTTCGTTTTTATGGAATCTGTTGTTATGCTTATTCCCGAATGCTCCACTGCCATTATCATTGGTGCAAACCGATCAGGTAATCCCGCCAATAATAAAGAGCCAACCCATTCTTCGTCTATCTTGAAACCGGTTCTACGCAGTTTTTGCGATGTTTCAACGATTTGGTTCACGTATGAATCCATGGAATCATGATTTTCTAATCGTGCAGATATCAGGGCGCGTAATAACCCAATCTTTCTTGTGAAACCACTGTCATCGTACAGGTTCTTGAGCTTCGTCCAAACGTCCTTGGCTGTTGATGCATCTTTCACGTGCGGAAACAATGATGGATCAACTGTTAAAACTAATTTAGCCTTTGCTTTCGCTATTAACACGGTGTCTTCTTCAGTGCCATCAATACACTTACTTAAACCTTCAAGCACGAAAACATTTTCAACTGCGAATGACCACTCATCGTAGTTTTCGCGGCCTAATAGCTTCGGCACGCTAGCTAAATAATTTACTGCCATTGTTTTTCTTTCTTTCAATCTTACACGTTCAACAACTAACACAAACTTTTGATTTACTGTTTTTTATTAACACCTATTTCACGCGGTTCGCGTTAACTGGGTCGATAACCTGATATTATTGTAATAGGAAGAGGTAATAAAAGGGTTTAAATACAAACACGTGCAGCTCTGTTGAATCTCGCGTACCAACCAACTTATTTATTCTAGAAACAAGTAGCACCTCTACATTTTGTTACTAGAGGGCGCTACATGTACAAAGTACTGAACATTTGAGATTTACACAACACTTTAAGTAGTGAGAAACCTTTGCAATTGGCTGCTGGTTCATTGACAGTTTTGCTACCTGTATATTATGTATTGAGAGAGGTTAAGAGAATGATTATGCAACGACTGGTGTGAGTAGTTTTCAGGTAGAAACTCGTGTCCAGCGATGGTTTCGGTGTTGCGACTTTATACGTTAAGAGAGGTTAAAATGTTGTAATTTATGTAGTGAAAAGCATTTTCATATGTTCTGCTGCAGCTGCGTTGTCAAGGGATTTTAAAGTGAAAGCTTTTCATGAATAACACTTTAAGTAGTGAGAAACCTTTACAATTGTCAGCTGGTTCATTGACAGTTTTGCTACCTGTATATTATGTATTGAGAGAGGTTAAGAGAATGATTATGCAACGACTGGTGTGAGTAGTTTTCAGGTAGAAACTCGTGTCCAGCGATGGTTTCGGTGTTGCGACTTTATACGTTAAGAGAGGTTAAAATGTTGTAATTTATGTAGTGAAAAGCCTTTTCATATGTTCTGCTGCAGTTCTGGGCTATCAAGGGATTTTAAAGTGAAAGCTTTTCATGAATAACACTTTAAGTAGTGAGAAACCTTTACAATTGTCAGCTGGTTCATTGACAGTTTTGCTACCTGTATATTATGTATTGAGAGAGGTTAAGAGAATGATTATGCAACGACTGGTGTGAGTAGTTTTCAGGTAGAAACTCATGTCCAGCGATGGTTTCGGTGTTGCGACTTTATACGTTAAGAGAGGTTAAAATGTAGTAATTTATGTAGTAAAAAGCCTTTTCATATCTTCTGCTGCAGTTCTGCGCTGTCAAAGGATTTTAAAGTGAAAGCTTTTCATGAATAACACTTTAAGTAGTGAGAAACCTTTACAATTGGCAGCTGGTTCATTGACAGTTTTGCTACCTGTATATTATGTATTGAGAGAGGTTAAGAGAATGATTATGCAACGACTGGTGTGAGTAGTTTTCAGGTAGAAACTCGTGTCCAGCGATGGTTTCGGTGTTGCGACTTTATACGTTAAGAGAGGTTAAAATGTTGTAATTTATGTAGTGAAAAGCCTTTTCATATGTTCTGCTGCAGTTCTGGGCTATCAAGGGATTTTAAAGTGAAAGCTTTTCATGAATAACACTTTAAGTAGTGAGAAACCTTTACAATTGTCAGCTGGTTCATTGACAGTTTTGCTACCTGTATATTATGTATTGAGAGAGGTTAAGAGAATGATTATGCAACGACTGGTGTGAGTAGTTTTCAGGTAGAAACTCATGTCCAGCGATGGTTTCGGTGTTGCGACTTTATACGTTAAGAGAGGATAAAATGTAGTAATTTATGTAGTGAAAAGCCTTTTCGTATGTTCTGCTGCAGTTCTGCGCTGTCAAAGGATTTTAAAGTGAAAGCTTTTCATGAATAACACTTTAAGTAGTGAGAAACCTTTACAATTGGCAGCTGGTTCATTGACAGTTTTGCTACCTGTATATTATGTATTGAGAGAGGTTAAGAGAATGATTATGCAACGACTGGTGGGAGTAGTTTTCAGGTAGAAACTCGTGTCCAGCGATGGTTTCGGTGTTGCGACTTTATACGTTAAGAGAGGTTAAAATGTTGTAATTTATGTAGTGAAAAGCCTTTTCATATCTTCTGCTGCAGTTCTGCGCTGTCAAAGGATTTTAAAGTGAAAGCTTTTCATGAATAACACTTTAAGTAGTGAGAAACCTTTACAATTGTCAGCTGGTTCATTGACAGTTTTGCTACCTGTATATTATGTATTGAGAGAGGTTAAGAGAATGATTATGCAACGACTGGTGTGAGTAGTTTTCAGGTAGAAACTCGTGTCCAGCGATGGTTTCGGTGTTGCGACTTTATACGTTAAGAGAGGTTAAAATGTAGTAATTTATGTAGTGAAAAGCCTTGTCATATGTTCTGCTGCAGTTCTGGGCTATCAAGGGATTTTAAAGTGAAAGCTTTTCATGAATAACACTTTAAGTAGTGAGAAACCTTTACAATTGGCAGCTGGTTCATTGACAGTTTTGCTACCTGTATATTATGTATTGAGAGAGGTTAAGAGAATGATTATGCAACGACTGGTGGGAGTAGTTTTCAGGTAGAAACTCGTGTCCAGCGATGATTTCGGTGTTGCGACTTTATACGTTAAGAGAGGTTAAAATGTAGTAATGTATGTAGTGAAAAGCCTTTTCATATGTTCTGCTGCAGTTCTGGGCTATCAAGGGATTTTAAAGTGAAAGCTTTTCATGAATAACACTTTAAGTAGTGAGAAACCTTTACAATTGGCTGCTGGTTCATTGACAGTTTTGCTACCTGTATATTATGTATTGAGCGAGGTTAAGAGAATGATTATGCAACGACTGGTGGGAGTAGTTTTCAGGTAGAAACTCGTGTCCAGCGATGGTTTCGGTGTTGCGACTTTATACGTTAAGAGAGGTTAAAATGTTGTAATTTATGTAGTGAAAAGCCTTTTCATATGTTCTGCTGCAGTTCTGGGCTGTCAAGGGATTTTAAAGTGAAAGCTTTTCATGAATAACACTTTAAGTAGTGAGAAACCTTTACAATTGTCAGGTGGTTCATTGACAGTTTTGCTACCTGTATATTATGTATTGAGAGAGGTTAAGAGAATGATTATGCAACGACTGGTGTGAGTAGTTTTCAGGTAGAAACTCATGTCCAGCGATGGTTTCGGTGTTGCGACTTTATACGTTAAGAGAGGATAAAATGTAGTAATTTATGTAGTGAAAAGCCTTTTCATATGTTCTGCTGCAGTTCTGCGCTGTCAAAGGATTTTAAAGTGAAAGCTTTTCATGAATAACACTTTAAGTAGTGAGAAACCTTTACAATTGGCAGCTGGTTCATTGACATTTTTGCTACCTATATATTATGTATTGAGAGAGGTTAAGAGAATGATTATGCAACGACTGGTGTGAGTAGTTTTCAGGTAGAAACTCGTGTCCAGCGATGGTTTCGGTGTTGCGACTTTATACGTTAAGAGAGGTTAAAATGTAGTAATTTATGTAGTGAAAAGCCTTTTCATATGTTCTGCTGCAGTTCTGGGCTATCAAGGGATTTTAAAGTGAAAGCTTTTCATGAATAACACTTTAAGTAGTGAGAAACCTTTACAATTGGCTGCTGGTTCATTGACAGTTTTGCTACCTGTATATTATGTATTGAGAGAGGTTAAGAGAATGATTATGCAACGACTGGTGTGAGTAGTTTTCAGGTAGAAACTCGTGTCCAGCGATGGTTTCGGTGTTGCGACTTTATACGTTAAGAGAGGTTAAAATGTTGTAATTTATGTAGTGAAAAGCCTTTTCCTATGTTCTGCTGCAGCTGCGTTGTCAAGGGATTTTAAAGTGAAAGCTTTTCATGAATAACACTTTAAGTAGTGAGAAACCTTTACAATTGGCAGCTGGTTCATTGACAGTTTTGCTACCTGTATATTATGTATTGAGAGAGGTTAAGAGAATGATTATGCAACGACTGGTGTGAGTAGTTTTCAGGTAGAAACTCGTGTCCAGCGATGGTTTCGGTGTTGCGACTTTATACGTTAAGAGAGGTTAAAATGTTGTAATTTATGTAGTGAAAAGCCTTTTCATATGTTCTGCTGCAGTTCTGCCCTGAAAAAGGATTTTAAAGTGAAAGCTTTTCATGAATAATACTTTATGTAGTGAGAAACCTTTACAATTGGCAGCTGGTTCATTGACATTTTTGTTACCTGTATATTATGTATTGAGAGAGGTTAAGAGAATGATTATGCAACGACTGGTGTGAGTAGTTTTCAGGTAGAAACTCGTGTCCAGCGATGGTTTCGGTGTTGCGACTTTATACGTTAAGAGAGGTTAAAATGTTGTAATTTATGTAGTGAAAAGCCTTTTCATATGTTCTGCTGCAGCTGCGTTGTCAAGGGATTTTAAAGTGAAAGCTTTTCATGAATAACACTTTAAGTAGTGAGAAACCTTTACAATTGGCAGCTGGTTCATTGACAGTTTTGCTACCTGTATATTATGTATTGAGAGAGGTTAAGCGAATGATTATGCAACGACTGGTGTGAGTAGTTTTCAGGTAGAAACTCGTGTCCAGCGATGGTTTCGGTGTTGCGACTTTATACGTTAAGAGAGGTTAAAATGTAGTAATTTATGTAGTGAAAAGCCTTTTCATATGTTCTGCTGCAGTTCTGGGCTATCAAGGGATTTTAAAGTGAAAGCTTTTCATGAATAACACTTTAAGTAGTGAGAAACCTTTACAATTGGCTGCTGGTTCATTGACAGTTTTGCTACCTGTATATTATGTATTGAGAGAGGTTAAGAGAATGATTATGCAACGACTGGTGTGAGTAGTTTTCAGGTAGAAACTCGTGTCCAGCGATGGTTTCGGTGTTGCGACTTTATACGTTAAGAGAGGTTAAAATGTTGTAATTTATGTAGTGAAAAGCCTTTTCATATGTTCTGCTGCAGCTGCGTTGTCAAGGGATTTTAAAGTGAAAGCTTTTCATGAATAACACTTTAAGTAGTGAGAAACCTTTACAATTGGCAGCTGGTTCATTGACAGTTTTGCTACCTGTATATTATGTATTGAGAGAGGTTAAGAGAATGATTATGCAACGACTGGTGTGAGTAGTTTTCAGGTAGAAACTCGTGTCCAGCGATGGTTTCGGTGTTGCGACTTTATACGTTAAGAGAGGTTAAAATGTTGTAATTTATGTAGTGAAAAGCCTTTTCATATGTTCTGCTGCAGTTCTGCCCTGAAAAAGGATTTTAAAGTGAAAGCTTTTCATGAATAATACTTTATGTAGTGAGAAACCTTTACAATTGGCAGCTGGTTCATTGACATTTTTGTTACCTGTATATTATGTATTGAGAGAGGTTAAGAGAATGATTATGCAACGACTGGTGTGAGTAGTTTTCAGGTAGAAACTCGTGTCCAGCGATGGTTTCGGTGTTGCGACTTTATACGTTAAGAGAGGTTAAAATGTTGTAATTTATGTAGTGAAAAGCCTTTTCATATGTTCTGCTGCAGCTGCGTTGTCAAGGGATTTTAAAGTGAAAGCTTTTCATGAATAACACTTTAAGTAGTGAGAAACCTTTACAATTGGCAGCTGGTTCATTGACAGTTTTGCTACCTGTATATTATGTATTGAGAGAGGTTAAGAGAATGATTATGCAACGACTGGTGTGAGTAGTTTTCAGGTAGAAACTCGTGTCCAGCGATGGTTTCGGTGTTGCGACTTTATACGTTAAGAGAGGTTAAAATGTTGTAATTTATGTAGTGAAAAGCCTTTTCATATGTTCTGCTGTAGTTCTGGGCTATCAAGGGATTTTAAAGTGAAAGCTTTTCATGAATAACACTTTAAGTAGTGAGAAACCTTTACAATTGGCAGCTGATTCATTGACATTTTTGCTACCTGTATATTATGTATTGAGAGAGGTTAAGAGAATGATTAAGCAACGACTGGTGTGAGTAGTTTTCAGGTAGAAACTCGTGTCCAGCGATGGTTTCGGTGTTGCGACTTTATACGTTAAGAGAGGTTAAAATGTTGTAATTTATGTAGTGAAAAGCGTTTTCATATGTTCTGCTGCAGCTGCGTTGTCAAGGGATTTTAAAGTGAAAGCTTTTCATGAATAACACTTTAAGTAGTGAGAAACCTTTACAATTGTCAGCTGGTTCATTGACAGTTTTGCTACCTGTATATTATGTATTGAGAGAGGTTAAGAGAATGATTATGCAACGACTGGTGTGAATAGTTTTCAGGTAGAAACTCATGTCCAGCGATGGTTTCGGTGTTGCGACTTTATACGTTAAGAGAGGTTAAAATGTAGTAATTTATGTAGTGAAAAGCCTTTTCATATGTTCTGCTGCAGTTCTGCGCTGTCAAATGATTTTAAAGTGAAAGCTTTTCATGAATAACACTTTAAGTAGTGAGAAACCTTTACAATTGTCAGCTGGTTCATTGACAGTTTTGCTACCTGTATATTATGTATTGAGAGAGGTTAAGAGAATGATTATGCAACGACTGGTGTGAGTAGTTTTCAGGTAGAAACTCATGTCCAGCGATGGTTTCGGTGTTGCGACTTTATACGTTAAGAGAGGTTAAAATGTTGTAATTTATGTAGTGAAAAGCCTTTTCATATGTTCTGCTGCAGTTCTGCGCTGTCAAGAGATTTTAAAGTGAAAGCTTTTCATGAATAACACTTTAAGTAGTGAGAAACCTTTACAATTGGCTGCTGGTTCATTGACAGTTTTGCTACCTGTATATTATGTATTGAGAGAGGTTAAGAGAATGATTATGCAACGACTGGTGTGAGTAGTTTTCAGGTAGAAACACGTGTCCATCGATGGTTTCGGTGTTGCGACTTTATACGTTAAGAGAGGTTAAAATGTTGTAATTTATGTAGTGAAAAGCCTTTTCATATGTTCTGCTGCAGTTCTGCGCTGTCAAGAGATTTTAAAGTGAAAGCTTTTCATGAATAACACTTTAAGTAGTGAGAAACCTTTACAATTGGCTGCTGGTTCATTGACAGTTTTGCTACCTGTATATTATGTATTGAGAGAGGTTAAGAGAATGATTATGCAACGACTGGTGTGAGTAGTTTTCAGGTAGAAACTCGTGTCCAGCGATGGTTTCGGTGTTGCGACTTTATACGTTAAGAGAGGTTAAAATGTTGTAATTTATGTAGTGAAAAGCCTTTTCATATGTTCTGCTGCAGTTCTGGGCTATCAAGGGATTTTAAAGTGAAAGCTTTTCATGAATAACACTTTAAGTAGTGAGAAACCTTTACAATTGGCAGCTGGTTCATTGACAGTTTTGCTACCTGTATATTATGTATTGAGAGAGGTTAAGAGAATGATTATGCAACGACTGGTGGGAGTAGTTTTCAGGTAGAAACTCGTGTCCAGCGATGGTTTCGGTGTTGCGACTTTATACGTTAAGAGAGGTTAAAATGTTGTAATTTATGTAGTGAAAAGCCTTTTCATATGTTCTGCTGTAGTTCTGGGCTATCATGGGATTTTAAAGTGAAAGCTTTTCATGAATAACACTTTAAGTAGTGAGAAACCTTTACAATTGGCTGCTGGTTCATTGACAGTTTTGCTACCTGTATATTATGTATTGAGAGAGGTTAAGAGAATGATTATGCAACGACTGGTGTGAGTAGTTTTCAGGTAGAAACTCGTGTCCAGCGATGGTTTCGGTGTTGCGACTTTATACGTTAAGAGAGGTTAAAATGTTGTAATTTATGTAGTGAAAAGCCTTTTCATATGTTCTGCTGCAGTTCTGCGCTGTCAAGAGATTTTAAAGTGAAAGCTTTTCATGAATAACACTTTAAGTAGTGAGAAACCTTTACAATTGGCTGCTGGTTCATTGACAGTTTTGCTACCTGTATATTATGTATTGAGAGAGGTTAAGAGAATGATTATGCAACGACTGGTGTGAGTAGTTTTCAGGTAGAAACTCGTGTCCAGCGATGGTTTCGGTGTTGCGACTTTATACGTTAAGAGAGGTTAAAATGTTGTAATTTATGTAGTGAAAAGCCTTTTCATATGTTCTGCTGCAGTTCTGCGCTGTCAAGAGATTTTAAAGTGAAAGCTTTTCATGAATAACACTTTAAGTAGTGAGAAACCTTTACAATTGGCTGCTGGTTCATTGACAGTTTTGCTACCTGTATATTATGTATTGAGAGAGGTTAAGAGAATGATTATGCAACGACTGGTGTGAGTAGTTTTCAGGTAGAAACTCATGTCCAGCGATGGTTTCGGTGTTGCGACTTTATACGTTAAGAGAGGTTAAAATGTTGTAATTTATGTAGTGAAAAGCCTTTTCATATGTTCTGCTGCAGTTCTGCGCTGTCAAGAGATTTTAAAGTGAAAGCTTTTCATGAATAACACTTTAAGTAGTGAGAAACCTTTACAATTGGCTGCTGGTTCATTGACAGTTTTGCTACCTGTATATTATGTATTGAGAGAGGTTAAGAGAATGATTATGCAACGACTGGTGTGAGTAGTTTTCAGGTAGAAACTCGTGTCCAGCGATGGTTTCGGTGTTGCGACTTTATACGTTAAGAGAGGTTAAAATGTTGTAATTTATGTAGTGAAAAGCCTTTTCATATGTTCTGCTGCAGTTCTGCGCTGTCAAGAGATTTTAAAGTGAAAGCTTTTCATGAATAACACTTTAAGTAGTGAGAAACCTTTACAATTGGCTGCTGGTTCATTGACAGTTTTGCTACCTGTATATTATGTATTGAGAGAGGTTAAGAGAATGATTATGCAACGACTGGTGTGAGTAGTTTTCAGGTAGAAACTCGTGTCCAGCGATGGTTTCGGTGTTGCGACTTTATACGTTAAGAGAGGTTAAAATGTTGTAATTTATGTAGTGAAAAGCCTTTTCATATGTTCTGCTGCAGTTCTGGGCTATCAAGGGATTTTAAAGTGAAAGCTTTTCATGAATAACACTTTAAGTAGTGAGAAACCTTTACAATTGGCAGCTGGTTCATTGACAGTTTTGCTACCTGTATATTATGTATTGAGAGAGGTTAAGAGAATGATTATGCAACGACTGGTGGGAGTAGTTTTCAGGTAGAAACTCGTGTCCAGCGATGGTTTCGGTGTTGCGACTTTATACGTTAAGAGAGGTTAAAATGTTGTAATTTATGTAGTGAAAATCCTTTTCATATGTTCTGCTGTAGTTCTGGGCTATCATGGGATTTTAAAGTGAAAGCTTTTCATGAATAACACTTTAAGTAGTGAGAAACCTTTACAATTGGCTGCTGGTTCATTGACAGTTTTGCTACCTGTATATTATGTATTGAGAGAGGTTAAGAGAATGATTATGCAACGACTGGTGTGAGTAGTTTTCAGGTAGAAACTCGTGTCCAGCGATGGTTTCGGTGTTGCGACTTTATACGTTAAGAGAGGTTAAAATGTTGTAATTTATGTAGTGAAAAGCCTTTTCATATGTTCTGCTGCAGTTCTGCGCTGTCAAGAGATTTTAAAGTGAAAGCTTTTCATGAATAACACTTTAAGTAGTGAGAAACCTTTACAATTGGCTGCTGGTTCATTGACAGTTTTGCTACCTGTATATTATGTATTGAGAGAGGTTAAGAGAATGATTATGCAACGACTGGTGTGAGTAGTTTTCAGGTAGAAACTCGTGTCCAGCGATGGTTTCGGTGTTGCGACTTTATACGTTAAGAGAGGTTAAAATGTTGTAATTTATGTAGTGAAAAGCCTTTTCATATGTTCTGCTGCAGTTCTGGGCTATCAAGGGATTTTAAAGTGAAAGCTTTTCATGAATAACACTTTAAGTAGTGAGAAACCTTTACAATTGGCAGCTGGTTCATTGACAGTTTTGCTACCTGTATATTATGTATTGAGAGAGGTTAAGAGAATGATTATGCAACGACTGGTGGGAGTAGTTTTCAGGTAGAAACTCGTGTCCAGCGATGGTTTCGGTGTTGCGACTTTATACGTTAAGAGAGGTTAAAATGTAGTAATTTATGTAGTGAAAAGCCTTTTCATATGTTCTGCTGCAGTTCTGCGCTGTCAAGGGATTTTAAAGTGAAAGCTTTTCATGAATAACACTTTAAGTAGTGAGAAACCTTTACAATTGGCAGCTGGTTCATTGACAGTTTTGCTACCTGTATATTATGTATTGAGAGAGGTTAAGAGAATGATTATGCAACGACTGGTGGGAGTAGTTTTCAGGTAGAAACTCGTGTCCAGCGATGGTTTCGGTGTTGCGACTTTATACGTTAAGAGAGGTTAAAATGTAGTAATTTATGTAGTGAAAAGCCTTTTCATATGTTCTGCTGCAGTTCTGCGCTGTCAAGAGATTTTAAAGTGAAAGCTTTTCATGAATAACACTTTAAGTAGTGAGAAACCTTTACAATTGGCTGCTGGTTCATTGACAGTTTTGCTACCTGTATATTATGTATTGAGAGAGGTTAAGAGAATGATTATGCAACGACTGGTGTGAGTAGTTTTCAGGTAGAAACTCGTGTCCAGCGATGGTTTCGGTGTTGCGACTTTATACGTTAAGAGAGGTTAAAATGTTGTAATTTATGTAGTGAAAAGCCTTTTCATATGTTCTGCTGCAGTTCTGGGCTATCAAGGGATTTTAAAGTGAAAGCTTTTCATGAATAACACTTTAAGTAGTGAGAAACCTTTACAATTGGCAGCTGGTTCATTGACAGTTTTGCTACCTGTATATTATGTATTGAGAGAGGTTAAGAGAATGATTATGCAACGACTGGTGTGAGTAGTTTTCAGGTAGAAACTCGTGTCCAGCGATGGTTTCGGTGTTGCGACTTTATACGTTAAGAGAGGTTAAAATGTTGTAATTTATGTAGTGAAAAGCCTTTTCATATGTTCTGCTGCAGTTCTGGGCTATCAAGGGATTTTAAAGTGAAAGCTTTTCATGAATAACACTTTAAGTAGTGAGAAACCTTTACAATTGGCAGCTGGTTCATTGACAGTTTTGCTACCTGTATATTATGTATTGAGCGAGGTTAAGAGAATGATTATGCAACGACTGGTGGGAGTAGTATTCAGGTAGAAACTCGTGTCCAGCGATGGTTTCGGTGTTGCGACTTTATACGTTAAGAGAGGTTAAAATGTAGTAATTTATGTAGTGAAAAGCCTTTTCATATGTTCTGCTGCAGTTCTGCGCTGTCAAAGGATTTTAAAGGGAAAGCTTTTCATGAATAACACTTTAAGTAGTGAGAAACCTTTACAATTGGCAGCTGGTTCATTGACAGTTTTGCTACCTGTATATTATGTATTGAGAGAGGTTAAGAGAATGATTATGCAACGACTGGTGTGAGTAGTTTTCAGGTAGAAACTCGTGTCCAGCGATGGTTTCGGTGTTGCGACTTTATACGTTAAGAGAGGTTAAAATGTAGTAATTTATGTAGTGAAAAGCCTTTTCATATGTTCTGCTGCAGTTCTGCGCTGTCAAGGGATTTTAAAGTGAAAGCTTTTCATGAATAACACTTTAAGTAGTGAGAAACCTTTACAATTGGCAGCTGGTTCATTGACATTTTTGCTACCTATATATTATGTATTGAGAGAGGTTAAGAGAATGATTATGCAACGACTGGTGTGAGTAGTTTTCAGGTAGAAACTCGTGTCCAGCGATGGTTTCGGTGTTGCGACTTTATACGTTAAGAGAGGTTAAAATGTTGTAATTTATGTAGTGAAAAGCCTTTTCATATGTTCTGCTGTAGTTCTGGGCTATCAAGGGATTTTAAAGTGAAAGCTTTTCATGAATAACACTTTAAGTAGTGAGAAACCTTTACAATTGGCAGCTGATTCATTGACATTTTTGCTACCTGTATATTATGTATTGAGAGAGGTTAAGAGAATGATTAAGCAACGACTGGTGTGAGTAGTTTTCAGGTAGAAACTCGTGTCCAGCGATGGTTTCGGTGTTGCGACTTTATACGTTAAGAGAGGTTAAAATGTTGTAATTTATGTAGTGAAAAGCGTTTTCATATGTTCTGCTGCAGCTGCGTTGTCAAGGGATTTTAAAGTGAAAGCTTTTCATGAATAACACTTTAAGTAGTGAGAAACCTTTACAATTGTCAGCTGGTTCATTGACAGTTTTGCTACCTGTATATTATGTATTGAGAGAGGTTAAGAGAATGATTATGCAACGACTGGTGTGAATAGTTTTCAGGTAGAAACTCATGTCCAGCGATGGTTTCGGTGTTGCGACTTTATACGTTAAGAGAGGTTAAAATGTAGTAATTTATGTAGTGAAAAGCCTTTTCATATGTTCTGCTGCAGTTCTGCGCTGTCAAATGATTTTAAAGTGAAAGCTTTTCATGAATAACACTTTAAGTAGTGAGAAACCTTTACAATTGTCAGCTGGTTCATTGACAGTTTTGCTACCTGTATATTATGTATTGAGAGAGGTTAAGAGAATGATTATGCAACGACTGGTGTGAGTAGTTTTCAGGTAGAAACTCATGTCCAGCGATGGTTTCGGTGTTGCGACTTTATACGTTAAGAGAGGATAAAATGTTGTAATTTATGTAGTGAAAATCCTTTTCATATGTTCTGCTGTAGTTCTGGGCTATCATGGGATTTTAAAGTGAAAGCTTTTCATGAATAACACTTTAAGTAGTGAGAAACCTTTACAATTGTCAGCTGGTTCATTGACAGTTATGCTACCTGTATATTATGTATTGAGAGAGGTTAAGAGAATGATTAAGCAACGACTGGTGTGAGTAGTTTTCAGGTAGAAACTCGTGTCCAGCGATGGTTTCGGTGTTGCGACTTTATACGTTAAGAGAGGTTAAAATGTTGTAATTTATGTAGTGAAAAGCCTTTTCATATGTTCTGCTGCAGTTCTGCGCTGTCAAGGGATTTTAAAGTGAAAGCTTTTCATGAATAACACTTTAAGTAGTGAGAAACCTTTACAATTGGCTGCTGGTTCATTGACAGTTTTGCTACCTGTATATTATGTATTGAGAGAGGTTAAGAGAATGATTATGCAACGACTGGTGTGAGTAGTTTTCAGGTAGAAACTCGTGTCCAGCGATGGTTTCGGTGTTGCGACTTTATACGTTAAGAGAGGTTAAAATGTAGTAATTTATGTAGTGAAAAGCCTTTTCATATGTTCTGCTGCAGTTCTGCGCTGTCAAGGGATTTTAAAGTTAAAGCTTTTCATGAATAACACTTTAAGTAGTGAGAAACCTTTACAATTGTCAGTTGGTTCATTGACAGTTTTGCTACCTGTATATTATGTATTGAGAGAGGTTAAGAGAATGATTATGCAACGACTGGTGTGAGTAGTTTGAGGTAGAAACTCGTGTCCAGCGATGGTTTCGGTGTTGCGACTTTATACGTTAAGAGAGGTTAAAATGTAGTAATTTATGTAGTGAAAAGCCTTGTCATATGTTCTGCTGCAGTTCTGCGCTGTCAAGGGATTTTAAAGTGAAAGCTTTTCATGAATAACACTTTAAGTAGTGAGAAACCTTTACAATTGGCAGCTGGTTCATTGACATTTTTGCTACCTGTATATTATGTATTGAGAGAGGTTAAGAGAATGATTATGCAACGACTGGTGTGAGTAGTTTTCAGGTAGAAACTCGTGTCCAGCGATGGTTTCGGTGTTGCGACTTTATACGTTAAGAGAGGTTAAAATGTAGTAATTTAAGTAGTGAAAAGCCTTTTCATATGTTCTGCTGCAGTTCTGGGATATCAAGGGATTTTAAAGTGAAAGCTTTTCATGAATAACACTTTAAGTAGTGAGAAACCTTTACAATTGGCTGCTGGTTCATTGACAGTTTTGCTACCTGTATATTATGTATTGAGAGAGGTTAAGAGAATGATTATGCAACGACTGGTGTGAGTAGTTTTCAGGTAGAAACTCGTGTCCAGCGATGGTTTCGGTGTTGCGACTTTATACGTTAAGAGAGGTTAAAATGTAGTAATTTATGTAGTGAAAAGCCTTTTCATATGTTCTGCTGCAGTTCTGCGCTGTCAAAGGATTTTAAAGTGAAAGCTTTTCATGAATAACACTTTAAGTAGTGAGAAACCTTTACAATTGGCAGCTGGTTCATTGACATTTTTGCTACCTATATATTATGTATTGAGAGAGGTTAAGAGAATGATTATGCAACGACTGGTGTGAGTAGTTTTCAGGTAGAAACTCGTGTCCAGCGATGGTTTCGGTGTTGCGACTTTATACGTTAAGAGAGGTTAAAATGTTGTAATTTATGTAGTGAAAAGCCTTTTCATATGTTCTGCTGCAGTTCTGCGCTGTCAAGGGATTTTAAAGTGAAAGCTTTTCATGAATAACACTTTAAGTAGTGAGAAACCTTTACAATTGGCTGCTGGTTCATTGACAGTTTTGCTACCTGTATATTATGTATTGAGAGAGGTTAAGAGAATGATTATGCAACGACTGGTGTGAGTAGTTTTCAGGTAGAAACTCGTGTCCAGCGATGGTTTCGGTGTTGCGACTTTATACGTTAAGAGAGGTTAAAATGTTGTAATTTATGTAGTGAAAAGCCTTTTCATATGTTCTGCTGCAGCTGCGTTGTCAAGGGATTTTAAAGTGAAAGCTTTTCATGAATAACACTTTAAGTAGTGAGAAACCTTTACAATTGGCAGCTGGTTCATTGACAGTTTTGCTACCTGTATATTATGTATTGAGAGAGGTTAAGAGAATGATTATGCAACGACTGGTGTGAGTAGTTTTCAGGTAGAAACTCGTGTCCAGCGATGGTTTCGGTGTTGCGACTTTATACGTTAAGAGAGGTTAAAATGTTGTAATTTATGTAGTGAAAAGCCTTTTCATATGTTCTGCTGCAGTTCTGCGCTGAAAAAGGATTTTAAAGTGAAAGCTTTTCATGAATAATACTTTAAGTAGTGAGAAACCTTTACAATTGGCAGCTGGTTCATTGACATTTTTGTTACCTGTATATTATGTATTGAGAGAGGTTAAGAGAATGATTATGCAACGACTGGTGTGAGTAGTTTTCAGGTAGAAACTCGTGTCCAGCGATGGTTTCGGTGTTGCGACTTTATACGTTAAGAGAGGTTAAAATGTTGTAATTTATGTAGTGAAAAGCCTTTTCATATGTTCTGCTGCAGCTGCGTTGTCAAGGGATTTTAAAGTGAAAGCTTTTCATGAATAACACTTTAAGTAGTGAGAAACCTTTACAATTGGCAGCTGGTTCATTGAAAGTTTTGCTACCTGTATATTATGTATTGAGAGAGGTTAAGAGAATGATTATGCAACGACTGGTGTGAGTAGTTTTCAGGTAGAAACTCGTGTCCAGCGATGGTTTCGGTGTTGCGACTTTATACGTTAAGAGAGGTTAAAATGTAGTAATTTATGTAGTGAAAAGCCTTTTCATATGTTCTGCTGCAGTTCTGCGCTGTCAAGGGATTTTAAAGTGAAAGCTTTTCATGAATAACACTTTAAGTAGTGAGAAACCTTTACAATTGGCAGCTGGTTCATTGACAGTTTTGCTACCTGTATATTATGTATTGAGAGAGGTTAAGAGAATGATTATGCAACGACTGGTGGGAGTAGTTTTCAGGTAGAAACTCGTGTCCAGGGATGGTTTCGGTGTTGCGACTTTATACGTTAAGAGAGGTTAAAATGTTGTAATTTATGTAGTGAAAAGCCTTTTCATATGTTCTGCTGCAGTTCTGGGCTATCAAGGGATTTTAAAGTGAAAGCTTTTCATGAATAACACTTTAAGTAGTGAGAAACCTTTACAATTGGCAGCTGGTTCATTGACAGTTTTGCTACCTGTATATTATGTATTGAGAGAGGTTAAGAGAATGATTATGCAACGACTGGTGTGAGTAGTTTTCAGGTAGAAACTCGTGTCCAGCGATGGTTTCGGTGTTGCGACTTTATACGTTAAGAGTGGTTAAAATGTAGTAATTTATGTAGTGAAAAGCCTTTTCATATGTTCTGCTGCAGTTCTGCGCTGTCAAGGGATTTTAAAGTGAAAGCTTTTCATGAATAACACTTTAAGTAGTGAGAAACCTTTACAATTGGCAGCTGGTTCATTGACATTTTTGCTACCTGTATATTATGTATTGAGAGAGGTTAAGAGAATGATTATGCAACGACTGGTGTGAGTAGTTTTCAGGTAGAAACTCGTGTCCAGCGATGGTTTCGGTGTTGCGACTTTATACGTTAAGAGTGGTTAAAATGTAGTAATTTATGTAGTGAAAAGCCTTTTCATATGTTCTGCTGCAGTTCTGCGCTGTCAAGG